>CANTUZ010000003.1:1325000-1925000 GCA_947846985.1 Fratercula arctica
AATGTGTCAATAGTTGAACTTGAAAACAGCTTAGTGGGTCTCATCATAGCAGTATCTGAGCCTTTTTAGCCTTGGCCCGAGATAGATCCAAAGACTACTTTTCTCATCTCCCACTAAAACCATTACAATCTAGTTTCTCTTTTACCTGAAGTTCTGAAGTTGAATTGTATTGGTTTCTTTTAGCAGCAAAGAAGATAGTAAAAATGTCTAGTTTAGCCTCACAAGTGACAGCTTTCTGTCATTCTTTGCTGTTGGAAAGGAGGGTAATAGTAATTACAGTTTCTCATTTAGGTTTCCTGAGCAATTGCAATTCTTAGCTATAGACAAAAGGTCAGTAGCAGTTTGTGACTTAGCTAAACTAAAAAGAGTAAACTGAGATAAGAAACCGTAGGTAAAAATTAATTTCAGCAGAAGGTTAGTCTTCCCTGAGCCACAGAAGAGAAATGAGAGCTGAGCAGTGCTGTGTTAGCCAAGCTTTGAAGAAGTAAAACTTTCTTCTGCTTTGAACAGAATAGACAGAGCAAGCATCCCTTACTGACTTCCTCACTTTTAATCCCTAGCTGTATCACATTGTTTGACAAAACATATATTTGAGATTTGATAACAATTTGATTGTAAGATATTTTTGTTATATTAGGTATTAAATAGTCTGTAAGTTCTGTATTCACGGGTCTGTGTCAGACCTTCCTGTTGTGGTTGTGATCAATGGAGGCAACTAAACCCACCTGTAAAGAGGGTGAGGGATTTGGTGGAGGACCTTGCTTCATTGTGTAGTGCTTGGAAGCTTGAGTTTTTAAGCTTCTGAGTGTGCCATGAACTTGCTTTTTATTAATTTTCAGTGAATCTATCCTGTATTATATAAAGAGGGAGATCCAAATTTTAGCCTGTGAAGTAATGCTCGGCATGAGAAAACATTCAAATCGCAAAGCAACCTTTCACTTGCTACGTTCTAACTTCTAAGTTCCTCAGGCTTTTCAACACAGTGCAATAGATTTATATAAGCAATTTGGTAAATAGTTGCACTCCTTGTGAGAGGAGGTTTAAGTGCCCTTGCTTTACTTAGCATTATAATGAAATAGGAGATGAATCAAGCCAAGGTGACCTGTTCTCTGGACCAGAGGAGGCTTATCATGTTGTCTTGGAGCGTGGCTAGAAATGATATTATGCAGCTTACTAAGAAAATATGCCACACAGCATCTTTGGAATCAAAATCTGGCCTTCAAACTGGAACAGGACTTCTAGAGTACTCTGTGATCTTGGACATGTAAAAAGATCCTTAGATTTCTAATTGGAATTTCAACACTGGAAACTTCAACTGAAAATCCCTACCTCTTTAAGTACTCTACTGTTGCCCACTGAAGAGTAATTTATAACAAAAATAGCTAAGAAATAGCAGTGCTTTCTCCTTTTAACTGATCTCATTTGTGTTCATGAAAACCATGCTACACAGTTGTTTTGTTGATGACCAAAGCTTTGTGGTTAGGGGAACATATCGAGGTGAGGACGGTTTTCCCAATTATTATATGACACGTATGTTTTGGGTTTCATCCCGTGTTTGTTGAATGGGTAAAATTATAAAATATTACAAAATTTTCCACTAAAGTTGCAACCTTTTTTCAAATCAACACCTTAATTGCTTAGTTGGAAGGCTGTGGTTACCTTTAGTGCACTTGTGATATTTTAATGTATTTTAGACGTATTTATCTAATAATGAAGATGAAAGATTTTGATGAAATAAAACACTGGGCTTGACCCAGTGTTCATTGAAGTTCGCAGATATGATTAACATTATTACTATTATTGTCTGTATGCAACATCCAGGAGTTGCTACTATAGTTGCTTTTTCTTTAGTTGATTGAAGTTCTTTTGCTATCTGTAAACAATAGCTGGAGATGCTCTCTACCTTGAAATTCAGCTGAAAGAAACATAATAACGGTGCCTTAAATATTATTTTCATACAGTTATTCGTGTAAATGAATTCAAGTGCATTTACACATAGAATTGAAAATGACTCCTGATTCCTTCCAAACAAATGGCAAATACAACACAAATATATTCGTCACCTTGGTTGACCTGAGTAGTCATTTTTCATTACAAGAAAATGGTGTTTGAAAAAAAAACCAAACCCGCCTACTATGAATTCAGGAGTCCACGAACATACAGAAGGATTGCTGCTAATTCGGCTATAATTTTTTGGCAGTTGTGGTATGTTATCACTAATGGTTACCGACAGAAAAGTCGGTGACTAACACCTTGTCATTATAAGGCTATAAAGGACGCTATGCTGCTTTTGTCTATTCAGTTCTGAGCAGCTAGCTCCCATCAGCATGAAGGACTTGGACTCTGAAGCGTGTGATACACTCTTAGATTATTCACAAGTAATATTGTGTTTATTACAAACCGCTTCTGGGATTCTTATATTGGTCAGGCAGGTAAATCTTTCATGCAGATGGGAAAAGGTCCCTTTTGCATCCTTAGCTTTGATTGCTGTTAAAACTCAAGTTCTTTAAGTCGTGGAATACATGTAGTTGTTAAATGTTTCCTAATTGCTTTCTGTTGAATCTTGCCAACCTATTTTCATTTATTAGGCTTTGTCTTTACTGAGTCAACTTCCAAAATGTATTCAGCTTCAGTGGTTGATGTTTGTTTTCAAGGTTTATAATGTTGTCAAAGGATTATAATGACAGCCTTAGTAGCCTTAAATATTAGTGCCATGTCTGCTCTACCGAAAACATACATATGTCTAAATATAACAGGCTAAGATTTGAACACTAATGCTAAAATGCTTGCACTATGCTTTGTTTGCTCTTTCTCCTTTTGTCGGGAAAGCAGATGTAGAATATATTTGATAACTAAGATAATGTTGAAGCTGGGACTTTCACAACCATCCTTTCTGATGGCAACTTTTGCTATAAAGGTGCTGATTTTGCATTTAGAAAAACTTGTGGATTTGCTTTCCTTGACTTCATCTAACCTATTTTCTTTGAGTTAAAATTGTTTGTCCTAAATTATACAGTAAATCTAAACAGGTAGGGGGTAAAGGATTACAAAGTACAAATTCAAACAAGTTTTTAGTAGAGTCTTTTTACACAGTTGCTCAGGAATGCGAGACAACCGAGAATGCAGAATAGAAGAATAAACTGCACCTTCATAAAGATAACGAGTTCTCAGATTTCAAATAACCTGGTTTAGATTTTTTCAGATTTTTCACTATAGAAATTGGACAAAATCAAAACAATTTTTCTCCCTTCCCCCAAACACTCTTCTTGACCTATCCTTAGTTTCTCTTAGATTTCAAACTTAGTTTACTCATCCTCTAGGCCTGCTTTCAAAAAGCATCCTTTGGATTTCTCCCAGTAGGGAATTCTTTCACCCTGTGTGTGTTTTTTAGATGTCCTGCTTTTTTCCTTTCTTTTTTTTAAACAAATTTTGTTTTCAACTGCTTCCAAGAATAAAGAGTAATTAACATTCAAATCCCAACATGTCGTTCAACTTCTTCGTTATACTTCCAAAATTCTATGGGTTGTTGGAACACCACCACTGCGTCTTCAGGGACTTCAAACTGACTAACTCTGACTTTTTTTTCCACCCTAAAATAACCTCAAATATTTATATTAAAAATCCTAAATGCATTCTATATATGATTTCATTGCGAATACAGGGGGAGAAAAAAAATCTAAGCAACTATGACTTCCTGAATTGTTGTGATGGTGAAAAGTTTGTCTAAACCAATTTTTAATATTGTGTGCAAGGTGTCAACTGATTTCAGTAGTCGTAAGTAAGGTGAAAGAAAATGGCACTGCAGGAACAAGACTTGTACAAAGAGTGCTAAGAGAATGTACCCCAAACTGAATCCCATTATTGTTATTTTGGCCTTCTGCTTGCCTACCTGATGCTCAGAAATTGATGCCTGACCGGATTCACTGTAAAAGCCGTTTTCCAGCTGAGTACTAACTAAACCCCTAGTCCTGCAAACATGCATATATTTGGCATTACTTCTAGCATAAAGTATTTCCAGACTAATGTCAAAGAATCCAAAGTCGTATTTTAAATTGTTATGTGTTATTCTGAAAAAGCTAATATTTTAAGTAGCACAATTAATGTTAAAAGACCCAACCAACCAACAAAATAAAACATGCAAAACCACCCACCCCCATCCCCAAACAATAAAAACAGCAGCAAGCATAGACGTAGTTATGTTGGGAATAAAAAAGTTTGATGTACATCATACATCATCACTTGAATGAATTGTCTAGTACCTTACACTAAGTTACTGGATTTCATACTAAGAGCTGGCCTAACATGACTTTAAAATGTGTTCTTAATTGAGACAAATACGTAAAAGTTTTCTGCTAAGCAGGTCTTACTCTATAGTACTCAAAACTGATAGTCACATACAGATTGAGTTATGCTTTATCCTCCCACACGTCCAAACTTGCCTCCAGAAGATATGTCTGGATAGCATTTGAAGATTTTGTATGCGTATCTGAGAATGCATCATGTACGTTACGTACAGACTGGTCCTGAAATATATGTGGTGTGAATTTGAGACAGCTTGGTCAACTTTGTGTCCGTGCAGTAAATCAGTGCTCAATTGCATTGGTTTCACTGGCTATTCATACATTGTGTCGGTTCAGTGGGCTCAGTGCTTCCAAGTTCAAGGCAAACCCAATCTATGGCTCTACCAGAACCACCAAATATTTTGGTTATAAACCATCAAGATCATAATCTCCCAAACTGTGCTACCTTTACCAAAGTAGTAAACGTATTACTACAAAGATTACAGTGACAGCAGCAGTATTGTGTCCGTTCTGGGAGCTGCCGAAGATATTCTGTTCCTTTTTCTCCTCGCCCTGTGGAATGTTTTTAACTTCACTCTCAGTTCAGAACATTGGAGTAGGACTGAAGTAGGGAATGTGGGATTAAGCACTAAATAGACATATATTAAGGAGGAGAGAGATACAGTAAACAGAGAGCAGGCAGCTGATGAGCAAGGAGTAGAAAGGTGAGACAATTCAAATTTGAGAGGCTGTAATGGGATTGTAAGAAGTATGTGTACTTGTAGTTGAGCTTGAAGACATAAGAGTTGCCCTAGTGGATGGGAAGAGCAGGTGGATGGATATTTTTTTTTTTTTTGTAGGACTTTGGTCTGGGAAACTGAAGGGATCTTCCCATGCAAATCATTCTGCCATCATTTTCTCTGGCAGTAATACCACCAGAAAGTGAGGCCTGAGCAAATTATATTTGAGAATTTGAAATCTATGTTACAGTAGAGTTCAATCCTCTTTCTTGCTGTCTCTAACTAGTATGTAAGGCTTTTCTTTATATGTGGTTGTTTTTAAAATTTTAAATTTTAAAATAAAATCCTGTTCATTTATTTAAACAGCTTTAAAATAACAGAATTTTTCAATCAATATTGTAAAGAGTTTTCTTTAATCCTGTGATGTCTAATATTGTTGTCACTTTCATATGCAAAATATCCAATGTATTTTTCACTCCCCAAACTTTTTGCCTCAGTTTACTTCAATCTGTCACCACTTAGATGATTTATGAATGATTAAACCACCTATCTTGCTGTGATTTCCTCTACAAATGAAAACACGATGTTGTTTGATAGCATGAGTGGCTTATGGAGTCTCTTCAGTATATCTCATTTTTAGATATGGTATGACCAATGAGACAGTTTTGTGATAACATCTTCTCTGAAATAAGATCATCTTGGCTGTCTTGGATCTGTTCTGTGGGGGTTATTAGTTTGTTTGGTGCTTTGTTTTTTTGTTTGTTTGGGGTTTTTTTGTTTTGTTTTGGGTTTTTTTTGTTTTTTTTTTTTTGTTTTTTTTAGATCTAGTAATCCATTTAATAAACAGACTTGCTGAAAAGCAGTATTCCAAAACATTTCAGAACTCAAATTATGCATTTTGTAGGATGAGGACTGTAGCACTTCTAAATAATATTTCTGCTGTTTTTCATTGATGTTGTCAAGAGCGCACTGCTTATACTTAACCATGTGGCAAACGATCTTCTAAATGCTGTTTTAATGAAATCTGAATATATGCAATTTAAGCATTTATTTCCTTACGCTAGCTGCACTGGGGACAGTTGTACGGAAGCCTATTGCAAAATGAAATAGCGGCTTCTATGAGGAAGTTAGCATTGGTTTCAGGGAAGTCTATGTATTCCTGTCATCCATGCTGACAAATACTTTAAAGTTCAGTGAAATGGAAGACTGAAGTGTTTGACTTTGTATCTTCAGCAGTGTAACAAGACCTTATGGTAAAAAGCATTGCCGTGATGTTGGTAGAATTGCAGAGTCCGCAGTAAGTCTTTTCTCTGAGATTGCAAATAACTCTAGAGTGGTGCTAATTCTACATGTAATAGTTTGTGTGCCATTGCCAGAGTCGCTTTACTGGCTTAGTAAAGGCACGTGGGACAGATTGTAAACTCCTCAGTGCAGAGATTGTCTTTTTTACAGAACCCCACTATGACTTTTGCCTTCTGGCGTTACCAGAAGGTTACAATGATGATGGCAAAGTATTGGATATTGGGCATTTTATTTCTGGATACAGAGAACTAGATCTGGTCTAAAAAGAACACTATTCCACTAAAACTTTGCATAGATACTTAATACAGGGGTTTTAAACTTTGAAGGTACAAACTCCGTTATGCCTTGTAGGCTTATATAATTTTCTCTATTTTCCAAACTGGTGGACAAAGGCACAGGAGATCAACATACGCGTCATTGTGAGAACTGGTGAGAGGATTAAGATAGAGTTAAGAAAATTTATATCTTTTAGGCCTATCCTAAGTCCCATAAAACTGCATGTGTGTTTTCAAGTCCAGAACTTGAATGATCTTTTTCTAAATACGATTTCCCTAAAACCTTTGGCATGTAACTTTTGAGCAAGGAAGAGGAGAGCTCCTCTGTGAAAAGGCGTGAATGTTTAGACAACCCATCCTTTTGTAAGAGGAAGAGCAACGTGTTTTGTAGTGATGGTTTTGGATGTCCAAATTATCTTCATTTTAATATCTTCATTAAAGTTGATCAAAATACAGTTTGAGTTTCAGGAATGATGAAATGGGGGAAAACAGTCAGGAGAGAATCAAATCCCCACTGAAAAAAAAGGCAGCCTAATTTAATTAGATCAGTGTAGCCTTTAATTACATCTCTGTTTCTCACCCTATTACATGGTGTAAATAATCTGTGATGCTCTGAGGGTTTGAGATTTTCTAAAGCTGCTGTAAAACAGCTCTCTGGCTGCGTCTTAAAGGATTTTTGATCAATGGGTGTCATCATTAACTGAACATTGGAAAAATCTATGTCAAAAGTATTACCATGATTTACTGTAAAGTTAGCTAGATAACCAAGTTGCCTGGCTAGCTAAAGGTAACTAAGGGTTGTGAGAAAAATCTTTGCCAAATTTTAGGTGTGTGTAGGTTTGGTGTAGCTATGGCATGCATTGGTCCATGACTGCTGGTAGGGTCTTAGGTGATCAGCATTACATGGCATTATAAAAACGTGTATGAGCAGGTTCATTATTTTACTTCAAATCTCAAGGAAGTCAGAAGTCACAGCTATCTTGTTTATGGAAGGCTAACAGCTAATTGGCTGTTTTAAAAGTAAGTTTCTATGTGTATAATTTTTACTAGTATAAAAACAAAGTTTTATATTACTTCTGTTCGGTTGCATGGGAAGTTAAGTCTTGACCTAGTGAAGTGCTGAAAGCTAGAATACCTCTGAAGATCCAAAGCCTAAACTGGTCTTTTTCAAGTTGCTCATCACTGCTCAGAATACAAGGATTTTACGTAACTTTTACACTTGACCTTCCCCAGATCTTAAGAGAACAAAGCCTAAATCTAAGCAACATATCGTGTTAGTAAGATCGAGATATGCCTCAATACACAATCGGTTTTACTCGAAATAAGTGATGTGGCTCTCATCACATCTTTGACTTCCTGATCTATTTTACCGGACATTTAGGAGTGGGTAAATTGAGGACAGCCTCTATAGTGAGTGCACTAGCTGGGACCGAACTCATGTGTTTGGAACTATGTCAGGACACAATGACTCGTCTGCCAGGGAATGGTCACATCTCTCCTTTGTTTTTCTAAATTTCTGTAACTTGAACATCGCTGCTGTCTTTAGTTATATTCTATACAGTTGTATTGAAACAATCGATTTTGGATGCCTCCAGAGTGGCTTTTGATGCAAATCACAGTGGATTTTTGTTTGATGGAAGAAACAGATTTCGGAAAGAGGAATGAACAGAAATGGAGCTTTTTCAAAAACTGCAGAAAGTTCTGATTGGAACAGGACAGTTTAAGAAGCTTTGTTTCTAACTAAAAAGGCTAAAATGGTGAAATAATTTAAAAACTTTGAGTAGAATACCCCAAAACATTCTTGTAGGCTAAAACTATTAATTAATGCTATAGGTTCGATGCAACTACTTCTCTTGAGGAAATTTTTTCCTTTTATAATAATATTTAAAGATCAGTGAAGATGCATGTTTTCAGAGCATCATTTTCTGTAATCTTCTAACTTTCTCTAGTTTTTTTCCTAATGTACTTGCTGTTTTTTTGAAGTTTGGTACTTCTTTGGGATTTTTATGGTTACTGACTACCTTCCACTCAGAAAACAGACTGTACTTCTTAAGAGAACTCATGCTTGAATTCTAATGCAAACTTGGTATCATCAGCCTCTCTCCAGCTGTTCTGACATCCTCCATCTGCCTCTAAAATCACAATTTCTGCATCTGCACTGCCTCGGCTAGTATGCTATTTCTTTTTGTTTTCCATTAATTATTAATCTTACTTCTTTTTTTTTTTTTTTCCATGCAATCTTTAGCTTGCTAATTTTGTTTCTCACTTTTCCTGTCATCTTTCCACTCTCAGGTATTTATTTTGCATATGGAAAATGTGTAGAAACTGGAAAGATGTGATGCCTAAATCGCAGTATTTAGTATCTGTTGCAAGCTGACTCCTGGAAAATGTCTGGCAAACTTTTTTCCTAGACATCTGTGGGCTTAGAGTCCTCTGTTGAGTGACTCGGGAGAGCAGAATTGCGGGATAGCAGATTAATGAATCTTGTGTTGCTAAGATAAGCAGAGAAGCTGATGTGTTAATGTGTAAGGAACTGCTTCAATATTCAAGGAAGAAAAAAAAACCAACCAAACCCACAGATAAAATGTGCAGTTTTGCCAAGACTGTGATGGAGATGTCTGTAAAGATAATTGTTCAACTAGTGACTTCATTACTGAAGGTCAAAGGGGATTTTGTTCACATAATATCAACGTAACTTTGAGGAAGTAGTTGCTGGCGCAGAATTTAAAGAAAAAAGATACAATCTGTAGTGAGAAGACAGGCACTAAATTGCTTGTATTTTGGAGTTGGGAAATGTGTACTTCAGCTGGAGAAGCTATATGAAGTAAATGTAGAAGCGGGGAGGATACATTTCTCAATTCATCCATCTCCCCTTTTTGAAAAGGTCGTGTTTTGGCATTACGCCTCTTCTGCATTTTGTATGCATAGAATGATAACATGCTTTGAAATACTATTTTGCTAAGGAACAGTCTGGTTTTTATGAGTTATTACATAGGAATGTATAACTTTTTTTTATTCATAAACATGTTTTAAAGCAAGTGACAACTGTGGGGGGATGCTTTTAAAGTAAGTTTTCTTGATTGTACGAGCATTATCTGAAAAAAGGACAACCCCTGGGAAAGTGTAAGAAAAATAAAGAATGTTAGTGGGGAAAATATTTCCTTTTACAGTCATTATGGCTAGTTCTGTGAGCTGTGAAAGGCCTGTGTCAAAGTAGCTATGTATCTTTGATCTCAGCTTTCTGATAGTCTTTTAGGGTCAGATGAACGTAAGTCATCCCTGTATACAACAGTGCACCTATCGGGCATTCTGTGGAGGCTCAGGAAGGTCGGAAACTGCAGTTCCAGATTTTTATGCTCTCGTGCAGTATTACACCATACTTAAAAGAATCAGTTGGATTCCCACATTTAAAGTCTCTGCGTTCATATGGAATGATAAATAGGACATGGATCCACTTGGATTTATAATAAGAATAGGTTAAAAAAAGCTACCTACTAAAGGTTTGATGTAATTAAATTTAACTTAAGGTTAATATTTAAAAGCATCTATTTAAATTACAACATACAAAGGAGCAATCTATACTGATGAGAAAAAAATTAGCTGTTGTAAGCAGACGAAGTCGAAACATTATGCTTTCACAACTTATAAACTTTAGTAACCACAAGCTCTTAAGGGCTTGCAAAGTTGTGAGATTTAACACTTAGCTCAAAGACTGTGTGGTACTTTGAATTTATATTAACCTCAGTGACTACCCAGCCAGATTGTCTTTAATCCTTCTCTACTCCCAGCACTATGACAATGCCTTCTGCCTCTTGAATTCGTTGATGGTATTTACAGCTATGGCCTTGAACACTAACACGTTTTGTAAATTCTCTGCTTGTAGACAGAGCTACGTGCAAACATCTTTATTTGTGCCATTAGTTTTATAGTTTAAGTTTAATAAATTAAGTTTTATCCCTTGGCCTTCAAACCTTTTTTTATGATTACAGTTAATTTTACTTGCTTTTCCCAAAAAAAACCTTCATAACTTCAGCATTTCCTACAAGGCTATTCCTGTTTACTAATAATTTCCATTTAATGTGCTCTACTAGCATTGTCCAGACCTGGAATTGTACTTCTTCCCCTGTATCAGATCTTTGCAATCGTCATAACATTGAGTGTGTCAAAAGCGAAAGGGAATCACAGAATTTGTGTTCTAATGATCTTAGGAATGATGAATTCCAGCCTCCCAGGCTTTGTCACTTGTCCAGGGTTACCTGCGGCCTGACATAAATGAATAAATAAATAGCAGATTTCTGTGTATAATACAGTGAGCGCTTATGAAATCTACGTATTTATAAACAATATATATTTCAAACAGAGAGGAACTGAGGGGGGGCCCTGAGACAAAAATTCAAATGCTACCTACAAAATACTTTGTCGGTAGCTGAGCATGGATTTTTGCGCATTAAATTTCTATTGTAATGGATGTTTATCAAGTTTTAATTGTCTTGATTTCTGTTTCATTTCAGTAAAGTACATAGATAATTTAGAAGAGCCATTGGGCTTCTGTTTAAAACACTGGAGTTCTACTGTTGTAGGCTTACTCTAGGCTTTACTAACTTGTAGTCAAAAACCAGTCAAGGAGTTCAAGTATCTAAAAAAACCTATGCAAGAATTTGAGAGGGGGGAAGTGATTTTTAAATTTTTTTAGTTTTGGCAAGATCAGGTCACGCCTGTGCTGTCATAGACTTCATTCGTTCACTCATTGTCATCAACTTGTTCATCAGAACATCTGAGTGGTCTGACCTGGGTTTCCAGTGTTCAGCATGAAGCCAAGGGAGTGTGCTGGATGTGAAGTACTTCACCACATCCCTTGGGCTCCCTTTGCTGGGCAATGGCAAACTAGTCTTTGGACTGATTCCTTTGTACTCATATTTGTAAGTTGTTATGGTACTTTGTTTCAGTTTTTTGCTTACTTCAGTCTCCGTAGCTCTTAAACAATGAGCAGCAATCCATACCTGGATTTTGTTTGGAAAGCAGGTTTGCAATATGTTTCTCCTTATTTGGCTAGCAGGAAAAGGAATGGCACGTGTGATACGCTACAACCGTGTTGCCACCCTCCTGTTGTCAGATTGCAGTCTTCTGCCGAAGGGTTGTCGGTGCCCTGCAGAGCACAGGCGTTCCCATCTTGACAGAAATAGCTTTTTCTCAATTTTGCAGCTGGGAATGGTGTTCTGGGAGTAGTTTCCCAGGAACAGTGTTCTGTGTTAACCAGACAGACTGTTCTTTTAACCCTTGTTCTGGTAGTTCTGCTGCTGCTTTCACACACACACATCGTCCTTTGTATTGTGTTCATAACAGTCTTAGTCCTGTTACAAATGTATTAAAAATGCGATAGTTACCTAAATCCCACTGAAGTCCAAACTTGCAATCCTGAAATCTGCAAGTCAGCTAGTTTCCATCCATGGAGGTGCCTAGAGATGTTGGAAGTGGACTTAAGTTCTCTGTAAAGTTGTTTTTTCCTGAGTGCTGACGCAAGTTTTGATGCCTAGATGTTAATTCTGACGTGTTTGAAGAGCTTGTGAAATACTTTATGTGTACCTTTGACTGGAATTGAGAAACTCAGCATGCCTTCACCCTCCAGCTCTGAAAGGTGTGATTCACTAGGCTTTGCAGGAAAAGCTGCCTTCTCACAGCTTAATGATAGGCACTTCTTATAAAGCATGGGCAGAAACAGTGATACTGTGTTCAGAATGTGAGAGACGGGGTTTGGTTCTTCAGGAGAATAAAAATCTCTGTTCTACCCTCTCCGGTGAGTACAGTCAGTGCCAGCTTATTCTCTTGTCTGTCTGTCCTGCTGAAGCCATGGTGCTGCGTGGAATTCTGATTTGTTAGGCTAACGTAATGTTAGAAAAAGCATGACTAATGGCCGAGACCATGAGGACAGAGAAGCTTGCTTTCAGGGCTGGTTCTCTCTTCTGCCTGGTGACTTCTGTGTAAGTATTAAGCTTTAATGCTCACCCATCTGTATCATTTCTCTCCTGGCTAGCTGTAAGCAGTTGCATGCAAAATGTTCTGACTTGAGGTAACTGCCTTGTTGACGTCCTGGGAGAGTTTTCCTTTTAAGATGCCTACTAAAGCACACGATTTTTTTGGGATAGTATGTTTTCTCCATATATGAAATAAAAAAAGAAATAATACTGCGTATGTGAAATGCTTCTCGATAGTTAAAAGTATTAGTTGTCTTGTGATTTTTCTGCTTGTGCCATCAGAAATAACTGTTGGAGAGCAAAAGAATAGCTCTTTTCACAAACAGGCCCCATGTACTAAAATAATTCCACATGCTACAATGCAATATTAATATACAAAACAAAGAATAGCCTGAATGGAAATAAAATTATCTCCACGTTTAGTTGGCATGAATCTATAACTGTACTTTGCTCCTGCCCACAGTATCTAGCTGTGATTGGAAATCCTCTTGAAATTGCTTAGTATTAGTGAAGGAAAAATACTACCTGTCATTTATCTGGTTTTACATCTTTTTGTTAGACGTAATATGAAGATGTCAGTTATTTCTGTGCAATAATAGTTTTTATTCATGTCAACACTACAAGGTGATTCTGCCTTGCGTTCCTCTTGTTGCAAGAATTTTGGACCGCGTTTGAACAGCTAATATACTATCTGATACAGTCAGAATTTCTCAAGTTCTTTCTCAGTCTTGGATGAAAAAAACAAGAAGGGTCTTTAAAATTTGCATGTAGCCTCTATATTCACTCAATTGGAAATCAGTCGTGTAAAATGTTGAGCACCTCTAATCTGACTGATTTAAGGGGACATGCAAGCGGAGCTTTGTAAATCTTCTACCACCAGGCTGAATACTCAAATAAGGTTAAGAACAGAAGTCTGGTTTTTTTCCCTTGAGGTTTTATTTTTACAGTCACTAAGTAGCTGAATTTTAAACATATTTTTAAAACAAAATAATAATTTGCTTTATTCCAAGTGAAGACTTTTGCATGTATATTTCTTTAATGCTAATTTCTTTTTCCCAGACAATGCTATGCTAAATTTGCAAATAGTTTCAGTTGGTCCGAGATCGCTTTGGATGAAAGCATCAACACCTTCAGTCATGTTAAATGAATGTCTTAACTTCTTTTATTCTTGAATTATTTTTGTTTATGCTGCTGTGAATTAGAAAGAATAGTATTAATATTGCATGCCCACATTTGCCTCTGGTTATTTATGGTTTTTTATTATTGAAGAGTTAAGCGTGCCAAGCAAAACCGCTGGATTTCTGCCAAATAAATGGCCTGACAAAGAATTACAAAGCCAGTAATAAACGGAGCCTCAAATTAAATTCAAGGGAAGTGACATGAGCCTAGTAAATCCATAGTGGGACAGTGTAAGAAATGTCCATCATCTCCGAATTACACAGACAGTACTATGGAGCGTGGTGGTGGCAACAGACAGGAACGCTCATAAACCCACTGCACATTGCAGTGGGAACATTCCCAAATAACATAAAAGGTAATATCTTAAAATTTTATCGAACTTTATGTATTGAAACCATACGGTCTGTATTTTTTTCAAGTTCCAATTTCGTAATGGTCCCTGCTAGTACAGTTTTTCAGTTCTCCTTCGTTCACTGTAGATAATGTAGGTTCATTGGAAGTTTGAAACAGCTGCAGTTTGTATTTAGTCCTGTTAAGAAAAAGCATTCAGGGTTTATAATTTATAATCCTCAAAAAAACCCCAAAGGTAAAATAAAACTTCTGAAGCTTGCTTGTTCTGCTCCTTCTTGCCCTCACTAATTCTGGAACCAAGGAGGGAAGATCAGCTATGATATTCGTAAATGATTGCTATGTCAACATTTTTTCATTTGTGTAGTACTCTTGTATGTCACATTGAGATTGCACCCATTGTAATGGATGGATTTATTTTTTTTTTTATGGTGTGGTGTTTTATTTAATGTGAGCAAGAACCATCGGCCTTCTGAACTGGTATTGATAGAGAACAGGGTCATTTTTCTTGAATGAGCAATGTGTTTCTAGCATCTTACCACTTGTCACTGTTGAAAGGTGTTAAAGGGTGAAAGAGTGCTATAGGAAAAGAATAAGATCCATTTTTAGATGATAGGTTCAATACACTGAAGTAATGACACTGATTTCTGTTTCAATCTTGACTTGAAGAGGTTTTCAGCTGATTTTTTTTTTTCCCCCCCCTTGTGCCAATTTTCTCTTTCTGACTCGGTTGAATAAATATTGCAGAAAGTTTTCAGACTGTAAAGAAGGTTTTTATTTCTTTTTGAGTATTTTTGCTTGAGTTTTGTAGATTTATTTTTTTTTAAGCTGGTAAAGGTTTCTTTTGGGCTTCTGCTGTTCAATGTTGAATACATAAATGCATACAAAGCAAATCTGAGGGTTTGTCTGACTTCCCAGGATCAAAGCAAGCTTTTTTCAAGTATTAAATGATATTACGTTCCTGCAGATGTCACAGAAAGAACTGACGGTTAGAACGATAGCAGATTCCTGTGGAGTTCATGTCAAAATTTTGGTCTGAGTGTTTAAAAAGTTGCCTATTTGTATTAATATAATCTCGAATGGACAAAACAACACAGGTATGTATTCTTCCAAACATATCATACTGTTTCCTACATATACTCCTGCAATTTACATAGAAAATACTTAAAAGCCTTTCCTGGTAATTTACTTTATGTGATTCTTGTACTGTAATCTTGTTCTTTTTATTTTTTACTTAGTATCTTAGGAAGGCTAGCTATGTTATATTCTTTCCTTCAAAACGAGACAAAAACCTGTCAGTACTTTCTCTATCAATATTTTATAAGAGCTGCATGCTTCCTGGGGTATATTTGCCTGGCACAGCTCTTTACCCATGTCATCTGTGGATTTGTGAGGTTCTAGATGGAAGTGGTAGCAAGGTACTTAGCTACAGCTGGTTTTCTGTGAGGTAATTTGCTGTCATTACGCTGGGATTATGTGAACCAAAAGACCAGAGAATTCAAAAGCTGGCATCCAGAAAAACTGGTGGTCTTGCATTCGGTGCCTCTGTCCACCTGTGGAAGGGACTCCTGGATCAGTTGTTGGGACATCTGCTGGAAATGCTGGTGGAACCAATTGATCACATCCTGTTGCCTCTACTAATTTTTTGAGCTATATCTGTCTGTTCTCCCTCCCCCTTTTTCTGACACTGAGCTATAGCTGTGGTAGTCTAAAGGCTTGGCAAGAAGATTGTCCTGCCTACAAACCTACCTTGTCTTCTATTTCTGTATTGGTTTCTTACTGCTTTGTGTGGTCTTGTATTTATCTCATGGTTATATGTATTTACCTGTGCGTTTTCTTCTGCTGTTGAAACATTTTTCCATTGAAATGTTTTGATTTGAAATATTTTAAAGCTAGAGTGGCATTGAGATATTGCTAAAATTACGCCAGAGGTAATGAATGCGATGGTTCTTATGGTCACTTCTTGGCTGAACCACTGCACCTATAATTCATGTCAGATGTCTCTAATGTGTAGCTTAGTCAGGGTTGAGGAATGAGGTAACTCATGGGTGATATGTCTGAAAATTGTACTTCTTAAGAAAAAACTTAGACTAGAACTACCTGATATACAGTTTTCTTGAAGTATTTCATGAAGATGCCAGTTAAAATATCACCTAACTTGAAATATGGTGATTTTGTTTTGCATAGTAAATAAAAGAAATTTTTTGTTTACATCAGACCAACTTGAAGTACAGATTTTTTTATTTTAAAACGTAGCAAAAATATGAGTTATGTCATGTTGCAAGGAAATATCACTATTTAGGAAAGAGTAGTTTGGTATAGAGATGGCATATAAATTAGCCTTTTTTTTTTTTTTAATAGTTATCTCTATGGAACTAAAAATTCATCTTTTGCAGGGAGGACCATTTACAAAGAAAAGTGCTTGAGAGAAAGTAGTAATTTTTTAATGGTGTATGTCAAGCGTGGAGCCTTCAGAACACAGTGGGAACAGGGCTTGTGTCCTTTTTCTCTTCCCTTTTTGTTATCAAGATGTCGGATATCACACTGAAGATGAAAGAAAAGGAAGAAAAGAAAAACTGAAATTTTAATTTCAAATGAAATTATGAGACTTTTAAAAAAACACATGATAAGCGTAGGTGTGTGCTCGTTGGTGGCTTTTTTTTTCCACTGAAGTTAAGATTGTAGCTCATTCTGTCCTTCAATAAGAGCACAATTCCTTAACTAAGTCATTTCAATAATCCTTTTTTTTTTTTTTAGGTGAGAATTATTCTTTCTGTGGGCTTCCTGCCTTCCTGATTTGAGGAGCATGAGTGCTCTTAATGAAGTCGCTTTTATTTCTTTTATTTCTCTATGCATTTAGTGTCTGGATAATTACTTCAGAAAGCCTTAAAGTCCCTGTGAAAAAAATACAGATAACTTGTTTAAAGAAGTAAAAAAAGGAATGAAGATCTATTTGAACTGTCCCTCCTTCCCCAGAGTGTTACGTAAATTCATACAGTAAAATCGTGGTCTGTTCAAGTATTCTTTCCAATCTGTGCAGTACTTTTCTCTAAAAGTAACCTTAGAGATGACAGTAAAATCTACTTATTGAATGCTCGGTTACTCATTGTAAAACACCAGAAAAGATGGAAGTGTTTTAGTTCATACTCTACAGATGTTACTAATCCCCTGAAAAGCCGCCTAAGCACAATATTTTATTGGTTTATGCAGGATTTCATAATCCTAAACCATCGAGTTTAATACTTTTTTTTGTTTTCAGTTTATTGTCAACCCCCCACATAGTGGGCAGAACAGATTGATCCGAAAGGTGGCACAGGATTGAACTGTAAAAAAGAATGCACAGAGCTACCTGGGACTTGTGCATTATAACAGGTGGATACATTAATTATTAATTTGCTGATTAACCAGTTTGGCATATAGACCAGATATCACTCCAGGATAGTTTTATTTAAAATGTTCAGAGGTGGTGGTATTTGTGCATTTGACATCATTCCATAGTTAGAGTGAAATCTCAGGCTGTTCTAAGCAACTTTTAAGATGGAGTTGTAGCATGGAGAGTATCTAGCTTTTTTCAATAATGTTTACTTAGCAGGGATAACTAGTGTACTACGCTTCAGTATTTCCAAGGGAAGCATTTTAACCTTACCATGGTAAAAAATGAAGGGAAAAAACAATTGTTAATTGGAGGGGAATTAATGTGTCTTCTGCTTCATAGGATTTGCTGTATCTAATGACAAGAAGTTGAGTGGCATTAAATATATAGTGGAATAGAAGGTAAATATCTAGACGGAAGCTTTTTAATAACATTTGTATCCGTAGCTAATGAAGAATAAATGTAATACTAAAATGCAAATAATAATTCTAATTAAAATCAGATTTGTGTCAGTGAAACTCTACTGTGTCTTGTAAGGTAACTCATGATTTCAGTTAACATAAGAAGAGAGGGGCCTCTGTCATATTATTCTGCTTTTTAACATTCTTGGAGTGAAAGTTACACGTAGCATAAAGAGTTTTCTCAGTTGGAGGGGAGAAGAAAAAAAGCTTTATCAGCAGACAGTGAAATAATAAATAATATCTGAATTCTTTCCGGTTGGAACTTCTAGGTTTTGGCAATAGTTTGTTTTAAAGGTGGCCTAGTTACAATTTCACTGCGTGTCTATTTAGAAGAGAGGGAAAGATGTTGCTTTATCTAATCAATTGCAGTTTTTTTCTTTCAGCAGGTAGTCTCATAATACGTTTTAAAGATGTTGCTCTTAATTGATCAAGAGTTTATGTGAAGAGTACGTCTGTAAACGTGTCCTGAAAGATTAACAGATGTTAAAGAATTCAAGTTCTTACAGGTAGAAGATAAAGCATGGCAGTTCTTTTTCATAACAGTGACGTTATTGTCAATAACACCTTCATCTGATGACCGTGTAGCTCTCCTTAAATACGTATGCAAAGCATAATGGTAGCTAATAATATAAGACTGATAATGTATTCACAAAAGCAGAACTCATTCATATTTCCTGGAATACGTTAGTGTTGCCTTACAGATAGGAGTATCTGTGCTGTTATAGATCCGTCCAATGCTGCAAACTTGATACACAAATGAGTAGTAGGATTCTGCCCTGAAATGTCTTAAAACATCTAAAATTTGGCACATAAACCCTTCCGATGTCACTAATAACTTTTCATTAAAAGAAAGCTTATTGAGGATGGAAAGGTAGACCTTTGAGGATGAAGAACTTCCAAATTTACCATTGTTTCCCTTGTAAATCCAATCTGTGTGGTGGAGGAAGAATCTTAAATATACATGTGTATGTGACAGTCATAAAAGACTATTTCATTAGTTGGATGGCAATAAAAAGCTCACTTTGGAAACTGTAAACGTGAAATTTCCCAACTCTGAGGAATTTATTTGGTAAACTAAACAAAATCTTTTGATGTAACGTTTTTGTTTGTTGTAGATGTAACGTTCTTAATGCTTTTTTTTTTTTTCTTTGAAAAAAGTGAGGAAAAGCTCATTCAATGCAAGTATAACAACCCATTCCACTCCACAACCTACTGTAATTATGCATCATTAGTCGGTCATTCCCTGCTGCTGGTTCAAAGACTTAGAGCTGGCAGCAGTAGAAGGCTGTTATCAGTGGTAGAGGAGAAGCTGCTGCTGTAGAGCACCAAAAGGATATGTTCACTATATTTGCCCTGCATGGACTGTTCCTTTTCCCTTCCTTTTTTGCTTGAACTCTTTTTGCTGCTCTCCTGATTTTGGGGAGCTCCTGTTCCATATAATCCTGTAGGAAGGAGAAGGAATTTGAGGCTTTGTGAGGAAGAACGTGGCATGGGGAAGCAGTTCAGCATTGCTTGCTTTACTTTGTGGTACTGGCTTTTTCCTTCCTGAATTCTTGCTACAAAAGTAGTAACTTACAGGCATTGTTGCTGCAAGCTATTGCTGTTGATCTTTTGGCTGTGGCATGGAATCAGACCTGCAGAATGTCCATTCGCTTACTAGTGTAGAAGTCTGCCAAATTGGAAATTATTAATGCTTTAAAACTGCCTAGGTATGGGCCAAAGACAAAGGAATTGTCCACTTCCAGGGTTTTCTCTGACGAACTTATAAAGCATATTACAAGGGCAAGTTCTGAGGAATATGTCAGAGCTTATTTTAAAAAAAAAAAAAAAAAAAATCATAAAAATAGACCAGAGTAGAAAGTGTTTGTCAGCTTTAAGAGGGTTTTTTAAGAGTACCATATATACGTACAGCATAAATATAAACATGACACTAATACGTTAAAGTTTTTATTTAAAATTGAGCTTAATGTTTTCATTTTTTAAAAGAATCAATTTTAAGTGTTTAGACTCTGTATTTCTGTCATAGAAATTACAAGGAACACATTTGGAATAGTCCAAATGCACAGTAAATATGCAATTGAATCTGGTACTCTTTTGATACAAACACTAGACGTCCTGACTCTTAGTATGACACTTCATATTTAGATGATGGTCAGAGAGTTAGTTTTTTTTATAAAAACACTGGTATTTCTGTACAAATGCTACTGAAATATATAATATTCAGTGCTTATGATTATTAACAATTTATCTGTGTAATGGCACAACCGATTTTATTTAAATACAAGCTGCTTTATGCATAAGCGTGGTATGCACGTTCTCTAGAGAAAATCTTGACGTTTGTGCTGCTGATGTGCAGTATGACCTGATGCGGTACTGCTTTGCTAAGGGAGTGAATCTCTTCAAAAAGATTATCTTATGCCCTAGCAAGAGTTGAGGCTTTGATGCAGTTTATTTGTTGGTACTAGTTCTGCAAACTGCTATATACCGAAGACGATCTAGAAAAATATTGGTTCTGGTTATAAAACACCTGATCATGTATGTATTTATTTTTAATATACAGTGGATAGAGATACATCACTGCAAATGGATGAAAAAGAGGGATCTCCCAAGACTAGGTAGATATTCCCTGAAAATGAGTCAGTTGCTTTCCCACTGTGTTGGTTTATTGGGGGCGGAACTCCTCCAACTCTATTTGTTAATTGCTTTTTTATTTTCCCTCTCTACCCATCTGTTGTAATTGATTGTGGTTGCTTTTTCAACACACGTGAAAAACAGTAGCAGCAGAACTTTATTCTTGCTCTGTATGATAATGATTTCTTGTAACTCCACAGATGTATTTAATGTAGTGAAAAAGTGAGTCCAGACTTGATTTGAAAGTCACTTCTCCTATGTTCCTTGTTCAGCGCTTTCTCCCAGAGGCGTGTGATACTATGGAATGAAAGCTTTCTATATGTGTTTGTATGGTCTCTTACAATTTAAATGTGAAAGAGGTTCCTGGATATGGTTTAGTCACCCCCGAAGGAAAAAACAAAACCCACAACACAACAACAAAACAACCTCAAAACCCCACAACTTTTCTCAAGGAAGCAGTCTGTCCCTTTGGTCCTTGGGATGCAGACCTTTGCAGAACCTGCACATTACATTAGCATCAAGTAGTTTTCACTGTTGGAATCTAAATAACTGGATGCTGTTCTTGAAATTTCCATATGTGATTGTGAAGTTGATTTGCAAAGCGCTCATGAAGCCTGTGTGTGCCTTTGCAGAATTTTGGATGCAGCCCGTTTCCTGACCTGAGGCTTTGTAACACTTGATTCCCTGTGGCTCCTTTCCTAGTGATACATACAGTGTGCAAGGATAATTCCAGGTTGCAAAATGCTATGAAATTCTTGGACGGCTGAAGCCACAGATCTTATGAAGCAGTAAATTATCTTGTTATTGGCAGAAGAATGCAGGGATTTTGAGTAGGCAACAGTGATTTATTCAGCTAACATTAAGCAAGTGTGCTGACACCTGTAGCTGTGTTGACCCATTTATATCTGTATTAAATTGAAGCAGAAGTTTGACACTCATGGTCTTTAAGATTGTCTCTATTCTGTAATCTTCTATTAATCGAAACTGTCACTATTTCCGAGGAACACCGATAATCTAACGTGGCTTCCTGTATAAAATAGGTCATTGGGTTTAACTGAGGTAATTTTTTTTCAAATATGGTAGCCACTGTACTGTTTTTACTGTTCCGCTTACTTTAAAAAAAAAAAAAAAAAGTCAATGTAGAACCTACCACATTTCACAGGAAATATTTCTAGTGGTTAAATGGCCTTCCTGTAATAAGTACATATCCTCACACCTGAATTAATCTATTTTCAGTTTATTTTCATTTGTGTTTAGGTCCTCTGTTAGCTACTTCATTTTTCCCCTCAATGTAGATACTTCTGAACTGTGACAGTTGCCCACCTCATTGTTAAATCAGATGTTAAATCGAATTGTTAAATCAAAATACACTGTGTAGTGTATTTTCTGATCTTTCAGTCACTCTTGCTGATCTTCTCTGTACCTTCTCTAACTTTGTTCATTATTCATCCTCTCTGTTTTTTTCAGGTTTTATCCCTGTTCTGTGCAGATTGCATTACCAAATGTTAATGTTTGGCTGATAATCCACCAGGAGCCCTCAAGACTCTTGCTAAAGTACCTAGATTATTTAGGTTTCTTTAATTTAGAAGGCTCCAGTTTCTATCCAGAATACATCCTTGTTTCTGAAGAGTGAGATAATAAATACTAATATTAAAAAAAGTAGAATATTTGGGTGCATGGTGCAATATTTTAACTGTTGGTTTTTAAGTATGCAGATTCAAAATTCAGCTGTTACATCTCAGTGTGTTTTCCTGCCTCTCCTAGATTGATTAATATACAGATCTCCATCTAATTAGTCCTGATTCAGTCTGCTGTAATTGCCACTGATTCCCACTAACATTAGTAGGAGCTATATAAAGACTTTACTGTGGAAAATCTTAGATTGACACTTAAAAAAAAAAAAATCTGAAACTGAAATTAAAAAAAAAAAAATATGCCACACTCCTCTCTTATGTCTGCCACTTGTTTGGAGGAGTCAGAGTGCATCAGCTTTGGGCTAGCTATGGTCAGACTATGTTGAATGGCATGTTTATTATGTTTCTATAGCAATTTGAGATATTTCAGGATAATTGGGGTGACTAAATTAATATAAATTAATACTCTGAATATGAAAATAGGTGAGCATGTGTCTGTCTTGCTTCCTGAATTCAAATCCGATGCAGCTTCTTCAGTGATATTTAAAGTAGCCAAGAAAAACAGTAAAGGAAACATTACTTAATTCAGATAACTTCACATATACATTCACTGTCACAGTAACAGTGAGAAGATGGAGGTATTCTGAAAAAAAGCGTTAAGAGCCATGAGGCACCTTTTCAAGTACCTACAGAAAATGCCCAGAAAGAGCAAGTGAGTTTTCTATAAAAGTATATATGGACTCCATTAGCAGGTTCAGATGTAAGAGGTAATTTTTTTAATGGACATCACTATAGATCAGTGTAATGTAATTTATATAGGACAAATGGAAATGGAACGAGTAAATGGGTTGGCATGATATTTAAAAGCACTTACAGTGCTAGGAAACTACTGAATAATTTTCCAGTGAAGAAATATAAACAAAGCGGACTAATATTAGGCATATTTCAAGTGGCACTGAAGAAATCCTGTCTCTTCTGAAGCTACACTGTTTCAAAGGATGCTCACAGGAGACTTTTAACTACCTATGTCTCTGTTGAGTAGCACTTTCAGCAAATTAGCAAGGAAATTCAGAAATTACAGAGAAGTCGGATTCACTAAATGGAAAGCAGAGGATCCTGGAAGAGACATCCTGAGTGCATTTCTTGCTGACTTGAAAGGAAGTAAGTGAAAATGGGGAAAATTGGAGAAGTGTATCATTAGTGACCAAAAAGCAGGTTCATGTTAGTAAGGAATGCAATTTACTGATCAATTTAAAGCTGTAAGTTTCAGCGTGAACGGAAAATAACTACAGTGAATAAAGAACAGTGGGAAAAAACTAGTGTTAAAACCCAGAAGGAACATCAGAGGACTTTGCTAGAATGATGAAGAGCATGGTGTGTTTCTCTGCTGGTTTTTAAAGAGGCGAGTTTGGGTTACAAATAGATGAACCTTTGGAATGCCTCGATTGTCCTGAAGGGTCATTGTATGAAAGGTCAATATTCAAAACAGCTTTAAAGCGGGAAGCTAAAAGTTAGATCATGGGTCAAGAATCATAAGTGTCTCCAACTGTGGATATAAGTACTTGAAACATGAAACCAAACATGACAGTGATGAATGAGGGAGGCACACAAACGTCTAGTCTTCACAACAGCTTTAACAGGGCTGATTACCAAACACTTCAGAAGTTTATATAAATAAATATTAACCTGAATGAGGTGGATAGGAGTGTACTGAAAGCAGACGAGAAATAAAATTAAGGAAAACCTGACTAACTTGATCACCTTCTGCAACAAAGTAGTAGAAGTTGTTCGTCTGGACTTCAGCAAAGCCTAAGACACTGTTTCCCACAGCCTTCTCCTAGACAAACTGACACGGCAGACTGGATTATGTGGTCTTCAAGATGGGTAGGAAATGGGCTAAGAGACCGCCCTCGGAGGGTGGTAATCAATGGTTTTTACTCAAGCTGGCAGCCTGTCACAAGTGGGTGCCCCCAGGGACTGATACTGGGCCTCATGCTGTTCAACATCTTCGTGAATGACCTAGATGACGCGATTGAAAGCACTCTCACTAAGTTTTGCTGGTGACACTGAACTGGATGGTGATGTGGACATGTCAGAAAGGAGAGCCATCTTGCAGAGAGACCTGGACAGGCTGGAAGAGTGGGCTAGCAAGACCAGTGTGAAGTTTAACAAAGACAGCTGTAAAGTGCTGTACCTGGGATGACATAGGCAAAGAGCCCACAGGCTGGACTCGGTGTGGCTGGGGAGGAGCCTTGCTGAAAGGGACATAGGTGTCCTGAAGGACAACAATCTGAACACGAGTCAGCAGTGTGCTGCTGCAGCAGTAAAGGCAAATCAGATGCTGGGCTGCATCCACAAGTGTCTTACTAGCAGAGATAGTGATCATCCCACTCTATTCAGCACTTGTCAGGCTGCACCTGGAGTACTGCACCCAGTTCCGCTCCTTAAAATTCAAAAAAGATGTGGAAAGACTGGACAGGGTCCAAAGGAGGGTCACAAAGACAATCAGAAGGGGCTGGAGGATTTGTCCTATGAGGAAAGACCGAAGGAGTGCAAGGTCTTGTCTTCCTGGAGAACAGAAGGCTTGGGGGGGACCTCATCACAGTATTCCAGTACTTAAAAGGCAGCTACAAAAAGGATGGAAGCTCTTTCTTCAGAAGGAACAATACAGAGAAGACAAGGAGCAATGGGTGCAAGTTGCAGGAGAGGAAGAAAGTTTTTACAATGGGAACAGTCAATTACTGCAACAACTTCCCTAGGGACATGGTGGAGTCCCCATTGCTGTAGGTTTTCAAGATTTGTTAGATATCTCATCTAGACTCCCTTTCCTATGAAAGGTTAGGCCAGATAATCTTCTAAGGTCCCTTCCAACCTCAACTGCTCTGTGATTCTATGAAAAGCAATTTAGAGAAAGTCTAGGAGAGGAGAAAATTGTTGCTTATCATAAAGCAATTTAAACTGGTATCATGAAGTAATTGTATCATGATAGACAATGATCCTTGATTGATGTATGAAAGGAGCAGGATATGGTTTTCTGAGTTTGGCCCTCTGCTGAAGTTGAGGCAATAATAAAGAAAGGAGAAAGAGGGAAAGACAGATTATTTTCCTTTAAGACATCTGTTCTGAAGCATTTGAAATCAGAAGGGAAAGATCACCAAAGCATACCTGACCTCCAAAATATTTTTATTATATATTGTGTTTTGTTAATACAGTATGTTGGTTAATAATCATATGTGGGTTCCCCTGTGAAATGTCTGGCTGGTAATTGTTTGCTTTCCTTAATTGGAAGAACTCGGTTCCATAAACTATTTTTAATAATATAAAAGCAAATGGGGAAAAAAAAAAAGGGTGATAATATTCATAGGGAAGTGTGTAAGGGGGAAAGGAGTTTTCTTTATAGGCTATTTTTTTCCAGCAACAATGAATATTAATTTTTCTGACAGTTATTTGGAATGTGCAAAGAAATACAGCACTCCAAGGGAAGCCAATAGCATTCGGGCACAGAAACTGATGTGCTGAGGGAAAATGTCTGGTTTTTTTCCTTAACAATAACTATAAATATTTGAAGAGTGTAAATGCTAAAGCACAGAAGCACAAGGGGAGTAATGCAATGGGAATCCTAAAGTGAAAAATTCAGATTGGCTGAGTATTAGGAAAAAGATGATTGGCAGTGAGACTAGATAATGTAGTGGAGCACTTTCCCAAAGGTATTGGTAAAAAGCCCTGTCTCAGTCTTCACTGAGTTACTTCCGAATAGATTGTGTAAAGAAGCAAAAGGTATTCTGTGGGGTAACATGCTGTTCTTGGAGAGCTGTGCTAGAGGACTTAATAGATTTGCTACAAGTCATTTCTATGAGTCATTTTGAGATGTGTTACAGATTTTTGCTCATTGTAAGTAGTTCTGTAACATTTCTGACAATTCCTGCTCCGGTGCATCATAGTGAGTTTGTGTTCATCGCAAACCTAGTAAACCAATATCCCATAACAGTATTTTTTATACATTATTCATTACACTTTTGTGAAATAGACTGTTTTAAAGAAGAGGAGGAAATAGGCCAGTGCGAAAGATGTAAGATGTCTGTCTTCTGGCAAGGGGAGTGTTTAGGGAGGGAATTCTGGAAGTTTACAGACCTAGTGATTTCACCGAGATCTGGATTTCCTCCCTTTTTCCTAGTCTGTTTCTTCCTATATTCTAAGATTTATAAGTGTTCTGCAAAACAATATTGACTTAAAAATGATCCAAAGGAAATGAGCACAGAGGGTTTTAGGAACATACTTCCTGAAAGGACCTGACCTTGTCTCCCAGATGCTAACAGTATTTCTTCAAGGCCATGTGTATACTTTCCATAGGCACAAGCAGGAACCAATAGAAGGAGGCTCATGAGTCTTTCAAGAATTAATTCTTCTCCAGCACATAGGATATTCTGAATATTCACCCTTTGAAATGCCATCAGGAAGGATGCTCATTTCATACTGAATATCCCTTGGTGTTCATGAACTTCAGCTGTAGGTATCCTGCTGTGGAAGCTGGAAGTGATATATGAGTTATCCATTATATATTACTCCTTTCCACTTCAAGAGGAAGAAACTAAAAGTACTCGTGGAGATGTTTTGGTCCCTGGATGTGGACTTGAGCAACACTATTGATCAATCACCATGTGCCTATCTGTCTCCATGTCCTCCCCCCTCTCCCCTCCTCCTTTTTACTGTGCCCATGGCTGAGAGTTTCCTGAGCCTCTAGAGAGGGGATGCTTAAAATAATTACCATATTACTTTTTCATTCAGGCAATTCTTACGGATAATGCTTATTTTGTGATCGTAAGATGGAAAAGCAAATTCCAGTCTTTCTCCCTTCTCATCCCTTGTGCCCAGTGTGCATATGTTTTTTCAGATGATACAAGGTGCAGGTCAGCCACTGCTGTGTTCATAAATATTCATACCTATATAGGTGGTGCTGGGGGACACAAGTGACAGGTTAGCATAAATTAAGTATTCAGCAGAACTCAGCAACATCAGGATTAAAATGGAAATATGCATGATATAGGAAAAACTGATCCAAGAAAATATTTGAAAAAAAAATACTTCTCTATTTTTCGACAATCACTATATTTGGAAAAAAATAAATATTTTGCTCTGTATGAGATATGTCAAGTTAAAAGATGGTAAAATGCAGATTGAACTTCAAGAAAAAGCCAATAAACTGACAAAAGTAGCCAGAACCTGTCAGGAAAATGTTGATGAGTCTTGTTCTTCCAGAATCATAGAACAGAAATTCTCAAAATGGCATTGTCCTGGACGTTATAAGGCTGCAAACCCTGCTTGAGAGCAACGTTCATATGTATTTAGATGTTTGATGCCTCTATTCTCCATTTGTTTCATCAAGATTCTCTTTCCCTAACTGGAAATATTAATCGTTTTTAAACCATTTAATACATAAACTGTAGTAAGTGTTTGGACTATGTCCCTGGCATCTCTTCCACAATAACTAGTTAGTACATCAAATTAGCAGTAGGTATTTGGTGATGTGTTACACTAACACATAACAACAGAAAGTTCTGTGAGAATGTATTATTGTAATGCATCATGAGAGTTGTACCAAAATTGTTTGGTACAATTGGCCAGCATGAACACCTAAATGTCAATTTTTAGGTCCTTACAACCTTTGCTTGCAAGATGTATTTGTTTAGTGGATGCCTTCCAGAAGACCATGCTTTGAGTAACCTGCTCTGGTGGAAGTTGTCCCTGTCCATGGCAAGGAATTGGAACTAGATGATCTTTATCGTCCCTTCCGACCCAAGTCATTCTATCACAATGCTGGTAGTGTGATACTTCAGTTTCTGTAAAAACTCCAGGAGTTAGCTGATCTGTTCTGTGCTCTTTCAGTTGGGACTGTTTGCTTTTAGGGACACACACACGCTTCACTGAGTTGATCAGAAAACTTTTTATTAATGTAAAATAGCACTGAATCGTGCTGGCTGTAAGCTTTGCATCTAAGTTCGTACCAAAGTTTGAAGGATGCTCTTGTCTGTGTATGAAGTATGAAGCAATTAGATTTGCCCAGACTTTATAGCCTGTTTCCTTATCAGTAATTGAAAAAATTTTGGTATAACCGTTATGATAAAGATTTTATTAGTTTTATTTGGGCAACCTTTGAAAACCTGTAAACTAGCATATACTTGGTTCCTGAAGAATTAAGGAATGTATTCCATTCTTATAAATTTCAAGAATTGTAATGCTGATATACTGAAACCCATAAGAAAACTTCTGATTGGTAGCATTTCAACTACAAAACTATAGCAGAGAGGAGCAGCAACATGTTTTTGGTGTCTCTTCCCTAACCCAAAAAACAAAAACAAACCCAAAACCACCTTTGGTTCATTAAGATATTTTGTAAATTGGTCCCACTTTAGTGGCAGGAACCTATGATGTAATTCACGATGCCAGTTATGCAGTTGAAAAAGATAGTGTTTCGCAATCTCTTATTCGGGTATGAAGTAAAAGAGAAACTTAAGCTAAGTGAAGGTTAAAATAGATACTCCAAGTTTAAAAAAAAAAAATAAAAATCACATTAATCAGTGTGCTATCCTCTCTTTTCGTATAAGCTTGGAGGAAGTTGTTAGGAAGCATAAAAGTCAAGTTTGTCATTCTTGTGAAAAAGATTTAGAAATAACGTGACTTACAGCAAAAAAAATCATCCCATGAAACCTCTGTATCTGTTGAGTCAGTGATTATTAATATCCAGGATGATAAAGAATTTTAGTTTCCAAGCTTGTCTTTTGAAAGCGTATTGCCATACTCAATCAGGGGACTGTGCTGAGAGGTCAAAGATGGGTGAATGTGAAAAATAGCCTTCAGCAGGTAACTGGTTATACCTTTTGCTTTTTCTAAGGTCAGCCGCATTGTTTGTGCCAAAATGAACACCGGGAGGAAAAGAAGACATTTTAAAATTTTCAGTGTAGAACGCTTGTCGTCTTGATTTGTACTGATTTGTGTTGAAATATTCTTTCACTGTTTGAAAGAAAGCTTAAAGTTGGAATCAGAAAAAAAATATTCATTGGTAAGAAAGGGAACAGCCTTTCAAACAATTTTCTTACAGTTCAATTTGGAAACAATTTTAATCTGATCAATCCAAAACTTCCTTTAAATGTTGATATTTTTTTCTCAGAATTTAAAAAAAAAAACAACTATGTAGTGATATTGTGTTCATCCTTTTCTAATCTAAATCTGGCTGGATTCTAGTTAGAGGGCCGTATTTTCAAAACAATACTTGAGCCTTGGATTAATCTCTTGCATGGATGTTTGTGCATACTGAACATCCACAGGTACTCTTTGAACACTATTCCCTTTCTTTTTCCTTGAAAACTAAATCTGTCACTTGGACATACAGGTAACAGCCCTGAAAGGTTCTAAAAACAAAGTGGCACAAAAAACGCCAGAGCTTGTGTTTCGAAAATTCTCCTTTTCTTTTTAAGCTGAAGCTTTCGGGAGATGCCAAGGGGTTGTGTGTTCATATTTTGTAAAGCAGCAGTTTCTGTCATTTGTCAGTGGTGGATGTCGATCTGGTAACACAGAAAGGACCCTTTACAGAAAGGAAGTGATTAGACACGGAAATAGCATGAGCAGGTCAGGTTTTACAAGAGGAAATTATTAATGGTACAGTTTGTGAAAGCGGTATGCCTCTTGTTAGCCTCTTGCTATCTTTCATCTTCACGAACCACCTGTTTGAAAGCCAAACAGTTCGGAAGAAAAGACTGGATTATGCCTTGGGTCTGACGCTGGTCCAAGCAGGTATGGTGCGCCCTTTTGTTTTCTGGTGGCATCACGTAGGTACACACGATAGGATTTAGTCTCATGCCTTGATATTATTTATTGGTATCTATTAAGAATAATACCTTACATAGAGATTTTTTCACAGTATTTTTTTCTGCTTACTAAATATTGTCTTCAAACGTGCTCTTTAGTCAGAATGAGACTATTCTGAATTCATTTTCTGCAGAAAGGCAAATGCTTTTCTTGTCAGTGGGCTACAGTAATCATGAGGCCAATACCACATTGACTTTTACTTTCTTATTTCTTATCTTCTAATGAATTAAAGTTTTTATTAGACATCATCAATAGCTTGATACCTAATTCTGAATCAATCTTTATATAGTAGGCTTTCTCACAGCCTTTAACCAGTAAGTAGTGGTTTCAGTGGGACTGAAGCCCTACTGCAGAGAGTGGAATCTTGAAAATAATTTTGGCAAACTTTCCAAAGAAAATGCACGCTACAATTCTTTGCGTAGTCTTGTATTGGTTTTTTTGAATGGAGTTGTACCGAGGTGAACACAAGCAATAGAGTTACTAGTATGGATGTGGCTGGCTAACTTCTTTCTTGAGATTTCATGTATGCCCTTCATGGTTTTTTATTTATGCATAATCTAATGCGTGTCCTATATGCAGTCCCAATGAAGTATTTCAGTGAAAATAGTCAGAAAATCATTTTTCCCTGACACTTTTGCCCATGGAAAATACGTATTTCCCCCCTACTTTTCTGAAATGATATTTCAAAACATTTCAAAATATGCTTGATATAAAAGGTAGCTTCAAGCTGAAGTGTTCATTTGAAATAAAAAGAAAAAAAAATAAAAAACAAAGAACAACAAAACAGTTAAAGGTGAAAACAAATGTCAGAACATTGCTGAGATATTCAATTGATGTATGCGATGACATGGGGAAGTGCGAAGCGCTTCATTGCACTGTCTACCCTTTCCTAAGAATTAGTGCTCTTCATAACTATTTTCCAAATAAACACTGTGGGGTGTGTTTGTTGTGACAGACACATTTACGTAAGCAAAAATATTTTAGGAAACCTATAATATTTGCAGAACAGTACATTTTTAAAAGTTTGCATATGTATTGGATTACACAAGCTAGTTCTGGTTATTGTAAAGGCACTTGTTGGTAGTTCATTTTATAGGGCAAGCTGCTCTTGAACGTTATTAAACAAAGTTTGTTGTAGTATTATACGTTTTTACTGATTGTCTGTCAAAAGAATTGATTTTGCTTGCAGCTGAAGACCTCTTACTCAGTACAGAACCAAAAGGGGATTTTATTATCTGACGTTCTTTTAGCACCAAGCTGACACCAAAGCCTCAGGCTTGGGGGCCATCCGGCAGAATCTGACCCTGTAAACACCATACTGAAGTATGCACGTTCTGCTTGTTTCTCTCACTACAATGAGATGCCACATCTCAAAAACCAAGTAATACATCCCTGTTCCTTGTTATTATAATGGTGATAATTAATTTGCATTAGTTCAGCAAGTTTATTTTGGAGGACAGCTTTAACCTCCGTAAAATTCATTAACATAAAGATGGCCCATAGGTAGGCTGTGGTTAAAGAGTCCTTAAATATAAAACAGATGCCTTAGAAATACCCCATGAATTAAATTAATCCTTTCCTGAAAATTTACGAATTGCTTTTAGCTGCACACGTACACTGCACAGAACAGTGGCTGAGATGGAACAGCCCCATTTTTTCTCTTCTCTGCACAAGTAAGTGCTGGTTTTTACCTGTCGTTTCAGGAAATACGGGTTGTTTAGAAAAGGAATGTGAGCGCAGAATGGAGTGCAAAGGAACACGCTGCCCACCATTCTCGAGGTGTACACCTCTGTATCATTGAAAAATAGTGAAGGAAAAGCTGCCTCTGAAAAACATGTGGCAGCTTGGTACCGTGTTCCTTGTTTTGGAATTACAGTACTAACTTTGCATGCAGAAAACTTAGCTTCCAATTGGCACAGGTATCTGAGAAGGCAAAGATTGTTTCAAAATGCTGATGTGAAGAGTTACTGAAGTTGCAGCATTGGAAGGCAAAAAGGGTATGTTAAAAGGATTATAAGGACGCATAAGAAGTTGCAGATGAAGGAAAGGAAGAATTTTTCTGGATGTCTTCCAGGAATGTGTCAGTCATTCCATGAGCGAAAGGAAAGTTAGCAGTGTAGTTAGTGGGTGGGAATTTGATTATTTGATTTTTTTTAAACTATTTAGCTGTCATGATAGGGCAGAATTTAGCCAATAACTGCATAAGCTGTCACTATACTAATATCACCAACTGTAATCAGAGAGATGCTAACCTGGCTAGGTTCTGTGCTAGCTCCTGGAATGGGAGAAGAAAAGTTTCTATAGTTTGTCAACAAGCCAACTTCACCGAACAGATAGTCAGCTACCAGAGCTGAAAGGGAAGGATGCCATCTACATGGTGGCTGGCCATAAGTTCATACAATAGCCATGGCATTGCAGCCTAGGATTAGAGGGCTATTTTGCCCTCAGTGGAACAGAAGGTTCTTTCAAACCAGGGATCAGGAAATGGAGCAGATGACTCCAAAACAGAAAGCAGTCAGAAACGCCCACAGCCAAGAGCTGGCTATTCAGCTAGATGCAAGAGCAACCTATGCAAGTGAGAAGGAAGGAGAAGAAAAAGCCAGTTGGGTATTTATTATTCTAGAGAAGTAATAAGGTTAAGAGCTCTAAGTTGGCAGCCAGTAATATATTGATGGGAGAGCCTGAAAGAAGGAAAACTAGTGAGGGGTGGAATAAACCCCCCCTTGTTTCGCTAAAGGATATGCAGAATTGATGTTCTGCATTTAATTGGAGCCTACAGTTGTGTTTATATGTTTTAAAATGTGTTTAATAGGGAAAAAAAGATTTGTTCAAATATTTGCAAACATTCTGTGTTACATGTATTGGTAGTTATTTTTTAATTTTTTTAGAATGTTTTTGTTAGTTTGTCTTCAGATCACTGACCTCACAAACTTGTATTCTGTGTTAACTTTCCTCTTTCATTTGGGGTTTATTCTTTTGGTCTTTTTGTGACTATCCCCTTTTTTTCCCATACAACTCCTATTGTAATTAAAGGTAGTTCAGTTTTTAAGTACATCTGCCACATTGCTTTCAGATGCACTTGAGTTGAGGTGTTCCTTAGAACATTTATTTTTACGTTTACGTTATTTTTACCTTATCCCATAATTTGTTTCTGTATTTCTGGCCTTGAATTTTAAGTGGTAAAGATTGGAAAAAATCTAGCATATAATGGATGTTATGCTAAAGAAATAAGGCTTGAACCCTACAACCAGGAATAACTGTGTTCTGCTTTACAGTGCCTCTTCCTTGCAATCCCTAGAGAGTTCTTGTGCTTGATCTTGAGCGGGAATGGTTAATGGAAAAAGAGGAAAAATAGCATGTTTCTGACTCTTCTGCAGAATTAGTCTGTGGTAACTCTTGCTGCACTGTGAAAGAAAGGGGAGGAAAAAGCTGAAATCCAGCAACACAATTGAGTCTCCTGTTGTCCTTTCTTTTCCCAAACAGTTGTTGGGAAATAACATTTGTTTTCTTCCTTAGACTTTATATAAATGTATTGATGCAAAGCTGCTTTTGTCTCAAATAATACATTTCGTTTTCCTTTTGGTGATTCTTGTTTCTCTCGGTTTTGTTTTGTGACTTATGTCTTGGTGTAAAGGCTTTAATTCCTACTTGGGAGCTGACTGAACTTCTGTGGAGCCAACTTGTTCCTAAATTCTGCAATTTAGGTGTTGCCAAGAAATTTCTATGAGTCTTTGCCATGAGAAGTTTAAAAAAAATTAAAAAAAAAAAAGAAGGGGGAGGGGAAGAAAACTTGAACCCATTTCTTAAAAACAGAAAGCATAGCAACCACAGTCAGAAACATTTAGCAGTTTGGCAGCTGACAGCAGGACATACAAAGAATAACAAAATAGTCTATTGAGGAGGGGAAAAAGATCTTCAAAAGACTTGTGTCCACAGCAGGGTGAAAAACATAACAATCCCATTATCAAATTGTTAGAAAAAAATGTTAATTTTTTCCTAACTTCTGCTAATATGCATGTTAAACAATATGCCAGTAGCCTAGAACATAAAAAGGCGTTCTCTGGCATCCTCTTTAGATGTCTCTATTCAGGCAGTCAAAGTGGAAGAGAAAAGAAGAAACAAGCAGTTCTGAGATCAGCATTCGAAACTCCAGGAGGAGAGACCAGTTTGCCTAGCAGGTCAGGTATCACAACTGTATTATTCCTGCAAATAGGTGACTGATGCATGAAACTGAGGTGACTTTCCCAGTACTGCACAGTGAATCTAAAGAAAAGCAAGTAGACAAGTTTTTCAAGACAGTGCCCTGTAACACTCACGATATACCTGTTACTTTAACTCTGATTCTGTTAGTACTGGATTAGTTTCTACAACTGTAGGTAACGATTACCAAATTTTTTATTGCTTTAGAGTAATTAAGCTGTCTTCCCTGTAACAAATTGTGAGCTATTTGTTGTTCCTTTTTTTTTTTTTTTTTGTTTTCATTCTTTTAACATCATTGTTGGGGATAGGGCAGTGGGTTTCAGTTGTGCTATTGATTTTGTAGTGGAATTCCATATAATTATGCTAATTTTTTTACCCTTTTTTTGGTATCCATTCGCTTTCCTAAGATTTGCAGGGATATGATAATAAGCAATTTATATAGAACATATATTCGTGTGCATTAAGTATGTCAGTTTTCTGTGAACAGACGTTTTAAAAATGCCTGATGTGCAATATATCCTGTAATATTAAGAAAGATGAGTGCAGAAAATGTTCATGTTGCTTGGTTACAGAAACAATAAACACCACAAATTTATAGTCTCTCGTTAGCCATTCAGTGTGACATTGAAGTTCCACCCCAGTGTATTATCATGGCATCATATATTACACTTTTATGTTTACCTTGAGATGTGTATTGTTCAAGCCCAGCTTTTATTGAGTGTAGTTTTTGACCAGATAGGGTACATTTTATTTTTCTATTTGAATGGCTAATGTGCTCTGTAGTTGCACACTAGAAAGTTGGAATATCGTACTCTTCTTGCAATAGTGACTGCCACCTTCCTTAGAAAGAAAATGGGAGGGGGATGACACCCTATAGGAAATGTGTGTGTGAGTATGATTTACTTTGGACCTAGCCCACTAGACCCGATGCTGATAATGCGAACTTCAGTCTTCATGCAAGTCTCTACCCTGTGAGGAAATGGTGTATCCATTTTACAGAGGAGCAAGGAGGAGTTACGGTCTCTGTGAGGCATTCAGATGCAGGTTAAACCCAAGTTCCTGGGTTATTGATCCTGGCTTCTAATAGCAAGAATTATTCTAATCATTCTTTTCTTTCTACCTTATAAGACAAAGTAGTCTGTGGAGTGTATGTCTGATTTTAAGATATACTTGTTATATCTAGAGCTATAAAGAGGAGATCAAAAGCATATGATCATCCTATATGAACAATAGGTTCGTATTATTCATAACCATTCATATTCAGGTTAGCCCTGAAAAAGTCCATTTCATGTTTTTCAAAAGCTCTGAGAGGGGGCAGGCTTAATATAGCCATTTTACGTTTCCAATCATTAAATTATTTTTTTTTTCTCCTATTGGATAACTTAAGCAATATTCAGTGCTGCTTTGGATTTGGACAATCAATAGCCTTCACATGGGTTTCTTTCCTCTTCTGGCACCATGGAAGAGCCAAGTCCAATTTTAGTAGAGTGCATGGAGGGTTGAGTGTGCTCTGTTTCCACTCCACCGATTTAGATGCTCGGACTGGACAGGAAGAAGAGGCAGGAGAATGTGAATTCCACATATATATTCCATGGAATTTGTGGCACTGTAGTTGATTGGACATGTTTTTTTTTTTTCCCTAGCTGTAGTAAGTCGACTTTTTTTGAGCTGAAACTTGCAGGGCAGTTTCCCAGCCCATATTAATTGATCTAAAATAGCGCAGCAAGATGCATGTGCTATTGTTTTCTCCGGGTGTTTACGTACCTGTACCATGGAACCCTCTCCTGTTGTACTGAGGTTTACTTCCCGCTCCGTAGGACTCTATAGACACTCGGGTTTTGTTTTAGTGCTCAAAACAAACCCCTTTCTAAATGCCCCACATGACTATCGCCACACACACGCACACGGAAAATTAAAACCATTTAAATTGTTTCCTTGGAGCTTTCATTGTATCTGCTAATCTCTTCTCTGTGTTTAGAAAACAAAGCCGATTTATGAAGTTGAGTAATCCTAGAGGCTTGAATAGCTGTTGTCATTCATGTTGTGTGCTTTCGCCTTGTGTTCAGAAATGCGCCCCACTGCAAACGTTTGAACCGGGGCTCCTTAAGTTTTGTGTTAATAGTCTGTAGTTTATTGTGTTCCTTGAGATATTCATTTTGGAGCTTGGAAATGAATTGAGGCACGTTAGCAAAATGACAAGTCTCCTGTGAGAAGCTGACATTCGTGGATTACTTCAAAACCATTCAGCAAACACCAAAAAAAAATGCATGATAACTCTCAATGGTCCGTTCTGCATTTGGATTTCTGGGGAATGTGATACTGTGCGCACCAGGTAGTTCTCAATAAGCACGGAAATTCTAGTGGCTGTTAAAGTAGGCTGATAAAATTGCCTCAGGCTTCACTTACTGTAAGTCCCATTGCTACAGTTTCTGCCATCAGTAAGTTCTCTCCCACTGACTTGAGCGTGCAGCATAAAATTGTAGGTTAGCAGCACCCACCTGAGCCATTTTGGGTAATACTAATCTCCATTTTAGACAATTAACTGCCATTGTTTGCACTAGGTGATCCAGTTTTCATGAAAATATGAAAACACTGCTTTATGGTAACATTTATGATTTATGTGATTATTTTTTTTAAACAGATTTAGAGCCTGGATTCATCCATTCATTCAAATTGCGTTTAGAAAAGTATTTTTTCCTCACCTCCCTATTAAGCAAACAGACAAGTTCTTCAGAGCAAGGTCATAACGTAGGTGCTCTGAACTTCTGGTTTCTCTTTGACTTTCAAGGAAGCCTAGATACTGCAAATTAGGCGATGTGATTAGCTCCTTAAGGATCATATTTTGTTTTAATGATATAAAGAAATTTGAAAGAAATGCTTCATAGTAATTTAAAGGCTTTTAATCATAGTGATTGAAAGGCTGTTGCTAGCAGAGTTGGTCAGTATTCTGAAATATTTAAGAGTAATGCCATTTCTTTACTAGTATTTGATATACAAAAAGAAATCTTTAATGTGGAAAGGGCGGCACTTTGAAATCTGGATTCTTTCACATCTTTCTTGGTTTTAAATTTCATGGGGATCGGGTCAGTAGAAAGAACTGGTAGCGTTTTGTTGATATTAATATTTTTATTATATTGACTTTTTAATTTGATATTTGAACTATTGTGTATTGAGGATGCATCTCTAGTATCAACAGTAAATTCCTTGTCTTCTCCTTCACCTGTGCTCAAAGTTATTTATACGTTTATACACTAATTATTATATTTATTATTATAATTATTATATTTTCATTGGCTGCGCTACTACATCGTTTGTTGTTGAAGGCACCTGCCAATGCATTTCTAGAGTTCGCTGCATACTAGGCTGGCTTGCAATAGATTATTATATATCTGATAGATCTTTGGGAAGCAGAAATTAATTTGGCTTGTGTTCCAAGATGACCGCGGACCATGTTATAGAGTGTGCTAAGCTTAAGTTAATATTTGCTGTCTCTTATCTGGACTTATTTTTTAAGACTCAGCACCGTGATATTATAAGTGACCTGGCATGTGGTTGGCCTAGATGGTAGCAAAGGGAGCTCATATCTTGATTGTAAAATGATATGTAGGTTTGCCCTTTCCATCCTGGAAAACAAATTTATTCCTTGCTTTGGATAGCTCTGTTGCAAGTTACGTGGGGAATTGCTAACTGCTCCTTTCTCCTTGGCAGTTTAGGTGACCTTTTACAGTTTTCAAGAGTGAGGTAATTAGATATTTTAAAGACTGAAGTCTTGAACCTTACTTAATATTAAGAGGAAAGAATACAGTGAATGAAAGACAAATTCAAGGTGCTCTTAATAGCCCGATATAATTCCCCGAGGGCTGGTGGTTTCGTGCACAGGAAAATTATATTGTTGTTTCTCAGGTATGAGAGTGAGTGAGAGAGCAGCAACCTCTCGCCAGGGCCAGCCCAATAGATGTAGTAGGGAAGCACACAGCGCTGCAAGGATACTGCCTGCCGGGATGTCTTAGGAGTAAAGGTGAAACGTGGCTCAAATATTTCTCCACTGCAAATTACCTTCGCTTGACTAATTGTGGATCCATGCCTCTATTTGAGGGAGAATGTATTGAGTTAACATTAAAGAACAATATGTAGGGTGTTTTTAGATGGAAATCGCAGTGGATAATATAAACCCTATTAAAAGCATGTTTGTCCTCACATAAACATAAGGAAAAAAAATATTAAAAAGCAGAAACTTTGGAAAATAATAAATGAGAGAATTTACAAATTGAATTTATTTGTGCCCTAGAGGCTATAGATTCTGAAGCATGGGCCTCCATGAGTTATAAAGCAGATACTACTCTCAGAACTATTCCTTACTGTTCGGTTCTTTTCCTGAAATGTAATGACTACTTCTTTTTGTGAACATACTGGTTTTCTCATTTTTGCTGTGCTTCACTGATGGCTGAATATAACTTCCACGGATGGGGAGATGGGGAGAGGGGTAGGAATCCCAGTATAACAGCAGCAAATGGGCTTCCAAATGCCAGCTGCATTCAGTTAATAGTTTACAGTTCTTTTCAATTACACTTTTCAGTTATGGTTGATAAATTCCTGTTTTAATACTAATTATCCATGATAATTCAGTTTCAAATTTTAAATTTTGTAAGATTAAAAGAATATAATCGTCCTAAAACTTAGAACATAAACACTTTAAAACATAGATGTAGACTTAATTCCGTTGCCTCAAATGAATGTAATAAGATGCAATCCTTCACATCTAGTAACTACGAAGTTTTAGTTGTCTAACATGGAAGTAAGAAATTATCATATGCAATATTCAGGGATTCCAAGAATGTTTTAGTATTGGTGGTATAAAATTCCACAAATTTGCCCCTCTTACCTGAAGTACTTTAGCAGTTTTTCCCTCAGATACTGTATGTCAAGTTGCTTAAAGAGCCGGTGAGGAGTTATTGAGAAAACTATTGCCAGTATTCCTGTTTGCTCTTTGTCCATCAGGTCCTTGAACCACATTTATTAAAAATTATTGTTTGAGTTGGCAGATGACTTCAAAGCCTATAGAGCGGTTTTAGACATCAAGGAAAGCTTAGCTCTCTTTTCGTCTGCTCACTTTTTCTAACGTAGCTATTAACGACTAATTTTATTATGCAATCAACCAGCTTTCATTAATATCAGACAATTTGAATTTGTCCATAAACAAGAAATTGTCTTTGTACACTTATTTGTATTGGCCTGGTATCTACCTTTGTTCAGCAGGCAATTAAAGAATATTTTCTCCTCGTGTTCTTTGTTGCCTTAATTACTTTCATTGTCAACAGCATGATTTAATTCTAATGAGCGCCCATTTGTTCCTTCTTTTTGCCATATCCTCTAGTCTCTGTTTAATGCTTTTCAGTCTGTTCTTGAAAGGTTCCCCCCTGTAACTCCTTCAAATGGGGTGGAAGCTATCCAAAATCCCTCTCACCATAGAAAGTGGCCCATGTTTCATGGGACCAGATATCTCCAATTAATATTGCCTGGCAGGCTACCGGCTTCTTGCTCATTCTTCTGCCTTTTGGCTTTCTTCACTTTTAAAGACAGAAAGTCACCCCAATGGGAGATCACTTGCATGTGCTTGTTCTCCAATAATTGTCTAAACTCCTTTGCTTAATCTGCGATCTCTGAGGTGTTACAGAGGTATTTGATAAATGCAAATATGGATCCTTATTCTCTAAGATTACAAGTTAGTCCAATTGTAGTTGCTTCTGATGCTTTCACTTAAAGAAGGTAACATATGTTATCTGCCTCTCTGTGGCAGAGTATCATTGTTGTCAGGAATCCGCAGTCAGGTTTATTTGTTGTCTTTGCGAGACACAACTGCAGTGGGAACAGCAGTGTTTGTACCGAGCCCTGAAATAAAATGGAGAAATAGGCCTTTTAGTAGCTTTTAGGACACGTTTTTAATGTAGTAGAATAATTCTGCCATGGCTTATGATGAAATTTGCTGGGTGGATAATGACATAATTTGAAAGAGCACAATTCTTACCGTAAAAAATTGTCGATCTAGCAATCGTCTCGTGAGAGTTCTGTTATCTTTAAACCCCATTTTTCAATAGCAGCTATCACTTGTGGGGTATGCCATCTTAGATTGTGTGTACGCCAGTGTTTTGATTTCTAACCGTAGCACCGTTCTGCAGTGCATCCCCTGTCTCTCCCACTTACTGTGTGTCAGTTCAGTTTGCAGAGTGGGTTTCATCTGTGTTCAAACTAGGCTTCAGAGGAAATTAATCCAGAAGCTCTAAGTATTCATTAAGCACTTTCCAACCTCTAATAGGGGATGTAAGGTCTAAACCGGTGATTGGTCCCCTGAACAGTTTCAGACTACATTGTATAGTTGGGACACTGGATCAGGGACCAGACGTGATCTAGTCCTGAATGGTGTCGAACCTGTAAATGAAGAAGCCTCAGCACAAAGTGCTTTGATCTGCTGAGCTGTTGCTTTTGCTCCAAACTTCTTTCTAATGTAGGCTTAACCTGAGAAACGGAGAAGGTTTTAACTTCTGTCTCCGTGCAGTCACGTTCAACCATTCAGTGGTATTTTAGCTTGACTACATCATTTATGGAATAATTAAAAATATTGAGAAAATACTTGTGCGCAGCTTTGCTATTGGGGAGCTTCATTTAAGCAGTCCTTGTATCGTGGACCACACAGAACTAGCAGCAATTTCAGAATGTACTAACAAAGTCTAGAACCCTGGGAAATGGTTATATCATGACAGGGTTCTCTGAAAAGAGTAAATAAGTGATTTGAAGCAAGAATATTTACTATGGAGGTCAATTGGATTTAAAACTAATATTGTCTTTCGCTTTTATCAGAAAAGTACGGCGGGGGGGGGGGGGGGGGGGGGGGGCGGAAATACGTAAGTGGTTTTAATTTTTGTGCAATTGACCTGACTCAAAGATTGTCCTGTTTTTTGTCTGGTTTGATCTGTATGATACTAGTTTCCCTATTTTATAGCTTCATGAGTAACACGGGTGCCCCAAGGACAAACTGAAAAGATGTTAAATTATAAAGTATCTGACCTTGGTACATTTTCTGTACATGAACAGAAGAGTTAAGACTGACAAAGGGTTTAGAAGAAGAAGAATAGCAGAATGGCTGCGTGAAGAGGCCTTTTAAGCAATCAAGGCCACACAAGCTAATTTGTGACTGACGGTATAAATTATGTGCAGATTCTTTCAGATTGTTTGAATTAACTCTAGGGATATTTTTAGAGCAACTTCGTTTGGTTTAATAAAAACTATTATTAAATCATTAGTCAATGAAAATAGTTATTTAATTTTGTGTGTGCAAATTATCATATTCATATACCATCGTTATTGTCCTTTAAATAATATGCCTCTTCAGGATTATATCTGTTTGGTTAAAATGGTCAAGTTCCTGTTAGTAACTTGTCTGCTTTATTTGCAGGTTGTATATAAAAATAACGATGTCAGGTTGGAGTTATCTCGACTTGCCAAGCAAGGAGATCCTAAAATGAAGATTCATGGGGTTGTAGCGTTTAAATGTGAGAATGTTGCAACCTTAGATCCAATCACATTTGAAACGCCAGAGTCTTTCATCTCTTTGCCAAAGTGGAATGCCAAGAAAACAGGCTCAATATCATTTGACTTTCGTACAACTGAGCCAAATGGCCTGATTCTTTTCAGTCATGGAAAACCAAGGCACCAAAAAGATGCCAAACACCCACAGATGGTGAAGGTTGACTTTTTTGCCATTGAGATGCTCGATGGCCACCTCTACCTGTTGTTAGACATGGGATCAGGTACTATAAAAATAAAAGCCTTGCAGAAGAAGGTGAATGATGGTGAATGGTACCATGTGGATTTTCAACGGGATGGACGGTCAGGTAAGCTGCTGCTTCTTTTTTTTTTTTTTTTTTTTTTTTTATATTCAACATGGTTTTTCGTGTTTTATCTGAGGGAATACTGGGTATGTATTATGTTGCCACCATTACAGTTGTGCATGATCTGAAAAACAAGGGAATTATAAGAAGTCATTACTGTCAGGTAGCAGAATACAATGATTTGCAGAGTAAAATATTTTATGTTAACATTTATTGGGTAATCAGGTACTTAATCTTGCAAGTAAGTGTGCTGTGTACTTCAAAAACAAACAGTAATCTCCCTCTGTGCTTGCTTATACCAAATAGCTGAAGTGGCAAGTTTTAAGAATAAAAATAAAGCAAAAAAGAATTACTGAAAGTAATCTCCAATGTAGGGAATAGCTGGCCCACAGAAACAACACAGACCTTCCAATCATGTCAGCAGATCTCAACATAATTAAATGATATGCTAATGAATGGCTAACAACACATATCAGCAGAAATGGAAACAAGTGACTTGCCGTATTCTGTCAGTATGATTTGTATTCTGTAGTAGTTTACTCGACAAATGATCTCATTGAAAAGGGTACAAATAAACAATTCATAAACTCTTCCTAATGCTACTGAAATCTCTTATAGCATAAAATGCATTTAACTGGTGAAATTGTCCTTGTGTTTCAGCTGCATCTGATCTTGACTATATATATTGACTTCAGTGGATTTGTCCATCAATAGTATCTTTCCTGTAGTTCATCCCAGGATTTGGGAGGGAATTTACTGAGTCTCTAATTCAGTCCATCAAAGAATTTTCCAATTAATATCACTATGCAATCTGAAGGTCACGTGCACTCTGAAATTGAGTCTGGAAAAAATGTAAATTCTTCTTCTTTTGCATTTTGTGGGGTATCCCCCACTTTTTCCCTTCTGGTGGCTCTTTTTTTCATTACTTGCATTTATAATTTCTTTCTGAAACTTCACCCCAAAAAAGTTATTGTTTTATGACTTACTTTCTTACTGCCCACGAATCAGATTTCAGATCAAGCGAATCTTAGGTGCAGGTTTAAATTGAAGGTCTGGTCTGAATGGTCTGCTGAAAGTCAGACCAAACTCAATTGATCAGCCCTCCCTGGCATTATGAAAAATAATGACTTGATTCCTGGGCTGTGTGGCTTCAAATTCTGATGGTAGAGAGTTTGATTTTCTGATTATAATATGCCAGTTGCTTATTTACATTTCTTGAGGTTAAAAAGCGAACAAAACCCAAACAACAAAACACACAACTTCTCAAAATCCTCAATTGTGAGTGAATATCTAGCGGTTATATTATTTATACTACAATCTTCATTTCAGGCTCCCTTCTTAAGTACTGTTTCCGTGATTCGTGAGAGGCATTAAATCCTGTAATAATCATGCCTGTGGGACTCCACTGAAAGCAAAGTTTATTCTTACATCCAAAGTCAACACAACTATAAAGAAAAGAAAGAAATACATAGCAATTGCTTACATTTACAGATATGTTCTGCACTTTCATTGCTTCCCGACAGCTGTAGCTCACATGTGCCATTAAGAGAGTTTAGGGCATACTTTATTTAATTCTTTAAAACTGTTGATGGACATCAACGAGAACGTAGACTAATTTTAGGAAGCAATACACACATGGCGATCAGGACTGCATAAGTGGAATTATTGTAGTTTTAGTGGCCAGTCCATCCCCAACTACGACAATTATAAGCAGTCAAATATATATGTAAAAGAAAAATTACTCCAGCTGGTGAATTGCCTATGATCGAGAGGGTGAACTTTATTTACCCTGTCACTCTTGAAAACTGACCGTAGTACATATTCACCCTAACACATTGAAATATTGCCAGGAATAGTTAATAAATATGTAGGCATATAGACTGACAGACTGAATTTTTAGCTGAAATCTGAAGCAGACATCAAAGATGTTCTGTGATTTTAGTACATACAACAATACTTTATAGTAGGAGAAGTACCAATAACAGAGGCATTTTTCTTAATGATAATATTGGCTGAGTAGTATCTTAGACCATCAGATTGAACCAAGTAAAATGACTGCCTAACAATTAAAATAAGCAATGAACTGTAAGGTCCTATTTTCTTCTGATTGGAACAGGAAGTACCCATGTGTTACGTTTAGATTATTTCTTCATGACTTATGCATGTTGGTCTATTATGCTTTTTTCCATGAATAATAAAATCCATTTTGCTATTTCAGGAAGCTTTTTCTTTGATTTTCTGTAGTCAAAACCAAACATATTGGAAATTGTATGAATATGATCACTTTTCACTTGCTTACCTGCATAATTTTTGTATAAATCAATGAATACATCTTGTATTTAAAAAAAAAAAATAAATTGGCTTTTCTGAGACTGTCTTGTCACTGCTGACAAAATACTCACCGACCTATCAAGTACAAGGAAGAGATTCTCCTGTTAATGAATAAGTAGCTCAAATAACCTGTGATTTTTATTTTTTTTAAAGTGGCGTTTTGTGTCTTGCAACCTTTTACTCCTAGCCTTCAAATCCAATGCAGAGTGGTTCCCTCAGATAATAGAAAGCCGTGACATTTCTCAAGGAGCTTTGCTAATTTCCTTGACTTTCGTATTAGCTGGATCAGCAAGTACTTGATTTATTTTTCCTTTTTTGCTCTCTTCCAGACTCTTAGTCACAGGGAGCATCTACTCTAAACTACTGACTTTGCCATTGTCTGTCTGGGACTGTGATAGGGGAGATGTAAGGAATGAGAGCAAATTTTTAAACTGTACTTATCTGGGCCCCGTTCACTAGTAATTTTGCTGATCCCCTCAGATTTTGGGAAATACAAGGAAAGGGGAACAGATGGTGCCCTTTAATTTCCTTTTGCTGAAGGAGCTTTTGACCTATTATTGATGTTTTTCACCCTAGAATCCCATCCTGCTGCCTGAAAGGCCTACTTTGAGTGCTTCTTTACGTAAAAAGCAGATCTTTGGTGAGAAGGAATTCCTGAGACGCTATTTCCCAGCGTTAAGTCAAGAAAGATTTCATACCTTCTCCATTGCTTTATCTTTCTTGCTAGATATGCAACAGAGGAAAGGGAACGCATGTTCTCCAGCAGTCTGTCTTTTTTGCTAAGTACACAGCAAAGGACAACAACCTGGTACCAACTGCTGTGTCCTGTCATGTGAGCTGAATTCCCTTCATGGTTATTCTGAATTCCTGCAAAGGACGCTAACTTCATAACTGCTTCACATGTGTCCTTGGGCTTGGCCATGGGCTGTATGCTGTGATCACAGTCCTCATCAGAGCTATTTTATTATGCTTTAGTACACAAGATGTGAAGTGTATTTAGAATACCTTGCTCTGATTTTTTTCACTGCTCCTTAATAAGCCAGTGCGTGTCACATGCACAGAAAGCAACCAAATGGGCCACGTAAGGCAAGCATAGAGATCAGCATAGTTGTAGTAGCTGTGGTTCCAGTCTTGATGTTTAACTGATCGGAATTGAGACAAGGTTCAGAAATATGTCTTAGTTTCTTACACACAGACGTATGGAAAAGTAACTTGCTGAGCTAATGAATACGATTGGAGAGGCTCATTAACTCATACCTAAGGGAAATGTTTGTCTGTTCTGCTCTTAACAGTACTGCCAACTCTGCAGTAAAAGAATTGGGAAAAAACCCAACCCAAACCAAAAAAAAACAAACACACACCATGAAGCTGCTGTAAAGGTCTTTGCTCACAGTTTTTCTTGTAACACAATAGAGTTGGTTTAATAACTGTTTTCTGAGACTTAACTATTGTTTAACATTTTGTTTAAACTGTTCATCATATTCAAGGATAACCTTGCAAGTGTTTTTTGACTAAACCGCTATTCATCCTTTGGAAAACATCGTTAGACAGTGAAATCAGGGAGGAAACAGTCTTCTTGTCAACTTCCAATTGCGTATGGCAGTGTAAAACAGAATGTACCAGAATGTATTCATAAGTAGGTAGCACTTAAGGGCTAAGAAGCTACTGAAATTTTGAACTAAAGTTAGCATTTCAGCTTAAATATCAGAAATTATCGCTAGAGTATGTAATTAGAGTTTAACTATAATCAGTATCTCACTGTAAGTAGTGCTTTGCCGATACCCATTACATGCATTGTTGTTGCAGGTTCTTTTTTCACGTGTACACTTCTATATATTCCTTCCCTCATCTTTTCAACCTCTTAGTAACTGCCAGATTTACATGTTCCTATTTCAACAAATGTTAATAGTTTACATATTTGAGATAATGGGTTTATCTTGCATTTTAAGGAAAATTCTTCCAATGATCCTGTCAGTGTTTTTCATTTATTCATGAGCTCATAGAAAAAATTGAGATGGGGTGACCTTGAGAGTTCCTCTGTTTTACTCCTCCAATGAAAGTAGTGATAACGTACTTGCCTTAGTCTTGCCAGATGTGTGTTGAGTTACCCCAGCAGCGGACACCGTACAACCTGCCCATGTAATCATTCATAAACTGAATATTTCTGTATGCAAAACAAGCCATTTTGTCCATCATTTCCTTGTTCACGGCAAGCACAAAATACACCAAACTTTTTTTTTTCCCTGGGTCATAGGTCTATACTTGTTATGATTTGAATGCTGTTATGGCAGTCTCCAGTTTCCTTCATAGACTAAGAAACCCCAACCACTTGCTGTCCTTATATGTCATGTTCTGTAGCTATTGACCATTTTATTGCCATCTTCTGCAGACTCCTCAGCTGATCTACATCTTTCTCAGAGTTCAAGATAAACCTTACCAATGCTTATTAAAGTGGTACGGTAGTCTTCTCTGTACCTCCCAATACATTTCCCATTTTGCTCAGACATATGTTATTGTTGGCTTACATTGTTGACTCTTCTTTTGAATAACTGCCCACTTACCAGTTATCCCTTAGTCAAAAATTCGTGCCAAAAATCAAAATCTCATTAGTTCCTCCAATACATAAAGACATTTCTGAACATTTAAGTTGGATTTTGCTCTCTGGTGAAATGATGTAGACTCAGAGCACCTGTAGGTCATTATAGGACCCTAAAATTTATGTCCAGTTTCTGGAGATAAGAAATGCTACCTGTTTTTAGAGCCTAAAGTTAGTAGCCTAAATACTACTACACCACCTTGTTTTTCACTCTTTTCCCTTTTCTTCTTTCAGGCTGGACAAACCAAATGCTATCAACTTTTCCCCATTTCTTTTTCTAGTAAAATGCAGACAATATTTCCTACTTTGAGTATTAAAAAAACTTTGCAAGGAAGCTACTTGTTTCCTGGCAGACATTATTGCCTCAGTGTTTCTCTTTTCAAAGAAATAGTTTAACTACTGATCTGGTTATGGGTGCTGTTATGCTAGGTATTATGCAAAGATATAACTGAAAGGATGTTCTTACTACAGAGATATTACAATTTAAGGTTATAGTTTTCTCTTTCCACTGAGAGGCCAGTGCTATTCAGAATCTGATGCTTCCTCAGCATATTCTGTTGTCTTTAGGTTATTTTGTAAAATGAGATTTGTCTCATTCTTTTTCCCTCTTATCCAACTTGGCCATTCTGGTGTAAGAAAGGTTGACGATATGTTATCTTTACAGGGAAAATTATTAACCTTTTCCTGTGCTGACCACATATGACTTGTATGTTCCATTAGATTCCCTTCTTCCTGCTTATCTGGGAAGTGATGTCTCTTCACATTCGTAAGTAAAAACATCCAAATGGATTGGAGCACACCGGTGATTTGACAGAACAATTCCTTTTAATCTGCCTGTAATTCACAGGGAAAATAGGGTTGAAATCCAGCAAAGGGGGTGTGTATTACTATCCCTGGATTCTGTGGTAGCATCTGCTATTGACGTGAGGTCCAACCTGAGGTGGTTTCGGTAGAACTTGAAAACTTTCCATCAAGAAAGATGACAGGCTTAAAAAAACCAACCAACCAAAAAAATCAACACACCAACACCCCACCACCACCACAAAACAAAAAAAATCCCCAACCCCAGCTAGATGAAACAGCACACTCTACCTCTGTGTCACAGCTCTGGACGCACTGTGAACCTGGATATTTAAAAGAAATACATAATTTTGGATGTATTTTGGAAATCTTTCATTTCCCCTTATTTTTCTTGTTTTGCGTTGTGTTTGTTTGGTTTTTTTTTCCCCCCCCATGTGCCTTTACAGAGAAATTGCTGAGTAAAGTTTGCATAACCTATCAGAGATACATAAAAGGTAATTTGGATACCAACAGCAGTGATGGTTGTATGGCTGCCTGGACGTGCTGCTAGAAATTCAGCCAGAAACTAGGATAAGTTGGTAACTGACAGCATGAAACTCTTGGTGCCCAGGCACGGGTTTTTGCTACTACTTATGCTAAAGCCTATTAGTACTACAGCTATAGTTCTTGTTCTAGACAGTGTGCTGTATGATATTTTGGTCAAGCTCCTACACAACAGCTGAGCCAGAGTGAGTTATTAAAGCTTTGAGTCTTCTGCAGATGCTATTTGACGTAGTGTACCTCTCAACAAAAAGAATTAAATAAAGGTAACTTACAGTTGATTAAGGGTAATACACATATCACGTAGGTCAGTTGAAGTGTCATGGATATGTCCAGCAGTAAATTGGAGATACCCCTGTTAGGTAATAGGGGTTCCATGGGCTTCCAAAACATGAAGAAGATTCACAGAAGAGTTGTTGCCTGTTACATTTACTCATATGAGTTACTACTCATAGTCATTAGATGTTATGATTACACTAAGATTTCAGAGGGCTTCTCAAAGCAGAAATTTTATGGGGTGTGATTTCCTGGGGAGGAGAAAGGTTCATTGTTTTAAGAAGCTGTTGGTATCTATTCAAAGTAATACTTAAGCTCTCTCCAGGGTAATCCTTTATGATATATAGAAGAAATTTTCCCTGCTTCAATTTATCACCTAACTATAATTCACAGTCGCCAGAATGTAGTGGTGAATCCACAGTTCCCTTTATCATTCACCTTTCGCAACCTTCTGTGCTTGCAAAGCTTACATTTTGAACCACCATGTTAATGTCACAGCTACAGTGACTGAGATTTACCTGTCTTTTCCTGTGCATTGAAAGCCATCAAGGCTCAGTTGATTTATTTTTTGAAATAGAAATGGAGCCCTAGATGTCTTCTAGCATCATGGATAGCTTGACAACACAAGTGTCTTTGTCCAGCAGAAAACAGCACTGTGGAAATGCATGAGGCTGAGGTGGGAAACTGCAGCTGAGTTAACTTGTGTGGGTGCAAGTGCTGCCTGAACATAAGTTTAAAGCATTTGGTCCTACATTAGCCCGTACAGCAACAGCTGGGAGCAAGCAACAATAGCAGTAAGAAATACTATGAATGCAAGTATGACTTATATTTACAGCATTTTTTTTTTTATTTTTTTTTAAAGGAGAAATGATCTGTTGTCTGTGAGCAATCCTTCTTGATACCAAGGATGCTCTCAGAAAAGTTAGCTATCTTGGTTTAACAGGTCATTCACAGGTGTCCTTGTTTGAGGCAGCTGATTAATAACATCAAACCTCAAAATGTCCACGCCTGTATGCCTACGGTCAAATCTATAGCAAGTGTTACATACAAATGCCAAGTTTTGCTTCAAGACTCTGAAGAGCAATACAGATATTTAGAGTTAGCAAAATATAATAGTCTTATCAATTTTAACAAGGTGGAGGTTTGGAAGAAAAAGGATCTTGGTTCAACATGCCTGTTCCTTACAGTAAAGGCTGGAACTTCACTTTACACCTATGTGCTTATTCAACTGATAGAGAAAATTTCTGATAAAACGTAAAAGGGAAAACTGACTACATCGTCAAACGTTCTTTAAACATGCCCATAAAGATGCACAAATACTAAGCAAACCTTCTTTTTTTATCTTTTTGGATCTCTTCTGATAGTAGGGAGACTGTAGTAGTATCCAGGCCTTCTAAAAATCCATACGTCTCAAGTCTCACGTGGGAGTTGGATCTCCTGAGACCTCTGCCCCAAAGAGCTTTTCCTAAATGTCCAAACTCTTCAGCTATTCATGTTGTTAAAGTTAACCTATCGAACCAACAAAAGAACAAACAAAATATGCAGCTCCCACAAGACTCCTCTTCATTGCTAAAAGAGAAGCCTAAATTTTAGGATGTATCTAATTAAGAGAATGATCTTTTTCTGGCCTGCCTCTGTTTGCTTCAAACTCACAGTTTAGTGTTCATGCTGTAAAAATTCTGAATTTATTATTCTCATGAACCACTCCCGTCACAGTAGAAGTGTTTTTGATAATCAGTGTTATCTTCCGGAATCTGTGTCGTGCTGACAGTGGAAATAGCCAATCATTTTACTTCTATATATATATATGTATGATAAATACATTGTGGTAAATGTGATTCTTCAGTGTCTTTTCACCATCAATACACTTTTAATAGTGTGTCCAGCAGATAAGTGTTGCATAATGTGGCTGGTACATTATAATAATCTGGTGATCTATATAATGTTTTGATTTATATTTTACTTGCTTTTGCACCCATATGGAATAAGGAGTCACTTTTGTGAAGATCTACAGGAAGATTATTTTTTCAAGTGATTTTACTTAGTAAATAAAATTAAACTTGGTTATCGCACGTATGTTCTGTGACTCCGTGTACTAAAATTAGTTATCTGTCTACTCAAATTGTAAAATTGGATACCTCGTTACTTTTTAAAATACAACAAAGAGGATCTTGACAGCTGATTACTGTTTCTTTGTTCAGACACTTTGCAGAAATGGAACTTTATTTTAGGCTTAATTTTTTGTTTACTTTTCAAACTTAAATGGAAAAGATACTTCTGATTTCCTGAGATTCTATATACATCCTCTCTCCCTCTCTTTGTACCATGCACACATTTTGAGGTAAGTGTCAGAGGCATTGATTTTTACCTCTAGGAGCACATCACTATCTTCTTAATGATTGCCTGTCTGGCAGCTGATGAGAGTATTTTCATTCTGCACTTAAAGGAAAAAAAAAAAGTTTTCTCCAAAGCCCACTGCAAGTGGTGAGAGTCTTTTGAAATACTGTGTCTTTGCATCCGAACCAAAGACACAGATTTGCCTCCCAGGTTACAACCTATCAATGCAACCTCAGCCTTAATGCTTTGAAGCACATATGAGGTAGTGCAGAGATTTTTTTGTTGTTGCACAAGCAGGATATTGCTGAAAATAATTCTGAAATGCATTCCCCCTATCCCTGCAAGACTGGTAAGGTGATTTTGACTTTTTGACTTTTTTTTTTTATATTGTTACCATGCAGTATTGTGCATAAATGTTTTTACATCGTTCACTTCCTGACACTATTTGTACTACGTTGTAATTAAAATAATGAAGTGTATCTATTATTGTGTAGCTTTACAAGTGGAATACCTATGTTTAATTTATAGATATTTGCCAGGAGGTAATGTGTCATGTAGATTAGTAAGTAAAAATAGCCGTACCAAAATCTTTTGAACGCCTTGAAAATCATGCATTTTTTTGTCTTGTTTTCTCAGGGACCATATCTGTGAACACGTTACGTACACCATATACTGCACCAGGGGAAAGTGAAATCCTTGACTTGGATGATGACTTGTATCTTGGAGGCTTACCAGAAAATAAAGCAGGCCTCGTCTTCCCAACAGAGGTGTGGACAGCACTTCTCAATTATGGATACGTCGGCTGCATTAGAGATTTATTTATTGATGGTCAAAGCAAAGATATTCGACAGATGGCTGAAATTCAAAGTACAGCTGGAGTAAAACCCTCATGCTCAAGAGAAACCGCAAAACCTTGCCTTAGCAACCCCTGTAAAAACAATGGTGTATGCAGGGATGGGTGGAACAGATATGTTTGTGATTGCTCTGGTACAGGGTACCTTGGCAAATCGTGCGAAAGAGGTAGGTTCCATGAGATGGCTGCATTTCTCCTTTATAGAATCCTGCACAATGATTAACAATGGTAAAATATCATTAACTCTTCTGAGGCAGAAAAAGCGTCTTTGATGTCACTTGTGAGATGGGGAGATGGAGCCCTGCTCCAGACTGAAAGAACTAACTCTGGAGGAGAGATCTTAGGGGAGTTTCTAAGATGCATAAATAATTATTAGTTGACTACCACAGAGAGACAGCACTGCTAAATGTTGTCTTTTCTGTCTCATCATACATTGCTGAGTTCTGAAAAGCATTGTGAAAGTAATTTCAATTATTATTGCATTACTAAATGGTCACATGCCAATTCCAAACTGAGGTCTTGTTCTCTGCCTATTTGCGTCAATACCACTGTGTTATTAAATTAAATTAATTAAATTCAATTTTGAATTCCACAGTAGTACTTAAATCCATGGCCAGACTTCAGCCATGAGTCAAAGCTAAAGAATCAGTGTAGGAATCTGTATTTCTTACTTAACTTTTTTTTTTAAGATCCTATTACCCAAGGAAAAGGTTTCTACTTATCTTAATTCACTGACTATCCCTCTTGCCTAGAAAAGGTAAGTGTAAAGTTGACAAACCCCATTTATTTAATTGAAGAGATGGATAGTGAAAATGAATATAGATGTTGACGGTTTTATTCATTTTTCTAGTTAGTAAGATGAAAAAAAAAGTATTTTTTTATTAAAATAAAAACCTGATGAATGTTCAAGTTGTATATAAATAGTCGTGTATTTATGTAGAATTAATACCATCATATTATTAGCATTTACAAGTAGGTTCTCAGTTTCTTCTGTTTTTTCTGTCTTATTTTTTGAATATATGTGCCTTTGGCTCATGGCCAGTTAATCTGAGATCTCCAGACTGTTCTGTTACTGGTGGAGTGAAGCTGGCAGAGGGCATAACCGAGCTGTCTGATGCATTACAAAAGCCTTCAGTTAAACATGTCTGGTGTACCCCCCTGTGGCAAAATTCTGCTATTACACATGGCAGAAGTAAAAATAGGATTTGCATTTTTTCAACTTGAGAGCTAGGAAACATGTGCGTTAGAGACAAAAACACATGCAGATATGCAAAGAACTTAAAAGCAGGCTTCAACATAGCAATTTCTCATAAATGTATTTGACAGGTGGTAATATTTTATGTAGAAACATCTGTCTTTTTTATTTTCCATACTTTATTTCTAACCGTCTTCCCATATAGAGCCTGACTTTTGCCTGTGCGTTCCCCTAGTGGGAATGGTGGTACTATGGTGTCTCTACAATGGTGTTTAGTTCTTGTCCAAAAGAAACACGTGCAGCAGTTCAGACAGTATGGGATCATTTCCTACTCTTGTGTTTCCCTCTCCAGAGGAAACTACACTGAAAGGAGATCTCCTTCCAGTAATGTTCATATCCCAAATGGTCATGCATTAATAAGATTATAGCTTTTGGGATTTTGAAAGCAACGTGTTGGCATCTGACCACACAAAGTTATTATAACTACTACCCATGTGCAGTAACTGATAAACTTTTGTATTGGGTGATATAAGAAACACAATTATAATTGTTCAAACTAAATAAAATAGGAACATGTTCATTGCAACAAACAATACAGTTTCACAAAGGAAAGAAAGCATCTGAACAAAATATTGCAGATTAAACAACTGGAATATTTAACTTCATTTTAAGTGATTAAGGTAACTTCAGTAAACAAAAGCATGTAGCTACTTTTTAGTACTCATTTCTTTTTCGTGCTACGTCCCTTAAAATAGGAGTACTAACATCCATATTGTGGATGTATCGTATACAATGCAGTATCTGAAATAATTTTCATCAGCTTATCGATGCACAAAAAACATGGAATACAACTCAGTTCTCTCTTAATTTCAGTATACTTAATATTCTTGTATACCCATATGCTTTTTATCCTGTTGCTAGTTATTCTTGATTTTATTCTTGATTTTCAGTAAGGCTAAACATCAGTATAATCTGTAGATTGGCTTTAGTAGATTATGGAAACTACAGCAGATGGACGGACAGATGCCACAGCAGTACAATTTGGCTTTCTATCTTACTTTGATTGCGGTTCACAATACGTGACGTGACTGCCTCTCGGCAAAGCCTTTTCCAGGTGTATACTTTTGCTAGGAGCAATGCACAAGAGTAAATTCATCAAACGGTGATAAGAAAGTAGGCATGCAAAGAAAGATACATCAAAGTGACATTTCCGAGGAGAAAATATATTTAAATTAGAGAATGTATGTAGATGTCCACATTGGGCATGCACACATACCTGCGTGCACATATATACATTAAATAAAGTAATATGGTTTTCGTTCCTTGCATTATCTCTGTATGCTTTAAAATTAAAAAAAAAAAAAAGAAAAAATACAGGTGATATGATGATAGACGGTATGAAGAATCATATGTTCAAAATAATATAGTAATTCCATCTCTGATTTATATTAACTAATTGGTCCTGTGTGTTAAAGTTCTAGCACCTTTACAGTGTGGCTTAGGACCTCAGTCCTCAAATAATACCAGTGTAGAAATTGGGAGGAATCATTTCACCTTCTATTCACGCATTATCTAGTGACTAATTGCATATCGCCGATAGTTTCCACCACATTGATGGAAAGGTTCCTCGTGATTCCCCAAGGCCGTGACTTTGGGCCCGGATGGACTGAAGTAGCTGCCATAGTAAACACGCAAAGAGCGCTTAGCTGAGCGTACGCCTGCGAATAGAACAGAAACTAAAAGTTTGAATTTGAATCAGTAGCCATCCGCGTACCTGCATACTCACACAATTTATAGGAGTAAAATCAGACATGTTGGTGAGTGTTTTCAGGGCAGGGTATTGTTGCTCTATGTATATTGGGAAATAAAACAGGGTCAGAAGCAAATCTGAGTACTTGATCACTGATGATCCAGATTGTTCACATGCTTCCTGGCATGGCTCTGGACTGTATCGTCTGGCACTTTCTGAGGCAAAGTTTGTGTGTGATTTGGAAGACAGCAGACACAGAGGGTGATTTCTTGCTTTAAAAAATGGCTCTGTTGGCTGCAACACAGTCCTCGTATTATCGCAGACACAGGAAAAAAATTAATAATTCCCTTTTTAGGACTTCAGAGGCACCACAAGGGGTCCAGAGGAAACAAGATTCTGTTTTATTTATTAAAATACATGCAGTAAGCATCCATGCTTACCAAGCACCACGTTAAAAACAACACAAACATGACTGCAAAACTTATGAGGAAGAACACTGGCATTCAAATGCCTAGTCCATAAATACTGTCACTTTAATTTAAATAAGCTGTGAATTGAAGAATAGCATCTCTTCAGAAAATGCTGTATCTCCCCATAAATACCTGGCTGAGCCTTTCTGAGGGTAGAAACAGGTGTGGGGAAGTTTCCTGGAGAGTAGGTGCCTCCGTCTCTTCAGCAATTGAAGTAATCTCAGCCCAAGTGAAATTAAGGTCCTGAATCTCCTCTCATCACGGTACGGGTCTGTGCATCCTTGGTGGTGGGCAGGGAACTGATTGAGGTAGGGGATGTATAGGAAGGAAGAGTTATCCAGCCCTGGAGATTTTAACCAGAAACAAATTGAAGGAAAAAAGGGAGAGGGAAACTGAAACCCTTTAGTGTTTTTTTTTTGGTTTGCTTGGGTGTTTGTGTTGGTTGGGTTTTAGCACAGAAGGAACAAGGGATTTTAATTGTCAAGTTTTTATAAAAATATTGAAGAGAGAATGTGTAAAATAATGTTTATCAATCTCTGAATTATATCTTCCTGTTTATTTCTTTTTAATTACTCTACTGCATGCACTTATTTACTTCTACAAAAAATTGTCAGTAATGTTTTATAAGGGTTTTCCGCTATTTTTCTTTTCAATGCTATGCTTCCAACACTGAAGTGGTAGTAAAATTATTATTCCCTGCCGGGGAAACTCTGATTCTTTTAATGAATAGCACATTCTGAACTCAACTTATGGTCTATTAGCATTTAATCTAATAATTAGGGGAAGCTGAACAAGAGAAAAAAAGACATTCTGCCAACGCTTATGTGAGAACAGTTAGCAGTGTAGATCTCAAAGAAAGATGAGACACATACCCCTTTAGTAGTAGTCAGTCCAAAACAAAACAAAGTAAAAGTTAGGGGCAAAAATGAATGCATAGTTTTACCCACAGTGTTCCTTCAGGGTTTGCACGCTGATGTAAACCCCACTGCCTCTCCCCTTTCAGATCACCGTCTTACTGACCAGGCCCTGCAAATTAACAATCCGTTCTGGACAACAGAAGTAACTGCAGGATGGAAACAATTCCATTGAACAACATAAATGATCTCTAGGTCTAAGAAAGTCAAAACAAAACAAGCCCTTCTTATTTCATCTTGAAGACTGTTTTTTCCTACTGCCTGAAAAACAAAGTTCTCTGTCAATGTAGGCCACCAAGCATAACGATAGGATAATAAGGCATTGCCACAAAGAATTACAAGGGAAGAGGGAACTCCTTGTTCTGTCAAAGGTCTCATACATGTCCTACTAGATGCCTTCTGTCTGGCTAAGACCAACAGAACATGGAAATTTGCACAGCTGAGAGCAATGCTGAGTCAAGTGGAAGAGATTATTCACGTGGCAAAATGCAGCTTGCCATCCTTAGAGAGGAACACAATACTCACAAAATACCATTCAAAAATCTTAATGTAGCAATCATTAAATAATGGTTTAATAACAAAAGGTTTTCCTGACAACGCTTGCACCAGCAGACTCATTTCAAGTGAGTAAACTGAACATAGGTTTTTTTTATTTTTAGGAATACGTAGCATCTCCAATCTTCAGTTACAACTCTCAGGGCAGTGCTAACTCTTCTTTGATCAAATCATCCCTGCTTCCTGCCAGTCTTCTGGATTTTTTTCTGCGATTCCTTTGTTATTTAGAAAGCCCGTGACTTGGAGCTCCCCATACTCAAAGGAGCTAGTTGACATGAGGGGGTTTTCCTCATTGCCCCAGAGCTTTTAAGTCATTTGCTCTTCTGTTCGGTCTCCTTGGTCTGTTCTTGGAACATCTGTTTCCAAAATAGCTGGCACAGTATGGTTTAGGAGGATTGAGTATCTAATCACATCAGGTCTGTTCACCGTGATGTTAAATACTCACAGGTCATCTCTGATGAAATTAAGACAGTTCCTTCTCTCCGTTTTCTGTGATTTTCTGAAAGACTGCATAATTATAGAAAAGCGGGTAAACAGCACCAGTGCTGATTCTGACAACTTTCTTTTACGTTACCATAAGATAATTTATTAGCAACACACCTCTAGTGTTGTTGAATGCTGTTCATCTTATAACATCTGATTTTTCTCACTTTATAAAAACCCTGAATGGCATTAATGTGTCTCTTTTAATAGCCAATATAAAACGCCGCTTTTGTTTTCTCTTACGTTAGTATGTAACTTAAACTTTTATGCAGGGCTTGTTTAATTACCTAAATCATGTTTATCTTGATAAAAATCTTAGGAGCTTTTCATGCACAGACTAGAGAGCTAGACACAGGAATGAATTGTAAGCCCCTGCTGCACCTCCCCCCGCCCCCCCCCCCACCCCCCCCCCCCCCCCCCCACCCCAAAGAATAACCAAAAAACAACCAAACCAAAACACACAAAAAAACCCCAACAAACCAAACCCAAACAAGCAATCAAAAAACCCAAATCACCTCCCCATGAAAACTCTTTGACTTGAAATCTCTTATCAGGCTGGTGAGAGTTAAGTATTCAATCTCCTTCACAGACAGACTTTAGGTTTAGAATATGTAGAAAACATTATTACCTGCATGGTTAGAAATCATCAAACCTGTTAAATGTATTCTTTTAACCTGTTACATCTAATGACTTTCACACCAGTGTTAGTAATCCCTTTTTTCCAACATCAAGCTCTTTTGGGGAAGTCTGGAATTATTAATGAACCTACCATCTATCATTTTTGCCTCCAAGATGCTCACAGAGTTGCAGTGGAATATTTTGTCCTTCCATGGACCGTGTAGGCTTGGAAGCCTTGAAGATCTTACCTACCTCTAACAATATGCAAGATACACAGTGGAGATGGTTTTGACAAACTGTCATAAGTATTGATATTTTAAAAAAAAATATTCTCACACTGTTAGAGTTACAATTAAACATAGTATCAGTAGCATCAGTCCTTGGAAATATTATTGTATGTGGGACCACAATATTCCTTTGCTGTAGATAAGTGTCTCCATTATACTACAGCAAATTGAAGCATAGAGAAGCTTCCCCCAGGTATTCTCTGCTGTCCTTTCTGCTTGTTGCTCGTTTGGCCTGTTACTGGGCAAGTAACAGGTCGTTTTTTCAGTGAGCTGCGATGTCCTCAGGATTGCATCTTTTCTAAGAAAGATTCTGTAGCACCCTGCTTAGGATCTAGCACTTCAGCAACTTCTAGGAGACTTTTTGAGTGGGTTAAAAATTAAGGAGACATGGAAGAAGTTAGAAGGTCTCTAGTGAATTAGTGGTAGGTAAACAATCAGATGTGCATAAAACTGGGCACAGCCAAGATACTATATTTTGCATAGTGGTTTTAATTATGTAGTATGGTTCGTTTTGTGTGTTACTGCGGGCCCTACTGAAATTCCTGGTGGCCTGCCCACTCACTATTGCCTTGGGGTAAAGGATGTCGCTTGTTCATTGCTGCTTCCACCGTGATGTGCCACCGTCCGTGGGTCTAAGAGCCGTTTCCAAAGACTGAGGTGTTTAACTGGCCACAACGCTTGACCGTCCTGCAAAAAAGGACTTCCTAATACGTTTCAGAAACAGATGTGTCCTTTGCTTTCTAGGAACTGCTATGCCTCCCTGTGAGCAGAAATGCAGTATTTCTGCTACCTTTCCTGCTACCAGCCTGGAGCCTGGGAAAAGAAGACTTTTGGCTGGTTGCTCTGGGGTCTAACAGACCGTGACCGCTCTGTGCCAGAGCCGCTCACTGGGAAGGTTTCCTGTAATGTCTGAAAGTGACAGTTATTTGCTTGTCTCAGGGGTTTTAAGATCTTACCCTCAATATGCCAAGTCCAGTCTTGATCCTTTTGTTGAGGCTGTCGTAATGTTTGTACATGGATTTTTGATTCTATCGTACCATAGTCATTGTGGTCATGAAGCAATCTGTGCTCAATCCAAACCGTGCTGGGGATTTTTACCCATTTCAGGCGGGTTTTTGCCAACTGGATGATAGTTCTAACTGTGGTAGTCGATGAAGTATCCTAAGGTAATTATCTAGGTGGATGATAGTCAGATATGACCTTTTAATAGGTTGTAATACTTACCTAATAGCTTTTACTAGCTTTGACCTATTTTGAGTAGTCTTGCAAGCATTTCTTCACCTGTGATTATATCCCTCTGCTTGAAGATGCATACATGAATGGCTGCTTCATTAAAAGAGTTCATTAGTTTCTTTAAAAAGCACCAAAGTACGCCACTTAGGGAAAAAAAAAAAAAACAACAACAAAAACAAACAAATAACAAACAAAAAAAAAAAACCAAAACAAAAAAACAACCACCAAAGCTAACAAAATAACCCCAAACCCAACTTTGCTTGTTTCACAGTAATAATTGTGATATGTAATTCTTCTGTGTCATACTGAGTGAATATACATTTACCATCTTCTCTCTGAGCAGTTCCAGTAAATACAATATAATTCTTTAATAACTGATTTTCTCCTTTATGTTTTCAGAGGCAACAATTTTAAGCTACGACGGAAGTATGTTTATGAAAATACAGCTCCCTGTTGTGATGCATACAGAGGCTGAAGATGTCTCTTTACGGTTCAGGTCTCAGAGAGCTTATGGCATTTTAATGGCAACTACTTCTAGGGAATCTGCAGATACCCTTCGGTTAGAGCTGGATGCAGGACGAGTTAAACTAACGGTCAACCTAGGTAACAAACTCTTCCTCCAAGAAATTAACATTTTCTTTACATTTTTCTTTTTGCTTGCAAACATTTATGAAACGGCCTGTTTTAACATTAAAAGTAAACTGAAATGATATATAAACACATGTCAATGCAACATTTGTGTATGTACATACACACACAAATACATGCCCATTATTATACTTTATTTTGTTTTCTTTTGCATTTTTGTATTCTTTATATAGTCTTAACATAATCCATCACAATATTTTTGTATTATTGTGTATTCTAAAAAGAGAAGACTAGTTCATCAGTGGTATTTTTGGGCTAAGTCATTATTCTTTGTCGGGGAAGATTGGTCTCCCTCCACAACTTCTTCGCAGTAGCAATTCCACAAGTGAAATGTGCAAGCAGACACAACGTGTGTGTAGGTCAGTTCAGTTTTACCTCCACCGATTAACGTACAACATGCAAGTGTATTAAAGAATTTCTCATTACAACACTGAAAATGTTGCAATTAGATATTCCCGCTGATGGATTTCTTGGTCTCCTTTTTTTAGATGTCAAATCTGTAGTAAATCCATCTCCTCTTTTTTAAGCAATTCTGTAGTGGTATTTTTGTAGTATCGAACGATAACACAACCCTTCAATGCCCAAAGACTGCGGCCCTCAGCAAACAGCCGTGTGAACACAGGAGGCACAAGCCCTTTTACAGAAAAACAAACAAACAAAAAACTGGCTTCCTGGTTTGAAATATGATGGACAAAATGCTAGGTTCTAGTTTTCTCTAGTTTAAAAAAAAAAAAAGTAAATAAATTAAAACACTTCTGCCATGCTTATGAATAAATCCAAGTCAGGACCTGAAAGAGAACAGAAGTACACTCAGGAAAATGCACATTCATTGCGGTCATTCCCATTCAGTGGAATGCTACTTTTAAAGGGAATTAGGTATTTCATTGTTTTAATCGTTGTTTTACATAAAATGATTTCCAGAAAGTATGGGGGAGGGGGAGGGAATCAAGAAAATAATGACCTAAACCTCCACTTAATAAAAGTGTCACTTAGTAAAATACCGTCCTGGTGTTTAGAGTTTGGAAGGTAGGAGGAGAAGCCGAAGGGTTTCCTTGTTTTCACTCTCCTCTTGCAGTCCGTCCCCTCCTGCGTGGAGCCGGGGCTGCTGCAGGCTGTGGGCCGCCCCCGGCGCTGAGCGGGGCGCGGAGCCCCAGCGCTTTCTGTAAAAGGGGATGTGCAGGTGCTGCTGGTCCTTGGCTGTTTGCAACCACTTTTCTGATGCGGTTGACGACACATGACAAACTCAGCTATATGGAAACAAAATCTAGGTTTGATGGTATATATGTTCCTCAAAGGTATAAACCAGGAGTAGCTGTGCAAACCAAGTAGTATGGTGTAGATTTTTTTTATTTTTTTATTTTTTTCTCAGTAAGAAATGTAGATAGCCCAGCAGAGGATCCTGCTACAGATCAGGTCATTCTCTTTTTATACAAAGCACCCCCATCTGTCAGTTTTTACCTACTTCTATAGTTCAGATAAATAAATAAATCTGTGCCCTAGCAAATATTGTTTCTTCTTCCAAACCTTTTTTTTTTTTTCTTTTGCTTTAAGTCAGGCAAGGAAGTAATCTGAAAATAGACAGGATTCCCTAATTATCAGTGTTTATAAATATGCGTTGATTTTCTGTATATTAATGTAGCTTTAAATGTAGTTACTGTTCATTTCTTCAGTCTATACATTAAGGACACATAAACCCACAAAACCCTATTTGTAGGCTCAGGGCATGAGCTTTGTATTTTACTGCGTAGCTTTGGAAGATCAGCCTTTGAGGTATACTATACACAAGTTGTCCAAGATGTCTGACTGTGGCCTGGCTTGCTCTATGACCCATTGTGACGGAGCACTTTCTAATTGCCTTGAGAGAAATTACCTGTTCTTTCACAGATGGGGAGAAAGTTGCAGCCTGCCTCAGTTAAGCATCTTTGACATTTAATCCTGCTTTTTCACTTAGATTTGTCACCATGTAGCTTTGTTTGAAATTGGCCATTTTTACCCTATTTGTCGTTTCTATTTATAAAGATTTATCGCAGTATATCTGGGTTATAACAGTATGTAAAGACTGATGATATGGAGTGGCCATATTTGCATGTGTCTGTCCCCGGAAGGGTGGACTGTGATTTTATTGGATGTCTGCAGCTATTACCTTGAAGGATAAATTTTCATTTTTCATCTATTCTTCCCCATCTAGACTGTATCAGGATTAACTGTAATTCCAGTAAGTGCCTATTCAAACTTTTTAAAATGTTATTCCACCATTATAAAATATGCAAACTAGATGAAAAAGATTATGGACAGCTTGCAAGCGCTTGATAATTTATTAATGAAATGTGATGAGTATCGTTGTGTAAAAAGTCATCATATACTCTAGTGTTTTGGTTGTTTTTTTTTTTGTCCTTGCCATAGGATATAATTTTTAACCAGAATATTGAAAAAGGAAGCATTCTACAGGTTGTAAGCATGCTTAGAGGAAATGGTACCTGTAGTACTACGTTATTCTAGACGGGCTATTATATTTACAGTAGCCGTAAATTTTTGAACCAGCAATTCTGATAAGCCGTCAAATTTTCCCCCACATCCTTCTTCTAGTTTTCTTGAAATTTTACCCTCAACTTGCGGTGAGACTGTTGGAACATAAATTATCTGCAGTACAAGAATTTCTATTTCATAATCCTCCTAGACAATTAACTGTATTTACTGGCTGCTTATAACACAATTGGTTTTGCTAAATCTTTGTTTTATGGAAATGTTACAATAAGGACATTAAGTCTGAGAATAACCATATTTCTATGATGATTTTTTACACTCTAAACATGTAAGAAACCTTAAATTGAACAATTTTTCTCTGTGATATGCATGTTTATGAAACAGAGGGAAACATTTGCCAGATGAATGGACTAAATTTTAACTTCTCTGATATTATTTGGATTAAGAGGCTATATTCTGAAAGGAGAAAAAGGACTGTGATTTTATTTTGAGTCTATGGAATTCCTGAATGGTGTCAACAAAATTATTGATAGTAAGTATGGTAGATTTGAGTTTTGGGTTGTTTTCCCTTTCCCTTCCTCACAGGTTTTGCAGGCCAGAGAACTGGCTTTATGCAAATAGAAACAAAACTAAACAACAAACCGCATGGGTAGAATTTGTACTTGTTAGTAGTTTCCCAAAAGACACGAACGTAACATCCCATAAGAGTTTTATAGTCCATAAAGAAGAATAGGAAACTGCAGTTATTTATAAAGTGTCATCTGCTAATAGATTTTGCAATGAATAACTTTACAAGACAAAAATACAGAATTTGTTTTAAAAAGCAAAGTTTTCTTGGGGCAAGTTTTAAATCTAAACCATACTTAAACCCGAGCAGGCTTTTCAATACAGTAAAGAAAATGCTTGCTGGTACCAAGGCATAAAGATAGCTTCCTGATATTTTAAATCAATAAATGTAATTGTTCAGTTATAAAACCAAATATTTCCACTTGCCAAAAATGTCCGTTGTCCGTTGCCAAAATGCTTAAGACCATGAAAAATCTCATAAACATTTTGTTGGGCTGCCACAGGACACTATTTTTTGACCATGATGAAGTGCCAATTAGAAAAAGATTTCCAAGTATAAGACAAACAGCTTTTTGAACAGAAATGTAATGAGTTTGCCTGCTGCTGGTAAATTCCTTTTTCCTTAGGAAAAGCAATGTTGCTTTTTTCTTAAGTTCCTTAATGAAATCAGAAAATCCCTCTGAAAAGGAAATTACTAACATAGAAAAAAAAAAAATCAGTTATAAAGCCACAATACAATAGGTGTTTTTGTTTTCTAATCTCTCTTGGACAAAATGAGGTGTCGTAAAAATAAATGCAAATGATTTCTAGGTCTCACTTTTAAGCAAGTTTTGGATCAAAAGAGAACCTGCAAATACAGAGTAAGTAATAAGCCTCTGATTAGAGGACTGTGAACAGGAGAAATATATGTACGGAATTGAATTAGCAGTTACGAGTTCTTGGTATCATACAGAAGCAGCATAACCTCTGCACAAAACCTCCTTGGTATCAAATACTCATAAGTTATTTTTTTTTTTACAGTTTGCTTATAGCCTTTTTGTTATTAGAAATGAACTTTCATGATTAGTTTCATCTCCCTTTGGTGCTTGTGTACTGAACAGATTTTTGTGAGCTTTCGGTACGGTAAGTACTACAATGCTTTCTTATCAGCACTCACTGTAGTTTTTCAACAAGCAGGTAATGTTTCATGAGCAATTTCTGCGCTTTAGTTTTTAGATTATGAAGAATTATTGCTCTAAGCAGTCCTTAAAAGAAGCTTGCTTATTACACAATATAATGGCTTTTAGTGGAACACACACAATTTGTTCCAAAGCAACAGTATCCAGAAATTGAGTCTTAATTTGCTGAACACTATAATACTTCAGTGCCTGTCTTTTGGGGTCTACTGAGAGATGGATATATATATATCAATCCTGGTTTTATGTTGATAGAAGTAAATCTAGTTTTCACGTTTGAGAAGCTCCTTTCAGATTTTCTCATTTCTGTTGCTTAGAAATCAGTTATCTTAATGTAATTTCACTGTTGGGACTGAAATACTTTTTACTATAGCCAGACTAGTAAAAGAGTTAAGGTCAGGATGAAGCTATACCTGGTTTGAATTTGGAGAGACAGCTTTAAAAAAAAAATGTAAAACCAAACTTAAACAAAAATTGATGTTTTGCTTGAGAGAAGAAAAGGACAATATGAATGTAAGCACGTTATTTCCTACAGTGAATTATGAACCTAGTGAATAAAATATTGCGCTTCCTCCTCCTGTTTTCCCTTGAGTGCAGCCTGAAACCTGTCTTCTGCTCACTGCAGATCAAATGACCAAGCTGAGATTTTGGTAGCAATTTGTTCTATGCTTTGTCATGCCTTCACCTTTAGCTAATGTCCTGTGCTGCAGAAGAGGTGGCATTTTGTGGTCTTCCTTGCTTGAAATACAAACTTTTTAAAATTTCAAAATGTTAATCAAATGTCAGGTGGCCATTGAGCTTGTGTCTCATTAACAATATTATGGAGACTGTTCATGCCATTTTTATGGAACTTAGTGGCATACCGAAGTCAAACTTATCTTTATTTTGTACAAGGTTAGAAGATTGGTATCTTTATAAAACCTTACACCGCTAGAAATACCCTGTCTGGTGTCAATCGGAAAATACCATTGCTGAAATGCTGGGTTTCTACACCCTTAAATCACTTCATTGTGGTCTTCAAACCTGCAAGTTTACAAAACAAAATTGTCTGTCAGGCAGTGAAATAAATGGTCCATTTAAACTGCAGGTACATGTAGGTCAACGTTGAGGCTGACATCAGGAGAAAGAGGAAAACTTATGAACAGAAGTGGCTACTGTAATTTCAGTAGTAGTTTTCATGAACTGAGGAATTCATTTAAAAATAAGAGTGAGGTGAACGATGTTGGTTCAAGTAACATGAATGTGCAGCATTCCTTGGCACCGGTTGTTCTGAAAAAAAGACCTGTAAGTTGATTGCTGTACAGCTGTTATAAATTAGATACAAAATTGATGAGCTAATCCTTAAAAATTGCCTAAGGAAAAATGCTAAAAAAAATAAAATACATTTTTCCCTTTCAGAGAGGGAAGTGATTGTTACTGTTTAATTGCAGACTGCAAAGCATAAATAATAAACATCAGTGAATCCTGTTGAATTGAATGGGATCTTTCCCCTAGTATTTCCTAGAGACAGAACTTTATCCCATAAAATTTACGTGGCAGATTGATAAGTTTTTTAATGACTTGTGAACAAATACAGGTGTACTATATTTCCATATTTTTCACTACTGCAAAGTTAAGGGCTACTATCTTTACTTAAATCAAATTCCCTTTTTCTTCAGTTCTCTTGCTTCCAAAACGCTCGTATCTGAAAAATTCCAGGTACCTGCGACTCTAGAGGCTGATGGGTTTTTATGTGCAATATACTGCACATAGTATGTGCAGTCTTAAACGATATTTCATCTTTTGTGGGGTTTTTTTGCATTGCTATAATTTCTGAAAATAAATTGTCTATATTTTTATATGAGCCAGCAGAGCAGGACCATAGGATTTTTATTAACACATCATACAAATAATAATAATCTTAACTGGTAAATAGCTGGCTCTCATTTCAGAATCTGATACTTTTATCCCGTATCTTTTCATATTCAACAACACTTTTTTTGAATGCTGCTGTGAGAGATTGCTCAAGTCGTGGCACACGTTGGTGCAGCAGTGATTTAGCTCAGTTCTCTGGTACACAGTTGTGCTTCTGAAGGCAATAATTCATAGAGCAATCCCACAGAACTCACTTATACTCAAATGTAGGACAGTCATAAGAAATGAATGAGAATTGCAGAATGTTAGGAAGAAGGGAGCAGAGAGTACTGTGGCAGTATACATATGTCCTGTTCCTCAGGGAACGTATCAACCGGCTTTCCTAGCTGGGTGTCCACCTTTCCAAGCTAGGCATAATTTCCTAATTATTTGGAGGAAATTTGGAGGAAATAAATTTCCTAATTTGAGGCTTTTCTGCTTGTCCTTCCAGTGAAGTGCCCCTTCACTCGTTGTATTTGCATGCACCCTTCCTTCCATGTCTGTCTAGTTCTTCATCCATTCTCTATATCCTTTATTTTTTTCTCTCATTTTTTCTCACTCCATTCCGTTTCTCTGTTTTTCCCTATCATCTTTAATCTCTTTTCCTTGTTTTGTACACCCATCCTTTTAAAACTTTGCTATTCTGCAGATGTGCACATTACAGATGATTAAATTCTTATTATTCTATTTGGAATATGTAACATCTGTGATTGCAGCATTTTACTCGTTAAAGTATCCTACAAATCCAGAGCATGACAAGAAGCTATAGCAGATTATTGGTAAATAACAGGAGAATTATACGTATTGAAGAACTAACAGTGGTGTTCAGTTACAGTATATTTTCAGTTTGGACATAGATATTTAAGCAGTAGGAAAGCTTAAATGAAGACTATACATTCTTTTGAAAGCTAGTGCTTGTAAAAATGCGTTTTGTGGTAAAGTCCAGAGTCTTCAGCTGTGCTTTTATGGATCTTGTAAAATCTACTGTGATAAGCAAATCACTAATACATTTCCACATATTAAGTTCTCGCTATCTGGTGAAAAGAATGATTAGAATGTATTATTTGCTCCTTTTTATTGTTGGCAGTAGAAAATCATTAAAATGATACAATATTGTAGCTCTCCCCCAAATGTAAGATTTTATATTTGGCCTGTTTTCTTACCCAGTGCTTATGAATTGTGTGAGGTGGTTTTGATTTTTTTTTTCTCATCCAGTATGGCTGACAGCCTGCTAAAAATAAAGCTTTGCCCTAGAGGACGTACATCTCATTCAGCAGTATCACTTTAAAGACGCCTTTTCACACGATTTCCTGAAAAATAGTCTGCTGCTGTGCAACAAAACTGAAAACATACATGGCCCTTTTCAGTTGAGTTCTGATTAGGATCTACTCGTTGCTAATAGAAACGGTCATTTGAATCTAATCAAAGGAAACAGGTTGAAAGACACAAAAAAGGAAAACTGCTTCTTCACTCAGAGCATCTCACTGGAGTCCTTAGTACTTAGTCCTGAAGCTGCACTACTACCATCCTGTATCTTGTTTCAGGCACTCTGTTGTGAAGTGAGGCTGAAAACAGTTAGGCTGGGGAAAAAAATTTCGTATTTGAAAGAGAAATAGCCTATATAAACATAATCAAGAGGACTGAAGTAGTTAAGGGACAGCCCATAATTTATTCTGTACAGCCACAGAAGCCAGTTAGGAGAGATCCTTCTGATCCCTCATTCTCTGGTAAATATAGGGTGAAAAGAAGTGATGCTGTACAGGCTGTGCTGTGTGAACCCGTTGTATGAATTGGCTTACTGGAGGTGTGATGGCAAAGCCATTCACCTCTTCCTGCAGTCTGCTTGCCCGTGTGTTTGAGAGGAAAGCAGTAGCTGTTTCCCTGTGCTTGTAATCAGCTTCTGCTCCTTGAGAACATCTCAGGCAAGGTCTATGACTTGGCTTTTTTTATGAAGAGTCATAAATACGCAGTAGGCGTTTCCCAGATGCTGATAAATGTTAACACTCAAAAATGTTTCTGAGAAAGTCCTCTCTGCTCCTTGAATGGTAGGAGTGACTTAGCTGAGAGGGCAAAGGGAACCAGCAGGGCCACTGCTGATCATTTTTCAAATGCTCCATATACTATTCTTTGGGTTTTGTGCTGCCTCTTAAAGCATTTTTCATTTACTTTAAAATTGTGTTCTTCTAACCCTTTTCCTGTCTGCTGGCCCTGCTTTTGCATAGCCTATTGCTTTGCTGCCAGCACAAATGTTCAGGTGTCCATGGGGTGAATCTGACTAAAGTGACCTGTTAACAAAATTTTTAATTTTGACATGCTGCAGTTTTCTGAGCAGTTTTATCACAGGACACATGTGAACACCTGCTGTAGAATTAAAAAAAAAAAAGGGGGGGGGGGGGAAGGCAGGAATGGCATCGAGAGAGTAGAAAAACAGCCTCTGGTAGAGAGACTGGATTGCTTTTTTCAGTAATGTGGAAGTGTGCTGTCCCAAAGTGAATTCATCTGGCCTACATCTAAGCAAGAACGTCCTGGAAAAATACACGTTACTGACAGAAAGGCAGGAGATGCTTAATCTGTATCAGCTAAGGAAGAGATATTTCGGAGATCTGAAGGGAAATGTTGGAAGGGTTTCTGGGTAAATGTCTGCATCTTCAGTTATACACATCGCAACTAATTTCCTTCTCTCATGAAACAAGCTGGAAGTTGAACCTAGGAAATATCTGAGGCCCAGTTTTAGGGACTTTCAAGCTGAAGGAAAAGCCACTGAGTTATCAAGAGGATACATATTAGGAGATGCCAGCTGAGGAGATGCTGTGTTTTTTGACCATGCGTGTAAGATAACAAAGGTTCGCAATCTGTTTTGTCTGGTGGCTTTTTGTGCAATTTCACATGGATGTGGTTTGACTTGTGAGAGGATTCTGAGAAGGTAACAGTGAAGGTATATCAGACTTCTGAGTGTGAGCTCTCCCCCTTAGTGAGTGATTAAAAAAGAAATCAGTCTTGTGATATACTGATTTCTCAACTAAAACGCATGTTTTGGTAAACACAGAAATCTTGCAAAGACCCAAGTTATCTAGAAGGCAGCCATTTTTACCCCTTCCTTATCCAGTTATAGTTGTTAAGAGAAAAAAATAAATAGAAATTTGAACTAATAAAGGACATGGGAAAAATTGAATCAAGTAGCTAAGTATAAAGAAATCTTGAGAAGAGTCTTGCACATGTGTAATTTGTCAAGGCCAGTGGTGAGGCACCCAGAAGTTCCTCCCTAGCTCAGGCCTGAACCTGCTTTGCTGGGGCATGGGAGAGAATTATCATATTAACATCCCAAACAAAAGCTCAAACCTTAATTAAAGTGAAAATAAATGCTTTAGATTTGCTGGCTGACTATTTCAGGGTCTATCATATTTACTTTCTCCTTACTGACAAAGCTTTCAAGGTTGGCTGCTGGGGATTGAAGGCTTCTCTCTATCAGTGCTTCCAGCCTACGTGAAGGACAGCAATAAAGTTTATTTCCGTGCCTGCATTCTACTTGCTGCTTATAAAACCTCGTCTGTGTTTGCTTTTTCTTAGCTAGCAGAGGAGAAAATTGCCATTAGTTTTCTGGCAGACTGTCAATAAAATATCATTTCAAGTTCGCTTACTAGAAAACAGATGTTTTTCTTTTTTGTGTGTATGCTTCTTTCCTTTCTTTTCACTCCTTTCATCCATCTTACTTTTATCTTAAAAAGTCCCACATTCTATTTATGGTACTCTAGAGACATAAGTGATTGAATGGGGGCCTCAGTAATCAAATATATAGTAGTAGTATATCTGTGGCTTTCTCAAGGCACACTGGTGTGCTCTGCAATAGCCGAACACAGTAAGAAAAGGCAGCAGTATAAGCTTAAACATATGGTTATTTAAGGGAATTTGAAAATTCATACAATAAGGATAGTTGCCCTAATTTGTGATGAAAAAATCATTAGATATATGTTCAGATAAAGATTCCTCTTTTTTTTAGCGCTATCACTTATATGCTTTCAGAAACTTCTTTAAGATTGCTGAGAAGCAGCAGACTTCCCAGTTGTGATGTTTCAGTGCACAGTTCAATTTTACAAGGCCAGGTATGGATAGTTTTCGGTTTAGTGTATATGTGGGGCTATATGACTCAGGGCCATGGTGTGGTCGTATATCAGCTGGTGTGCAAGGTGTTACCAGCACAGCCCAAGGGCATGGTCTGGAGTCGACTGAAGTTGTTCCCTCTGAACCTTCAGCCCGAAGTCTTAAAGGGGAGCGAGGAGCAGGAGATCCTCCAAACTATGACAAGAGGACTCACGGAGGTTAGGAAAGCAGAGATTGCTGCGAGCATGTAACCTCTCATTTTACCAACAGGGACAAAGCAGCCTCCAGGATGTGCTAGATCTATGAGAACAGATTGTCTTGAATTAATGAATCCTGATTTACGTGCGAGGGAGTTGTGTGTATCTAGTTTATACTGGTCCTATCAAATCTTTCATAAAAGGACTTTTCAGAAGGACTAGGCTTTTCTACTACTTTAATGGGAAGAAGCAGTAGAAAGTAAGCTTTTCATCAAGTAGCAGGTCCTAAATTTCTCTGGTTTTACTTTTATGTTTTGCTCATTTAGCTTTTGAGAAGCAAGATGACTTAGTAACATTTCAGGACTAGTGATTTAAATTATCCTCACGGTTTTTTTCATGACAGAAAGTGGGTGTTACAGTCTAATCTTGTGGGATATTGAGGAGTGATGTTCTAATCAGTAGTAGCAAAGCAATTGAATGCTGTTTTCTTCTGGAGAAAACGATATAAAAGCTAACGTAATGTCATTCATATTAGTGAACTGGGCTGCAATGGCAGTCCTTTCACAGTAAAGCTCTGCTACCAACTGGTCCCACGAGAATCTCTACCGACGTATTCACAAATGATTGAGAGAAGAGGAGGAACACTGAGATGATAGTATTTGCAGGTGCAATGAGATTATTTAGGGAAATCAAATTAAATGCTGCACGTGAGGGTTTTCTGAAGGGTTTCAAAATGCTGAATGACTGGATAGTAAAATGGGAGGTGGAGTTAAATATTAATACGTAAAAAGTAATTCATACTAGAATAAGTAGCCTTAATTATGCAAGCACAGCAATGGAGTCTGTTAGCGCTGAGCTGAAGAAATTGTGCAGTCATTATAAATAGCTCTTGTAAAACAGTTTACTGCTCAGAAGTGACCAGAAATCCTAAAAGATATTAGTAGCTATGGGTAAAGGAAGTAAGACCAGAACAGAAAACAGCATTATGCTATTGTGCAGTCGTCATTTATCCATGTCTTGAATGCTGCATGTGTTTCTAGTTCCTGTTCCTCATGATGAATAGGCAAAATACAGAGCACTGCAACAAGGAGGTTACCAAGTATGGATTGGCTTTCCTACTCAGAGAAGGTAGACAAGCTAGGAAAAAAAAAAAGATATCTGAGATAATGAGTGTATTTTTAAAAAAGATGTAATTATACAGCTGTAAAAAGCATCAAGAAGTTAATAAGTAGTATGAAATTGAAATACCTCAAAGAGACTTTTTGTGATAAGGCAGTTTCTGTAGCTCCAGTAGTCCCTAATATGTTAGTCGCTGGAAGCCGTGACTGTGTTAAAGTAGTAATTACTATACGGTGGCCCTGCTTTTCTTAGTTGCTGTTGAAAGCACAGTGCTGGGCTAGCTGGACTTCTGGTCTCACCTGGCAAGACCACCCTCGTGTTCCCAAAAAGATTTTTTTTTTTTTTTTTTTTTTTTAAATGGAACAGAAGTTTGTCATTGTATTGAAGTTGAAGATCTAGAAGCAGCCTTAGCTCAGAAAGTCTGTAAACGACAAGCTGCTAGAAGCTGGCAGCAAATAGTTAGGGAAAAAAATCCCTTAATATTGTTCCCTTCTTCTCTAAACATCAATTGCTGGTCATTGTCAAAGGCAGAACGCAAGACAATACAGAACTGGGGTGTAACATTCAGTATAGCAGCTTTTGTCTTATGCACCATTTCCTCTCTTATTTTGCAGCTTCTTTTCCTAATCGTTTCATCACTAGTTATACCCTGTGTTCCGAGCAAACAAGAAATTGCTAGTGAAATTGCTAGTGATATAAATCTGTCATCAGCTGGGCTGTATGCAGTCATTCTAAGCTTTGTAATCAGATTCTATGAAAATTGGGGTATTACCACACAGATGGCAGCAGATGACACAAGCCAATATTTCAACAAATTCTCAAATAAATCATTCTTAATTAACTGGTAAAACCAGTCAAATTAGGGTAAATCATTAATTAATTTGTCTATTTCGTATGTAGTAAGAGTTGTGAATAATTTTTTTTTTTTTTTTTTTTTTTTTTTTACTTAATACCAAGAGCTTACTGGCAAGAAATTTTGGTCTGTAGCTCTTTAAAAAGAAAATCCTTGTTAGCATTCAGTATTAAGAAAAAATAGTGCATGTGCTTAGTTGACAGTGCTTCTAAAGCTATAGTCAGATTGGAAATACCATCAGACTTCATGTATAAACACCTTTATTTGCTTTTCACATTAATTCCTCATTTGTTTCTTAGGACTTTCTGTTTCTTATTCTAAGAAATAATGCTGTTGTGATGCTCGTCTGTTAATACTTTTGTGAAAAACATTTAGAAGTGCTTATAAATGAAAATTCTATGGAAAAATACTGCAGTCTTTCTATTATAGGATTACAGCTTGAAGAGGTTTTTTCAGGTGTTAGAAACTTAGGGTTTTTTCCCAATAGATCTGTCTAAATAGACACTGAAATCATTAATCGTTTAGTTCAGAAAGCATTTAAGCATATTAAGAACACGCGTAGGAATTTTTCTGAATAAGAAGCCTTGCTGAACCAACGCTGCTGTGCTTATTTCCAGAACTTTTCAAGGAAAACCAAACAAATTGCCATCTCTCTGCAGGTAGATACTGCTTTTCTGATCAACACATCTCATGCTCGCAGCCGTCATTCTGTCATAATGTATACTTGTAAAGAATTAATATAGTGAGTGTACTTGTAAAGAATTAATATAGTGAGTGTTTGGGTTTGTTTGTTGTTGTTTTTTTTTTTTTTTTTTTTTTTTTAATGAAACGGATATATATGGATAAGTGAGAGGGGAAATATAGAATCAGAAAGAGTGAAGTTTCAGTGGGATGTCTAGCTCTCATTAACGCAGCCAGTGAGCATTGCAATAGGTCTAACATATGTTGAAGTGAATTGCCAAGTTTCTCTCTGTCCCTCTCGTATTAATAGATATTATGAATAGAACACCTACACATTTAAAAAAAAAAAAAAAAAAGTGCAACCAACTTCAGTGAGAGTCAGATCAGATCCTATTTCTTAGCTTGGTGTGATTAGGAGAACCAAGCTGCTCAGGGAAATTTTGACTACCTCTTCTTCAATCAAAGAAAGAAAGAAAAAAAGGAGGAAACAAAGGGGTACCAAACTCATTTTAATTAAATTAAAATTATTCTGATACATGTATACATTTGTAGTGCTGGAAGTCTGGAATAAATCCCTGGTAAGCAATTGTCTTACTCCTTTAAGCATTAAGATCAGTGGGATCTATTATAGACAGTAACGAACAGTACATGGGCGTAGCGCCTTTGTCTGTCTTTTCCATGTGTAGTGTCCTAATGCAGAAGTGGAATTCTCTGCCTATTTGGATAAATACAAGTTTGCAGAACCTGGTTTCTGAGCCATCTGTGGCATTTTGATGGCCCCTCCTTTATTGTGTCTGCAGAAAATACTGTGTAAGTATGTATTAGTCTTAGCTGCATGACTGTTTCAAAAAGGTGGGCTGTTTTATCATTGCTTCACTTCTCTGCAGCAAGTCATCATTTCATAAGTTCAATCTTGGTGAAGAAGTCTAGCAAGCACTTAGCTACAATATTATTCTCCAGTAATGTTATAAGAAGAGTAATTCATTTTTCAATGTGCTTTTTTTGAAGAGCTAATAGTGTTAAAAGCATCTACCCAGTGCATGTCACTGATGAGCAGTTTCTTCTATTAAAAACACTTCCTCTGTATCTAGCACATTTTGCATTTGTGTCTATTAAAATGTATGAAACATCTATCATAACATTTTAAGCACTCAGTAGCTTATTACTGGAGCCACATAACTGCTTCCTTACTATCTCTTCTTGACAATAACTTTAATGAATTTTATTCAGGTAGTTGTTAAAATTTCCATCCAAGCACATTTTATTTTTGGGTGACATGTCAAGAGGTTAACTTATGCTCCCTTCCAGCTGATTTCTAGGCCTCAATCCATCAGACAAGTCACTTCAAAGGAGATATTGCTCTGTTGAGTTGAGACATCAAGGTAAAGTTGGCTTTCTGAGATGCCACTTTGGGAAGTGTGCAAAGAATTCTTCAGCAGTTATTTGTCTAGGCAGTACTGAAGCAACAAGACACAGGATGAAGACCAAGACATGGAATGAGAAAAAGCTATTAAAGAAAAGAGAGAGCTGCGGTTAATGTAGCTTATACTAATTTTTTGGTATTATTTCTCATTCATTTTATATTCTGTGAGATTTTCTTCCAAGGTGTGAAGTGCACGTATGTAGAAATAACATTTCATTAGTTAAAAGTTCCTCTCTGCACATTAAGTCTTTTCTCAGTAATAATAAAATCTGTCTGGAAAAAAAAAGACCAAATCGGTAAGTCAGCAATTCCATCTTTCACTTACATGCCATGAACTGTTTACACGTGACTCGTGGAAATCGAATCAGAAATGAAGAATAACAGGCACAGGTAGTATGCTTACTACCATCTAAGAAATTTGAGATTTACAAAAATTTAAGCTCTATAGTTGCGTATAGGTGAAAATTACCTGTTGAACTTGTTGTGGTTACTGCCATACTTTCAATTGTCCGTGCAGTTTTTGCTATGTAACGTTTCAGCAGCTTGTATGCTGTTTCCTAGGCAAGCACAATGTAGATGTACACCACGGTCTCTCAAGCGAAGAAATATCCTTGTATCTCCAGCTAACATTTTGCAGGTGATAGAAGAGACTTAGAAAGTCACTCGACAAGCTAATCAGTTATGAAAAAGAGCCGCACTAGCTAGAAAAGACTCCAATGTGGATCTTTGATTTCCTAAAAATACATAACCGAGATACAGAGCACACCTTAAGATAGTGCGAGTAGGAACTGTCAAGAAGCTGACTTGTTTTTTTCGATAACAAAATTGTCATTCACTGACCCTGAGCACAATCCTTAAGAGATTAAAAAAATGGTAAAAGACCATTTGAGAGATTCCCTCAATGTTGAAATCAATTCCATCTACTCAATTTTAAAAGTCATTCCCTTATAGTTTTATATGGGCATGCAAGAGACAGCAAGCAACAGCCTGGAAATACCAGACAGCAAAAGATGCTTGACTTTATATATTCTTAGCATGGAAATGCTTGAGCAGCCATAATTGCAAAACAAAATTCTCAAAAAGTTGCAAGTGAACAATGAAAAAGACTAAAACTCACTATTGCAGATGTCACAGTTACCTTCAGTTTCATTTAGCCACCACAAATACATGTCTGGGAAAGCAATAGGTTTAGAAGCAGCTGAAATGTAGTGTGAGAAATCTGATGCAGAATGCAGAAAATGTCCTTGTTTGCAGAAAAGAAACACACATTGGTCTTTTGGGTAAGAAATCACATGAACAGGCTTGTAAGAGTTGCTGAAAATTTACCTTTAATAAAATGCCGTATTAAACATATGCAAACTGTCCCAAACGTACGTGGTATCTAAGGCAGTTGAGTACTTTTGTTCCCAGGAAGATCTTTATTGGAATAAATATGTAGTAATTTTTTTAAATCTTATTTTAGACTCAGGAATCCTGAAAAAGTATGTTTGAAAAAATGCTATTTTTTGTAGGGAAACTTATATAGGTTCCCTGATAATTAGTATTCAGATTGCCTTCTTGAAGGTAAGGAATATCAGACCTAACGCAAAATCAAAAGAAATGTTTAACGAATAATTACAATATTGTCTACAATTTCAGTCTGGAAAATTCAGGGTCTTTTTCCTTCAGAAGAAATTTTCCCTATAAGAAAGATACAAACAACTGCTAATGTGTATTTTTTTTACCCTTTTTTAATAGTACTGGAGCTTTGAAATCTTAAGATATGTATTCACTTTATATCACCCTGCTACTGTTAATAAGACCTATGGCCCGTATCATTGAGAACATCAGGAATCTTGAATTCTGGATGAAATCTGGTGTAGCTGAACTGGTTGCTCCTCAGAAGTAGAAAAGGTCTAAAAGTAATCATGAGCTATTACACGGTTGTGACGACGCTTTACAAGGATAAACTTGGAGCAAGAATGACATAACGTAGTGACGAAGAAATATACAAATTGGGAAAAGTGTGGTTTTGCAATTATTTTGTGTAATAGTTCAGGACTGTACAAGAAAATAAGCATAGGCTTTATATGCTGTCTGTTGTGTAAGTCAGGGAAATAATCAGAGACTGATTCTATGCCCAGGAAAGTCAGGGGAGGCTGGTTATAGAACAGGGATCCCCCTTTGTATTCATCTATTTGTAATTCTGAAAATAATCTGAAATGTCTATTTTAGTGCTCCTTGCTTGACTCCTGTCTATGTAGAAGCATCCAAGAATAAGCAGTGTCAAGAAATTGTGCTTTTCTATCCATGAGTATAAAAATATTTTAAAACATTTACATAATAATCAACAATCACAACTCTTTAAACATTATTCTCTTTACCCTTAACTAGGCAAAATCCAGTGGTTTGTTTTTTGTTTTTTTTTTTTTTTTTTTTTTTTAAAAAAAGGATATGAGTCTGAGATTTAGTTGTTACATATTTTATAACAGCTGTGCCTTGGGATGAAGACACCTGTAAATTAAGAGGAGCTTATTCTTAAAATAAAGTCACAGTCCAAATTATTTTCCTTTCTGCGCCAAATAGTTACCAATCTGCTTATTCTTAAGCACAACGTGCAAGATACAAGGGTAAAATGAAATATTTAAGTGTGTTTTTTCCTGTTACGTTCGTTTTTGCATAAATATAAAGGTAATGGTTTTTTATAAATAGGTAAAGGATGGAGAAGCATACTTAAGTTGTGCTTACTTGTATTTTTAACTGTACTTCAGAGTTTTGACAGCCATGGTTTGATATAAATGGGCACAGTCAATATCCAAGTCAGAAAGGCTAATGTACGATCAGAGCTGTTTCTGCTTCTTTCCAGTTGTCGGTTATAATCTAACCAGAGTAAAACAAATATTGCAATTCTCTCAGGGGGGAAAAAAAAAGATAATCAAGTATGTACCAGCTTTTTCTGCAAAAATCACTGTAAGTTAGGTTATTTTTCCTTCACTGGGTTTAAGTGGAAAGGAAGAAGGCAGATTTAGCAGTAGAAAACAGTAGCACAGGTTCTCCAGACTCATAAAGGCTGTCTGCACCATCAGGGCACCCGTAGAGATCTGCTGTAGGTGACTACATACCCATTCCCTGCAGCAGCTCTGTATTTCACTCTTCTTTGTATTTATTAGCTGATTGACAGCGATTGGCAGATCAGCGATTAAGGTCCAGGTTAACGAAGTTATTTAGATAGCTGTCTCATGGTGAAATCCTTCTTCCAGGTTACAGTTCTTCCAGATCTCTTGGATTGAGAGGAAACAGCAAAGTTTCTCGGGAAGCTGAAGCAGTGTATTTGAACAGTAACTTGTATAGATGAAGAATGATGAGTCTGCTGGGGTAAAAATTTAACTCTTCTTGGGAAAGCGAAAAATGAACTTGAACTCATTTTAGAATCACTTTTTTTCCCTTAGTTTAAGCCCACGTCTCACAAATCAGCACTATTGACTGAACTCTGAATTCACACAGAATTAATGAATATTGGACATCCTGGAGGCTATTGAAGTCATATTAGGACAATGAATATTTACTTTTAAAAACCTGAGTTCTAGTATTGCTTAAAATTGGGGTTTCATGTTAGTCTTTGTACTATTTTACACAGGAGTTGCCAAGGCAGTTCTTAGGATTTTCAATCCTATTCCTGTTACAGGAGGAAAAAAAGCAAACACAAATAACTCCAGATGAACCAGCCATTCTTTTCTCTACTGGTTTAAAAGGAATTTTTGATTGAAATGAATTTTCAGTATAAGAAAGCTGTCTGTAATACAAGCATTCTGCATGGAAAAATTTCAGTATTGCAAATGAATTAAAATTTCCCATTTTATTCCTCCTTGTGCAATACACTAGCTTAGAGTGGATTATCCTTTAAAAAACAAACAAACAATTTCAGTTATCAAGCCAAATTTATTCCCCCTCCTCCTTCCCCTGTATTATTCAGTGTCAGCGTGTGTCCAGGTGAGTTGTTGCAATTGACTCAGTCCAGGTTTTTCAAGTCCCTCCTCTCCTTGGTGGCCAGAGGCTCCTTGGTGGCCACTATCATCCTTCTGTGGTCTTTTCTCGAGCTTGGCCACAGGAGTGTTCTGGGAACTGGGGAGCTGGCTGAGAAAATGGGATAGCAGGCTTGTGAAATACAGCTGCTTTCCTAAGGGTGCTACTAATGCATCTTAGGTAGAATGAAGTCGAAGATGTTGACTTGAAAGTGTTTGCGTTAAGTGCATGTTACTTAATTAAAAAAAAAAAAAAAAGCTTAAACGTATTCAGCTTAAAATTTTTGGAATTTTTCATTATACACCCATGTCAAACCAAGGTAAAAACAAATTAAGTTTTACGAAAAGGCACACAGGTAGTTTGTGGAAGTGAATCTGATGAATCCCAATTCAGAGTCGTAGGTTTTGGGCGCACTTCAGAAAGTTCAGCGTGATTCGAGGCAGGATGTGACCTTAAAGTGTGTTTGTAATGATCTTTGCAAGTGCACCTTTTTTTACCTGCAGTAAATACAAAGTAAATAATTGTGCACTGTGAAGCTTTCTTTAAATTAGCATAGAACTGCCGTGTATTGAAAGTTCATGCTCACCTTACCTACAGCAAAGTCAATTGTCAAGTTCAACATAATTTCTGAAAATTTGCCTGAAAACGTTCAGCAGTGAGCTGAAAAAGCAACAACCATATGTTTCAAGCTCATTGACTTTGCTGTGCTTTAGTTCAGGGCCTTAGGGCAGATTCATAAAAACTTAAGTACCTTTAGCACATTTTCTGATAGTCGTGATCCTTAGAGAACGGTACAAACGAGAAACTGCACTCTTATTAAAAATACAGAAATCTAGCTGACTTCTGGTTTTAGCTTTTAAAAGATACTTTTCTTTCATTATTTCCAAGAAGTGAAATTACATGTCCATGGGGCTGTTTATGTTTCACTTCCTTGGATGTATGACTTACAAAACTAAATTAAAACGCAGCTGATTCCTAACAATAAATGGTTTAAGTAATGTGTTGAGAAATGTTTCTAGCTGGGTTAGACTTTTCATAATGCAGTAACAAAATCAGTTTTATCCTCTCATCTACTCTTGAGTTCATGTGCCGTTGTAATTGCAATTTCAAAACCATTTTTTCAAGAAATATGATTCAACCCAATTATTAACCAGCAAAGTATACTTCACAGCTTTGAGAGAAGGTTTATATGTTCTACGTATATGTGGCACGGAAAGGACATATAAGGCATGGCCTCTATGATGTCGCAGGAAAGTCTAGAGGCCAAGACTCGCAACTCAAAAGTTTATGACTTCATGGTCGGTCTTTCTCCATCTTGGTGATATTCAGCAGTCGTCCTCATTCTGTTTGCAGAGAATAGGCTTTCACAAGACAGTGGTTTATCATCACTACCTTTCTTGGCAGGCACCAAGAATCCTTAGATTTAGTTTAGTCCAATAGATCTGTGTTCTGCCCTCCCACCTTGATCCACTGGTTCTATTTAGATCCTTAATTGTCACCAACAGTTAATATGTTACAGCTCTAAGTAAATCAATGGATGAGTATGTGTGCTATCACACCCCAATTTAAATAGCTTGCTTAAGGCAAAAGGTATGTGAAGTTGGGAGAGGGGAAACACTAAGCAGCTCAGACCATGGGCAGGGGCAGCAAGCTCAAAGAAAAGAGAGAAAAGAAACAAGCAAATGGCTATAGAAAACTTACGGTCCTCAGACCTGAATATGGTGCTTGATTCCTGGATTTGTTGTTTTTTATATCCTTCTATGGATTTTTCTTCCCCAGTGCATTCACTATGTATGCTGGTTTTCCTTACTAGTGAACTAAATCAATATTTAATGCAGTCTGTCTGTAGTTTAGTCACGTAGAGGAAGCCAGTAGACTTTTGAAAAGTACCTTATTTAGCTTTTTGCATTTCTGTGAGTGCATGTACAGAAACAGATTTAAGATTATATTTCTGTTATTCAAAACAATATGAGCAAATCTATCCAAAAAATGAAGGCTAATGAATGATATTAGCAACTCTAATCTCCTTTGTTTTAATTTCTGAAATGTCGAGTTTTGTTTTAAAAAGTAATAAAAATACCCTTAACTGCCAATATTTTACCCAAATTGCCAAAAGCAATTTTGCCTATAATAAAGCTATTGTAGGCTGGAACATTTTGATCAAGCAGTACAGATTGATATGTTTTACTTAATACAATTCAGTGAACACACTGTTCTTGTGGAAGTTTCTATATAAGTCTGTCAGGAATAAAATACAGTTGAGAAAATTTTTGACCTACAATAAGAGTTTCTCAAGTTCATTTATCAATTGGGTTTAAGTGATAAACTGATACACATCATTGATCTTTAAAAGGCAACTAAGTTTTTCTATTAGTAAAAAACAAGCATATTCAGGGAATTTCAGGATGATGCAGATGCAGGCATTTAAAATACCGTTGATTCACTATAATAATTGACTTATTAAATTCATGTTTGCAAATGAGTGGTTCGGAAGACCAGAACTGTTTCTGCAGCCGACCAGAATTGTTTCTGCAGCCGACCACCATAGAAAGGTTATTGAGGATTAAGATGCTTTGCCCTGTTTGTTTTGTGTTTCTGCATTTAGTACTGGAGGAATCTTTTGTGAACGTTTTGCGCTACAAGCTGGTGTATAATACAGACGCCTCACCAGGTTTGCGCAGTGGCTGTGAGACTGGCTGCTTGCTGGAACAAAAAACTGGACTACAGGCATGTGAGATTTACCTTGAAAAGCAGGATGAGTGAGATGGCACAAAGTTGCCTGGTTCTGCATCAGGTATTTACAATAACACCCTTAGGTATCTCTCAGTGCCACTCAGCTGTCTTTGCTTTACAATTCAGCTTCTATGTATATATTATCTTAGCTGTAAGACTTCATCTGAAATCCTGGCATCCCTGACCTCAAAGTAATGTTCTCTATTAACTGGAGTGATCTCAGGGTTTTGTCTTTTTTTCCCACTTATTCTTTCAAATTTCAAATGGGAAATGCCATCTGATAGTGGCTGCTGTAGTATGCATATTTATCTAGTAGCATACTAGGCTGAAACCACTGACATTTCTTATACTGACCAATAAATAGATAGTAGTGGTTTGCCTGTAACTAACTGGGGTTCCATAGGTTAATGTAGCATTCCCTGAACCATCCAGTCTCCCTTGCTAATCTCTATTTACTTTGTCTTTCTTTCGATACTTAATTCTTTATATCTACTTTCGGTCACGGAATTGAATGCTCCGAGCAAGTCTGGGTAGCATTTTGGTATGTGCCTTGGTGGTGGATGGCATTGTAAGAGACAGTAATTCCTGTGTTTGATTCAGACAACTAGTTTTGAATGTGTTTTGGTACAATGCCAAAAGCTAGTACCTTGTTTCAAAGTGACCGGTTTGTTTTTATGATGTTCTGTTCAAATAGTTGGTTAAAAGATCTCCCAATTTAAGTACAACAGGAGAGAGCTCTCTAAGAGAAAAAGTATGAGTGTTACCATCACTTAACAGGCTCATTTGAATTCGGCAAATTTTCAGCGCTTTAATTAGGCTGATCGGGCTCCTCGCAAGATAGGAAAGAGAATCGGAATCTCCAGAGAACACTTAGAATATTCAGCACACTGAAAACAAGATTTTTCTTTGAGGTTTGTACTTTTTTTCCTTAAACTTCAAAGAGATACAAAGGCAGTTAAATTCTAGATGAGGGGCTGAAAACAAAGTAAGCTCGACTTTGGGTGCCTGTGTGAAGTTATAACTTAGGATGTTTGGGACTTTACATTTATACATCCTAGTTCGTAAAGAATTGCATCGTCAAGATTTGTACCTCTGTCAGCTGGATGCACAGTCTTTATTTTCCCACAAAAAAGACGGTTGTACAAGCTATTACCTGCTTTTGAATGGATGTGCAGCTTTTACTGGCATGATGGACTATAAGCAAATTGTGAGAGCCATAAAAGTGCCTATACTTCTTTATTTGCTACTATCCATTCATGCTAGAGATGCATAAAATCTAGTGGTTATTTAAGCCTTTAAAATAGGAAAAGAGCTGAATATAGACGTTGATAATAAATTTCGTGCTTAAGCAAGAGAAGATACTTAGTGTATTTTTGCAGGTTACAGCCTATCTCTGTGAGGAAAGTTTTACGATTAAGGCGTTAATATCTGAAGAAAATCAGTAGCTCAGAAAGTGAGTGCTGGCTACGTGAAGCAAATTAACTATGTCCTGTTTAGAAAGAGACAAATGAGTTCCAGCGTAAGGACAGCATGGGAAAGAGGAGTGGAGGGACATAAGGTTGGAAGGGTAGTATCAGTCCATTTAAAAAAAAAAAAATCCTCCCACCTTTTTTTTTTTTTTTAAATTGGGGTTCTTGCTTTTCTTCTCATGGGAGATATTTAATGCTTTTAAAGAAAAGAGCGTAAAAAAAAAAAAAGCCCAACCCCCACTAAAAGTGGTAATATGCCAATTCATATTAAAATACAACAGCACTTTCTGCTGATGTAATTTAAATGAAGTGGCATCAGATCAGTGTAAAGTGAGAATAAGACTGGAGAGCCGATGATTTAGTAGATTTAGATTTATAGCAGATTCACTATAAACTAGAGCACTATAAACCAGGACAGAAGAAGAATCTGAACCGTATGATCTCAAAAATATGCTGTTTAAATTAAATTTCAGGTCAATATATTTGAAAGTCAGTGAGGAAGGTACTAATATAAAATATGTTTGAGGTTGACCAATGCCATTTAACAACATGTGTTAAGAGCTTCCTTCTGCAGTCATTGTACTCTTGTGTGTTATCAAGGACTACACATTTTTGTGCTTAACCATTTAGAAAAATTTGTCCTAAATACACTGCTCACAAGCATATTTACTACTTTTATATGCAAAAGCATTTTCTTGGCCAGGAAGCAGCCCAAGCATTACATTCTCTCTAGGAATGGTGGGCATCCATCCTTCCCCATCCACCTCTCCAGCTGCCATGGAAAACTGTGCTACTCGGCAGAGAGGCAACATGATGTGACAGGTACATACACAATACCTAGACGCTGGGTCTTGCTCTTTTGGAGTTCCTTGCGCTCTCTGTGACCAAGCAAAAACCTCTCTTCTCTGCTGGAGTTCAGCTGCTGGAAAGAAAAGCTTCTTTCCATGCAAGGTAGCTGGTTTCTACAAGGCCGGGGCTGCTTTCAATGCTTTCCTCCTATAGTCTGTTGTACCCGGGTTCATCCCTTTCGTAGCCCTTTCACCATAGCTCCCCTTTAATCCAGTTTTGGATTGCGTGCATTGCAAACAAAGGCAGCTCACGGGTAGTTCTGACCGGATTTTTTTTACTCCGAGTACTCTTGTGAAAGAAATAGACTGATACATAGGAAAACAGACCTTTAATTTTACAACAGGAAGAGTTTACAAGTCCCTAACCATTAAAAGATAATAGACATATTTGCCTGTGTGAATGTGAGCAGCCAAGTTGGATTTGATATTTATATACACTGAGGCACCTTTGCATGAATGGGCCACTACAGAGGGTTGTTATAATGCGAGAGCAAATTAAAATTGCGTATGCTTTTAGGTCTTTTAGAGATCATTTGAGAGATAGAGGAGTTTAGTTCAACTACTTAATTTGTTAGTCCAACTCTTTTTTTTTTTTTTTTTTTTAATTTTTTAAGAATGGTTAACGTTTAAAATAATAGTAAGTGGTGTATTTCTAGGCAGGCATGTTGACTCTCGCTTTACTCTTGTCATTTAAGCATTTTTTGTAAATCCATGCCTTCTCTCCCAAATCTAGATAGAGACTGCTTCCATTGAAGCCCAATAAAATGCAGAATAATAGAAATGGCTTAAAGAGCATTATTTGCTGTACCTATATTACCGTATCCAAAGAGAACTTTATTCGCTTAAGCTTTATGCAAAAACGGTCTTTCTCTTGTCAGGGAAAGTAAACACGTAAGGAACAAAACAATGCAGGTAGTTGACATCAGTGAGTATATATACATCTCTTTCTGCTGGGTTTGCACAGCTTTCTGAGCCTAGCGTCAATACAGAAGCGTAGAGAAAGCAGCATGATGGCATCAGACTCTCACTGCCTTTGCTGTAGCTCGTATTTTTATTCCTGGAGATCCCTTGACAAGCTCAAAATAACAAAGATTGCATATAAAAGCAGGGAAATCAACCAGCAGCAATTAAAAAAAAAAAAAAGCTGATAGAAAATGGAAAAAATCTGAGGTGAAAACCATCCAGTATGCTGAACAGCTACATCTCGCTGTCAGTGTCTTTTCCTTCTGTGCAGTCCTCAGGTCAGAGCGGCTTTGGTTCTAGACAGCGTCATATAGTACCCATTTATTAATAGACCCCTTCCATCACAGTTAGCCTGCACAGGGTGGAAAAGAATTCAAAAACAAACGTGGGAGAGTTTCACAGCGAGTGACGTATCCCTTTTTAAAAGAAGGCTGACACACGGGATGTGGTCACCTGGAAAGATGTAGTGGAGGTAATGGTCTGACTCAGTGTAACCGTCATGTTTTCGTGTCTAATGTTACTATATTATATATCTCTCTTAGTTATCAGCAGCTTTTATTATGCTGGAACTGAAAAACAGGCCAGGGAGGTCTCTGTGTTGCAAGACTGTAATTTGTTAATTACAGATTAGCTTTACCTTTTGGACAGTCACCACATAAGTCCAGTCATTCGAGTTTGAGCACAGAAGTTTTGATTGATTGGTTCAGTGCTTGGTCAACCACCTACTCATATCAATGATAGTTCATAGTCAGGATTTTTCTCTTTCTTTCTCTTTTTGGTCAACAGTGCAAGGGACAATTTCCATAATCATTTTTTTCTGAGAGATTTTTTTTCCTGGGTATTAATAATATCCTGTTTCCTAGATTTTTGAATATTTCAGTTATTGCAAGTACTATGTGCTATAAGTAGGATTATATTTGCTTCAAAAGTGCTTGTTGTACTGCTTACAAAAATAGCAGATTCCAAAAAAAGGTATCCCTGAAACAAAAAAGGAAAGCATGGTTTGGAGGTCTGCTAACATCAGAAGGTACTGGTTCTGCATATTAACAAGTCATCTGGATGATAAGGTAACAGAGGATCTTCTGAGAAGTCCTAATAAACAAACATAGGCTGCGAAGCTGACATAGGTTAAGAAAACTATAACACACATGCACGCACATTTACCACTTCTGTCTTTCACCCAAACTATTTTTAATGAGGGAACAAAAACCTGGTCTTGGAAACACATGCTGAAGTTGTTCTGGCTGCAGTAATCCTGTTTCTTAAAGGATTGCACGTGACTGGAAAATGCATAACGAAATCCGTGTTGACTGTGCCTATTTATGACAGCCTGGTTCATTAAATGCGCATATATAATACGTTTATATAGTTAAATATACAATAGAAACGCTTTAACATAGTAGCTCTACGTTTTGAGGTTTGCTTATACTTTGTGATTTTCTTGTTTGATGTGACTTTTAACATTTGCCCAGCCAGTCTCTCTGTCTCTCTCTCTCTCTTTCTCTGTGAGGTTCACATGTAAACTGATTTAAAGATTGCATAATGACTGTTTGGCATATCCTACAGGCAAAGGTCCAGAAACCCTTTTTGCTGGCTATAACCTCAATGATAATGAGTGGCACACAGTGCGCGTGGTTCGGCGAGGAAAAAGTTTAAAGTTAATGGTGGATGACCAGCAGGCCATGACAGGTAGTGTGGCATTGTGACTCCGTCTTACTGGGGGGAAACACAAAGCAAAAAAAGGCCGAAGTAAATGCCTTTATCTGAAAGCAACAGATGCTTTTTTCTTTTCTTGGGTAAGATCAAAAATCCATGTTATGCATCTTGAAATACTGCTACTACAAGTGCATTATTACACTTGATATTAATGTTACTCTAACACTGCTGTTGAAATTAATGAAAACCTCCATGCTGACTTAAATGAATGTTTTTATACAGTAACCGGAGAGAAGTAATTTGATACATCACTAATGAGAAAGCAAGTAAAATGCTTTTGGCAACACATTGAATTTATACTAGGGCTAAACTCTAAGCCATTGATGTAAGAAAGAATTTCATAAATGTTTGAAGGATATTCTAGTGTGTTTTAAATCTTGCATCAGCTGTCCTCAATAATTAAATGTTAGGCAACAGGTTTTTCTGAAATACTAAAATAGCAGTTGGGGTGGGAGGAAAAACATGGCATGAACACTAGCATACGTTAGAAATATATTCCTATGTCTATATTATCAGAAATTACTTTATTTTTTTTTTCTGTTAAAGATAAGGCTTACATATATGTCTAATAGCAACAAACCTGTCTTCTAGCCCCGATTCCGTGCACAATAATGTGCCTAATTTTGTGTTAGCTGTTTAGTATGTTCGTTTTCATGTAGCATTAAATAGCTTTTGTAATTTGTTTTAAGTTTTGTTAAAATGCTAACAATTTTAATGGGGTCTTTCAAAGAAAAGTACCTTCTTTAGTAGTCTTTTTTCACCTCAGCAGAACACTGGAGACCATGTCAGTGGTAGAAAAATAATTTCTATGTATTCATATAGCTGCAAAAACATACTCTCTAGAATCAGAAATTACCAATAGATCTTCCAGAGGTGAAGCAAAAATTTAGTCTGTGTACGTGATGATGTTTTGGGTCATTCTCTCAAGAAAGCAAATTGGCCTAAACCAGTTATTTTCTTTGTGAAAATAAATATGTAGTACTGGAGGAACTATACTGTAAAATATCATCTTGTTGCTTCAACTGGCAACTCAAATAATGAGGCTACATTGTGGTTGTTTTCTAGTTAAAGGAAGTTGTTTAGGTCCGAATAAAATCATGGAATTTCAGAGTTGGAAGGGACCTCTAGAGATCATCTAGTCCAACTCCCCTGCTAGCGCAGGATTGCCTAGAGCACATCACTCAGGGCTGCATCCAGCCGGGTCTTGAAAGTCTCCAGAGAAGGGGACTCCACAACCTCCCTGGGCACCTCTTCCAGTGCTCTGTCACCCTCACCGTAAAGAAGTTTTTTCTCATATTTGATTGGAACTTCCCATGTTCCAGCTTGTGCCCGTTACCCCTCGTCCTGTTACTGGGAACCACTGGAAAGAGTCTGGCTCCATCCTCCTTAAACCCACCCTTGAGATGCTTGTAAACATTAATGAGGTCTCCCGTCAGCCTTCTCTTCTCCAGGCTAAAGAGTCCCAGCTCTCTCAGCCTTTCCTCATAAGGGAGATGCTCCAGTCCCTCAATCATCTTTGTTGCCCTACGCTGGACTCTTTCCAGTAGTTCCCTGTCTCTCTTGAACTGGGGAGCCCAGAACTGGACACAGTATTCCAGTTGTGGCCTCACCAGGGCAGAGTAGAGGGGGAGGATGACCTCCCTTGACCTGCTGGCCACACTCTTCCCTGTGCAGCCCACAATTCCATTGGCCTTCTTGGCGACAAGGGCACATTGCTTGCTCATGGATAATTTGCTGTCTACCAATATAGTGTCTAAACCAAATGCAGATTTCCTGGGGTCATCGTGGCAGATTTTTTTATTTACAAATACTATAGGTTACAAAACCAGCAAGAAGTACTGTTTTCACCTTTGAGTTCAGTCCCAGCTGCTCAACACGGCTTCAGAAAAGTTCAAAATATATGTGAAGGAATAAGATGAAAACAGGAGGTTTCTGTCATATATAGTCTAGTCAAGTGAAGTAGTAAGTAAAGAACGCAGGACTGTAAGTTCTTGTAATCACTCTCCATTGTGGATAGCTGTAGTTACTATCAAATATCGTGGTCTCAGAAGATAGCTGAGACACTGGAACAGGCTCCCTGGAGAGGTGGTTGATGTCCCAAGCCTGTCAGTGTTTATGAGGCATTTGGACAATGCCCTTAATATCAAGCGTTAACTTTTGGTCAGCTCTGAAGGGGTCAGGCAGTTGGAGTAGATGGTCATTGTAGGTCCCTTCCAACTGAACTGTTCTATTCCAGCTGTTAAAGCCAGTGAGTCTTTTCTCTTCGGTTGCCTCCTCATCACGCAAAAGTCTTGCCTGTGGGTTCAGCTTTCTGGTACCACACTTGTATTCTTTCTGTGTGCCAGTACCTGGCTGGTTGACTCCGAATCCTTCTCAGTTCTTCAAGCTGGAAGTTGCCTACGTTTGCGTAATCCACAGCTGTTTCTTGTTCTTCAGCCAAGGGGAGAAACTCATCCCAGTATTTTGGAGGGAAAAAGTCTTCCTAAACTCCCTGCAGGAAGCTGTGTGGCCCATCTGTGGCCTTTTCCATCAGTGAGCAAGGAGCTGGTATGAGAGGGAACTTGAAAGTCTGACAACGTGGGAAACCTGCTGTTACTTCCAGGAATATTACATTTTCTGCATGGAAAATCTGTATTGCCATGCAGCACTGTGTGTTGCCAAAGCCTTCATGAGCTTAAGTTTTTCACTCCCATCTGGTAGAAAGTCAAATGTACACAATGTAATTTAATGCGTACTAGCTTTGAATTTCCTAAAGGGGTAGTGGAAGAGTTGCCGTATCGGATTGGAATGTTCTTGCTCTAAACTGCATAGAACTTTTCTTCAGACATCCCAACAATCACAAATGTGGTTAAAATATAACCCGGTAATTATTCATGTGAAAGGTTATTATAATCTTATGGGAGCATGAGGAAAAATGAACTTTCTCCCAAAAATTCCAGCTTCCCCCCACCATGCACTGTGTTTTCTCTTTTTTGATTCCATTTCCTGTGACGTCACATATGTCACATTGCATATGAAAAAGAAAACAACAAACAACAAAAACCACCAGATCCAGAAAGCTTAAGCTGGATGGGAAGCCATGAAATAATTCAGCCTCACTTTCCATTTTTTTACAGATTATAAAATATCACCTGTTCATCCACGTACTGAGCTTGTCTTTGATGAATGCATAATTTGTGCATGGGTAAATAATATCTTTTGGAGTCATAACTAGCTTTCATCCGAAGTCACATAGGTGGTTTTGGAAATTTTACTCATCGTAAAAGAGTTTAAATACTCCCAGCTCTGGTGCACTTTGTTTTCTGGTAATGTACAGAAAATAAGTGGACTGAAGGAGGTTACTATGGTTGGATAATGGAAAGGATACCTTGGTTATGGTTATGAACAGAAATTCCCTTGGCCTTTTGTGTGTCCCATAGCATTGCAACAGGTAATGCATTTTGTGCACCAACCTGACAAGTTAAAAAAAATACAAAACAAAACCCCAAAACCCCCAACCTTATAAGCACAAACTACAGTCTCTCTCTTTTTCTCCATCGCTGTAATTGCAAGTACCGTGGAGCATTATGTGAAGCCTCAAGTCCCGTTAGCATGTTTGTACAACTGAAATGTTAGAGGGAGATTTGGGACGTGAGCCCAGATTCTGGAACTTTTTTATTACTATGCTCAAGAAAGAAATACATTTAAGGGAGTGAATGTGGTGAGTGCTACAGGCCAAAGCTTAGTGGATTTTTGCCATGGCATTTATGCAAGTGATATAAGACTGGAATACATAATGTTCCTCCTCTAAAACATGATCTTCAGCTCCCTGGCTGTGATCCAGTATACAGCTCTTGGCCTTGCAGAAAGTTACAGATTTGGCGTTTTCCAAGACAGCTCCCTGACTCATTACTGCAAGGAAGAGCCCACCTTTGCTAATACACAAGAAGTGGTATCTTAAGAGCTGATGTTTAGAAACAAGGACAAGAAGGCGGCTGGCCTTGGGAATTAAAGTGCCTCTTGCAGCGCTCAGCCTGTATGACTGCAGAGCCCGGATGCTGCGGGTGTCCGATGACATATGTAGAGTTAGGTCAGAATGCATCCGGAAGCTAAGTGAGATGCTTGTAAATATTTATCATAAATTATTAGACCAATTTTCTTTTTTTTTTTTTTTCTTTTTAATTGATTTAAAGCTTGCAGGTCTATTTTAACTGTAACTTCACTGATACTTGTATTTGTATCTCAATGCTGCAATTCTTAACTTGCTTGTGAATCCGTCTCCCTGGGCAAAGCCCAAACACTTACGTTCATCTTGCCCTTATCCTTTCTCTGTTCACACACGCATACGCAGACACTTGCTTATAAGACCTATGGAGGTACGACTCTCCAAGCCTGCCTCGGGCCTTTCTGCAGCACCACTAAACACATCCAAGCTGGGTCAGAGCTCACATTCTCCTCTTGGAATAGTGTGTTCAGGGAAGGACAGAGGGAACTTGGTCTGTCAACACTTTTGGCGCTGCAACTGTGGGAACTTGTATTATAGAGCAGTTTTATGCCAGTATTTATTCCAGCTTGGCTGGCTCTGCTGTTCTCTTTCTTTGTCCTCCATGAGAGACACAAAACATCTAAGGAACCGGCAAATCTAGTCCATGGTTTGCAAAAGGTAGATTAAGTGGTGAAATTTTTAGTAATAAAAAGCCATTTTATCGTCATACCCACACAACGTGACCATGAATCAGCCTTGTGATAGTGCTGCCCTACTTCTTTAAAATAAGCATGGGAAAAAAAAAAATCTAAACTCTGCTAGAAAAGGGGACTCTTCAGTGGACACAATTTTGCTGTGCTGGGTAAGGTATTTAATAACCAATTTAAAAACTTACCTGACCTGTACGCGGTGTACCCTGGTAATGTTGATCCTTTCCTTCAGATTAGCTATACAGTCCGCAAGTTTCAGCCTTTCTGTTGTGCAGGAGTCCTTGCATGACAAAGAAAGACTCAAAGGTAGCTGTGAGGCTTGGTTTTGGCCACATTTCTGATGTAGGCAAGTCCCTTGCTGTTTTCAGGATTGCAAGACACTGGCATCCACCCTTGCTGCAGGCTTTCCTCTTCCTCCATCTCTTAGGCTCTGCCCCCTTCTCCCATGGGTTTATAGCCGTGGTATAACGCTAGTTGCTTTTAAGGAAGGCTCTGTCAACCCTAGCAGCACAGGGTTTTGCCAGGCCTAGCATTAATGTATCTAATACAGCTTAAACGGGAATCCTTCCTTCGGCTTGCCAAATCATGCACTTCTAAGCAAAATACATGGAGTAATATCCCCCAAACTGTGACGTCTCTATTCCATGAAACTCTAACGTTGTAGTTTTAGCTCTGAGATTTGACTTTGTATTCTTCACGTTGTGTTAGTGAATTGCACTTGCTTATAGTGAAACTACATGTCTGGTGAAGTGTAACTAAAGTGAGGGATTTTTGTTGGCAGTTTGACATACTGTGGTATTGTGCTGCAGTTTAGAAATCTTGCTGTTGGCCTTATACAAACACGCTGGACTCAGTGGAATGGCTCCCAGATGTTTATCGGAAGTTTGGGTGATTTTAGAATAGTCCTCTTTGGAGCCAAGAATTGGCCTTGCACATTCTGAGAAGTGTGAAACTGATGCAGGTGCTTAATCGCATGGTGTGCTTTTTGACCTCCCATTTCAGATGCTAACATGTGTTTTCTTATTACTGTTTAAAGGTCAAATGGCTGGTGATCACACACGGCTGGAATTCCACAATATAGAAACAGGAATAATAACAGAGCGACGCTACCTGTCTTCTGTGCCTTCTAATTTCATTGGGCATCTACAGAGTCTTACATTTAATGGCATGGCGTACATTGACTTATGTAAAAATGGAGACATCGATTATTGTGAGCTAAATGCAAGATTTGGATTCAGGAACATCATAGCAGACCCCGTAACATTTAAAACAAAAGCAAGTTATGTTGCATTGGCCACGCTACAAGCATATACGTCTATGCACCTTTTTTTCCAGTTCAAAACAACCTCTCTGGATGGATTGATACTTTATAACAGTGGCGATGGAAATGATTTCATTGTGGTTGAATTAGTAAAAGGGTATGTACGGATTAGCACAATGACAAAAAAAGTCCATTCAAAATATATATACAGGAGAAATGCAAGGGAACGATTAGGATACAACTCTTTGTCTGACTGGACTTAAGTGATTAATGAATGTTTCTTCGTGTTAAACTTCATATGCTTTATTGTGACCTTTTTCTTTCAGATGAAGCTAGATGCCTGAAAAAAATGAAAGTAAATAATAGGTGTAACTTCTATAGAGTTTACTACAAAGAAGTACTAGTTTATAGCCTTCCTCTTGTTCTCTCTCTACGTATGTATGCGTGTGTTGCTACATGGAGTGCTCGTTACTTTCCAGAAACTGGGGACTGCATCTCAGCTCATCTAAACGAATGGTGATTGCTCTGAATTAAGGTTGCTTCCTCATTTGGCATTCATTGTGGTCTTCCTGTTGTACCAGCGCTACTGAGGAGTATAAGGAAATAGGAAATATTAGACATATTAGTTAGTGCCCCTTTGCTATGTAAAGAAAAAGGAAACTTTTCCAATTTTTTCTCTTTTCCAGGTATTTACACTATGTGTTTGACTTGGGGAATGGTGCAAATCTCATCAAAGGAAGTTCTAATAAACCTCTGAATGACAACCAGTGGCATAATGTGATGATATCAAGGGATACCAACAATCTCCACACTGTAAAGATTGACACTAAAATCACGACACAGAGCACAGCAGGAGCCAGAAATTTAGATCTCAAAAGTAAGTACAGTAATTCCTGTATAACCTACAGTGAGGGTCATTACAGAATGATAACCCGAATCAATCATGTATGTAAAGTACAGTATAATTTTGTAATACCATGTGAAATGTTTTATTTCATAGTAATTAATATGATCACAAGAGATGACATCTTTATGTTAGCCTGACAATGCCAGTTTAGTAATAGCTCTGCACAGTCACGTACTACATGAAGTGTGTGGAAGTGCCACAGGAAAAGAAGTAGCAAACGGTAAGAACACAGAGTGGCCCATATATACCAAAATATAATTGGGGCACTAAAGGAACTCCAAAGTGTCTGTGAAAAAAGCTTGATTTTTACATGAACACAAGCTGTGTAAGTCACGTGCGGAAACCAAACTTTACAGTATGACTGCAAAGGCTTTGCAAAGCTAATGATTATGTTAGAGAATTGGGGAATATTTTGACCTGTCTCCCACTCTACAGTATTCCACATAAAACCTACCTTTTTTTTTTTGGTAAAATAAATACAATGCAGTATTTTGATATCATAAAGAAATGTTGTAAGTAAAGCAATCTTATGTGGCAGTCCTCTAATGAATCAGTTATAAATACAAATTGCCAGATGTATTGAAGCATAAGCATATACTCACCTAAATACGTAACGTTTTGTTGTTTCAATTGTAGGGTGGGATAAACTTCATTTTATAGCTCTAAACATACATTTTATAGGTCCAGATAGGTTCTTAAGATCCACTTCTATAAACCAAAGTGATACATATATATATTTTAAAACAAGTAGTAGTATTAGTTGTAAGGATGGACTTCTGAATAGCTAATTTGCATCAGAGGAAAAAAGCTTTTTGAAAGGATGTATAAGTATATTTTTAAAATACTGCCTACCAAATCAGACCTCAGAAAAATATGTTTTGGTCATGTGAAAAAGTATTGTGTATTTTAACATTCTTTGTAAAAGTTCTTGTTAGAATAACCAAAATTTCATAATAGTCAAAGAAAACTTAATATTTCAAAGGCCAAGATGTTCAAAGTAGATATTAATATTCCATCAAGAGCTTATCCCTTGCTGGATTTTCTTTTAACTATCTCTGAGTCACAGATAATGAGCTGACCTTAGTAATTATTCTGGATTTTGTGATATTTTACATTTGCTTCACTTGAAAGTGCTATTAAGATTGCAAGAAAGACTGTGAAAACTGTATCTTGATATGTTATAATCTTCAGTAAGAGCCTCTTTATCAGAAATGCTTGGTTTATAAATTAGAGCTTTTTGGATGGCTCACCCTCCGTTCTCAAAATCGTATTTGAAATTTGTGCCATGTTCTTTCTCATTTTTGCATTCTTGTAAATATGGTCGATGCTTATTGAGGCAATTTAGTATTTCAAGGATATTTTTGATGCTGTAGAGGAAGTATACACCTTATTCTTTCGTGTTTTGTTGCAGTAAGTACTACTTCTGCATATCTGTACGTATGTAATATGGAGGTTTTTTTGCAGTATATTATTCAGACATGAGTAGGAAAAATAATCCTGTTAAGAAATGATACCTACGTTAACACAGCCGTTTTATTCTACATCTTCTTCAAACTGAATGTGGTGTTTTGGTATATGTTGCTTTGTTTAAGAAAAGCAAGTTTGAACAATGTGCTCAATAAAGGCACTAGAGGGCACTGTTATTTCACTAAATGCACTGCTTAGTGCCTTCACCCGCAAAGCTCATCAGTGAGGGTAACTCATAAAATCCACCATTCCTTTGTTTTCTTCACTTTGAAAATTGTACTTTTGCTTTACCCTTTTGAAGTAAAACTGTATCCATAGCTGGTGCGTTTTCTAACCTTGAATTCCAGTGGAAAAAAAAAAAAACCCGAAGAGCATGAAAAAACATACTGAGATTTGAAGCGAGGAAGGTGAATTGTATTAGATGCTGCTTTTCTGTAATTCACCACCCAGGAAATGTGGCTAGTAAAAGAATAACAAGCCTGACATATTCAGTACAGCAATATATAATAAGCATCTTTCTTAAGCTGGTCTAGCCTACAGAGGTCCTCAACCTCCAACTTCTCATAGCAGTACATTTCATTTTATATTTTAATGCGTTCTATTATATTTTACTCTGTCAGCTTCCCTCAAATAAGTGTATATCGTAAGAAATTTTGTTGGATTTTGGGGGGAATTCAAGCTGATACATTTCAGCCAGCGGCTAGAAAGGAGAAAAAATTGCCTTTTGTTATTGTTTTTTCTTCCTTTGTGTTCAGTTGAAATGCTTTCCTGTAGCTTGTTCTTTCCTATTTTATGTCAGTGGTCCTTATGATGACACATCTCTGTTACGCTATTAAACACCCCGTACACTTTCCTGATAGAGGCAGCTATGATTAATTCATTGTCCTGTATTATTTTACCCCTAGCAACATAGCAAATTCAAAATTAAACTTCTTGCTAGTGATATCAATAATTCTGTTTCACCAGAGTTAGCACTGGGTGAAATATAAATGTGTACAGATGACACAGAATCTGCAGCCTTTCTGAGGAATTGTAGAGTTACCAGATTTTAGGTGCTGAAATCCAAGCTAATCCTGGAAAGATACATCACGTCTATGCGGTTTTTTTGCAAATACACAGCATGAAGATATGACAGAGATTGTGTTGTAGAGCCTGCACAGCATGCCAGTTGTCTGGGAAAGCGGACAGTTGCCATAAAAGCACGGCAGAGAATTTCCACTATACGTTTCCTGTTGGGTGTAGGATTAGGCTGTGTAACATCAAAAGTTCTTTATTACAGACGTGAGTTCCCTGCATGACCTCTAGTACAATTTCAGTGGATTAGAGTTGGCTACCTGTGGAAACACTTACATTAAATTCCCCAGCTTAATTATTGCTGTAATTAGATGGCTAAATTATAAATCGGAGACAAATACATGAGTGAAAATAGTTCTGTGTTTGGATTCCAAGAATTGTGTTATTTCTCCTAGCAGAGAAAATTAGCAAAGTGTACTCGGGTGCAGTTCTAGCGGATAACCCGTGAAGATAAATGAGTCTTAACAGCAAAGGCAATGCAGCTCAAGCCTGCCAACATTCCGTTACACAGAAGCTTTGCTTTCATGTATTTCGTGAGCAGATTCCCCGTCCTGCTTTCAGTGTAGCTGAGATGATCGGCTTGGCTACAATTCAAGGCCTTCACAGACCGGAATAGTTGGGTGGAGGGGAATTCTTGCTTGCTGTACTTGATGCTCTTACGGTTTGAGGGGTCCGAGAAATGCAAGTGAAAGCGGAATTTGACTCATGCTCTTGTTCCTCACCGTTGCCAAAGAAAAAACCTCTCCTTTGCTCAGACTTTAGGTATTACAACATCTATAATGTCTTTCCTCTCCACATTTTCTTCCTGTGGTGTGGGAAATCGGACTTCTGTCACAATGGGCTTTTTTTTTTTATAAATATTTGAAGACACATGATCTGCTTTCAAGGAGGAGGAACATCCTCAAGCATGACTTTGCATCCAGTTACCTACTAGGGTTTAATCTTACTTCTGCTTCTCTCCTACACATATAGGCATTATTTTAATCCCCAAAAGTTTTCACCCGTTTTCTTTACACAGCAAACATGTAAAAACCTCCAAGAATCCACTCAGAATGACTGTCAGAAAATTAAAACATTTTAGTATTTTAATTTTTTATAAATTGAGATGAAAAGTTGAAACATCGCCCTCTCACAAAATGAAAAGCTAAGGAATGCTGCTGTTATTTTGGATTTAACAATAGTTGCAAACTTTTCTAGGAGTTGGTAGTTTCGGTATTTCTGTATCCTATCCTATTCCAAACTTTCTAGTTGTGATGTATCCTCCAGGATGAACTGCAGTCATCCTAATTTTGGTATTGGGCTAACCATATTTTCTTTTTAAAAGGAAGTCACCATCACAAAACCATCCTACCCACCTCAACGTTTATGGCTTGACATTTTTGCTGCCTGTGCAGCATTTCATACATCTTTAAGACCTGCTTTTTTGAACTGACGTCCATACTTTCAACTTGTCTCACTCCGTTACTCTTCCACGTGGCCTTCCCAAATGTCAATTTTAGAGTCCATTGTAAGTTATACGTTATTCCTGTGCTGTTATGTCACTGCATCCTCAAAAAATGTTGTTCATATTACAGCATACGTCAGAATCGGCTTCCTTCCTGTCTGGGTCTCTTCTCTCTTTTATTTCTGTAGCTTTTCACTTCCCTCTGGCTTCCTCTATTCCTTTGTGAGTTATGGGTGCTGTTGCTATATACATTTATATATATTCATATATTATACATCTATATACGTATGCGCCTTTTCATTTGCCGTTTTCTCCAGTAATGTGAAAACAGCCTAGTCTGAAGCATATGAAAGAAAAGTAATCATATTAATTTGTGGTATCACCTCAGTGGTTTTGCAAATGCGCTTTAAATATACTTCTTCCATGTACATAAAGACTCACTTGGCAATTAATTCATCCCTGTAAACTTTTAATGCAATTAACTAAATTATCAGAAGAACTACTAGCCTGGCATATTCATCGATGATTTGTAATAGTCACTTAATCTATTGATATTTCATTTGCCTGTCAAAGTAGGTTATTCATGCTATGCAAAACTGAGCTAAATTAGTCTTCATCCTAAAGATTTCTTGTTCCAGCAATGGAAATTGAAATCATTTCAATTTCATGTAGTATTTGTCCCTGTTGTTTTATATTGAGCCCACTATTATTATTGCTGCATTGCATGTTCTTCTCTATATGACAAGGTCTCTATCAATGGCAGTGGTCCTTCATATCTTTTATTACTAAGAAACAAAGCCTTAAGAAGCACAGAAAGTATTTTATATAAAAATGCAAATTTGTACAAATTAACAAGTATTAATGCTTAAATTTCTCAAATAAACATACGTGAGCTAATTGTAATGACCTTGCCATGACCTGTAAATGCTTCGTGGAGAAATAATATTCTGTTCCAAATGCAGAGTTCCAAATACTGTCAACAGCAAATAGATCTTCCTCATGTGACCTGTTGGAGTAGACAATGGCAAATGCAGCTGTTGTCTTCCTGATAGAGTTGGAAGAGCAGCCTCTGTACTGCTGGGGAGGGAAAAATAAGGGACTTAAAACTGAGAGCTCCTCTTTGAGTAGCAAAGATACATGGGCGGATTAACAATAGGTGATTGGGCAACCTGGCCTAATGCAGATTCCTTTATCCTTCCTTCTCTGCAACTCGTCGCATACTGCTTCTGAACAGCTATGCTGTCTACCAGAATGTGTAAATAATTTTGGCAATGCTAAGCCTTCAGAGATTGTATCCAAAATTATGAGATGGTTAAAAAAATAAGAATCTACTCCAGTACTTCTGGATTAAATAAAAATTAGAGAAAATACTCCCCTGCTCTTTTCAGTCTCATGCACGCATACAGATGTATAGATTTGCCTACATTCCTACAATTGTTTGGCATGTAGGTTATTACCATTGCTGATTATGGAATTTCTTCCAAGCCCTTCTGGTATACTAAGTAAAAACTATGCTAAGGATAATACAAGAAGCATGTATACCCTTAAAACTTAGAAAAAAATCTGGATATTTAGTGTAAATACATCCCACTGAATCCTAGCACCGCCCCAGCCAACAGGCATATTCTAAACTTGTTTTCAAAATGTGCTGCTGTGGGTATGAGAGCATCATCCTCATGGATCTTGGCATTCTGACTGAGCAGTCCTTTTTGCAAAAGGGCTGTTTCATGTATATCCTCAGGGTCTGGAGGTGATTGTCTTGATCAAGTGGTTGGTAATATTATATAAAAAGTTGCCCTCTGCAAACCTACATTCAAAATGAGAACGTTTAACCTCTCGGCTTTTTGGTAACTTTATGTGGAGGATCTTGCCTGAAGTACTAAGTAAAGGAAGAGTTTTGTCGATGATGATGTCTGAGGTCTGGGATGCCTGTTGAAAAGAGGAATTTCTCACTCTTTTGACAACAAGCTCTAAGAGCATGTGTTGACTATTAAAGCAGAGAGCGAGCAAATGATTTCAGAAGAATGCCAAGAGGAAGGGAAATCTGAGTATACTGTGCTGTGAAAATGCCTGCTTCATTAGATCTTGTCTATTTTTGGGGTGTGTACGATGTACAAAAGTGGTCAGAACAGGAAAGAAACGAAGGACATTTGATGTACTTGAATGCCTTCACCTCTCCACCACAGCCATCCCCCTCATACAGATTAATTGGCATAGCATCAGTTCTGCGGGAGATGGATTACCACGCACGTTTATATGGCAATTAGGTTTTATTATTTACCATTTAACACGCATCACCAACTTCCCTCTCAATCCATTGGACAAGCAGACTGCTTTGGTTTTAAATCTGTTTAATCTTTTTCAATGCCAGTGCTTTCCATCTAGTCTTCGGGGTGGGGGGGGAGGAAAGAAGCAAAGAGAAATAAAGCGGCTGGGAATCTGAAAGTTGTTATTGTTAAGAAAATGTTAGATTTTTTTTTTCTGTGTAACTCTTGTTTGAGAATACATGTCGTTAGAGAACAGGATTGTTGGGGACATGGTGGAAAGAAATCTAGGGGAAAGTTCAGACTTGAGCACTAACCTTTTGAGTATCTGCTTTTGTTTATTGAAAACTTAGCTGCTTTTCACACACACGCACTTTCTATCATGTAGCTTTACTCCATTGTGAAAGATAGGCGTATTTGCATAACCATTGGGCAGTTCTGAACAGAGCCAAAAAGTGTAATAGGAATGAAAACTGAGCACCACGAGGTGAATGCAGAAGCGGAGAGCACATCCAGCAGAGCTGCGATGTAAAACAGTGAGCAGCATAGCGACAGCACGAGAAGAAGTTTCTAGACAAAAGCAGGTTTGCACCAAGTGCAGAAAGCCTCCAATGCAGTTATGAGAGTGACATGGTTAGGAAGTGGTGTGATGGAGTCAGAAGACTTGGAGGAAGGTAGAGCAGGAGGTGTATCTCCAGTGTGGACTGCCGTAGAAATTGGTGGCAAGAGAAATCTGTAAGGTGCTCTTCCTGGTGCACCCGTCAACTGTAAGTTCTCTCTGGTACCTCTTAATTCTCACTGCCTTTTTTTCTGTCAGTGTCGATTAGAGTGCAGCACTACAGTGAAACAGAACAATATCAGCCAAGGGAGGAAATACCTTTGAAGTTAAATTCTCTTGACAAATAACTACAATACAGGCCAATAAGGATGACTAAAGAAAACCCACAATGCCAGCATTTCAGTGCTGGTGGTTTCTTTTTTTGAATATCTTTAATGAGGTATTCAGGGAAGATACTGAAAGTAGCGTAGAATTGGGCTGAAAATATCAGTTTCAATATTCCTAACTGAAAGAGTGACTTGCTAACCCATGAATTCCTTTTTTTTTTTTTTTTGTCTGTAATCTTTTTGCCTTACTTGCTTATCAGTACAGGGAATGTGGAAGAGGGAAGGCACCACCTGTCACATCATACAACTGCCTCTTGCCCAAAGTATTTGAAAGGACAGAAAACTCAGCAGATCCTGGACAAGTAAACTAGCCATCTTTTCCCTTCGTAGGTGAGAGAGAGTCTAAAAGTGGTGGAATTCATCACTCCAATGGGAAAAACATTTGAAAAGCCTACTTTTCTTCAAAAAGAGAAAAAAAAAAAATCACATCAAACCCAGAACACTTCAACCACAAATCAATACTGAAGCTACAGAATGGACTCTTTGAAGTGAATAAGTGGGCATAAACTACAAAGTTTACATGTTCATGTCTTCCCTCAAGTGCCCTTGCAAGTGGTAGACAAAATCCAGTCATCCTTTGCTCTAGCACCAAACAGGCTTGTGAATGCGCAACAAGTGCATATTCTCTACTGTAAAGGGAGATTTGAAAAGCCATATGCTGGAGCGTATGTGCTGCAGAAGCTGTGTGGATGCATCATTTAAGTCTTTGTGAACTGTCCTTCAATTTATTATTGAGTTATGATCACAGCAGGCTTCTTGATTTATTCAAAAAAGAACAATTATATTTCATCAACATTTTTAAAGGATCACATAATATTTTTTTTTTTATATGGAACAAAAAGTAAACATTTAGTCATGAATATTGGAAGTGGGGAGAGAGAGTCTAGAATCATCACTCATCCGCTATTCAAGCCAAATTCCTTTTCTAAAGTATGTGTTGAAACCCCACACCTGAAAGAAAAGTCACCACTTCACCTATTGTGCAAAGTAAATGGTATGTAGGTGCTTTTGTACTTGGAGAGGGGAGAAGGTCATTGAGGACAAGTAGGCTCCTGTATGTCATTGAATGTCAAAGGCATCTAGATGCCTACCTGACATTTTCATTTGAGACAGTATCCCTTGATTCAAAATCAGGGTGTTGTCTATTGTGTTTAAGTCGGTGCATATTCAGCTTGTGTGGGCGTAAATTATTTTCACATTTCAGTTGCCTCAAAAGTACCATGAGTTGGCTTTGTGTGGGTCTTCTTATGTTGAGTTCCACCTGATACTTCATTGTGCAACTATTAAGATACTACAAAGCGATTTCTATTGATCTTCTAACAGCAAATCATCTGCTTTATGAAGGACTTGAAGAAAGTGAGCACTTTTTTCTTTCGAGATTAGACTTTCCCTATGGTATTTCTCAGTCTTTGCAGTCTTCATTCCTCTTTGCCTGCCTGAGGGAAGAAGCTGTTCTATGCTTGATCGTTTTGAAATAGTGTATTTGGAGAAAAGTGTGCCTGACACCTCAGCTTCAGCACTGCCAGATGTTCCTTTGTATTTTCATGTGTCATATAAAGGAATTGCAGAGATACCTGTTGTGCTTTCAGAACCCACCATGTTATGCCAGAGCTATCCATCTCTTCCCTGGGGAGTAATACCGCTCCAGTACACTGCAGAAGCACTCTTGTTCCTAGCTGTAGTAGTGATTTAGTGCCATGTGACATTAGAAACAAGACAGAGAAATTTCTCCTAAAAACTAAAGAGAAATTAAGAGAATAGCTGAAAGTACAGTTGAAACCAGCAGCACAATAAAACACGAAGGGAGAATAATCTGCTTTTGGAGGGAGTGATGGATTTGAAGATGCCTTTGTGCAGCCATATGAAAACATTCCAGAGATGTTGTCTTTATGGGTTATGAAAAAGCCAAACCACAGTTCCTTCTCCTGTTTTATTTCCTCTTTTTTGTTTTGTTTTCATTCACGCATGGAACCTTTTTTGAATGAACGGTGTTCACTTCTTGTCAACAATGGTGTTCAAGAAATGAACACCAGATATGTACAAAAAACCATACAGATTTCGGGGAGTAAAGAAGCCTAACTATATCCTGGTTAAACTACTTGTTTAAGACCGAGAGGGGATCTCATCAATGCTTATACATATCTAAAGGGCGGGTGTCAAGAGGATGGGGCCAGACTGTTCAGTGGTGCCCAGCGACAGGACAAGGGGCAACAGGCACAAGCTGGAACACAGGAAATTCCATTGCAACGTGAGGAATTTTTTTTTTACTTTGAGGGTGACAGAGCACTGGAACAGGCTGCCCAGAGAGGCGGTGGAGTCTTCTTCTCTGGAGATATTCAAAATCCAACTGGACGCGTTCCTGTGTGACCTGCTCTGGGTGACCCTGCTCTGGCAGGGGGTTGGACTAGGTGATCTCCGAAGGTCCCTTCTAACCCCCACCATTCTGTGATTCCCTGACCAGTATTTACATATTGCTGTTACCATTTTAAACACATGGATAATAAGTCCCTCTTTACTAGTGCTTGGAGACAATGGTAGTTGTTAAATTAAAGGAATAATTTTTGCCCACCAGCACGCATTTGCATAAGAATTCTTGGCTGTGGGAAGAAGGAAAGTCTCTGAGGTGACCTGTCAGCAATGTCAGTAGTGCCAAATAATAAGATACTTCTATTACTTATTCAGAAATATTATTCTATATTTCTTTGCGTTAGTATTTGCAAAGTTCTTATTTTGAAGAAATGTAGAGACTTGGGATAAAAAAAAAAAAAAAAAAGGATGAGTTATTACAGAAGGATTTGGCAGTATTTGTTTCACCAACAGTTGTGTGTGACTCACTGTTGTGTGGTGCTCTGTGCATTTTTGCATAAGTGTGATTCCAATAATGAATACGTTGAGAACTGAGAACTTGGGTTCATTTATTAGCTAGCAATTTGTTTCTGCGTTAAATTCACTTGTTCTTCAAAGTACATATCAGCTCTAAGTCAGAAAAGAGATACATAGGAGTAAATAGGAAAGCTCCTTTTGGAATAAAGGAAGATCTGCATTATGTGTAAAAGGTGTACATTAAACCCACTAAACTCTTCTCTTTGTCAGTGCTTATGATATAACTGACCAGTAGTATTATTGCCATGATAAATAGGTATAACTCTGAAAAGTGCTGCCTTCCAGTTGATTCCTTTGGTCTGCAATGAACACGCCGGTGAGAAACACTGTAGCATACTTATTTTTTGAGCTCAGAAAAAATGAAGTCAGGAAACAATCCTCCCTGCCTAAATAAAAGGGGATAACTCTGTGTACTGACTCCTAATATAAGTGAGAGTTGTGAGATTAAGGAGAATCTGCTTTCAAAAAAAGTGCTTTATTTGAAGCTTCTGCAGAGATCAGAAGGAAATCTTGGAACACTATTTGCTCCCCCATTTCCTTACTACCTGCTACTTTGTTTATGCCAGTTGTTATATTTTATACAAATTGGTTATTTTCCTTTATAAATTAAAGAATGTCAGGATAGTTGGGGGGGGGGGAAGGAGACTTTTTCAGGAACACATTTAAAAATCAAAACAAACTTCAGAACAAAATACAGCCACGAAAGATAATGGATAAACTTTAGTTCCAAAAACTATGGTTAGCACTGTAAAACAAGTATATCCCTTTCTGTACGTACTTAAAAAAAAAAATGATTATGTGTTGAAAGAAAGAAATAGAAGAACTGCTCTTTCTGTTGTGCACAACCGAAATGGTCACCCGTTTGCAGGGGTAGCAGCGTTGCGATAGATTTCATTTAGGCTGCAGCTAGTTTAAATAGTGTCATGATCTCATACTATTGATCTGATGAACTGTGATACCTTACTTGATGAAATAACCAACAAGTAATTCATAAAGGTAAATAGGCGCTTACTCAACAAGAAATTAATCCTGTTCTAGAGGGTGTAACATATCCAGTAGTAAAGCCCTACATACATAAGAAGTTAAAAAGAGGAGAAAACCTGAGAACTTGTATCGTATCTCTTTTAGTGGGAGCAGGAACAAGTTTTGTCTTTTCTGAACCTCTGCTAATGCACATTCAACATACAAATATTTTCATTAACAACATTTTCTCCAGTTCTGCCTTGTCTGAATTTCTAATGGCTTGAGTTTTGTAGGAAACTACTTCTACGTTGAGATGAAGGTGAAAATGAAGCATGTGATTAAGTGAAACAGAAGTAGCTACGCGAAATATTTGTGATGGCAGATATGAAAAAATAACTAATGGAAAAAAATTAAATAGCATTTTAAAAAAATATTAAAAAAAAAAAAAAAAAAAATCTGAGTTTTACTTCCAGAGCCTATCCCTTAATAAAATTTTGTCTCTAGGAGAAAGTGTGTTTTTATACCATCAGCAACAAACTCAGACCACACTTGATATTAAATCTGGGAAAGGTTTAGCCCATATTCATAAAAAGTACTTTTACATACTTTCTAAAAGGTGAAGTCCAATAGTCAATATGGCTGCTCAATACATACGGTATGTGTTATAGAAGTAGAACTCAAGTTGTTTTGAACATCAATAAAGTTAAAATACTACCCACAACGTGTCTTTGTGGAAACTGTATCTTCAATATCATACAATGATCAGAGTTAGAGTTTATTTAGTCTCAACTTAATGTGTGGCACTTCTGTGCATATGATAGCTCATTGAAAATATTCCAGTGTATGTTTCCAGGAGCAAATATTCTGCATTCAGGTTCATATGGTGGCACACTGACCTGGACTTCTACTAGCCGTTAATCATAACTGACCATTGTTATATGACTGCGTATAGCAATCTCAGCGTGCTTGGGCGATCAATTTGAAAGTTTGCTGTTTTAAAGGTTTAAACAACCACAGAATAAAAATGGCTGCTTGGACAGTATACATGTTGGGAGCATTAAGAAGAGGTTGCATGTGTCCTCTCCAATAGACCACGTTTAACCTTTTTAGCATAGGTGTGATTTTCTTAGTATTGTTGTCTGGAGTTTCCTTCTTTTAAGTCTGTTGGAATCAGTTGAGATGAATTATATCTCTGTGCTGATGATGGTGACTGTGAAAGCACAGAACTTCAGGAAACCTGGAAGGGTTTTACTTTCTAGATGTTCCACCTGAGACCAAGGTGAAGAACCTTTATCACAAGGCCAGAGGTTTTACTTTGTTTCCAGTTGAGCTGGTTAAAAAATCCAGAAGTTTTTCTCCTGTGAAAGAATTACATCCCATTTGCGGGAACATAGGGATCACCATGTTTTAATCTGTTATGTCTAATATCATGCTTTGGAGATTTATACTGTACCTGAAAGCTCTAGAGGAAAGCAATATCTTATTTTTCAAATTCTCTACATGGAATGGAGAAAGCTTGAGGTTTCTTAGTACGTGATGCTATAATGGTTGCTGAGACTTTTGGTTGGATGGCTTATAAGATTAATCATATACACGTTCCCAAGCTTTTTATCTCCATTTCACTAGCTCAGATAGAGTTGGGTTTTAGGGCTGGTACATAGTAACTAAAAATTTTCCACAGTCTGATAGACACTTGTTTGTTTCAGGCCATTTCCTTGCAGGCAAACTCTAAACCATTGCAAACAGCACTAAATTGCACTCCCTTGCAAACAAGCAAGTAAGTATGCCTGGAGAACCAGGAAAAGGTGTGACTGCGGCTTATACCGATGAGGGGGAGATTAAAATTAAACACATGGGGTAGTGATGATAGCTAGTACATTCTGAGTTCTGTCGCTATAAAATCTGCCTACAAAGCTTCGTAAACACTTCGGAAATGAACAATTTTGCATTTGAGGTGATGAAGGAATACTTTTTGGTAAATTCTGTAGCCTTGGCTCCACAATCATCCAGGCTGGGGAACCTACTGGAAAGCGCGATGTAGATTAGAATGTATATTCAGATAGTCTATTGAAAATTTACGCTAGCACAAAACATGTCATCAATGAGGATTTAATGCATAGGTAGAGTAAGAATTTTGTCACTGGGTGATGCTTGAGAGTCGGATGCTCCCATAAGCACCTTCTTTCAAACAGGTTCAGTGTTTGTTGGCAGCTCAGATGGTCCTCTTCCCGTGCGCCTAAAGGGGCTTGCCTGTAGGCATGCTGAGAACCCTCCCACCGAGCGTGCAATGATGGCTGCTTTTTCTGAGTTAGAGGATAACAGAGCGGGACAGTAAACTCATGCAAGATGTAGGAAACCATGGTTTTATACCTTTCTGTCCGTGACTGAATGAATGAAGCACAGCTTGCCTGCCAGGAGGAGGCCTGAAGCCTTTTAGCTCGGGCTGTGTTCACACCGAGCATGCTTCCCCTCTCTGGCCAAGCAAAGCTCAGATTTGTTTCTGCCGCATGTCTTCAGCAACAGGTATGGAAAGCACCTAGTTAAACCTATAATAGATGATAGTGATACTTAAGGAACACTTTAGGGAGGTAGGTTACGTTCATTTGAAAGACCACTGTTCTGCTGGCTAGAGACACCAAGCACATGAAAGGCAGGCACAGCCTGAGTTGTTTTAAAACAAAAAAGCATCTCCTTCCTCAGCGTTTAAGAGAAAAGCATAGTTATGTCCTTGCAAAGTAAGTCTATGAATTACTCAAAGGAAGAAAAGCACTAGCTTTCAGTCCTGAGTACGTTGCCTGACATTCATCAAAGAGAGCTGTTTATAATACGTGTCTGTCGTCAGAATTATTTTTGGCAATAAAATTGTGTTTGCTCAGTGTGCAGATTGCCACTTTCAAGGCATCTAACTCACTCTGTTCCTACATGATGGACACAGGGTATGAATTTTGGTAGGGAAGAATCAGTCATTTCACTGCTTAAGAATAGTATCCCTAAATTTCTCATTAGATGTGTCTTTAAACCCTCTATTTCTTGGTGTGCTTTTAAGTGAATGATTCTGGATATATGGACTTTTTGGTGGATCTATGTGCTCCACTTGCTGCCTTTTATCTCAGTCTGCTGGGTCCATAATCTGGATGATCTGTGGTCAGGCTCCCCGAGGAGACTAACAACGTGCGTCAGTGACAGATGCGTTTCTAGATGGAGATTCTGTGACTGAATCCTCATCTGTGAAATAGATGCATGTTTCCTGTATATACGAGCTGGCACATAAATAACGCATCCAGGTACTTCTAAGTAATTAGTCATATAAACGTGAAGTTTACATATGCATTTGAAAAAACAGAGTCCCACAATGTCTTTTCACATCCTATATGCTATCGGTGTGTTCTTCTATGTTTATTTTGAAGCATGTTTTTCTGAGACGCCCGTCTTTCAGCACAAAAAGGCCAGAAGATCAAGCAGGTCAAAGATTCTACAGGGTTTTTTTCTGTATCTAATATTTATTTCTCCTTAACAGGTGATTTGTATATTGGAGGAGTGGCCAAAGAAATGTATAAGTCACTGCCAAAACTGGTGCACGCAAAAGAGGGATTCCAAGGCTGTCTTGCATCAGTTGACTTGAATGGACGACTCCCTGATCTAATCTCAGATGCTCTCTTCTGCAATGGGCAAATAGAAAGAGGATGTGAAGGTATTAAATGTGCTGATTTATATTTTTTTTATATCACAGTAGAAGTATTGTGCAAATCCAGTGTTTTGTTGATATGTACGCTCCATACATGGAGAGACTGTTTTGCCTGTTTCTAATTGATCTTGTTTGACCCTTTTTTATATAAAGACTGCATCTTTTTTTTTAGTATTAAGGAGTCAAGTGCGTGCCTACAGAACAGAGCTTGATCTAAGAACATGAGTTATCTTCTTAAATGTTTAATGTAGGTTCCATCCTTCTCCAGTGGCAAGACATTTTGCATGTATTTTGTTTACTTCTGATGTATTTTAATTAATGATAGAAACAATAACAATTAGCTTCAATGAAGTCCTTTGTATCTTCATGACACTTAGGCATTAGCTAATGTCTCAACATTAGCTAATTAATTCAATTTTTAAAGCAGACATTTTGAGTTGATTAATTCAAGGTTAATTTATGAAACTGTTTAAGATCAGTCTTCCATCTTCTCTATTTTTGCTCACCCCTGAGACTTGTATTGTCATGAGCCTTCCTATCTGAAACCAGTGACAGCCAAGTATGTTTTATCTCACATTTTTAATGTCTCTATTGGCTCATACGGAATACCATGGAATTTAAGTGAGAAGAGAAATAGGTGTATTTGTAATTCAGGGTTGTCAATCTCTAGCTATTTTTCCAGCTGTCACTTAATCCCAAATTATTTTTACTTTGATTTATGGAATAATTTAAATCAGTTCTCTGTCCCTGCATATATATTTTATTCACATAATTTTGAATTTTGAGGCTACATTCAATTTTATGTGTTCTCCCCTTTCCCAAGTGCCATTCTTCTCTGCACATAAAAACGTGTAAATGACACTGTGGAATTTCAAGTTGGAATCTGGATACTTTTGATATCAAGTTTGTTAAGTTTGCAAATAGACATTGAAAAAAATCCAAGCAGAGCTGGGGGGTTTCCTCAACCTTCATGAGATAAAGCTTTCTGTTGGATAAGTTCTGTCTCTTGTTGTGCGTACAGCACGTTTGTACAGGTGGAACTTTTTTGTTCTTCACCTGCTACCTTTAGTTAACAGTATAAATTACATTGATAGCACATAGAAATATGTAAAATTCACAACTTATTTTTCTGTGGCTTTAGTGTCTATTTATTTCTATCAGGAATGGAAAAATACGTATAAATTAGTTTGTCACTGAGTTTAGAAAATTAGATTCTGCGTTCTGAATGACGTTAGCAGTTCCATGCCTGCACCATCCCTTCAGAGAGTCAAAGTACGCCTTAATTCCATTATGCATTTCATAGCTTCTTTTGAAATTCTGTAATTTTCTAAATGGATTTTGTGTGCTTCAAAGAAATATTGCCAAAGGCCTAGAGTGCGAGTTCACCTTTTAAACCAGTGGCAAAACTCAGCTATCAGTGAATTTAATAAAACTACCAACAATTTAATAAAGCTGTACATATATTGTCCTTTTTGGTGGAGAGTCATCTTTTTCCAACACCAAAATCATCTGACAGAAGCAAAATGGTTAAACCAGATGTGCCACCTGGCTCACCGAGAACTGCCTCATCAAAAGTCTTTTGCCCACAGAAGAAAATATTTAACAGCATGGAATGAAGTATTCCCTTCCAAATTTCCTGCTTAGCTCCTTGCAAATTAATTCTTCCATCTCACTTATCTACTTCAAGTCTTCCTGTCTGACCCGTCTGTCAGACTCGTGTCTGCAGACCATGGTTCAGATGTACCAAATAAATGTTCTGACACCTAAAGTATGTTTTAAGTTACTTGCAAATTTAGCTGCCTCCTGGAAGTCTCTTGTATGCCTCCAGCTGCCCGTAGCTCTGCTGCTGTGTACGGACAGGACTGTCTCCATCCTTAGGGAGTTGAGCGGTTTGGCATCAATCTCACGCTGCAATGGGATGCGTAAGCTCTGTAAGTCCTCTGAGATGTTGAGTCCAAAGAGCGCAGGACACAGCAGCAGAAGTAATTTCAAAACAAGAAGTCTTAGTCACTGCCACCAGCCAAAAGATGTCTGGCTGTACTGGTGTGTATATGTCCTCTGTTAAGACATCAGCCTGCCGCAAAATCTTTCCTGAGAAGTGAGGCACTTGGTTTTGATGTTGTTCAGACCCATATGGGATGGCATTCCCCATCTTTCTCATTTAAAACAACCCAAAAACCTGGGGTGAAAGCTCTTCTTCTCTCTCTGTCAAACTGTGAAGCCATGATGTACTACTAATTAATTTTATCTGTTAGCATTTGGTTCTTAAAATATTGATATTTCTCAATAACTTTTCTGTTAGAAGTGCACGTTAAAAATTCTTTCTTTGGAACGTTTTTTGCAAACCCACACATGGGATTGGCGTGGCAAGTTGTAAGACTTGCAGTTTGAGGTTTCAGCCACAGGCAGATAGATCTCTCTGTTCTCTATCATTGAGCATTGAATATAATTTACACTTGGCTGAATCCACCTTCTTGACAAATTTTCAATGGCTAGAACAGATAGAAACTAACAGCTAGAAACAGAAATATGCTAACTAGCTCTTCAAATTGTTAACAGCAAACCCCAGAGCCAGGTTATCAGTGTCAGCCCTATTTTTCTCTACTCAAATCCATTCCGCTTTTTTACACGCTTCAAATAAAGCAGAACTATAGTAATTACAGAATGATTAAAAAAGAGTTTTAATATATTTAGGAGGAAAATGCACTGCATGCATGCATGTGCATATATAAAATAATTTGTATATTAAATGAACTATATGAAAGCTTTCAAAGTATAAGCATATGCGAAGATTCTTGGTGGTGAGATATGGGATTTGTTTTTGCAATATATAGTAAAACATTGTATATGCTGCTTAATAATGTTTTTTTGTGTAATATATGGCATGTAAGCCCTCACATAAGACAAATGTGAATGAGAGACCAAAACCAGTCAATTCAAAAGTCTTCAGTGAAGGCTGAATAAATTAGAATTTTGAAATAGAATGTGAATTAAAAGGTGAGTGCTTGAGAGTGTATTACAGTATTTTTACTAAATAGCTTCGTTCTGTAATATAGGTAGGAAAATATGAACTTGTTATGGAAGATATTATGGTATTTATGGACATTAAACAGTCCTCCGGTGTTCTTTAAAAAAAAAAAAAAGCCTACTTTCATTAAAAGAAATTCTTATGTGAAAGCTAGCCGTGATGGCATTTTTTGAATAATGACTACTATAGAGAAGCCAAAAGTTCTAAGAATCAATTTCATAAAAAGCAAAACACCTTGCTTTTTAACAAGAACCTATCTGTATTTTTTCCAAATATGTGTGTTTTATCGTGCACTTTTTAATGTGCCTACAGGGTCCTGCACTTTATGTACTTTTAAGTCCTTGTGACTTTTGCTCTACTTTTGCAGAGATGAGGAAATTTAGCATTGCATAACTAAAGTGTAAATAAATGCATGAATATATAACATTTAAACACCTACAGATATTTTCACTTCATCTTTGTAAAGTTTCCGAGTAGCAGAATCTGGTGAGAAAAAAAATGTGTCTTGTCTTGTCAGCTACGGGATTCTGTCATTACAATCCCCAGCTCAAGAAAGGGTGATGTAATGCCCAAATGTTTCAACTTCTGGGCTCAAAACTCCAAAGAAAAAGAAATCACTAGCCTATATCTGCCTACTGCAGTAAATCAGTTATAGGTATCATTATTATTTGAACAGGAAACAATAGAACAGTTAATAGTTTTGCTGAAAAAGCGATGCAGCGTACGCTGCCCTCGTCCTTAATTGCGCTGGTGACCGCTCAGGCCCTGGTTCCGAGGTGTGCTCGAGCAGCACCTCATTTAAAGCAAGCGGCCATTGAACTGACTTAAATCACATTGCTATGGATTTTTCTGAAATACTGGCAAAGCGAAGGAAAATCCCACACTGAGGTCTTTGAAAGAGCTGTAACGTGAAAGAAGGGTTAAATGGATTTCTCTCTACAGGATGATTTAAGATATTTATACAATCTTTGGACCAGTTTTGCCCTGTCATCAATGAGTTGCGGTGGGACTTTCAAATAAATATTGACGTGCCTTCTCCAAAACAATTTAGGATAATTTTATAATCCCAGAAACAATTTTTCCCTTGTAGTGTCAAGAGTCAGTGTGAAATGTGTGTGTGAGCTCAGAGTAATCTGCAGTTCACGGTCTGTATTTCAGTCTTCATTCACCAGTCATGAGGAAAGGGTGAGAAAAAGAAAGACCGGAGAGGGCGATGGTGCTAATTGTTCTTGAATTCAGGCTATCTGAACATGACAAATGGCTAGCCAGGACTCAGCCATGCATTTACTCTACTAATGCATTCATATCTATCCAAGGAAATAAAAAAAAACCTTTTAATTTTCCTTCATTACATGTCATCAGCTCAATTAGCCATTATATTTGTAGTAAAATACTGGCAAATTACTGCTTTCTTATTTTGGCTTGCCTGGAAGATTTATGGCTATTAGCATTAATTTGTTTGCATTATATGGCATTTCTTTCTCTCTTTAACAGCAGCATGCACTTTACTCTGAATGGTTTTTTTCTGTGTTTGCTGCCATTTCAATATTGCTTACTAACATTTAATGTATTTTGCTTTTTTTATTTTGCTGACAAAGTTGCATTGATGAAAGCTGATTTGCAAGGTAGATAGCCCTGTGTGTATTAAACAAGACTGAAACCCCCAATGCACAGTTGGATTTCTGCAATAAGTGCTCTGTACATTTCAGAACTAAAGCGTGTGATTTTGTTTCAGATTTTGTCTTTCACACCTCTAAAACAATGGGCTACATGAACCTTCCTTTTCCAGCAGAGCTTGCATAAAGGCTTTCAGTCTTGAATGTGTTTGTGTAGTGATTGCTTTAGTGCTTTGATCATTCCTTTTCAAATTTCTTTATGTTTCAGTAGTCTAGTTATGATTCTCTAGAAATAGCGTAGCTTTGTTTTTCATGCATATGTCACATTTTGGCATGCTGCTTCATTAGTAGTCTGGTTTTCTGCATTTCCCCTTAAAAAAGGAACCTGCATGGGATCCCTGAAGCATGTGAATCAGTACTTGCCAACATTCCTGCCAAAGAATCCCAAGCTCCTCTTTACTTCAGACCTAAATCATTTAACGCTATATAGTGTAGCTTCATTTTATTATATATTTTTTTTTTGGTTGGTTTTAGTTTTATTTTCCAATCTTTATTTTCATCTCCCAGAGCTTTGTTTTCTGTAACATCTGGCTTTGCTGTTTGAAACGTATTTACAGGAAAAAATAATAAAGTTTTAGAAAACATGATAGCCAGTTAATGGTCTGACATGAGATTAACAAATAACTTGCAACAAAGTTAACGTTCCCACTATACCTGGAATAACTCTGCTTCAGTTCGTGCACTCTGATGTGTTTGACATATCAATCTTAAAACCAAAGCAAAACCACCCTTTTAATATTAACATGCTGCTACAAAATCAGCAAGTTTATGTGCGTTTTACCTGGTAACTCTTTGCTCCTTTGATTTGAGATGTTGGCAACTAGTTGATGTGATCCAGTGAGAAATACCTTTCTTTGGAAGACGAAGCGCGAGTCCTTTTTTTTTTGTCTGTTCTCATCAGGCCCCAGCACAACGTGCCAAGAGGATTCATGTGCAAACCAGGGAGTGTGCTTACAGCAGTGGGATGGATTCAGTTGTGACTGCAGTATGACCTCCTTCAGCGGGCCGTTATGCAATGACCGTAAGTACGCGACAAAACGCTGATCTGAACCCTGGAGAGCTTTAAGGCAACGTTTGAAGCAAGTGTCTGAAGCTTTACGTTATTTTAATATTGGATATTTAAATGAATTGGCAATCCCTGGGAAAATCCGTGAGGCTTGTGGGAAGAACGTAGCTAAAATATACAGTATAAATTTTGGACAATGTGCAGTATCAAGCACTGACAGAATTTATCTTTATGACACTTGATCGCATGTCTAATATACTGAGGGTTACCTGTTTGAAATAATCTCTTTCCTACATAAATGTTACAAATAGGGGTTTTTTTTTCCTGATTGAAAAACCTTTTACATTTTATTATCTTAAGCTATATTGTAATTTTGTAGCATTATATCATGAGGGCTATAATTACTGTGAAACAGTTGACAAGGCTCATTATCTCCCTTTGTAGAATTCTTTAGGTGACACACTAAGCATGCCAATAATAAAAGCATGCCGAGTATTTTAGTTCTTTTAAATTTCGTCTGAATAAAACTACATAACATACACCAACCATCTGGTCTTTCAGGAAAAGCTTAAATGTGTCAAAAATAAGGGGCCTGACTCACCAATGTCATAATCTAGTTTTATTCCAATCCAGCTTTATTGATCTAAACAGAATTATGCAGAAGTGAAAGTGGAATAGTAATGTAAGGGCCATAATGATCCACAGTAACTGATTCAAGCGAGCTACTGAGTTTTCTTTTTAACTCATCACATTTTAAATATCCAAATGTTGCACATTTTTATATCCATATGAAGAGGAAATTTCTTTAGAGCTAAGCATTTTTATATCTATTTGTATACGCTTATCTGAATGAATGACTGATTGTAGAAAGTGTTGGTATAGCTGTCTAGTCCAGCATTTTGGATTTTTATGTCTTGCTCTGGTTCTCCACTCTACTGCAAGGTGTACCTTCTTGGACAAACCCTAAAATAATAGAATAATTATAATCCGAAAAGCTTTTGGCTCAAATTGTGTCCAGCACAAAGCTGGAAAATGAATTACACGTAAAAGCTATATTAATTATCCTCATGAAAGTTACGCTTTTCTACTCTTGAGCGTGTTTGAAAACTATGGAAAGGACTCACCTCAGTGCGTTTCTCTGCAGTTGCTCTTATGGTAGAAATGAAATGTGGTATCAAAAAACTTTCGATAATTTGAGCAAAGGTTTGGGTTTACTTTATGTATATGAGTTTGCCCTTCCCTGCAATGTGAGTGATTAGTCATACTGCTACACATATATTTTTAAAGATTTCAGTCCCCTATCTGCTAGTGGAGAAAATTGATTTGTCTCTATTTTACTTTTGTTATTTCTGTTCTTCTGTGATCTTTGAGTTCTTCCAAAAGTAACTAAAAACTGTGTCTAAAAAGTTATATATTCTACAATCTAGCAAAGGAAAAACTCTGTTTATAAATTTGTCTTAGTAGTAACTGATGTCTGGACCTGGAATATTCTATGAATTATTTCTTCAAGTGACAGCTACTGCATAAATTTGGTGAACTGATGAACTTCTGTAAGAAAGATATTTAGCAATCAGTGAAGGCTCGTTTGTATGGTAACATTATGGACTACATTGCACACAATCAGATAATTCTCAAGATACTACTTCTGATGATGGTAAAGGAGTACCTTTAGTACATGGTTGTAAAAAAGACTCACTTTTTTTCCACGCAAATATTTATATTTTTTTTAAATGTTGTTCTATCACAAACATGAAACATAAATTCATCCTAGATATGCACGTTTCATAATAGAACGCAGAGTCTGGTAAATGCAATACGTTTGGTTTCTACTTTATCTTGGCTCCTCAGATTAGTTCAGATACCAAAAATCTGCAAAGCAAATCTAATGAGAGAGATTTTCCATAATGGTATGTGAGAAAGGAGGAGAGATGATGTTGTGATCTCAGTGTCATCTAGATGCTCCTAGACTGCTCTCTGCTGTGTTTGGGAAGAGCGTAATGGGAAGAGGAATGATGAAATATTAGTACATTTTTTAGTGACTTGTGTAGGCTGCACACCACAGGCTAAACTTCTGCGCAACACTGAAGTAAGACAAATTCCCTTCACGTGAAGAAAGGTTATCTCAGCGGCAGCTCTGGAATACCACCTGGCTGTTGCTGAAAAACGCATCCCCTTCGGAAGGATTTAGGCATGTTCCTGTGCGGCGTGTGTGAGCATGTTTCCACTGCAGACTGTGCATGGAGCAATGCTGATTCACAGAAGCCGAAATCTAACCCGGTATTGCTACACAGGCTGGCCCTTGGCTTACATTACATTTGAAGGTACTGTTTTATGTATTTTTGAGTATTCAGGGCATTGAAATCTCATAGGTAGAGAAATTTTGTTACCAACCCCAAAAATTAACTACTTAAAAAAAAAAGTGTCAGTGGTCATAAAAGAAACAGTTAAAAGTACCTGGTTTATGGAGTCTTGCATCCCTCCTGTATCGGGTATCCGTATCCAGGTGTTGGCAGCAGGGGGCTGCAGGGTGGCCGCAGTGAGGAGAGGCCGGGACTGCCCCATGCCGGGCATAGGCAGCTCCAGTGGACTCACCACAGGGCACAGCTGAGTCCCTCAGCCGAGCTGGTGGCACCTCTATGAAAACACGTTTAGAAAGTATGCTATTTTAACCAAAATGCCAGACAGATGAAGGAGAAGGGAACAGAAAGAGTGAGAAACAGCAGAGGGAACACCAAGGTCAGAGCACGTGGAGTGGGCGAGCAGCTGAGTGGGAGTTTGGCCCTCAGCCAGGGTTAAGCCACCACACTTCCCCATTATTTTGTTTAATGCAGTACATATATTTGAGTAGAAGTTCCAGAGTGATAAAATGGCTGAGGTGAGAGGGGACCTGTGGAGATTGTCTAGTCCAACCCCTCTACTCAATGCAGAATCAGCTAGTACAGGTTGTCCAGGGCTGTGTCCAGTTGGGTTTTGAATATCTCCAAGGATGGAGACTCCACAACCTCTCTGGCCAAACCTGTGCCAGTGCTCAGTCCCCCTCACAGTACAAGCATTTTCCTTATATTTAAACGAGATTTTGTGTGTTTCAGCTTGTGCCTGTTGCCTCTTTTCCTGTCACTGAACACCACTGAGTGCTGCTTTACTCCCACCCATCAGGTGTTTTAAAACACTGATAGGATCTCCACTGAGCCTTCTCTTCTCCAGGCTGGACACTCCCTGCTCTCAGCCTCCCCTCGTATGAGATGTGCTTCAAGCCCTTGATTGCCTTTGTGGCTACTTGCTGGACTTACTCCAGTGTGCTTGTGTTGCTCCGGCAGCGGGGAGCCCAGCACTAGGAGACGGTGCTCCAGATGCACCTCAGCAGTGCTGAGTAGAGGGGAAGGATCACATCTCTCAACGCTTCTGCGGCATTTTTCTTAGTGCAGCCAATGGGGCTGTTGGCCTTCTTCGCCACAAGAGCCCGTTGCTGACTGATGTTCAACTTGGTGTCTACCAGGATGCCCAGAACCTTTTTCACAAAGCTGCTTTCCAGCTGGTCAGGCCCCAGCTGTCCTCGTGCGTGAGGTCATTCCTCCCCAGGTGCAGGATTTGGCATTTTTGTTTGTTTTACAAGGTTCTTGTGAGCCCCCCCTCACCAGCTTGTCAGCGTCCCTCTGAATGGCAGCACACGTCTATCGACCACTCCTCACAGTTTTGTGTCACCTGCAATTTGCATAAATGTGCCCAAATTACCTTGCTGCATTCGAGTTCATACTTTCAGCATGTTTGCCATAGAAACCTCAGCGCACGAAAATTTGACATGCATCATTCCTAGGCTTTACGATGTAAATGTTTCATGCGTATCATTCTTGTCTTTAATTTCCAAAACAGAGAGTTTGGAGGAAATAATGGAAGAAATAGTTTCTTGAAAAGCGTTATAATACATTCTACTAATATAGTGTGCAAGAAGTTGCTTTAATCTTTCCAAAAATAGCAAATTATTACTCCTATGCTGTTCAGTCTATTATTCGAGGTGAAAATGTGCACAGTTTAAGATTATTATTTTTTTTTAAGTTCTCTCAAAATAAGCACCATGTGACACAGGTTGTTTCTTTCCCAGTCCAAGTGTGTCCTCTGTGTGTCAGCTAGAGAGAAGGAGTTTAGGGAATGTATTCCTACAATGACCTGGGCCTGCCAAGGCTGAGGCTGCAGTTTTACAACTCTAGTCAGGAACACCCACAGTTTAATCCACAAAAATTTTGCTTAGTTGCAAATCTCGGTGCTCCACTAGACTGGGTACGGAATGCCTGTGGACTGTAAGCCTCTGGTGGCACAGGTGGGAATGTTCTGTGTGCTGCACTTCCCGATTTACTGGGAGATAAACAAGGCAGGGGAAGTTTTGACCCCAAGACGCTATACAGATTATCATTTTCTCTTTTGATGTGATATGACACTTGGAGATTCAGGGCAACAGCGCTCTTTAGACGTGATAGACAGAAGTGTTACGCTGGTAAGTGTAAAGCAGGCCAGTAGCAGTTGTTCCCACAAAATGGGATTATATAGAAGACTGTACTAAAAGGACAGTTAATGGCTGTGCTTAACAAATGGATGGCTGCATGCAGCTCCTCTGAGAAAATACATCACGAACATTGTAACTATTTCTAACAGCAGGTTATGTAGTGAAAGCTATCCTCCCAGGGAATCCAGCTTTTTTGTAAGAGTAGGGTTGCAAATCACTCTGACAAAACAAAACAAAACGAATCTGTAAGAGATTATCTGCTTTCTATAAGTTTACATCTGTTTTTACTCAGGCAGTCTTTAAGTAGAGCCATATTAGTGAATGTAATGGCATGTTTGTGGAAACAAATACTGCTATTATGGCATAGAAAACAGCAGACATAATAACATTGTCACATTACATTAGTACAGAAATGTTCTGTGCCAAATTACAGGGCAGCTTCAACACTGTCTGTTACTATAAGGGAATAATGTTGGTGTTGCGCTTGTGATGGTATAGCTAACGCTGTGTCAACACTTCCATTAAAATCCATTTCTGAAGGGCTAGAACTTCACCACGGAGTCTCTTCTGACTAGGGATTTGACATTCCCAGCTGCTGTAACAAAACTTTTTTAAAACGTTCTCCTATTTTATTTTGACTCTTTACCAAGAAAAATCAAAACCCCTCATTTAAATGGAGAACTGTGTCAATATTACAAAACGGGTTCACGTAAAACATGGTTGATTGCATTATAAAGATACTGCCTTTCAGCGAAGTCTGTATCTATAGTGATGCTTAGACTTGATTTTAAATGTGTTTGGATGTTAATATAATAATTGTTGTGTATCGGGGTGATTTAATTAGAGATTGGACAAGGGATTCAAGGAAGGCCTGCTAGGAAAAGATGGAATCTAACTGCCAAGGTGGGGTAAAAGTATCTTTGCCACAAGCTGGCCAACCTGGTGAGCCAGGACCTAGGAATGGTGGGGAATGGAGATGATAACTCACAAGAAAATGAGGAAAATAGTGGAGTTAGTGTGATAGGAATGTGTGACAGGAGCTCTGCCCAGGGACAAGTGATGAGTCAGCTGAGAGCTTAGGGGTTAGGGTTAGAGGGCAGACCAAAGTCTAATGTGATGTGATGGGTATGTGCTACAAACTGCCTGATAAGGAGGAAGATATAGATGAGGCCTTCTTCAGACAAGTTGAAGAAGCCTCATGTTCACAGGCCTAGTCCTCATGGGACGTTTGAATGACCCCAGTATCTGCCGGAGGGGCGATGGAGCAGGGCATAAGCAGTCTAGGAGATGTCTGGAGTGCATTTACTTGCTGACACAGATGATCAAGGAGCCAGTGAAGGGAGACACACTGCTAGACCTCATACGTACAAACAAGAAAGAATGGATCGGGGTTGTGATGGTCAGGAAGTTCAGGTTCTTGAACGGCAGGGGCAAGACAAAAACCTGGACTTCAAGAGAGCAGACCTTGCCTCTTCAGGGACCTGCTTGGAAGAATCCCAAAGGGCCCAAAAAAAATGGTAGGTTTTCAAGGATCGCTTCCGTGAAGCTGAGGAACCCTCATACACAGAAAATCAAGCAAAAGTGGCAAAAGGCAGGAGGAGCCTCTGACAAAACTCAAACATTAAAAGAGAGCATGCAAGAGCTGGAAGCAGGGTCAGGTGGCCCAGGAAGAATATAGAGATGCTGTCCATGTGTGCAGGGATGGGGTTAGGAAAGCCAAGAGCCACCTGAAGTTTAATCTGTCAAGGGATGTAAAAGGGCTCCTACCGGCAGCGAAAGAGCAGGAAAATGTGGGCCAGCTACTGAATGGGGTGAGGGGACCTCATGGCAAGGGACATGGTAGAGACTGAAGTACTCAGTCTTCTTTGCCTTGGTCTTTACTGGCAGGACCAGCCTTTAGCGCTTCCAACAATCCCAGGTCCCTGAGAACAGTGGGAAGCTCTCGAGGAAGACTCACCTTGGTGGAGAAAGATCAGGCCGGGGAATGTCTAAACAAAGTGGACATATACAAGTTCCTGAGACCTGGTGGGAGGCATCCATGAGTGTCACAGGTCATTGCAAACTGTAATTTGAAACTAAACACTGTAAAAATACAGCAGTTAAAGTTTATGAGAAAACTGGATATTAGAGTATTTGACATTATAAAAATTCCAGGAGGATCTGAATGATTCTCTCTTCAGTGCAGTGTTTGGAGAGTGCATTAAGTAACGTTGAGGTTATACTTTGAACCACAAAACCCCTAAATACTGAGTCAGCATTCAACTTCTGCAATAAATGAGCAGTTTTATAAACATCAACCGCCTTCACTGCAGAACTCTGATCAAAACAGGTGTATTTGTGCTCTGAATAAGACAAGTCTTACACTTTGTGAACAAGTAATTAGCAATGATATAGTAATCCATACGCAAGGAGGAGTAATTTCATATTGCACATAGAAGTCTAGACCTGGATTTCCTTAGATTTGCAGTACTTCGTATTTAATGTCCTCTATGTGTAAATACACTAAAAAAACCCCAAAAACCTCACACACTATGTTTATAGTGTATAAAAAACAGGAGTATTATTTTTCTTATTTCTTATCTATGCCACTGACTTTTTACAGTTTTCTGAACTATCATATGGTGTTGACAGTGGATAGTCATTCTCCTCTCACAATGTTTTCCTTCTTCTGGAATGCAAATCAGAGCGTGGTATTCACATAATCTCTGTTTATATTATCAGTCTGGTATTACACAAATGATGGATTTAAATAATTTTACCGCGTATATTCCTTTAACATTTATTAATTAATTTAACTATTATGGATACTCTACCTTTTGGACCTTTTGACACCTGGAGTGTAAGATCAGGCTTAACGCTACTGTTGTGAGAAGGGTATAAACAAAATAAAGGAGCTTAATTAAACCAGTGACCGAAAGCTAAACTAACCATAAGAGCCAACATGTTCCTGGCTAAGACTTTACAGTTGCTAGCTGCCAATAAACATACAACCTGCTATTAAGAACGGGATAGAGAATTCCTCAGAGTACTTTAAAACACATTTGATTTCCATCTCCAGTAGCTGAGAATTAAAAAATCTATCCCTGATAGCATACCAGTCTAAATACTTCATATGATTATTTTGCCACAGAGTCTCACAGTACACAGGAGAAATAAAGATAGCTGCACACAAAATTACATTGCAGGGAAAGCTGCTGGAATGAACTAATTGAAGAAATCTCAATTTCTTCAGCTTATCTTATCCGATACCGCTCTATAATGAATATCTGGAATTTCTGGTGACAAACATCAGCGTCCTAATTTGTATAAACTTCAAAGGATTTAGGACTTCACGCACACAGTCTTGAAAGTGCGGAAATATTGAGGTGTTTAGGAGAATTAGAAAAACTGTAAAAGAGCAAGGAAAGCAAGAAGTGTTGCCTGTGAGCCACGGCTGTGGACAAAGATTACTTCTTTTCTTTACTTCTCTTTTTATTGGAACACCCTATTCAGGATAAACTGCACCTTGAGCTGTCAGGCTCCTGTGATGTTCTACGGGAGCACGTGTTGCTGCAGCCAGAACTATGGAGCATGTTGCAGAGATGACAACATTTTTTCAAGGTTTTAGTGACCCAGCTCTATTAGGGCTTTTTTTTTTTTTTTTTTCTCCTCTGTTTTGTGTGGATTTTGTAGTAGGTAAATTTTGGCTTTTCATTAAGATATATCAGTCGATTAATTATGTAAGTTAACAGGCATGCTTTTGTTGACAGCCTGAAAACAAGTTTTAGAATTTTTTTTTTTTCTTGTTTACAAACAAATTCTGGAGTAGTCAGTTAGATGAACTATCCATGCCTAAAATAGTGAAGTAATATCCATTTTCTTAAATACATTTTAACCTATCCCTTTAAAAAAATGAAAAGAATAGAAAGTTGTTTGACAGGGATTGTAGAAGCTCTTACACGTGAGAATATTTCTAATAAGCAGTAATAAGTAAAGTTTTAAGTGGGATACTTGATACAGAAAAAGCCAAAAAGAAACTTTCAAGGTAGGCAGAAGATTGTTACAGTTGTGCTTGTAGTTCAGATAGAAGCAATTATGCAACATTTCTGGCCTACTTGGAGGTATTTTCTATTTCACAATATTAAAAATGGAACATAGAGTCAGAAAGTTGCAAGCTTCTCTCTGCCTCCGGAGGAATCAAGGGAGTAATTAAATTGGATTTTGGTATGTCAATAATATCTTTCTCTTATTAATGGCATAATAATTTTGTAAATCAAATCCTAGAAGTGTTTCCAGTGTCATAAAGGTGAAAATGATTAAGGGTTAATTTAAATATATTCTCATGGAACTAAAATTGTTCTGTTGGGTATCATTAGATTCCTTTCTCTAGAACTTTCAATTATTACGATTTAATAGCATACTATGTACAATTCGGGCCTGAAATTTGTGTGGCCAAAAGCTATTCACAGTAATAAGCGTACTGGATGAGTGTTGTCGCTGTTCTTTCTCACCAATTTCTCTGAACGTTCCAACAACATCATATATTAAAATTAATTTTAGGTAACTAGTAGCTTTCTGAACAAAATTAGTCACTATATGTGGCACAGCTGGAGCAGAAGTTTTAGCTCTGTAACGGTCTCAGTCGCTCCTCTCCAACACAAACCCAAAAAAAGAGTAATGGGTAAGTCTTAGGTTTTTTAATAGATGACAGCTGTAAGGGTCACAAATGGTAAGAAAGGAGAAGAAAAAGCTTTCCCAAGCAGTGTCTTCTAGAACCCGTAGCATGAGAATAGCTCAAAGTGTATAGGGGGAGTTTGGTAATACATCTGTTCTGTGTGTATTTAAGTACAATGGCACAATGATGCACAGTGGTGCTTCAGAAAGATAAAATTATTCAGTTTTTCTGAAGTCTGTACACCTGGACTCGGGTTACTAAGGCAACCTGATCTTCCTCAGCATGTATTCTGGCTTGACGGATACATAGGTAGGTTAGATTCGAGGTAATTATATACATATGAGGAACTCCTATACTCGTTGCAAAACGAGATTTTGTTGGTAGCTTGACACCATCTTCACAGCCTTCTCCGTGTTCATTTTTGCCGGGTGCTGCAGAAAATTGAGGCAAAGAAAACCTTTCTATGAAAAGCAGCGTAAACAAAATGACCTGAACCTTATACGGGTAAATCAAGGTGTTCTGGAGTCCAAATTTAAGATTTGTGTCATTCCTCAGGAGCTGAGAATGGAAGCATACACTGGAGTAATGGCAAGGCACAGAGAGGGATACGTTATACAGACATTTTTGCAGCTTTTGTGATTTTGTTCCTGTGCTACAGGATGGATTTTGCACCTGTTTTGATCACTTTTGGCCTGCCAGCTCCACCTCACCAGCAGTTAATCTGAATGAAATTTCCATATTTTTCTTAGCACGTACACCCATAAGCATTCTTATTCTCTCAATGTCACATGTGGCGCTTAAGATCTTTTAATATGTCATTTTGACTTAGGCTTATGAATCTTGTATACCGATGTTGAGTTTTGACGTTTTCACAGCTATTTTCTGCCTAGGTATTTTAGGAAATCCTGAAAGAAGGTAACGGAGTCAGTAATAACAGTAGGAAAAAATACTGCTGGAAGCAGTACTCCTAGGGCTGAAGGAATTGTACAAGGTTTTAGTGTCTAGTTGTTTAATGAAGGCAACGACTGCAAAATGAAGTCCCAGCTTGGGGAAAACCGCTCCATGTTAAAAGCAGTCAATAGCCAGCCTCTGGGCACGGAAAAGTTGGAGCTGTAGAAAAGAGGATGAAAAACGGATAGGGCTCATGAAGCTGTTTGATGCCCACAAACCCGATTTAAAAGCTGTGTTAAGGATGCTTGTCAATTTGGTGCTAATTCTGGAGGAATGTGCATGCTGCTAAGCTTTATGCTATCAGTCTCTGTAATGAGGCCGTCCTTTGAATTGAAAACAGACATATGAAGAAGCATATCATTTCACTGTAAACATCCACATTAAAAAAAAAAAAAACACTTAAAATGTATGATATGCAGTATTCAATGTCAAAGTGCATTAATATTTACAGATACCGTTTGCAAATCATCTTAAGCTCTGAGTCCGCTTTACCATATAAGCAATTCCTCCCTATAGCATGTTTGTTGCTTTAAAATTCTCCCCCTTTTAAACAATGTAAATCTTGAGAAAGCTTCTAATCGCATCAATGGTCTGATGTTTGGATTATATTAAATATTTCACAGAGAGGTCAGAGTACTTTGAGTTTGGGAACTTAATGCTGCTTAGAAGTATCAGCTGTGGAGGACCACTACCTCCTGTCCGTAAATCCTAAAATGAGGAGCTGAAGGTACTCAGTCCCTCTAAATATCAGGCTTTTGATCACTTACAAATGTTGCTGTGTGCTGGGGAACAGAGGTGTACATAGGCATCCTGAAATAAGACCAGGACAGATGCTTGCTACCAGCAAACTGAAATTCAGTGACTATCCGAGTCTCCAATCACTAGTTAAATGACTAATTTAAATACGTTTAAATCCAGAGTCACCATATATGGTCATGCCATTTTCCCTCTTCTTCAACTGTTAAACCCAGTTCTTGAAATTAAACCCAGAGATCGTGAAATTGCTTGAAATTCTTTCTACTTTCCTTTATCCCATCTTTGGATATCTGTTTGGTGATCTCCTGCTTGCTTTGCTCTCTTTGTCCAAGTTCTGCTTTAGTTTTGAGCTCCGATCTTTCCCGATTTATTCAGTCTTTTCTTTTTTCTTTTTTGTCTGCTAAAAGGATGTGGACACATTTTAATAGGCTTCCTTCTGTAATCCCGGAGGGGAAGTCTTTATAGCAGGAAAATATTCAAAGTGATAGTATCTCTGTAATTGAAAGCACTACCAGGAATAGATGAAAAATGTTCCCAAATTTGCTGGACCAGTAGTGGCATGTCAGACCAAGTTCAGATACTTTCAGAAATGAGTAGATTTAATTTCTGTACAACTGAGGCCTGCAAATTTTTGGCAATCGAAATTTTGCAAAGATTTTACTGAACAAACATAATCCTAATTTACCCTGAAATTCTACCACAAAGCTTTTATCCTTCTTGCTTCTACTTCCTACCAATGTGTGTTACTGGTGATGTTTAATTTGAGCTACTTAATGCAGCTTTACTGGGACGACAGCCAACTTCAGAGAAAGCTTCTGTAACCCCAACGAATGCACAGGGCCGAGAGGTGATATCTTCCCTGAAGATGAACCTTTTCCTGTGGGTGATACTGTATGCCAGACAACAGGGAAAAGCTTGTGGATACTGCTTTATAAGCCAGAGAAGAGAAATGCGGTGTATTGCAGGTTCAGATGTCTGGGAAAATTATTTCTCGTAATTTGACTATTTCTGCATTGTGAGGTCTTTTTTGATCCGATTGACCGCAAGATAAGTAAATCGTCTAAGGAATTGCTCCAACTTGTTTCTCAGCCCCATTCTCGAGGAAGAATGAAGTCAGGATTAACATTGCGCAATAGTTACAATGTTGTAAAAAGTATTGTTGAATTAAGTGCTTTGGAAAATGTCAGTTTTGAAAGTCATAACTGGAAGGGTCTTCTCTGTGTTTAGAGCAAGAACAGCGTCCGAGGTAGTGACATAAAATTCCCATAACGTAACCCTGCACAGAAACTCTCCAAATATAGGAATTCTGTTCCTTTTTTTTTTTTTTTTTTTTCAATTTCTTTAAACTGCTGATCCCATGTAACTTCAAAAATGGGAGTGTCAGTGAAAGTGGGGATGGCGCAGATATTTTAGGTCATGTCACGTAAATCAGCATCAGCAGCGCAACTGCGGTGGCTGTGGAGGGGACCAGTTGGGAGTGAATTTCAGACTCTCAAACTTCTTAGGCCGGATCTGCATCCTCAGCCAAGATCTTGTGTCACTACATCTTTAGCTTGATACGCCAGAAAAAATGACTATGGTGAGGGGGTGCTGGGAACAGAGAGTAATCTCACTCAGTTTGTGCATAGGAACTTATTGACGTGTAGATATTGGTGGAGCTGTAAGTTAAATAGTGTTTAAAACTGGAAAGCATAAGAAAGAAGGCTGTAGGGAATGATAACCTTGCATATAAGTGTTGGCAGCTGTACAGCCTTAGGTCATAAATTCTGGAAACTCCTGAGTAGTTTGAAGCAGAGTTCTATGTGATTTTTAAGTACTGAGTGGGTAAGGCCTCCCAATTTTTAAGAATAATAGAAAGTCTGGGGTAGAAACCCCATAGGATATCTGTACATCACCTTGTTCATTTTTAAGTTTATTTAAACTGAATCATGGACTATTGAGAAGCAACTGTACACCAGTAGTTACACCATGTAAATACTCTGGAATTATACTTAATATGTATGCTTATGCGAGTAAAAATGTGAATGGGTACAGAGTTTTAAAAGTGGTCTCATATGAGGACAAAATTTCTAGATTAATATGCTCTCAAAGATAATTTAAATTATTCCTTGGTATCACTGTATGTGATTCTGAAGAAAACCTCTTTTCTTCACTCTATTAAAATATAATTGCATTTCTTAAAAAAAGTAGGGATGGGAAATTTAATCATGGACCAATAACAGCATTTTGGAAAATTTTTCTCTGTCATAAATATACCACTAATCCCTTTTTCACATTAAGATGTCTTCTAAAATTGTCAGCTGAGTTTCTGGGTTTCTGGTTTTTTGACAGTGTGAACAATTTGCCTTTTTTTTTTTTTTTTTCCCTGCTTCGAGATGAAAAAGCTGTAAATCCAAAGATGAGGTTGAATATGAGTTTGCACATTGCAGATGTTCTGTTTTCGAGCAGTTGTGTGAAAATGCAGGCATTTCATTAGATGGACTTGTTTAACTGAGAAGAGCCTTCATCTTTGTGGGCAAGTAAAAATGATGAAAGGAGTACAGAAGAAATACACAGCTCAGAGGTCCCTGAAGACCTTTAGGATTTAACCTTCATTTGCTTTTTAATCTTAGAATTCTTTATTATTATGTGGAAGCATGTGGTTTAGTTCTTCAAGCTGGCGGGTGGTAGAAATCCCATAATTATGATCTTGGTTATATGCTGCCAGTGCACAAAGGGGAACCGTGGTAATCCACTCCCGTCTATTTTCAGTAGTCATTGCGTATTGCTGGTGCTTTTTAGCATAAAATCTTACATAAATCTCACTGTAGTAATAAAATTGCTGAAGTTGTAGAAAAAGAAACATTTTTAACTTTTGCAGAGAGTAACATAAAATCATTAGCCATCATATACTGCTCTGCCATAGATAGCAATAAAAATGTTTAATAATCATGAAGAATACACATTCCTGTCCAGGCTGCCTCTTTTTTGCCAAGGCTTAGCTATTTAATATATAAATTATTTAACCTACAGTCATCCTTGAAATATGATCATGTCATCATTTATGTTCAGTTTAAATCAGCTATTAAAAGGAAAACATTTGCAATGATATTTGTTTCTATTGCCATCTGTGCTGTAAAACTTCTATTTATTAGTATTTTTGTACCATTTAGCTACAATGGGATTCATCTCTTCCCTCAGTTTAGAAAACATATAGGTAGTAATTCTCTGTAGTTATTTCTGACTGGACTTGAGGCTGTTTTCAAGCACTTTGAGGCCTTTATTTTTTTTTTTTTTTTTTTCCTCTTGGAGTGGCATAAAAGGGCCTTAAGTCAAAATCCAGTATAGCTACAGAGAGCCAGAGTAATTACCATAAGAAGACAGAATGCCATAGTACTGTCAGAACGGGAAATCTCCCCTCTGCCCCCAGCTCCCAGGACAGCAAGACAAATGAAGAAGTGTACGGACCCAAAAAGGAGATCTAAAGTTTTCTTCTGGTTCTGACTAGATTGACCTGGATAATCACTGGGATTCGCAGATGCGCTCCAGTGGCGATGTGTCCCCTGTTCACTACCCGCAATGGCTTTTCTGCCAGCGTAGGTAGAATCCGTGTGGGATTCATTCCCATTGGGTATAAGTGGAACACAAATAAATAAACTGTTCCTCTTAGCTGTTGCAGTATTGTATACAGAAAGTGATTTCTGCTATCCAGACTATTGTGTTATCCAGCAGATTGAGGAGTGTAACTTTTGAAGGAACAATCTGTCAAACACGTAGAGGATATGTCAGCATTAACATAACAATGAACAAGTTTGTCCACTCCAAACTAGCAGCACTATTTCATACCTCTTTGTGAAAAACATCGAGTATACTACGACATTTGGGATCTGAGTTCAGGGATGAAAGATACATTAGAAAAAGGTGATAACAACCAAGTCGTTCTTCATCTTCAGTGCCTATTTTTACGTGCACTTCTTACTGAAAGGTTCTATAGCATCCCAAGTGAATATGCTTCTGTAGCGTGCCGCCCGTTCCTGTTAACGTTTGAGACAGATATTAATGAAGTTATTCATGAGAACATACGTGTTAATTCTGCAGACAGTGAAATAAGCATGCAGCGGTGTTGTGGCTATCGTGATTAAGTATCACCTCTGAAAGCCGTTTCCTTTCAGTGCTGATATTTGCCCTGTCTTTAAGCTGTGGATAGGCGATTGTAAAAATCTGACTGGAAGCAATTTCTTTGATGTTCTTAAAAGCAGGAAATATTTTTTTACCTATCTGAATGTCAGTTTGCCGTGAGTAAATTAAAATGTTACAGAACGGAGAGTGGCAATTATTGCCAATTGTAATTTGAACAGCGTGCTTTGGTATTAGTAGTCCTGGCAGGGCTTTTTTTTTCCTGTCTGTGCAACATGTAGTGTTGTTTCGTTGTACCTGTTTAAACTGGGAGAGACGAATATGGTGGTCAGTCACACGTAGTAAAATATCGTCTCGATGTTACGTTTTCTTCATTTTTTATCTTCTTTTTTTTAAAAAAAACAATATTTCACCATCTGCTTTTCCTTTTGGTGTATTTCAGTCATTTTGTTTATGGGCTAAATTCTACTGTGACTGGATTTATTGATAAAGCTGTCTTAAATTCGTTGGGAGCAAGAGGGATTTCTAAAGAGGCAGCTATCTTTGTAGACAGCCATGAGACCTGTCTCTGCCTAATGAAACCAAGGCCTTCGTTGCTCTGATGCGTTTAGTTTCCAGGGTTGAGTGTGCAGAGCCTGTACGTGAATGTGGATCTGCTGCGTAGCTCTATAAACCATGGTATGGCGTAGGGCCATTATTAAATTTACTGTGTGCTTCTGTGGTTCCTGGCAGTGCAGTCTCGTCTACCAAGAAGCCATCAAAATAAGCTCCTCGGGCAAAACATCCATTAAAGTTTTTTTTTCTTTAAAGAAAAAAAAAAAATCTTCTGCTAATTTGCTGCAGTTTATTTGCTTTGTGATTCTGCAGCCGAGCCTGTCAATGAAATTGTGCTAATCATTATGAAGTTAGTGCCTGTATGCATTCAGACATCCTACAACTACCACTCCATAACTAAAACAATATTCTAAAAGGGTTTGGTTTTGTTTTTCCTGCATGGTTAAAGCCTTACAGCATGTGATTTTGCGCTCTCTTCTCTCCTCAAAAATACTTGAGCATTTTGTTTGATGAAATAACTGTACTTACAGTGTACTTTTTTCTTTTATATGGTGTAGTTTAATGATAGAAAATGGATGTCGCACAGATAAAATTACATACTACATACTATTGTGTCCTGTCTCAAAGACTTAAGCCCTGTAATCTTTTAAAAATTGATCATTAGTCGCTTATCTTCCATAATGTTACCGTTGGATAAAATCTGGAAAACAGCTAAATTAAAAGGAAAAAAGAATAGGAGGCAGTAGGTGGCACTTTGTGGGAAGACCATTAGAAATGAATAGGGATTGGGTAGGAGAAGCATATCTTATAAAAGGTTTCAAGATGCCAGAAATCCAAGATGGAAAAAGAACTATTCAACCATTATTTTAAAATATTGTGTCAATTTTTTTCCCCTTTTGGAGATATACAGAAGTCTGTGGACCCTCTGTAAACCTTATCATGTCATGCAAAAAGCTGTAGCTCCATTCAGATTTTGCATAAGCAATTTCCATTCCATTGTATCCCTTCACACTTGAAATCTATGGCTGTGTTGCTCATCTGAGAAGCTTAACGCTACAAAGTTAATACAAAACTATTTTAGTTGCTATTTTGGAGAGGATGAGCTTCTCAAGAGGCTGGTACTTCCTATTGATATTTTAGTATTAGTTTGAAAATAGACCCATTCCCACATCAGACGACAATGCAAGTGCAGGGATGAGATTATATCCGTCACGTGCAGCAAAGTTTGCTCAGCCAGCCAGAATTTTCAGATGACTCGACTGGTCAAATTCATCTCAATAGCTAGGATTGTGTTTGTGACTGCGAGAAAGCACTCTGTCATGTGCAGCGAACAGTAATACACGGTTTCTGTAATTAATATCTTGCTCTTTTCCTGTTTGTTTCTGAATTGTAGAAAGATGCTGAGAGTATCTTGTGCTATCTGAGGCCAGGAAAACTTACTTTTTAAGCAATGCTTTTAGCTAGCTAAGCCGTTTCAGACTCTCTGACAACATGCTCTGTTTTACGTTATTTTGCTCCGAATTTTTTCTCATTTTGATCTCAGTGTCGTAATTAGACCAGAGGCTCTACCACGTTAGGATAAACACATGATCCATCTCATTCATCTTTCACTCTTGGCCAGATTCTAGGTGCTTCTGGTGAGAGCCTAGAAGCTAAGTGGCTGAGCCTAGCTATAGGAAATATTGAAAATTAAAAGCTCTTTTTACATTTATTCATGGACAAGCTTTTGTTTCTTAAGCAGTGAGGTATCTAAAGAGAGATATGTAAGGGAAAGGTACGTAGTCTCAGTTATTTTAATTTCACATGTTGGTGAGGGGCCGGGGGGAGGAGCCCTGCTGTGTTTTGCAGTCTTCATCAGAATAACGCCAGATCTTCACATTGTTCAGTCCTTGTGTACAGCTTCCAGTGATCCTGGCTTTGGGTTTCTAACAGACCAAAGGCTGACACTTTAGCTACAAAAGTTCTGGATGTTTTAATTAAACGCTGTTTCTATTAAGCATTTTAGCGTTTAGCAGGATTGACTCTGTGCTGAAATTTCAGTTGGCTTAGAATTCCGCAGCTATGATTATCAGGGTACGATTGCAGCCTTAGCGCTCCCCGGTAAGGACGGGAAAATTGATTTGCAAATTTCTGCACATCAAGGGGCTGCCTGCCGAGGTTCTGCTTTTCACAAATGTGGATCTCTCAAAGTGGGAACGCATGCGGGCAATTGCTCTCCAAGAGGTGCTTTACGCTCAAATTTGCTTTCCCTAGCTTGAGGCAGTTGCACGTTAGTTCCAGGTGCCTGTTGTGGGTAGCTACATCTGACCATCTATGGCATCATTTTAGGTAATTTTGCATCCTTGTGAAACTTGTTAAAAAGCCATTTTAGAGAGACTTTCCATGCTTTCCAGACAAGACAGCTTGCTGAGTGGGTTAGGAAGGATGTGTTTGTATGTATCTCTAAAAGATGCATTGGAAACAATTGAAAGACCAAAACAGCAGGATGCTGGGAAAGCAACAAAGGGCTGATGATACATATGGTGTCCCTACCTAGAGACAAGGGAGTTTCAGGGAGATCAAAGGATGCCGCTGCTCTCAGGCAGCTTTCTGTAAACTGAGGGAAGAATATAAATTGAAAAGTGCAGACGTGCTCTGAAGTGAGGTTACTGAAACCAGCCTTTAACCTTTATAATTTAAGTCTCGTGACCTGTGGAGCACTGTTTCCCACGGCTGCATTCACATGAGAGAAAGAAAAACTGGTTTTCCTTTCTTTTATCTTTCCCTTCTTCCACTTAGTTTTAAAAAAAAGACCAAGTAGACAACCAACTGTGCAAAAACTCCGCGCTCTGTTGTCTTTATTACCAATATCTTTGGGTCTAAGTGTTAAATATTGAGGTAATAAGTTTGAGAACAACCTAGGAAAAAAAAAAAAAAGAGAGAGAGAAAACACCTGCTTTTGGGAGAGTTTTCCTGATAGTCGCCCCAGTGGCCCCATTGCCACAAAAAGGAGCCAACTTCCCTATCTTAAAACATGCCACAGAGGGCAAATACTACAAAGGGCAATAAGCTGAAATGAGGTGATTTGTTGTTGTAGTGTCTCAGAGCACTCCATAGAGCAGCTCTTGTCACCGCTGTGTCCTCTGATTTCCTTACAGCTACGTGACATTTCTGCTTGGGTTTGGAACTCAAGGAAACACGTGAATGTACCCAGCTGAATGTGTTCTTTTAGTACAAATCTTAACCTAGTATTTTTTCAGACCTCCTACATCCACCCTGCAGAAAACATGAAGTAGACAATAGCTCCTCAGCAGCAGATGAAGAAGAAATAATTAATGTATTTTAGAGGTTGGTATAACAAACTAGAGAAGAAAAGGTGCACGGGTGCTTCAGGTTTTCGCAGTTTCACAAATGGTGAACAGGAAAAAACAGGCAGAGAGAGAGAACGGAATATTCGCTAGTGGCCAGCTGGGAAGAGAAGTGGCAGGTGTCCCTGGGTGAGCATCCTCTCCTGGGCGTCCTGTTCTGCACAGCAGGGAATCACAATAACGTTGACGACCATGACCATTTTTCTCCTCAGGCAGATGACACCTTTCATCAATACCTGCTCAACCACCTTCTTGCTGGTCTTTGACGACACTCTTGCCATTTTGACTCTGACTGGAATTTGCTAAATTAGAGTGTAAGTGTCGCACACTAATTGACTGCTAAGCCTTGTGCACACCTCTTATTGGGTAACATTTATCAGATATTAGAATGGCTGTTATTCACTTACCTTACCGCTGCTAATATAGACTCGCTTCACAATCTAGAAGCTCACAGGAGGATGAGGTGGTGGTGGGAATCTTAGTGCAGAGCCAGAAACTGAAGCTGCAGAGTGACAGGGTGAGGAGGCAGAGGAGAAACAGTATGATTTAGACATTGAAAAGCATCACTATCTCAGGGACTAGGACAGAAAAATGGTTCAAAGTGCACAGCACAAGGCTGCAAGGACATGCCATTGGGAGACCAGGTGAAGCCATGTCCACAGGGTAGCCTCAGGGTCTGTGGGTGGAAGGTTGAAGTGAAAAGGCAGGCTGAAACTGCAAATGGAAGGCCTTTAGTGGTACATGAGTTAAAGCACGGTGCAGCATACTTAAAATCCTGTTTCTGGATGTGTCCAAACGCACTTCAGTTTGACAGCACAGGGCAGATAGCCACCTATTTCAGGCAGTGATGCGGCACAAGTAGTCCTAAGCACATGCCATAGTAGCATTTAAATAGCTGTGTGGTCTTTTTCCTTCCTTTTGCCACTATGCATCTGAGAAGTGATACATACAAGTTTCTCTCTAAGGAGTCCTTATTAGATACATCCCCAACTATCTAACTCAAGATGTTAAGGAAATCAGCCGATGTTCATGCACTCCGGAGAAAATGAACACATTCTTCCTTTATTTGTGGCTTTCTTAAAAGCATTCATGTAAAGATCTGAAGTATAACTCCCAGGATCCACAATATTCATAAGGAATATTTTTTTATGGAAATGAAAAAAGTGCGAAACTGAAATCCTTCATCTACTTTCTCTTTTCTTTAGTAGATAGATAAGAAAGAAGACAAATGGGAAATCCACCTTGTATAGGGAATTTGAGAAGACTATTGCAATCATTCAGTTACTCAAAATCACTCATCACTCAAAGTAAGAATTTCCCATTTAGAGAAAGCAACAGTCTGAATAAGAAATGACTGTAATTAATGGTGAACATAGCTGTGAGGTATTTCTCAGTGCAAAAACAATGAATTTTGTTCTGAAACAACTTTGCTGTGAAAACGCAATACCAAAAAAACCCCTGCAAACAGGATTATATTTAGAAATCCTTGGGGCATTCTGTTTCACTGTGTAGTACAGTTTTTCTGTGTTTCCGTCTAGGTTGTTAATTAGCTGCTGATTGGTCTGAGAAGTTACCCACTGAGATTTTTAAAATTTGTTTTCCCAAATTGGAGTTAAAGAAAGAGTTAACCCAAACTGTCGAGCCCAGAGCCAGCAAACCTGGAGAAAATTTAGAGCTCAGACCATATCTGATGCCCAAACATGCTCATCATCTTAGATGTGCAGCATCTAACAGCAACAACTCACGTTGCACTACCATAATTCCGTGGCAAGTACCCGACACCGTACAGTTAATTTGTGGATGAGCAAACCCTGCATAAAAATAAGTAGTGGATTCTGCAGGTTTGATGAGTTTCTGCTCCCATGAACTTTAGGTCTCTAACCTTTCCACTTGATTTTGGAGTTGCGCTTAACTTACTCAAATCTGCCTGTGACTTTAACCAAAGCAGAAATGTGCAAGTCCCAGCCTCAGTGGTGTAATCAATTCGTTTTGACTAGTTAGTTTTCAGGTAGCCTTAACTGCTCTTTGGGTTAGAGTCATCAGCCAAATTGGGACTGCTTCTTGGAAGAGCTGTCTATTGCTTTTTTGGGTTTTGTCAAGTTTAATTAATTCATTCATTAATTGCAAAGAGATCCAGTCAACCTGTATCTTAAACAATCTTACATCATTATCTTCTCTTCTTTGTTTATCATTTTAATGAAACAACCTGCATCTTGAATGACCCCGCTAAATTGGCAGCTGGAAATAGCTACGAAAATAGGAAAAAATTTATTAAAAAATGGGGTCACAATTACATTTTGTCCTCCATTATTTCTCTAAATCTTATTCTTTTTTTTTTTTTTTTTTTAAATTCAAATCTGATTATACTTGAGGCTTCATCTAGGTTTAAAACAAATTTCTTTCTCTTCATTAAGCCTAAATCCTATGTTTTTTTAATGCATTGCATATCTGACTGTAAGTAGTTAAAGTTGAATTTTTTTGTCAAGGTTCTTGTAGCCGGTAAAAATTTACTTCTGAGGAGCCCTCATTTTCACCAATAAGAAACACGATTAAGCCTCTACAGTTCAGCTTTCTTCCGTCTAGGGAGAATTTGGAATTTGACATGGATCTGAGCTACCAGAATGCCATAGAGAAACTTGTAGTTCCATGTACCTCAAAGGTGCTTCCGTGTGTTTAATTCACTTTCTTTTAACCATGGTGCTTTTTTACGTTTTCTTCTTTGTCCCTAGCCTTAAAAAAAAAAAAAAAAAAAAAAAAAAATCATTGATGCCTTATTTATTACTGTTTAGCTTATTCTGAGTATGAAGACACTTTGCATATGTCATGACAGCTTTACCTCTATCTCCTTTCTGATTTCCCCTGCATAAAGTAGGCCTGTCAATAGTGATAGTTATCTTAGACAAATCTGATAAAGTTGTATTTAATGCTGACTAGATCCTGATCGCAGCCACATCTAGTGCTACCTTTTGACCTTTCATATACCTTGCATTTCTGCACTGATACTCAAGTGCGTTTTCACTTTGCATTTCATATGCTTTTGACCCAGATTATCTCTGATTAGTCACGTTGTATCAAAAAGCTCTTCCTTTCTTTCCTGTGTTTCTTACCTATTGAACTGTGAAAACATAATAACAAAGGTTTGGTTAAACTCCAGTGCTGCCTTTGTAAGGATCCTTTGGTTTATTTTGGAGGTCAGAACCTCGCAGCTTCTGTTTCTCCGTAATCATCTGCGCCAAAGGAGTGTTAGGAGAGAATTTTAATTCTTTAACATTTGTAAAGCCTCGAATCACAAGGCACCTTGGCATATGCTTAGAACATCTGGCTGAAAATGAGGACTTCTAAATCCTACAGAGAAAGTTTCTATAGAAAAGGTTAGACAACAAGCTCTATGGAGAAGGAAATGCAGGGATGGGCAAGGTGGAAATAAAAGGAGGGAAAAGGAACAACAAGTATAGAAGATTAAAGAAAAGGCAGATAATAAAAGGATAGTTGCTGATAAGGAACAGGTAGCTAAACCTATTATTCAGTAAATGAAAATTCTAAAACAAAGAACACAAGGCTAAGACAAAAAAGAGGGAACAGATTAGCCATTTGTTATAATTAAATATTTGTTTTATGTTAGTAAAGGGAATTAAAATAGTTAAAATCATATCTTTCAATAGATTATCCTTCATTATGATTGACAAATATTTATTGCTTGTAGAGGTGCGTTAATATTCTTTTGAAAAGGTTCAGGAAACAAATGTAGCTATGGCTTTACTTGGGTGTAGGTAGAAAATAACTGTATTTTTTACTTATCCAAATATGGACTTTCTAAGCTCTTGAAGTAAATACTAAAAACATTATCACTAGGGTTTAAACAAACAAGCAAAAAGATACAAATTGTGTGTGTAAAGTTTCACATTATAAAGAAGTATTTCTAGTTTTCCGGATGTATCCCCTCAGGAAAACATGTGTGAAATGTTTTAATTCACACCCCTCACCTCCCAAATGGCATGGTAACTGTAAGGACAGAAAATGTGAAAGGCCTCAATTGCTTCTATAAAACTCATTATAGAAGATTCAGGCTGAGTGGCCTTTCTGGTTTTCATCCAGCAGTTTCCTTATGATACCTATGCCTTGGAGCATTTATTCTCTTTAAAATTAAAGCAAAGAAAAAGGAGAGCTACCATGTATTTCTTCATCAAGGCAAGTCAACTCCATTATTTATTAATTTTTAATTCCTCTGTTATAAGATACAGCAGATTGAAAGCTATATAAAATATTACATGCTGCTATCATTTAGTAGCAAAAAAAATGAAGAAGACCAGCCTTTGATGTGCTCTAATAATTTGAAAATCATCTGTAATACTAATTCCCTTCAATGGCTAAATAAATACAAATGAAATGTCACAGTCATTAAATATCTATCGGAACATCTGGCGTTGTACCTCACTAGCATGTAAAGCCTGCTGTGCGTGAGACACGTCATGCTGTTAACGTGTTTCTGGATGACTGTGAACGTGGCTTTATTCCTAGCGCAGGTCAGAAACTGCATTTGGAACAAATATCTAGTGCAGAATGAATAATGCTAGACAAAAAGTAACTTCCAGTAGGATGGGGAGAGCCGTGGTTTTGTGCGGTTGACTTCTGAAGATCCAGAAGGTGACACTCAACGTGTCCATGGAACGGAAAGGAGAAAGTGACTGTTAACTGTATTAGAATTCATCCAGTGTGGAAGTTTACCTGAAGCATTTAATAAGTACAGGAAAAAATAAAACTTGATCCAGAACAATCAGTTGACTTGTTTGTAGCTCCCCCCACCCCTTTCTGTCTTGTTTTATATCTATGACCTTCTGTTATTCTCTGCAAACTCAATATAGTATAGGTTGATAGAATATGAATCTATTGTCAACCGGCACCGAGAAATCACAGCTTTGGATATACTAATTTGGTTAAACTCCAGACAGACGGTACCTAGGAGGGAAAAATGGCAAGAGTGTGATCATAAAGCTGTATTCAGGTGAATCAGCAGCACTAAGTGATGACCAGGAAATATCCACTGACAGTGCATTATGAAGGAAGTTCCTAGCGATGTCAATTATACAAGAACTATGACTGTCTCTCAGAATTTCATCTCTGATGAAAACAGCAGTTGATTCCTTATAAATTCAAGCTAGTGATCTAATTCAGTAAAAAACAGCCTGAAGGTGGTTGTACTTGGAGATCAGATGATTTTTAGATGTTCAAACACTTTACTCCAGTTTTCTCATGGTGAACATCAACATTTACTTGCAGTACAGAGTTTGCCTTTTCAGCTGGGAAGATTCACACAGCAGTTAGCACCCTATATATGACACTTTCTGAATTCCATATTTTAGAATGTCAAGGAATCTCATTCCATCCTACAAATACAAATACAAATTCCTTATCACTGCAATACCTGAAGTTATATAGGCAAATTTCTCTTTTTGGAATAATAATAGGATATGCACCCTAATATTTTCTGCTGAAAGATTAAGTTTCTAATTTGTCTGTGGGATGTGTAGGCACTCACATTCAGGTCTATAAAAAATTGTTTAAACACTATAATGAATTTTCTGAAAATAAAAGGTGGTTCTGGAAAGAATAGTACTTTTTTATTCATCTAGAGGCTTTAGAAGGTATTGGAAGCAGTAAAATTTATCTTTTTTTATTTTGTTACGCTGATAAAACTGCTTGTATTTGTTGCTTAGGACAGAGTCGGTGTAATTCAGACAGACCAGATCTTTTTCTGAAGAATAGTATGAAATGAACAAGAAAGAAGCTATTAAAAAGTCTAGACCTGTGGCTGCTCTATTTACGAATGCAGACTCTTTGGGATGTGCAAAGGCATAGTAAGTTCCGAGAGCAAGAGTTTTCATTATAGAGCAGGTTCTGCCAGCTGCTGCATGAAAACAAATGCCTGTCGCTAGCTAGCCATCCCTGCTCTGCCTACACATTGGTTTAAGAATCTACCTGGGCAGAGCCACAATTTCTGAATTGCATCTTTGCAAGGAAATCTTGTTTCCGTACATGCTTTATGTCAGAACCCGTTCTTGAGTACAAGTCCTGAGTTCCTAGATGGTAATTTTTGTAATATTTAGGAGTTCACTGGTGAGCTGTTGCTGAATACAATGCTCTTGGACAACCGTTTTTCTGTTTGAAAGCCAAGAGTCAAATGGTGGTGCATGTATTATGGGTTTCTCCATCAATCCAAAAAGTGTCAGTGGCAGATGAATTACCTATGCCATAAGTACATTTTGCTGTATCAGTGGGAAATTCCCACATATATTGTAACTATAATGTCTAGGGATGCTCTGGGATAAGAAGCATTGTATAAACATAGGCAATTATTGTTAAGTTACATTATCTGAATCTCTTGTTCCATGATTGTTTGCTTTAGGCCCTGGGGTACCATGTGAGTGGGGGTGGGGAAGAAAATCTAAATAAAGCACCAGGCCATCCAATCTGCCCTAATGAGAAAAAGAATTGTTAAGGAAATCATACTGCTGAGGTCTAAATATTTCACAATTAGGCATTCATTTGGAAAGAGCAGCTGCTCTATATCCTCCACATACTATTTTGCTTATGTTGTTTACTGATTACAAAACACAGAATATACTTTTATTGACTATGTTTTCCCCTACAGTCTTCCAGGAGTGTAATAATGAATATTCACATTAAGGAACAGCTTCAAGGTTCTAGCACCAGCAGCAGCTGTGCATCTGACAATGTCTGCAGTCACTTGGGTTGACTAGATGTAAATAATTTACATGTGCTGTATATAGCAGCCCTTTCAGATCTCCATATATTTATGCTAATACGTAAGTTAGATTTTGCTGGCAACCACTCTGTTGATCAAATTGAAACAAAAAGTAGGTTGTAGCTGTTCAGGGACTAGTCCCCCAGTTGCCCTGAACAACTGCCATGTGCAGTACAGAAGCCATCATAGTTAAGTGTTGAATCTCAAGATCTCTGAGGAATATTTTAAAGCTAATTATCACTATCAAGAAAGTCCTTGAGGTCAGAAGGCACTGAAGTTCTCTACAGAGTTTGTCTAGTTACTTATTACTTCAGAATTTATTAATATCCAAACACATCAAGGAGCAGACAGTAAGCTCTTTTGATATACAATAGCAAGATTGTTCCTGCGCTTTTTTTCATTCATGATATAAAGCTGTAGCAAGTACAGGAAAAATTGCTCTTTCCTTCACTATCTACCACGCAAGTTTTGCGTCTTGTGACACATCCTTAAGTTTATAGTTATAGTGTATAGATCTGGATGCAATGCTGTGAACGATCAGACTGATTGCATAAAAATATGAGGCGGCTCTATCTGTTAGAGCCGTGAACTCGCACACCCCTGCCTATGAATGTATCTCTTGTAGAGATGAAAAGCAGCATGTGCGAGTGAAAAACCATATTCCCCTAGCTACCTGTTAAGGCGCACAGGTGATCTGTTTGCATATACAGGTAAGGACTGTCCTTTAGGAAAAAATTTCCCGTACTGTCTTTGAGGTTTCGTCAAAAGTGTTAATTGCTAGGTGCGTATGGCTTACCTAGTTGTCCTTTTGCTTTTCTGCTTTATTTTAAAGGATGTCCTCCTCCGTTGGTTCTTTTGGGTTATGGTTTCACCTGAAAGTGCCAAACAGGACTGAACTTGACACTCCTACGTGAGGACATATACAGGCAAGAAACTCCAAGTGTATAAAATTATGTTGCAAAGTAATATCCAATGGAAAATGCATTATTTATTGATTTTTGAACAGTGCAGAAAAGATGCACAGAATTGCTAGTGATGTGTACTCTGCAGCTTTCTAGCAGGAAATCTTCCGTGGTTTTTTTGCTTAATTTTAAGTTTCCATCAAGCAACAAATACACATTTCAGTATTCTCTTTGACTAGTCACTGTAATTAGCTTTTACGCTTTTTCTGTGCGTATACTTTTTTTTTTTTTTTCTTTTTGTAAGCTGAAAGGAAAAACATAATTCTTACTGCTGTTGCCCAGAAGAGTGGTGAGGACATTGAGATGTTAATGCTTTGTGCTTCAGCATCTAGGCAAACAGTAAGCAATTGCTTTTGCTGGAGGGCTATTGCTGTCTGGCTAATGGTTGCTCAAAGTTAGATGTATTCATGATACAAATACACATGGCCGCTTAATCAAAAATTTAAAATGTTGGAGCAAACTCTCCAGATGATAAGTCTTTGTCTCATTTCAGCCTATCTTTTTCTAAACCAACCAATATCTTTGCTGCAGACTCGCAGCACCCCTTAGATGCATATCAGGAACATGGAGAAGTGCAGAGAACTGATATTTTTCTTACAGAACAGAAGCTAATGGACTAGTCAGTGGCGCTTCAATAGCTTATGGTGAATAACAGAGTGCCAGTGTTTTAACAAGTGAGCTCATGATACAGCCTGTGTCACAAGGAAGCGTGTTCAAAAAGAAGAGGATTCAGTGACTAGAGAATTTATTTGTGGGTTGTTTTTTTTTTCTATGTTAAACAAAACCACTTGGCTTTTACACATGAAAAAGAGGCAATACCAAAAAGTGTTTAAAAAGAGTACAAAAACCCAAATGTACTGTTTAGCAGCATTTTAGAAATGCTTATATATTGTCCTGAAGATGTATATTGAGGCAATTGACTATACAGAACAAGAGTTAAAGTATGGAGCTGGGAATGAAACTTGAAACATTTACTGTCTGGTGCAGCTTGGTCTTTCCAAAGGAAAATCTTTGCTCTTTAGGAATATTTTTATAAGCCCTTGGAACAGTCCTCTTAGGCCTTAGGAAGTAATAAGCATTACATACTCAGGTGAATTATTCCAAATGAGCACAGAAATCACTTCAGGCCTTCCTTTATTTTTGAATAGAGGGAGAGGGAGAGAGAGAGGGGAACAGATACACTTATGGACTTAAACATGCTTATAGATACCTAGTGAGATTTTCAAAAGAACCTAACTCCTATTAGTTTTAATAATAAGTATTTAAATATTTGCGAAAATCCTACTTATGTTTCTTAATCTATCTTTAGACTTATATTTGACTATCAAAATTGGCTTGTAGAATAAAATTCTTCAAGTTTTATGTGGCTCAGGTGCTTCCATCCCGTTGTATTTTGCTTTAGCGTTTAAATCACCTGAGACTGAGGTGATAATAAATGGATTTAGGAGTCTGAATCAAAGGTGTGACTGCAGTTTGTATAAATATATCCAGGTAGCATTAAACAGATCGGTGAGGTTATTGTTAAGCCCTGTAGGTGTCAAGGCTCTTGAGTCAAACCCGTATTTACACGTGGACCCATGTAAGCTGTATAGTCCCGTCTGAAAGATGCTTGGCCTTGTGTATATTGATATCACAAGACAGAATCACTCAAGTGTCTCTGTCTTGCTATAATTGCAATTTTAGACAGCAGTGTAGACATAGTGTAAGTTTTGAATGCTACACAAAATTTTAAGTCTTTAAACCTTAAAGTGAATACTTGAATGGTAATTCATGGACAGTCACCATAATTATCATTGGTACGGATCGTATACGTATTTTCAACACACATTCCACAGTATTTTCCCAGTTAAAGCTTTCCAGCTGGCAAGTTACTACTGTTTTCATCTTTCCCCTCCAGTAAAGTTCTACTGTCACGCTTGTCTCCCCTGTCTGTTTTTGCAATGATTTGCTTTCTGCTATGTAGAACAACTCGTACTTTTTCTTATCTTGGGGGGGGGGTGGGGGTGGGGGTGTGTGTGTTCCACTTTTTCTTGGTAATTTTTTTCGTTTTGCAGATTAACATTTGAGTTTATAAGTACTGGCTTAAGAAATCAAAATAATCATCTTCTAAACCTTTGCAACAGAGAGCTTTGAGTCATAGCTGCGTATTGAAATTCTTAGGTTTTCCAACTGGATTTCACTAAACAATATATTCTTATAAATAATTAATTCAGCTTTCCATCTGCCATATAAAATGTGGTGTTTCTTAAGATAAATCACTTGAAAACAAACATTTCTGCTGAAATGAATCTCTGTGGGAAAGTGGACCATAGGTGATTTTTAGACACGAAGGGTCCCGTGGCAGAGTTTGTGAATTAATATGTTATTAAAGATGAACTTGAAATGTAAAATTCTGGAACAAGTCCATGTTGCAAAATTGCTTCCTTATCCTTGATTGTCTCTTGTGAATTAGTCTGTTGGTTTCATAGAACATTTCCATTAGGAAATTTCCTGAAAAATGTTTAGAACAAGAGAACGGTCTAAGTTAGTGTCAGTAATTTCATGGTGAGTTATGTGTCTTGAACATAATAGTGCAGCACCACTCAGTTGACACGGTTCATTAGTTATCATCAAACCCCCAGATCATCTCTGTGCCGAAGCCCAAAAGGCTCTAAATATGCACATGCAGTGCAATTATGAGGTAATCAAAATTTAACAATTTTGAAGTTAAATTGAAAATAGATAGTCCTTTCAAAGCCCTGGATTAAAGGGAGACAACCATATGTGAATCAGATACAGCACTGCTGAATTATCTTGTTCAATGTCTGCGGTTTCTAAATAATAGACAAGGTAACTGTACAGAATGATTCCTTTGAAGGATCTGAGAAGCATGATTTATGGCATAGCCCAAAACACATTCTTTGCTTGAACGTTCAGTCGAAAGAGCTTCATTTTCCCCCATTCTAATATTCTGGAATTATATCTAAATTGTGTCTTAACTTGGAAAGTCACAGGAGGGAGAATATAAATTACACTCTTACAAAAATATGCAAGAGATTTAAATTGGAAAATTGCTATTTTGGAATGCAAGACAGCAAACTACCATTAATCACTGTTCTTCCTCTCATCAGACTTCACAGTGAAGCTTCAAGAAACATAATGCAGTATTTTAAAAGGCTCATTTAAAAACCTTTCTCAAATACTATAAACATCTCGGAAAAAAGGACATCCTTGTTTCGAATAAATCATTCAATGAGTTAATATTTGAGGACCTAAAACTAATTCAGTTTGCGTAAAGCCTCCAATTTCAAAAGCTCAACTCATGGAATTATTTTTAGATTCGAGCATTTATGAAAGTTCCCCTCCATATGGAAGAAGAAAGTGATAAATTGGAATATTAACTCCAAGAAAACAGGTGCTTCCAATTTTCTGTAGGTTTTAGAGGATGGCTTATATCGTTCCTAAAGCACCTAATATCAGACTGTTCATCCTAATCAACAATACAAGTGTGGGGTTTCTCAAACACTTGATACTTTGCTTTGTGTCGCTGACGTTCCCCATAGGGACTTCCTATCTAAGCTAAGTCAGACGTATATCCTCCATCTAGAATCCTCATCTCTGTGTCGTGTAGACTCTTATGATTCAGCTTTTAAACCTTATTGAAAGAGAATTAACCAAGTAATTGTTTGCATAAGCAAATGTTCTCTTTGAGCAGCCTGTAGCTCAGAAGCATTTTTCTAACTCTATGATCTGCAGGAAAGAAACCTCTTAAACTTTCTGTGAGGGTGTGTTTACATAGGACTGATTCCTTTTCATGTATACCACAGATTTTGTTCTTCCTTAATCTTGTCTGGCTTTCCAACAATATAACGAAAAGGCAGTGCTTAACAGAAGAGAGATTCTACTTGACTTGAGGAAAATAAAACTATCCACACTAGTGTATTTTCTTTTCTTGTAGGTTTGGGGTTTTTGTTTTTTGGGGTTTTTTTTTTGTTTTGTTTGTTTGTTTTGTTATAATTGCTTGGTTTGATAGATTTCTAAGGATTGCACAAGGAGGCAGATTAAATACTGCATTGCTGAGTCCTGCACAGCTGTAGATCACAGGTACCAGAAGGGACCAGAGCCTGTTCAGCATATTCCATTGCAACATTCTGGGTATTCGGAATTTCAATCATTTCTGAAGGATGATGGTAAAAAACTGTCATCTGTCAACCTTTAAGGATAACAAACTTGACCTGAGGTCATTTGCAGAAGCATTCTTTGGAAGGAATTTATTCTAATTGCTTATTTCTACAGCTATATTCAGAGAAGGGATTTTATTGCTTTATAGGTAGAACAAGGGAATCCCATCTAGATACTTATCCTGTATAATGACGCTCCGCAACTACACTAATCCTGTGACACAAGAACAAACAGAGAAGGGGCAAGTCACATAGCTATTTTCACTTAGAAGTTCCATAAAACTGTCTTGCATAAAGTCCAGATTTCCTGTTGTTACTAGAGCACGTGACAGCTATTTGAGAGGGGATTCGGTTCCTTGTATTTAACCATCTCAAGTGATTTTAGACATCTGCAGAACCTATTGGACAAATTTGGCCTTCAGGAGCAGCAGCTGGGATCTAGGTGTCTAAAATGCCACTACACATCCATGATTAGGTGCTTGAGTTGCTTCCTTAATGTCTTAACTGCTCAGATGTTGTAGGCTCATGGAAGGGACCAGAGGCAAGTCAGGAATAACACATTTTGTGATTAGACTACAGGAATATCTGTGAGAAAAGATACAACTTCATAGAATCCCAGGTTGGAAGGGACCTCAAGGATCACTTGGTCCAACCTTTCTTGGCAAAAGCACGGTCTAGACAAGATGGCCCAGCACCCTGCCCAGCTGAATCTTAAAAGTGTCCAAAGTTGGGGAATCCACCACTTCCCTGGGGAGATTATTCCAATGGCTGATCGTTCTCATTGTGAAAAATTTTCCTCGTGTGCCATCGGAATCTCCCCAGGAGTAACTTGTATGCATTACCCCTCGTCTTTTACATATGACTCCTTATAAAAAGGGAGTTTCCATCTTCTTTGTAGCCACCCTTTAAATCCTGGAACATGGTGATAAGGTCTTCCCTAAGCCTTCTTTTCTCAAGGATGAACAAACCCAATTCTCTCAGCCTTTCCTCATATGTCAGGCTTCCCAGTTCTTTGATCATCTTTGTGGCCCTTCTCTGGACCCCCTCCAGCCCATCCACATCTTTTCTGTATAGCAGGGACCAAAACTGAGTACAGTATTCCAAGTGTGGCCTGACAAGTGCTGAGTAGAGTGGGATAATGACTTCTTTATCTCTGCTGGTGATGCCGTTGTTGATGCAACCCAGCATCCTGATGGCTTTCTTTGCTGCAGCAGCACACTGTTTGCTCATATTGAGCTTGTTGTCTATTAGGTCCCTTTCCACAGAGCTGCTGCCCAGCTGGGTAGATCCCAGCGCGTGCTGCACTCCTGGTTTATGTTTTCCCAGGTGCAAGACCTTGCACTTACCTTTGTTGAACTTCATAAGGTTCTTGTTAGCCCACTCTTCCAGCCTATCCAGGTCTTCCTGCAGGGTGGCTTCCCCCTCTGAAGTGTCCACTTCCCCACTCAGTTTGGTGTCATCAGCAAACTTCGTCAGGGTACACTTGATCGCAACATACAGATCACTTACAAAGATAATAAATGGTGTTGGAACCAATATTGATCCCTGGGGGACCCCACTTGTGACAGCTTGCCAGTTTGAAAAGGAGCTATTTACCACCACCCCTGGGTGCGGCCTGTCAGACAGTTGCCCACCCACCGCACAGACCACTTGCCTAGACCATAAAGCATCAGATTCTCTAGGAGGCGGCTGTGGGGAATTGTGTCAAAAGCCTTGGTGAAATCCAGGTAGACAATATCCACTGCTCATCGGGTTACTATGTTGTAGAGGGCAATCAGGTTTGTCATGCACGATTTGCCCATGGTGAATCCATGCTGGCTTTTCCCAATCACAAGCTTCATTTGACTTGTGATTGCCTCCAGGAGGATTCATTCCATAACTTTCCCAGGGACTAAAATAAGACTGATGGGCCTGTAATTTCCTGGATCCTTCTTTAAGGCCTCCTTGCAGGTGGGGTCGACATTAGACTTCTCGCTTGTAATGATGCATATAATGTATTACATAATATATAAAGAGTTTTTTGTAACAAAGATTAGATTTTTATTATTATATTTTTATTTATTTATTGGGTGGGTTTTTTTGGACAGCAGTAACAGGACCCAGATGCGAAGCTTTGGAAGATTTTCCAGTAGCAGCAGCTGGCTCCTTGGCAGTCTCCTCAGGCAGTTGTGTTGATGCTTTGGAGTTGCCTCTGGCTCCGTCGTGTAACTATGCAGCTGATGAGCCTCCTTATATGTTTGGATGCCGTTTCTAGTAGATACCATTGAAACACTTTTAATTTTAGGAAAGATGTGCGGTGTTTTTGTACCCATGCAAGATATGTATGTATATATGTTAGATATGTATCATATATATAATGATATACGCAGTATGATGTGTATATAATAGATGTACGTATAGAACTTCAAAATACCACCTACTCAACAGGAATTTTCTCCTCAAGTGCTTTGCAGTGGGTTACTGCATCCTTATGCAAAATCCTTACAAAACAATCACTGAAGTCCTGCAAAGTAGATGGAGCTAAAAGACTCGAGGCATAGATTTACTGCACTTTTCCATTTTAACAAGTTCTTTATTAGCTGCTCTGCTTTCCATACCTACATATAGAAGTCCATGTACATTCAGAAATTACTTATATGGCTCTTAAATAAAAAAAAAGGGGGGGGGGGGGAAGTGAACACATGTTTGCGTTATGCTGTGCCATATGTTGTAGTAAACTGGGTGTATGAATTCCCATATGTGGATTTTCTTATCTCTGCCCCTTACATAACTTTGACATGAATGTCCAAATTGCCAGAGGAAAAGGCAGTGAAATACATTTTTAGCTCATCTTTGACAAGGCTTTCATTGGATGACTACAGTTTTTCCAGTGCAAGTAGCTACAAAAGGTAAGGACGGCATTAGCAGATATTTTTGGTGCATTTAAGATTGCTTGTGAAGTCGAGTATCTTTGTGAGTGGAACCAGGCATTTTGAGATCCGTATCATATTTACTGAGCCTGCATTTCATTGCAGGTGTAAATTTTTGCCCACAGTTTTTTCTCTGACTTATGGCTAGGAAAACCCAAGACCAAATTAAAAATAAATAGTAATCTAACTTCAGCACCGGAATGATTTGTTCCCAAAGGTTAGAAAAAAATCCCACACTTTCGTAAAGCTGTCTAAAAGCTTGATAATGAAAAAAATCCATCAGATTTTTAATCTTTTTTTTTTGTTTTGCTTAAGAAAGACCCGGTATCATTTGCAACCATCCAGCCTTTGTTCCATGCCTCGTACGCCCTTTTTGAGGGGACGGATACTCTTGCTTTGCTTTCATGTCTTTGGAGAGTTATTGCGCAGGTTTTGGTGGCTGTTCCTAACTGCTCCACACCTGCATTCAGCTGTGCTCACTCCAGCCGACGTAGCGCTTTCTGTGAGGCCTTGCAGGGCCTGAAGTTTTAAAATAGGAATCTGGAATGGCAATGACATTTAGGCTGCAGGGCTTTTCATTAAATTAAAGGCACTGGGGAGACTCTAATAATAGGGATGAAGCCGAGAACGGGCAAAGAAGAATTTGATCAGATAGTGCTCTTGTAATTTGATTATGCTTATGTAAGGGAGAGCTGGGACTGGAAAGAGGAGAAGAATCAACAAAGAGTAAGGTGACATTAGGAAAGGTTTTTATTTCTACTGAATAGGTAGTAAGAACTGAGTAATGTAATTTTTATTCTTATATGAACCGACCTAAACTTCGGGCATGATCGGGACTCGCTATACTACAAGGTTGACATGGTTCAGTTCTTCCAATCCTGTTCTCTTCTTCATGCTTAGGCTTTGGTAAATCTAAAAATAAATTGAATGTAAATCTTGTTTATGCAGGAGTGAGTATGAAGAATGTTATCTTCTGCACATGGTAGAACATGCTTCCTGGACATGCTTTTAGCTACCTTAGTGATCTGACTTATTCAAAAGCAACAGTGGTACTAAAGAAGAGGATGCCTGTGAAGTTAAACGAGGGTTTAGATACCTCAGAAACTCCTGAGCATCACTTCAGACACTGGTATTTAGGCTACGTGAATATTTCCCATTCGTAGGGAAAGAAGCAGGATTTAAAACACTCCAAAAAGATTTTGAACATTATACGTGTCATTCATGTATCCTTTGGATGAATCATTTGCTTCCTCTAGGGGAAGCTAAAGGCATATGCCTGTTGAGAAAATCTTTCCGTTTTTGCTGAGAGTGAATGTAAGATAGTACACAGATGAAAAAAATATATTCTGTTAATGATAGCGCTGGACTCTGAAATCTCACATTCATTTGGACTTTTACTGGCAGCTTAAAATGGGAAAGATTGAGGTAACGTAAACCTGAACTTGCATAGGGACTGTAGGAGGTAGAATCATTGTGTCTTGTCTGATGTACCATGATGTAAAATGATGGAAAAATGCACACGTACATTCTGCAAGGAAGAAGTTTTAAATAAGCATATTTGCATTTACTTTTATCTGGAAGAACCAACTTGAAACTCAGATATAGGATTCTACTGTACAATGCTTATATCCTCAAATTTTGCTGCAATATTAGTGGCTGATTTTGAAACTCCAGCCTATCGTGTGAAATTATACCTCCTCACTATGTTAGACTCATTGTGTGACAAAATATGCCGCGTGGACCAGTCAGTTCGTTATCCCATTTTTTTTAAATCCCATTCAATGAATCAGGTCATCTATCGCATTCATATGAAAACTTTTATCAGTTGATTGATTTTTAATTTGCTCTGGAAAAAAATCAAATCAAGACAGAGATGTTATGATTTTCTCGTATTGAGCCTCAGTCTGCTTTTACCACTTGCTCAGTGGTACAGAGGCTCAGAGGAACAAAGTTGATCTGAGATAAAAAAATAAAATAAAATAATAAAATAAAATAAAATTTCTCCCTATGTTTTGCAAAGTGTTTTCAGCAGTAGTTTTTAGTGCTTTGCTTGCAACACTGACTATTGTCTTGGCTCAGCCACAAAGCCACCAGACTGCAATAGTTTACATTTTCATGCTCCCTGAGAAAGGAATTCTGATATTCTTCATCAGCTGTGGTTAGGTATAAAGGAATTTTAAAAAAAAAAATCCTGTAAAAGATCCCGTAACTCAATCAACCACTACCAAAACCTTGCTGTTCTCAATTGAATTATATTAGAAATCAGTGCAAACGTTACTCCTTTAAGTGGTGATCCGCTGCCTGGGATAACGTTTGCGAGTGTCGGGAATCTACTATCTCGCAGTCTGCGATGCTGTTTGGCCCTGCACGCGGTGTGAATTAGCCGCTGTGCGGCTCGGCTGCCCAGCTCGCTGCGTGACGGGAAGAGCAGGGGAAACGCAGTGCTGGTGCAGCAATGTTCAAGCCCTGCTTCCGCGCTTTGCTGTTTCCCCTGCTGACTGAGCGTAGCAGGGAGGCTTTTCGCCTTGTGAGCGAAAATGCTGTCTTTGTAAGTTTGATTTCTGCTGCCCCTTATAAACTTAGTTGTCAGTTAATGCTATTACATATGCAACTTAGGATTAAAGGGAGTGTGCTCCTATGTGCAAGTGTAATTCCTGTGAGCGTATCTGTTGAGAATAGGATAGACCCCTATTATACCAGTAGCTTACAAATCACTCAGAAATGCTTAACACACGTCTGAACAATTCCTTAGTGAATATGTTGATCTAGACGGGATTTCATTACAACGTGAAAACTGTAGTTAGTAAAACTGGTTTATGATTTTTGGCTGAAGTATGTTTTGCTATCAAATTCTAGGTAATATGGCTTTGGGACAGGAAAGAGATCCCTTGATGACTTTTTACTAGAAAATTCCAAAACTAAATCAGTGCAATTTGAATGCACCTGTAAATTCTACTTTGGCTTTCAGGAGCCAACAAATTTCAAAGGTTGCAAATGGATTAAATGCATAAAATGAAAAAGAGAAGAAAAGGGAGTGGGTGCTTTTCATTGTATTTAATTTTGTTTCAAGAAAGCAAATGGAAGGAGAGAGAAAATACAAATTCCAAGAAGTAACAGGCTTTTGGAATCTTTTGCAAAATAATTGATTTGATAAAAGATAATAACCACACTAAAAATCTGACATATAATGTTAATAATCCTGGTCCAAGTAAAGAGAAACCACTCATTCTGAGGTTTAAACCCTGGAATTATCCTTAGATGTTTCCTAAACAAAATCTTTCTTTCTATTAAATATATACTTTTTGGTCCATCCTGTGAGCACAGATACCAAAGGCTGGGCGGGGTGAGATTAATCCTTTTGTATTTTAATCTTAATTGTACTGTATCAGCTAAATTATCTGTGTCTGTGGTTATTATACATCTAATCAAAATGGCTAACGACATTTTAGATACTCCAGACTATTTAGATTAGTTTAGCAGTGGTCAGCGTAGCGGATTCATCCTAGTCTTCTCTAATAATGGTAAAGGCATAAACCACAGTGCTATTGCAGAATAGACTGGACAAAAAGTCTTCACTGTTATTTAAAGCCAGGCCAGTTAAATACCTACTCCCTTTCAAGCTTTTCCTCCAAGCAGTGGTGGAAAAAATCATCAACGTTTTAATATAGGGAGTATTTTCCTTCTACAACAAGAATATGAATTCAGAGGTAAAGGTTTAACATCCTCTATCACTGTATTCACTGTATACTGAATTCAAGTAAATTATCCTAACAAAACTTCTAGAAGCTTCTTATTCTGTTCTTGTCATCTTTGGCTCAGCAGGAACAAGGTGAATGGCTCATCAGGAATGTGCTGTTAAAATAACATTTCTCTTGTAGTAAAAGCTTCAAATGCCATTTTAGTACAATAACAATTCGATTTATTTTTTGTTTTGGCCTCTAGTGATGTATCCTGTGATATCTCATTATATCGTTAGTAATAATTAATAACAGTTCACCGTGGTATTACTCCCATTGTGGCATAATTTCCTTGGCCTTGCAAATTTACTGTTAGCAGAGCAACGCTCAGTAGAGTTTTGGAGGATGTATGCTGGTAAAATATATGGGAACCTACGCATTTAAAAATGAGTAAGTCTAATTCATTACAAGAGTTAATTATTTGCATTTAATATTAATTACAACTATAAACCGTCTTTTGTAAAAGAAAATAGATGTATTTCATCTGATATATAACCTTCCATCTGTTGTAAGAAAAAAAGGTAAGACATCTAACAGTACCTACAGATATATTTTTGCTGAAAGCTTTGGCAGAAACAAAACTACACAATAGGATTAAGAGCAAAACAGACAACTGTTTTTGCCAGTATAGTTCATTTTCAATGCTACCTAAATGGGTAAAGAGAGCAGTCGTGAAGCACTCAGCCAGCTCTGCTTAAGATTTATCTTACTAATGCACATTTAGGAATTATTGCATTTTAGCTTAGTAAATCTAGGTTTTAAAACATAAATGTAAAGGACTAGTAAATTTTATGTTTTTTTCCAAAATGTACTTTATGGATTTGATAGGCCAACACAAATGTCAATATCTTGGATTTAATCAGTTCTTAAAACCAAATGCATCATTTCTTAATTACTCAGTAGCTTAAAGCTGTTCTTGTTGGACTGCTGTGAGCTATAATGTATATAGGTACACAAAATACGTCATCTATCAAACAGATTGCACTTGCTGTTAGTCAGAGCTCTTTACTATATTTAGATTTTTTTATATAAAACTTTGTAAGTGAAATCTTGGTTACACTGAAGTCAATGGCAAAACTCAACTGACTTTAATTAGCCAGGATCTCACCCCTTGTTGAAGGATTTGCGAAATACAAACGGCGATTATAAAGTAGAACTTTTTAAATCAAAGATAACAGTCTCAGCTGTTTCATTTTCATTTCTCATGCAATATTAAAGAATTATCTTAAAAAATGGATTTATATTGCAGGATTTATCTGTTGCATCTAAACTCTCCAGTCATCGTATCGTGCTTATTGGAATAAGAACCTTTACTAGCAATATGTACAGAGTTCTATGCAAACAGTCCAGAGATGTACTTAAAAAGTCGCCCTGAATGAGAGAAAAAGGTCCAACATACAAAGTGAACTGCGGAGAGATTTGCTTGCGTCACCCTAATTCTGCTTCTTTGAGGAAAAACAAATAGGGAAAGAAATTCGTTGTCAAGTTGCTTTCATTCGGTAACGTGGCTTGAACTAGGAATTACGTACCATTTTTCTCAATTGTACTAAAAAATGAATGCACTCCTTATTTGAAATCCATGCGAAAATTACTCCTTATTGAATATTAACTTTCTGTTCAGAGCCTTTTCTCACAGTTTAGAAATGTAGCACCTAAAATAGAAGTTTATAATGTAAATGCTGATACGACATAATAATACTGGCGGGCGGTATTATGATAATCAACCAAACCTATTTGCTAAGTGCTTTTTCAGCACTTTAAATGGTTGAAACCTGTTCATAGCAGGGAGACTAGGACGGAAAGCCTGCAAAGGGTTACCTCAGTACTTTGAATGTAACACAGCTCGAGGAAGACGGCGGTCAGTATTCTAATGTATTTATTTCAGGCTGAAGCTTGGTTTCTCCCTGTATTTTCATAAAGACCCTGAAAACAAAATGAGCGATAAAAGTTGAATTTGGCTAGGATTTGTGGGGAGAAGATTGTGTACCAAAATCAAAGCTAGCGTTTGGTTAAGCGTACATGACTTATGTATTTACACCTCTAAGGGTAACATTTTTATTACTCTGAGTTCTCTGTTTTAGTTGCTCTTTCAGACACCGGGGTGCTAGTAAGTAGGTTTCCCAGAGTAGTGCTTCTGCCTAACATCCCCTAAACCTTTGCACCTGAAACTAAGTTCCTGTCATTTTTGATGAAAAGTATGCGTGGAAGTTAATATAATATGGAGTTGACTTTATCAGCAAGAATAGGTTTGTAGGGATTGATAATAGTGTTCGAGGGGGTATAGGACGAAAAAAAAAAAAATGTGTGAGGTGCCTGGCACAAACCTGGAATATTTTATTTCAGTGGGAGTTTTGTCTGTGTGCAAAATAGCGCCCAGTATTTCCCACGGTAGTAAGGGTGAGTTTAACACAGTAGGTCTTACATACAAGCCACTAATGGGAGCACGATAATCAGTGGAGAGGCTGGAAACTAGGTCTAAATCTTGATGCACTGTCCCATCTTGATTAATACAAGTATTTAATTTCACCATCTGGAAGATTGATCAGAATGTTTGGGCAATCTTGGCAACTCTGAAGACCTGTGTCTGACTCCATTTTATTATATTATCTGTGATTCCAATAATCTCAATTTAAGTTTGCACAGAAAGACTACACTTTTGCTGTACTGCTATGCTACCTAGCACTTTCTTTCCTTAGTGCTGGATAATAGAAAGTATATTTTTGTCATCTAATGTTCCTGACTTTCCAGCAGTGGCATGTCCCTAACTCGGACTACATTTAAAGCTCTAACTAATCAAACAGGAATATTGAAGGCTACCATATTTCCAGCTTTTCATACCACTGTTTTGTTTTAATATCTTGTAGAAAGATTTAAAAGCTCTCTACTAAGATTTAGTGTTGGTTGATTATTTTTTTTCCCCAGTTTTGGAAAAAAATGATCCTTATTAAAAAAATATATTTATAGCATTTAGTTTTGTACAACATAAAAGACAAAATGTTAGATACGTTGAATCATATATGTGCACACGTATATAAATACATGTTTACTATTTAGTACCAATATAGAAGTTGGATATAACTCTTAGTAATGTAAATGCCATAGTGAATGCATTACAAAGCACAAATAGTTTCTGGAATTATGCTAATTATTGACTTCTTTTTATCATTATTATGATGATTCTGGAACTTTGCCACTTTCGTGACTGTTCTCAGCGGTCTTCATCCTTTTCTGTTCCTTTCCTTTTTTTTTAAATACTGCCCTCATATCTTCCAGCGTCATAGTACTGCTAGAAGGCCAAATCATATTTGGCTGTTTAACACTGTAATAATCTGTATGGCCAGAGGGACTTTCCTTTCTTAATTTTTTTCTTTACTTGCACAGAACAAAAGGTTGTGATGAAAAGGGCAAGAGTGCAGAAAATAAAAATTAAAAGTCGAACCTTAAACTTTATGTTTAAAGCCTTCTTAAATTTAAGGGTGGATGTGTTAGATAAACGATGTCAGCTAGACGAAGATAATATGTTAGAGAACCGTGGTATTATCGTGTCTAAATCTTATTATATTCTGCTAATTTTTTGGTGGGTTTTCACTAAAAAGCTTTTGAAAAATGTGAGAAATTCAGGAGGCAGCAATAGTGAACACTAGTGCTGTTTGTTTCTTATGCAGGAATAAATCGTAGGTACAAATATTTTAACCAGTTACAACTAGGAGAAGATTTATTGTCTGAAAGTATAAGAGGGTAAATAGTAGTTTTGAAGTGTAACAATTTCAAATAATACAGTGGTTTCTGGATTAAATTAAATGATAGTAAAACCAGGGCACAGTAGCTCAACTAAAGCTTCACAGAATATGAGGGACTGTCCACGTGTCTGCTTTTTGCTTTGGTATTTTCTATTTTAAATAGTGGGGGAAGAAGAAAAGGCAAACTATGCAAGCCCTTTCCCAAAAGCTGAAATCTGACAGTACTTTGAGCCTTTATGATGCTGTAGCTCCTGTGGAGATCTGCTGCTCTCTGATACCTTCCATGCAGCTCAGTCTTCAGCATCTTAGCCTTGCTTTAGGTAGCTCCGTTGTCTAATAACGTATCGTCCGTCTTGAAAGACTCTTAGAAATTGGTTGAAAATATTGGGGGAAAACTGTCGAAATTTGCAAAATTCAAGACAAAAGGTCCAGCCTTAGGCCTAAGGGCTGGGGGGGATGGCGGGGCGGGGAACGTCAATGAATACGGAGGCACTAACGTTGCATGCAGTAAAGGGTTCACAAAAGGTGCCTTGAGCCAAGCGTTGCCGTTGGTACTGCGGGGTGAGTGAGGAGCCACGCTGGCGGAGGGCACTGTCGGACAGAGCAGCCAGTAATGCCTCTCCACGCCAGCTCTCGAGATTTTCTCTGACCACACTCTTGCATTTTTTCTGCTTTACTGCTTCCCATAGAAACCTTCTACATTTAAACAAAGGAGAGACTTGTATGCATTTAACTGTTTGGGTTTTTTTGTTTTGGTTTTTTTTTTTTGTTTTTGGGTTTTTTTTGTTGTTGTTATAATGAGTAAAACCCATAGGGTGAAAAGTAAATTTTCCTTTGAAAAAAAGGCTTAGCAGCTGGGAACTTGGAAAAGTGAGGAGGAAAAAAAGAGTTTAGCTCAATTAGCTACTGTCATTCAGTAGCTTCCTCCTGGGATAACTTCATTTCTTTATTCTATTGTGTAAACCTAATTCCATTGTCATGAAAGAGAACAGATGAAAGGAGTTAAAGCAGTCTTAACTACAGAAAATCTAGTATTTTAATTTTCCAAATTGCACCAAAAGAAAAGGGTGCTGTTTCTGTCCTGCAGTTTTTGCTTAGAAAGCAGTTCAGAACTCAAACCTATGAGCATGCGTCAGGCTCCTCGCCTGAGACGGATGTGAGTCCCGTGAGACTCTCGTGAGCCTCTACAGGTGATGAAGGTTTCTCAGATTCCTATGTAAAATAAAAGAATACTTTTGATCGTGCTTTCATCACCTGTGTATGCAGTAAATAAAATTTGGCTTTTAGAATTTCTAGGTTTCAAATGTTTAACCAATGCTGTCATTAATTCAGGTAGCCAAAGGAAAAGCAGTGAAATGGTTCCACTGTGAGCGCGCAACTGTTAACACTGCATGGAGTAGGCAATCTTCAGGTTGGAGGTCTTGTTTCTCTAAGGAAACGTAGCCGTGCACCTGGATCTTGTAGAGGGGTCCACAGACCCAGCACCTGACGATTACTCTTACTCTCTGCACTCTTGTATGAGCCTTCACAGGCTCACGACAGAAGACTGTACTTGACTCTTGGTTTGCCTGTCTTTTGGTATGCTCTTCAGGTAAGCTTTTCCATCTGTTCCTCTAGGTTCTTTTTTCCCCCAACCATATGTAAAAAGTGTCTGTTAGTTTTGGCAGTGAGCTTGTGTCTGTTGAAATGGTGATTGCTGTATCACTTCTTCCTTCACTGCAGAGCTTTTAAGATGTGCAGCTTATGCCATAGCGACATTCCCAAACTGACTATTCCCCATTTCTCTCACTTACCAAACAAAGGTAGCCAGGAATTAAAAGTCTGGTAAAGCAGATATACCTCTCTGTATTATATCCATTAGACCAAGTTTGAATATTATCTCGGTCTTGTTTGAAGCAGGACTTAACCATGGTCTCCCACACACCAGGAGTCGTCTGGCTATTGGATAGTCTTTGTAAAAATCTGTTGAAATTATTCCATATTCCATATTGTCCAAGTAATTCCATATTCATTGGGTGAGGGAAGGAGAAATAGAAGAGGAATTACTATAGTTTGATAACTAAGGCATTCATTCATATAGGACATTCAAATTCAAGTTCTTTGTTCCTTCTCCTGTGAATACTGAATGATTCGTATGTAGTGAAACAGCTTCAGCAGTTCCTCTATGAAACACCTCACAGGTTGGTATGTAGGGCACTCCTTTGGGATGTGAAAAAATTTGGTTCAGGATCTCACAGCAGATCAGCTACAATAGGGATCTAAAACAGATCTCTCACCTAATGACTCCGCTTTTCGGTACAGTCGAGCGAGCAGACACTAGACAACCTTTCCTCTCTTTTTAATGAACCATCTTCTAAATAAAATGTGTGTACTGACAAGATGAGAGAGTAAAATATTTTTTCTATCTCTGCAAGATAGAATACTTGAGTGGCTTCATGTTAAAACCTGCACATGGTCTGTAGTTAAGTGTCATTAGTGGATATAGATATGCATTCGCAGTAAAAAACAGTAAGAATGTTACGCTTGCTCGGTGCTGAGATAGAATCACAGCATGGTTCGGGTTGGAAGGGACCTTAAAGATCATTAAGTTCCAACCCATCTGCCATGGGCAGGGACACCTCCCACTAGACCAGGCTGCTCAAAGCCCCATCCAGCCTGGCCTTGAACACCTCCAGGGATGGGGCAGCCACAGCTTCTCTGGGCAACCTGTTCCAGTGCCTCACCACCCTCACAGTAAAGAATTTATTCCTAACATCTAATCTAAATCTCCCCCCTCTCAGTTTAAAACCGTTACCCCTCATCCTATCGCTACACTCCCTGATAAAGAGTCCATCCCCATCTCTCCTGTAGGCCCCCTTTAAGTGCTGGAAGGCTGCTATAAGGTCTCCCCAGAGCCTTCTCTTCTCCAGGCTAAACAACCCCAACGCTCTCATATGTCCTCACAGGAGAGGTGCTCCAGCCCTCTGATCATCTTTGTGGCCCTCCTCTGGACTCGCTCCAACAGGTCCGTGTCCTTCTTATGTTGGGGGCTCCAGAACTGGATGCAGTACTCCAGGTGGGGTCTCATGAGAGTAGAATAGAGGGGCAGAATCACCTCCGTTGAGCTGCTGGCCACACTTCTTTTGATGCAGCCCAGCATACGGTTGACTTTCTGGGCTCTGAGCACACGTTGCCAGCTCATGTTGAGCTTTTTATCAACCAGCTCCCCCAAGTCCTTCTCCTCAGGGCTGCTCTCAATCCATTCTCTGCCCAGCCTGTATTTGTGTTTGGGATTGCCCTGACCCATGTGCAGGAACTTATACTTGGCCTTGTTGAACTTCATGAGGTTCACACAGGCCCATCTCTCAAACCTGTCCAGGTCCCGTCTGGATGGCATCCCTTCCCTCCAGTATGTCGACCACATCACGCAGCTTGGTGTTGTCAGCAAACTTGCTGAGGGTGCACTCAACCCCACCGTCCATGTCGCCAGCAAAGATATTAAACTGCACCAGTCCCAGTACCAACCCCTGAGAAACTCCACTCGTCGCTGGTTGCCACTTGGACATTGATCCTTTGACCGCAACTTGTTGAGTGCAACCATCCAGCCAATTCCTTATCCACCGAGTAGTCCATCCATCAAATACAAGTCTCTCCAATTCAGAGACATGGTTGTCATGCAGGACAGCGCCGAATGCTTTGCACAGGTCCAGGCAGATGATGTGAGTTGCTCTTCCCTTATCTGCCAACACTGTAATGCCGTCATAGAAGCCACCAAATTTTTCAGACACGATTTGCCTGTGTTTAATAATATCCTAGTGAGGTTTAGTGTAGCCGTAAATTAAAATATGCCATCTAAATAAGTGATAAAGGTGGCATTTAAATGGAGACTCCAAATAATGTAAGATTAGTAAACATTTTTATGTCAATTTGAAGTAATGAGGGAACCCTTACCCACTGCAAGAACCCCATTTAGATGCAGCATAGCAAAAAAATCCGAATCTGAAGAATATTAGAAACACTCTGTGTAACAGTGTTGGCTTGATAACACTGTAACAGTGGTTGGTTGGATATTAACTGTATCTATGCCTAGAAAAATAGACAGTGTACATGTTGGTTATATACACTCCTTTGCATACCTGAGTCCATATAGGGTCATTGCCAATTATTATCAACGTTAATTTAGTCAGTTTATTTTCCTTCATAGTCCACATGCAGTGAAGGGACAAAATGCTGGTGGTGAATAGCATGCATAATGTGTAAATAAGACAATCCTGTACAAAAATAATTGTATATGGTGCAATTTTGAGATTAGATTTTAGTCTGAAGCTCTTAAGAGTAAATGCACCTCAAACTTTTCAATCGCCTTTTTGAGGAAATTGGAAAATTCAGTTCTCTGCCGTCTTACAGTGGTACGGATAATGTACACTGAAGAGAAAATAGGGAAATAATAGCTACAGTTACATCAGTTCTTGCTGTTGAGATATATACATTTATAGGGCACATGTGACATTTCTTATGTTCTGAGATTGGAACTTTATTACTCAAATGTTTAAATATAAAATATCGAAAATGTTTTCCTTCTCTCAGTTTTCACAGATGTTCTTTATTTTTAAAGTAAATATCAAAGATACTTTGAGCCAAATTCTCATCTCAGTTGTATCCAACCAAGCCTGCCAGTTTCACTGCACTTGCTTAAGCATGTCTGATCATGGTTTTCTCCCCTCTCTATTTTCCCACCTATTCTCATTGTCATATGCTTCAGTAAAGCCTAAATTCCTTATCTAATGTTGGATACCATTGTCACAATTCCATGTGGCTCATACTGCCAAGCTGCTTTTTTTGTTTTTCACGATAGCAAAAGACTTTGATCTTTATTTACAAATGTGAAAAACCTGCAGATTAAAGAAAAAGAATGTTAGAGTTGCTGCAAGAAGAAGAAGATTTTATCAAAATTTCTAAAACACGAGGGCAGGAGGCTTTCTTTTTTCTTCCTACCTTGGGCTGATAACATGAGTGGAAACTGCAGCTTTCAGGTCCACAGTCAGCCTTTACCATATCATAGAATCATGGAATGGTTCGGGTTGGAAGGGACCTCAGAGATCATGTAGTTCCAACCCCCTGCCATGGGCAGGGACACCTCCCACTAGACCAGGCTGCTCAAAGCCCCATCCAGCCTGGCCTTGAACACCTCCAGGGATGGGGCATCCACAGCTGCTCTGGGCAACCTGTTCCAGTGCCTCGCCACCCTCACAGTAAAGAATTTATTCCTCATATCTAATCTAAATCTCCCCCCTCTCAGTTTAAAATCATTACCCCGTGTCCTATCATTACACTCCCTGACAAAGAGTCCCTCCCCATCCTTCCTGTAGGCCCCCTTGAGGTACTGGAAGGCCGCTATAAGGTCTCCCTGGACCCTTCTCTTCTCCAGGCTGAACAATCCCAGCTCTCTCTCATACGTTAGTTTGCCATATGTTACCATATGCTTTATCAAATGCATGGTAGTCTTTCTGTGGATGCAGGCTTACATTGTGTCTTCGTTATTCAAAATGGTATGTCTTTTACAAGGAGACTTCTAGCTGAAGATACCTTAATGGAAAGCCTTTTAGAAGACAAGGCAAGAGACAGTTTTACCTTTTTCTTTACTGATTTTCACAAGGAAGCTAAAATCTCATATTAGCTCTTTAGCTGTAAATAACACCTTTTTGTGGTAGAGATGTATCCTTCATGTAATACGCTAGATTAAAATCTACTCTCAGTGCTTGAGTACAATGCAGTTAGCTCAGGGTTTAAAATGACTTAAGCTGTGGCAGTGTTACGTCTCACTCAAAATTTAGCAGCAATTTTTTTTTTTTTAAAGTATTTTTGACCTGGTTCAAGACCAGGCACCATTTCCCTTAGTGGAGAAAGCATTACGTTGCCATTGAAAACTTTCAGAAGTAGAATTACACTTTAAATTTAGTCATACTTTTAACCAGCTTGGAAGGATTCAGAAGAAGTCCCTATATTAACTTGAGTTTGAAAACTATAGCAGTAGCCTAGATCTTTTTATAGGAAGACAAATATAGTAGGTACCTGATCAAGACTAGTTTCCATAGTCACTTTCTATCAGACCAAATTTACCAAATTCAGTTGCCTTTAGATGTTTCTCTACTAAATGCTTCTACTAGCGAAAAAAAAAAAAAAAAAAAGTGTTTCCTACTAGAAAACCAAGAGATTTTACTTTTCTGGAAGTGGCTTCCAGGCTAAGCAGTGCAGCCCATACTGTTGCTGACTTGAGCAGAGGAACAACACCCCTTGCCTAGGAACTGTGTGCCTAGACAGCCCCAAATCCATGCATGTCGGTCTCTCTACAGCAATGGGTGCAAACCCATCTGTGTGTATATGTATATATGGCACAGTGATGAGCATTAAATTAAGCTGTGTGGGCTTTTCAAGCTTTGTCTGCATTGAGTTTCTCATGGTTCAGTGCCCTGGCCCAGTAATAGCAGCCCATCAGCAGTGAAAATGCAGGGGAGGGTGGGGTGGTAACGATGATATAAGCGGGTGAATTAGGGAGATTTGGACAAGCAGCTTCCTAGCAAAGAATTGATTAGACAGACTTGCCTGCATTAGGGGACTCTGTGAGGATGAAATGCTGGTCAAAGTATTGCCAGTTCCACAACACTCTGGCCAGTTTCCAGTAGGGAAATAAGTATACGTAGCATCTGGAGGATGGCTAGTCATACAGCTGAATGTGAAAGCCACTTGGAAAGTGTGAGAAATAAGTTCCGGGCCGAATGAAATAGGCTCAGGCAGAATCCTCTGTGAAGCTCGTTTTTATTCACATTCTTGCAAGAGCGGGTGACCTAGGAAGTAGGCACACTTTTGGTTCTTGAAACACACCTTTTTATTTCCTAATCCCGGACGAATTTTTCCCTCCCCTGTTTCCCATTGGTTAGGTACTCCAGGGTTCACAGTCTGTCCGAGGCGCCTAAAATTCTTCCCGGATGTTGCCTCTGTTTACTTCCCTTTATGCTACACCTAAAGGGATTATCTGACTCGTTTATTTCTTTCCTTTTTGGTAAAAAGTTGCTCAGTGTCATTAGCCCTGGTTAAATGTTTGACTACCCTTCTAGACACTAATCCAGGATGAATCAGTTTGTCCTTTTTTCTGTGCGATAAGAGATGTTCTACAAGCCTTTGCTGGAGCCTCTTTGTCTGGTCATTCCCTTATCACCTCACCTCTGATGGAAACAGCTTTTCTCCTCTGCAAAAGCAATACCTGCCTTTCTTACCAAAGGAAAAAATTAAGGCAGAAATGAAGAAAATAAACAAAAAATTAGGATCTAGGTCAAAAGAGCAGTGAGTTTGCTGCTCTGTGCTTTAATACTGTCTGTACTCATTTCATGCATGCTTTCTTTTCTCTGGTTGAATCTCCTCTGCACACCGGTTTATACTCTCCTTAAATGCTGTCACCAGCCTTGCCTAAACGCGGTTACTTTTCAGTGATGGGCTTTTTGTGGGAAACTTTTGTCAAAGATCACAGTTAGTATTCTTTCTCCCTCATCCAGCTTTAAACACAAGTTCTTTTTGATCCTTTGGCATAGATGGTTTTCGTCTTCATAGAGATAGACCTTCAAGGGAGGTCATCCTCCCCCTCTACTCTGCATTGGTGAGGCCACACCTGGAGTACTGTGTCCAGTTCTGGGCTCCCCGGTTCCAGAAGGACAGGGAACTGCTGGAAAGGGTGCAGCAGAGGGCTACAAAGATGATTAGGGGACTGGAACACCTCTCTTATGAGGAAAGGCTGAGGGATTTGGGTCTCTTCAGTCTGGAAAAAAGACGGCTGAGGGGGGATCTTATCAACACTTATAAATACCTAAAGGGTGGGTGTCAGGAGGATGGGACCAGGCTCTTTTCAGTAGTGCCCGGGGACAGGACAAGAGGCAATGGGCACAAACTTGAGCATAAGGAGTTCCACCTAAACATGAGGAGGAACTTCTTTACCCTGAGGGTGGCAGAGCACTGGCACAGGCTGCCCAGAGAGGTGGTGGAGTCTCCATCTCTGGAGACATTCAAAACCCGCCTGGACGTGTTCCTGCGTAACCTGCTCTGGGTGACCCTGCTCTGGCAGGGGGGTTGGACTAGATGATCTCCAGAGGTCCCTTCCAACCCTATGGTTCTATGATTCTATGATTCTGCCAGCAAATGCTACTGAAGCCGATAACAAATCTCCATTGCACCCAATATCCATAAAAAACATCTGTGGTGAGCTAGGTGGGTTTCTGGTTTTGTTTGGGTTTTTTTTAAGTTTTTAGTGCCTCGGTGCCAGTTTGTTTATTCCTTTATAGAAAGGTTATGGCTGTAAGGTGACATGTATGATTAGCACTGTTATTCTGCAATGTACATAGTTTTGCCCTAATCTTTAGTGCAGCAAAAAAAGTCTGAATTTTTAAAATTATTACCACTCATTATGCATTTCTCATGATCGTTTGACTTCTGAAATCTGTAATTGGTTTATCAATGACATACAGATTATAACTCGAAAAAGAAACACCTCTAGGATTATCAAAGATGACAACTGTTTGATAAACTGATAAGCAAGTTTAATAACCTGCTTCATTAAGTAGAAGCAGAAATTAATCTGCAGAGACATTTACATGCAAAAAGAGCAAGTCAATTGCTCAGTGATTTTATTTTTTTAATTATAATAACAAATCTATTACCAAATGAAGCAGTTTCTTTGGCTGTCCGTCTCTCAATTACACAGAAGGGTAGTGCTTAGTACAATGAGATCAATTAAACAATAGAGAAAATGTGCCATTTTACAAATTACTACCAATTACTCTAGCTTCTTTCTGAGTTATGGGGTCTGCCAGATTCCTTTGAAGGTCCTTTTTGAAGCCTCATGGTCAAAGTCAAGATCCAGCAATTTATAATTCAACGAACCATCATTTCTTAAGTTCATGCAAAGTGACAAACCCTACGAGAAAACATTGTGGGGTTTTTTTCAACTCAACAGACTGATCTTTCCCATTTTTCAGGCTCTTGTTGCCAAATTGTCAAAGTTCCAAGGGGTAACCTGGGTTATTTCTTATGGGCATTCAGATCAGAAGCAACTTAAATAAGCACCAGTGTGTTTATTTGTGTCTTTTACACACAAATCTGTGTGATTTACACAGAAAACATTGTGTCATTGATTGTGACAACTTAGCTCTGAAATACATTTTTGATGCTTTTTGCACTGAGTTGTTCTGGACCTTTTAAGGTATTTTGACGGTGTGCAGACAAAATTATCTTTTTTAATATTCTTGAGATGATCTTCAAATCTTAGTTATCCAGACCCCAAATAATTTCTCTTCTAATATTTTTTGCTATTACTGAGAGATCCATCAAGGTCTGAAGTTCCCAAAATCCCCCTTTCAGTGGCCTTGCCTTCTACGTTGATATGCTATATACATCCCAAACTTGATTTCTTTTTTTAAGCATGCTAAATTTTCAACTTGTCTATGCAATTTTATCTTGTTTTTAGGCTTCTGCACAGCAGACAGCTCCCTGGATCAAAAACATTGTACGAGATGCATCAGGCAATATTAAGGCTAGCCAATTAAGTGCTGCTTCTGCTGAGTGGAGTATCTCGTTTATCATTACACACCATCAGCTTTCTAATCCCTTCAAGCAATGAGTCTGACGATTATTTTACATTTCTACTATACCTATAAAAATGCACTATTCTTCCTGAGCCTTGCTACATGCTTTATTTTTATATTGCATTCTTGACTGTCACTTGCTGTATACTGTCAGGGAGAAGAATGTCACCAACATTGAGAGGAATATGAGAGCGGTTCCCAATTCCTCTAAATAACTCAGCAAATTCACAAGCCTGGGTTAGGAAAATGGCTCGCAAATTACTGATAGTCATCAGAGTAAGACTATTTTTTTTAAGAGGAAAAAAAACCTTGCTATTTTTAAGCTTGAATAGGTAGATACGGAGAAAAGAGTTTCCAACATACATCAAAACAAAGAATTAAGAGAATTGTTATGGTGTGGGAATGCCTCTAGTCTGAAAAACTACTAAGAAGTTGATCAGGAATTGCTAAGGGAAGGGGTGATAAATAGTTGTTGTTGGTGGTTTTTTTGTTTGTTTGTTTGTTTTAACATAAGTTTGATTTCTGGAATATAGTTTCACACAGATACGTTCTGATTAGTAGATCAGACTTCTGCTCAGAGCTTGAATCCTGGTCTTTTATAAGCAGCTCTATGGGGAGCACTAAGCCTCTGGTCTTAGGCACTTACCCAATATCCCCAGGAAACCAAAGCTCAGGCTCTGGAACTCAGGTCTTAATTACAGAAGATACTTCTATGGGCAAACTCAAGGTGCGTCAAGGACTATTTTAGACTTCAAGAGCAAGTTAAGCTCTCTGAGTAGACACAGTTTCAGATCCCTTCAGTGCACTTTGCATTAATCAGTTCTAATTCTCTAGCTTTCCCCTATCCTGAAGGCTCTCTGGTGTACGCTGGTATGTCACAGGTTTTGCTGTGCTTCTTTGCTTGTATCTGTAGTCTTGTTTGCTACTGTCACAAGCTTTCAAACTTCCTGTCATTGCCCTGTTCCAGGTTACGACTGAGAGGTGATTCTGATGAAAAACAGAAAAGGGAAAGTACCAGCTCACATGCTGAGAATAAGCTATTTAATCACTAGTTCTTTCAACTTCGGATGTTACAATTAAGGAATCCTTATTTAATAAAAACACTACCCAACATTAAAAAAAAATCCTAAAAATAGGTGGGTGGTGACTAGCATGGACCTGTGTGTGAATGGAATCAATTCAGGTATTGTACAACAACATTTGGTGCCAGCTTAATGTACTTTTTCCAGATTTTAAAATCATTGGCTTCTCTTATCCTTTGTGAATGCAAAGGAAACTCCACAATGGTTAACGTGAAGCAATGACATGCAATGACAAAAATACTTACGTTTTCTAAAGTTTTAGTGATAAGATTCTTGATAACTCGGCTTCCTGTACTCTTTTAGTGCTTAATTTTGGGAGGATTTATCCATAGTATGTGTTGTCTAGTACTATTTTTATGCAGAAGAATAATACAGTTCTCTTCTTGCTTTGATCATTTCTCTCTACTCCCTTAGTAATTTTCTGGGTTTATTTACAGAAGTAAAATGAACAGCAGTAAGGGTGGGGTTTGTTTCATAGTTTCACAGCCCACCTGATTTATCTAGTTCTTTATTCTGGACTTACGGTCACCGTTGTTTCGCATTGTAATATCAGCAGCAGGATATGTCTAAACCAAGAGACAAAAAGTTGTAAAATTAGATACGAACATATAAAGCAGGGGGAGAGGAGGAGAGCAGTGTCATGTACACTGAAATATTACATGTACTGTGCAACAACCACAAAATGTGCAGTATAATAAATGCAAGCCACCTTCAAAATAGTGGATCTGTTGATATGAGTAGAGTGAACACGTTTTAAACCCATAGAAATTCTTTTACAGGCACGTTCTTTAACTTTATTTATTGGAATTTAAAGGTATTATACAAGAACAAATCTTTTCATAGATACTGCAACAGATGGCCAAACACCATGCTTACCTACAATTATATCCAAAATTAGTGTGGATGGTTATATCATCAAAGACAATAAAGGAACAAATGTTCACACGCAAATCTGAACCGTCCAAGGCCCAACCTACCCTGCAGAAATCCAGTAGGGCAAGTCCAGAATCTACACCCAGTGCTCCCAAACGCTGGAAAGTCTGTTAGAGGAAGAGAGGGGTTAAGAGTTCCTCCCAGCTGAAACAATTCATTAGTTTGTGTAAATGAGTTTAAATCACATCAGTTAAAATAATGTAATATTTTTTAAATCACAGCTTTTAAACCCCGTGTTTCTAAAGCAGTGTCTTTAAAACCTTGAAAGTAGAACGAAACCTAAAAGCATAAAATACTAAGTGTTTTCATTTGGCTAGGAAAAATTGGTTTAGATTAGATAAGCCACAGCAGCCACTTCTTTTGACTTTGGAAAAAAGCCAGCAAGTCAATTATTTGTTCAGTGCTACTTGCAGGGACAGAAAATAGCCCTAACTTCCATATGGCTGCAGAGGCAAACGCTGCCTCAAACATGGGTACTTCTGCTGGGAGATATTTCATGATAGCCTTTCTCGCAGGTAGTCAGGATACTCGGAGCTGGCCTGATTACTCGGGTACATGCATAGTCAAACCAGGGCTTACTAAAGCCTAAAACATCTGCCTGTGGAGAAAGCGTAAAAGAAGGTGGCTATAGCAGCCCTCATCTTTTCTCAAGCAGTTCTTCCCAAGGTTATTACGGGTTGGTTAGCCGATAAAAGGATGCCATTGCATTTCACCTCTCTGACGCAGACTGAATCCATTTGGGCGACTTGTGCTTTGGCATCTTGCAGCGTAGACAGATAAAAGTATTCTTCGGTATATTTTCCTTTCAACACCAGTGATATGGCTTTCATTGTTGCTCTCAAACAAATCACGCTCCATCTTGAAACCCTAATTCACATAAGTAAAGATTAGACTTGACCCTTTGTTTTGGCTTTTTAAGCACTTGCCTTTGTATCTATTGTCTGTCGGGTTTTCCAGAGTGGTCTATTCAGTATCATCTCCCTGAAGTGACTGGTTAAAATTTGTTTGTGTGTGTCTGAGTTGGAGGGAGTGGAAATCAAGAGAAATACTTCCATGTTACCTTCTAAAACAAATACAAATATAAGAAATTATTAACTGATAATATTTTTCTTTGTCTATATAAATTACAAATCCCTCAATACCACGGTTTGTTTGACATTTATTGTTCACAGTTGTATTATAAATTTTTTTACCCGATACCAATCTTACCGATTCCTTAATTCAAAACCTCTTTGGGATTGATAATGTTTTTGACTGCTTTGCAACTATTTGAAGATTTCAAAATACCATGAAAATTAACAGGACTGCTTTGAAAAATGCCATTAGAAAAAAATAATACATGCCCTTTAAAAAGAGCTGTTGTTTATTATTTGTTCATGCTGTTTATACGATTTTAGCCATCAGCATCACCAACTGACTTGCAGGTGAACCTCACTCGCTTTTGCTATTTTTTTTATAGATGCTGCATCTACCTACAGTAGAAAATAGAAAAGCAATTAAGGAGATGGGAGGGAAGATCTTTTTCTCTGCTTCCTTGGAGAGGAATAACCGTGCTAGCCAGCATGGAGCACATTCTAGTTTAATTCTGTATGTGCGTTTGCCAGTGTCATTATCATCAGTGCTAGTGTCACCGGTTGTGTATGAGAATTAGTACAAGAGAGAGCGCGTACAAGAAAGGCAGTAGGATTGTATGGCAAATGAGATCTTACTTGACAAACGAAAGCTCCTAATCTTTCAAAAACATCACAAGAAAGCATTTGTGAAAATAGCCGGATGGAATGAATCGGGAACATAATTTTTGAGTGCAGATGTTCTTAAAGGATACATCAGACCTGCTAGGCTTCAAATGATGACCCCAGCCTGAGTCATCTCCACTCAAAAGTTGTGCAAACCACTGGAAGACATCAAATGGGAATGCCCACCAATAACTCTTCCACCAAAGACCAGCTGAGTTGTTCTGCAGAGTTTCTTCTCCTTCCCTCTTTACCGGCTGGCATGCTTCCATCAGGTCCCTTGCATACGCCAACCGCTATCATGTGGAGCTGATGGAACGCAGAAGTGGATAGTTATTTTCGTTCCCTGTGCAATCTTTCAGAATTTAGTCCTAATACTTTGTATTTCATGTAGCAGGAGAGGGAGAACACTGCTTTGTTAATGGAGTGACGCTGCTGAATTGAGTAACAGAAGCTTTACAGCCCAAAAACCAAGTTAGTTAATCTGTGATTGTGACTACGTTATCATTGGACTCCAACTCCTTAATAGTCTACAATGATTTACAGTCAGATTGTTCCATGATAATAAAATATCAAATGTGTTTATTAGAAATTTTCTCATCACAATTTGTAAGCCCCAGTCACCTGCCTTGTGGAGGGGCTTCCTATCCAAATGTAAATTTAAGGCTATAATCCCCAAATGGTTTTCTATGATTTCTAAACCTGTCAAGCCACTTTGGGTTGATTTTTCATTTCCAAATGAAAGGTAGAATGCTTTCCTGTTGTTTTGGCTAAAACCAGGGGATTCTTGTCTATTCTGTCTGCATTTCGCCCCACTATGTTTTCAGAGTGAATTTGAATATACAGTCAAACAGCAACTTGTAACGTAGGGCACTGAACATAAAAATAAGAGCATTAAAACCACCACCACTGGTGTGAATAACAGCAGGAGTCCCTGTAATTCAGATTGCATCCAAGTAGTGAATTCGGGAGCATTCCCATCTCTGGATCAGATCCTCTCTCTCTCTCCCAGGATAAGATCTCTCTTCCTGACCCCTTGGTGTGCACAGCTCCTGCCCGCGCCTTGGTTTCTGTGGTCAGGCAACATGACCCCATAGACCTGAACGGAACCACCAAGACCTTTGAACCACTTCCTGACCTGAGTGTCCTGTGTGCTTCTGTACTTGAAGGAGAATTTGGCCCTTTGAATTCCAGATTCCAAAAAATAAAATAAAATAAAATAAAAAATAAAATAAAATACAATAAAATAAAATAAACCACAAAGAAACCCAAATTAAAAAAAAAAAAAACCAAACCAAACTCCAAACTTTCATTAATTAAGTTGCAGCAGTTAGGCTTGCACACTGTACAGCAAATAAGCAGAAAATCTTTAAAGGGAAGAAAAAAAAAAAAGGGAAGGGAGGAAGAGAACCTTGGAAAGTTTGTTGCTGAAGGATAGCCTGGTCATGCTGCTTCCAGCCTGTTGAAAATACAGTTCATTTTACGTTGTTTTACGAATAGATAGGTATTTTGTGATGGCACGACTGCCTGCCTTTCAATTCAAATGACATTGTATTAGTCTGCAAAGCCAGAAGAACCGTTCCCTTTGGGATATTATCTGCATGGATTAGGATTAGATAAAACTATGGCAAGCATTTCACTTAATTTTTTTCTCCATTTGCCTTTCTGCAGAAAGGCAGGTTCCCTATTTTCAGTATAATGCAAAGATTGTTTTTCCTGCGTTAACAAACATACTTAATACTTACCAAAATGGGGTTTATGCTTGTACTTAGTTAACTTACCAACTCGTGACTCCTCACGTATAAACTGTTACTGCTGTGTTGAAATCAGTGTATTTATGTTGGCTTGCATCAGTTGAGCATTTATCTATGTATATTTTTATCTTACTTCCTAAAATTCTTATTCTAGCTGTGACTTGAGCTCCTTTTCTTAATCTTGTAATCTGGAAACAGTAACTTCCTATTACCCTCGTTTAATTCAGACTGCGTTTCCACCTAGCTAAAAAAGGGGATAATAGTATTTTCACTTCTAGGATAAGTAAAGTTTATTAGTTGGGGTTTGTATGGCAAAAAGCAGTATAGCAGTAGGAAATAATTAGAACCACTTAAAATTCTATGAGATATTACGTCACTGAAGAACATAAAGATGTCATTTAGGGACCATATCTCACAAAAGTATACACGTCTTTCTCCATGGGCGATTAGGGAATTATATCAGTATATGGAATAATTGTGTGATTTATACTGCTTCACATTGCTATAAGAGAATAAGTGAGACATTCTGAAATCAAAGCTTAGGAAACCTTAAAAATGGAGGGGTGAGAGGAGAAACAGATTAATGCAATTACAGGTTCTATAACAATTTGAATCTGCGAGCAGCATTGTTACCTGTAAACCATTCTAAGGTTTAAACAACAAAAAAAAAACAACAAAAAACAAACAAACAAACAAAAAAAGGTCATTCCTAGTGGACTGTTCTGAAAATACAATTTCATAGTCTTAATCATGCAGTAGTAAGTCTGGATGCTTAAAGTATATTATAGATGTTGCAGAAAGCTGCAGTAAAGCATGCATTTAGTAAAGGAGACTTGACCCATCGTAAGTATTCCATGATTACTTAGATGAAGTCTTTCTAAAAATGGCTGCTTTTTTTTTTTTTTTTCATTTACTAGATTACTTATGAATATGAGATTACTTCAATACTTATTGCCTTAATCAGGAAAGCGTATGAGCAGAAGCTTTCTTGGGGACTGCTGAGAACCTCTGAAATGTTGCAAAGGACACATAAACCCAAATATAGAGCATTTTCTTTTTTGACTCACACACACACATGAGAGCAAATGTGTACATATACACACACACACACATACACACACACACACACCCCCACACCCCCCACTCTCACTCTTTGTCCTTCTCATTTCATTTCCCCATGCTCTGTTTCGTAGCTACGGTGATCTGCCCAGCAGTCAATATTCGCCACGCAGGCTAGAAGAATTCTTAGGAAGGCAGAGAAGGCTTGTTTTGATAGGAGGGTGAGCAACGCAACCTGGTGGTACTGCTGCAGGGGTTTTGGTGGTGGTGGCTTTGGAGGGTTGGTTTGCTTGTTTGGTTGGTTTTGTGGTGTCTTTTTTTTTTTTTTTTTTTTTTTTTTTAATACGATCCACTGGAAAATATGTTTGGAGAGAAAAGCAACCCATAATGATGTTCCGCTGAAACAAGTGATGCTTGGCTGGCTGAAAACCAGAAGGAAAATAATGACATAAAAATTGTCCTTGTTCAGGAGCAGTAAGCAAAGATTACACATAATTGGACAGTTATGAATCAATGAAACTGTATACTTTTTTGTGCATCTTGGCAAAAAGTCAAGTTTCCTACGTAAAAGAAATCAGGATCAGAACACTTCTAGAATAAAATAATTAATTTCTTTAACTTTGTGTGTTCTGGGATGGAACAAGACAGCTTTGATCTTTCCATTTGAAATGTATTCCATTTCAGTCCTGAAGCTTTTCTGAAATACAGGAAAAACTTTACTTTCCTTTTCAGGAAGAGCAGCACTAAATTTAAACGTCTATTTCATAAGTATATTAAAAGAATAAATAATTGTGAATTGCTGGATTTTGCTATCATGTATTCTGCAGTCACTTGAGTTCATTGATAGAATTACAGTCTGGCAAGTCAAATGTTCCTAGTTTTTATTTAGTATTATATTATATTATGGATTTCTGTTTCTGAGTCCTCTGCTTCTTTTCATTCTCTGGTTCTACTTTCTGCACACCCCTTTAATACCTGTTCGGTATTGCCTAGACCTTGTGATGGCATCCTATTGGATAGGTTTTTCACATTCCTCTAGTGATGCTGATTCTTGAATTTGATGGGTATGACATTGCAGCTGTGAATTTGATTAGATAATAATGAGGTTTATTTTTATCCAACTGTTCTCATTTTTTTTCCATCACAATTCTTGTATTATTTAGATGTTTTATATTTTCTAGATCTATTATCCTGATGAAGAATCTGGAATAGAACCATAAACCAAGATTAATTGTTTTTAAATGTGTATTTGGAAAATTGCAGAAAAGTACCACGAATTAGGAAGATAATGCAAAAGGTGCAAGGGAAGACTCATGTGCTTGAGAAATATATTTTCAGATAATTTTTTTGAATCAAAATCCAGCTATCAGCAGTGGAGGAGTGAGCTGCAACAGGTTTATTTTTCAGTTGTGGGGATTCAGTTACAACATGGATCAAAGGAAACTGTTTCTTCGAAGAACGGTGGATGGGGAATTACTGACAAGAGTGTCCTGCTGAAAAGAAATTCAATAGTCATTATGATCTCTAGTGAATTTAACAAATAAGGGACAAATCTTGAGATACTTTACATGCTAGTAAAGTCTTCTCCAAATGGGGATGTAAGCAGCAGGAACTGACTGAGGAGATATTCTCTCACTCTTGACATCAGTCCAACTTACCAGGGAGAGAAAGGTGAAATGATGAATATTAGGAGACTTGTCAAGAGTCCAATAGGTGCAGATTTACAGAGATATAACTTTAGGAGGGGACAAGGAGTCTCTACTCTTTCCTGTTCTCAGCAACCATAATGCTAACCCTCTCCTGTGTTTAGACTACCGTTTTCTCCCTTATAGCTATCGCAAGCAATTTTACTCAAGCTTTAATTTGAAATCTTAAAGTAAGGCCTTTCAGTCATATTTTCGTTCGCTTCTGAAAGTTTCATGCAGAGACGTCCAAATCTGTTCACTGGGTGCTGCTTCTTTTGTTACATGGAAGTGGCTGCATGTAAGTTCAAACGGGACACCACGGTATCCAATCTCTGAACCACTCAGGGGTAAGCTACAGAGAAAAAAAAAAAAATCATTTAGAGCATGATGTTGAGAATATTGTTCAATAAAATATTGTGACTCAGGAGAGAATTAGAAAGGTTTGAAACTGGAAGTTTTCCTAAATAGGATGATTGAAGGTTAAATCCCATGAAAACGCATTAATTAGTGAATACTATTGAGCCCACTGAGTCCAGGAGCATGACAGTGTTTGAATCTCATGCGTGTTCCAGGTCATAGTAAATAACATGGTCCAGCCTGAGGAAATAAGGTCTCATCACGACAATTTTTGTCAGTGTTAAAAGCTGGCAAATACACACACACATATATACGTATGTGTGTATGTCAGCTAAAAGTTCATATATCATATATTCTTTCTTGAATTCATTTGAAGTTGTTTTGTTTTGTGATCTGAAAGAGGAATTTATGGTGAAGTGATACTTGCTTTCCCATTCATTTGTTTATTATTGGCCTAGGTAAGGTTGGTTATTCTCATTTTTGTTTTCTAAGAAACGCTTCAAATAGGCAAATAGACCTGTCATCTCTAGTAACATCACATATAGGGCAAAAGAGGGTGTTGATAAGAAGTTTACTCTTACTTATTTCTGCATCAACTCTGGGCAAGGTGAGGCCTAGAGGAGAGTATTTTCGTTTCTGCAGTTTAACAATTTCTAGCACAAACGAGAGTCTTATGCAGGAGTCTTACTCACAGAAAGATGAAAGGGGCTGCAGGACGTCCCCCCGGTCCTGAAAGATAATCAGTTATATTTGAGTAGTTCTAGAAAGACTCGTGTCTACGCTGTTCTGAAATAATTCTGACAGTGGAGACTCCACCATCTTCTAGGTGATCTTTTATAGCGCTTCCCTATCCTTACTGTTGAGAAGGTTTTCATAATATCTACCCTGAATCTTAATTGCTGCAATTTAGCACATTTCTTTTTGTCCCATCCATCATTGTTATTGAGAACAGGTTATTTCCTTATTCTTTTGAAACAGCCTTTCATGTATTTGAAGGCTATTATCATGTTCCATCTCAGTCGTCTCCTCTCTAGCATAATTCTTTCAAGCTTTATCGCAGCTCGTGTTCTCTAGACTCCGGTCATGTTGCTCTCCTCATATTTCTCTCAATTGCCTCGTGTCTTCCTGGAGTGCAATGTCCAAATTTGTACCTTGTATTCCTGCTGAGGCTTTATTAATGCTGAGCTGAAGGGAAGAATTACATCACATTTTTGCGGGCTGTACTTGTGTTTGTACACTCCAATATGCTGTGAGCAGATGCCGACTCACGGTGTCACCCTGAACCACATTCAAGCCTGGAAGCTCACACTAAAACTAGGCAACTAAAGAGAAAAGAAGTACCGATCATTGTACCCTCCCACGTATCTATTAGATAAATATGATCAAGGCTTATTGAAGACTGATCAACTGAAAATATATGGAAAAAAGTCCTCATCTCGAAGAAAAAAACATTTACTATTTGCCACAAGAAGGTATCAGTGATCGGCATTTCCTAATTTGAGTGCTTGACTCGTCTTATTCACCAGCCACTGAAAATGTGGTACTCTTTCTTACCAGCAGAGAAATCACGCATGGCAGATGAATGGCCAGGCTCGTGTTAATGCTCCGGGTTTTCTCAGTCCTTGTGTTCATAGTCACCGAGGTCAGAAAATTTCCTAATGAGGTTTATGTATCTGTGGCTAAACGTTGATGAAACAGCTGATGATCTCATCACTGTGACCAAAAACCTCAGCGGTACAGCAGCTTGTCCTTTTCATATGAAGAGACTAAATTAGAGATTCTAAATAAATTAACAAAAACTTAACTGTTGTTTGCCACCTGGGTCCGTATTGAGTAGTGACGCAGGAATTCCCTGCTGCTAGTCATATTTACAACCAACAGTTTCCCAAACTGCAGCAGTACTGGAAAGGAAGAAGCAAACTTCTTCAAATGCATAATTAGGATTTTCCTTCTGGAAAACTAATCTTGTGAACCTGCTTATTTCTGAGCTTCTTTAGTGGGAGAAAGCCTTTACTGTATTGCTTACACGTTATAAATCTCCTTTGATGAAAAAATGAAAGAAGTGCGGACTAACAATGATACATTTTATAAACCAAAAAACTTCTTCATGTACTGAGTTGTATAACTGAAGCCCATCTTGACTAGAAAAGTTACTTTAGAAGATTTTAAGGTTGTAAGCTACTTTCCCCTGTGCAATTCAGTAGCTCATTACCAGTTAAATATAATTATATTATACTGCACATAGATCCAGTGTTCTGGAGGAATTCCACAGGAAGCAAATGCACTTGTGGGATATACTGTATATCTAATGGATATTTATTTTAATGGCATAAACATTGTTCTAAATCTCTTTTTGCAGTAATGATAAATTGACCATTAGTGTGAAGTAGGTGAGAATTAAAAATGGCTTCTAATAATTTGCAGCTCGTGCTGATTTTTTCTGGGATGTTTTAAGACTAAGGTAATCTCCAGGTTTTTGGCTTGTGTAAATTCCATTCGGCTCAATGGGATGTTGGCTGGAACCATCCAACAACCTGTGCTTCAACTCCCACTTTGTGGCTTTCAACCACAGCATGCAGATTGGAGCTGGAAAGTATACGGCAACATGAGCATTGTAATGAGCATCTTGCATACACTGTAATTCATAAACCTTTCGTGTGATTGTAATTCCGGTGTAGAAGATCACTCTTAGCCAAAGGAGGGCTGCTTTTTGTCCCATACAATGCAAGTGCAACTGCTGCTTTCTGCTACAATGGGAAGGTAAGAAACAGGGATCCTGGTCCCAAGTTTTGTGTTGAGTTGCGTGGTTGAAGGCAGGCACAGCCCCCTTTTATGCAACAAAATGTAGAGCACGTGCCCTGTTACGTACCCTGTGCACAGACCATATCCCTGTTCGGTGCTTGACGCGGAGGGTTTATGTCCTACCACTTGACCTGAGGCAGGCGGTGTGCCCACATCTCATATTGAACTGTATTACTCATATTGAACTTTATCACTCATATTGAACCTTAGCAGTGGCAACTGTGATTACTATTTAGGGTAGAACAATTATATTTTCATTAAAGCTGGCTCACAGGAGCAAAGTAAATGGAAACTGAGGTTCTTAGTACCAAGTATTGTAAGTTTGTATCATGATATTTAATCTTCTTTCCGTACTTTTGCATTCCTTGAGTAGGAATCGAGTGAAAACAAGGTGAAGTCTTTCAGGGCATTACTTAGAGAAGTTTTATGGAGTAAAGCGCCCTGATTTGAGCTTTAGGAGTTAACTAATTTTAGGTTTAGAGGCAATTCTAAAAAGAAAGTATTTGAGAGAAGATTTGTTCAACCCCAACTAAATAACAGTGACAAAGAAAAGGCCTTTATTTTTTTTAAACAAAGGCCACAAAAAAATGATGAAAGGGAACATAATTTTAAAAATGAAATAATTTTTTTTTAAATGTAACTCTTCAATTTCCATAATGTGTTTCCTTTATTTTTCACTACAAATAATTTGAGACCTTTTAATGTTACCAAATGAAAAAAAAAAAAAAAAAGGTTCACTGCAAGTTTTTTCTTGGCTCCACTGCTTTATAAAGCACTTTGATATATCGGGATGAGGACGACTACGCTAGTACTCAGCTTTTTTTAAACAAAGCAGCCGCGAATCAGTAGCATATACAGTACCAACTCCACTAACAAAACAACAGCTCTGCAAGAGGCGGGGATATGGAAAAACCGTGATAATTCATCTTACGTGATTGTCTTCTCGCAGTCTGTGGCATAATTCTGATTAAAATTACTGGCAGTACTTTTTGTGCATCAGAGGAAAAACAGCTCCAGGAACTGACATCCTGTTAAATGTGGAAGAGCTATTATGGGCTAGCGGTTCAATATGGTGGTTTTTGAAAACTTCCTAACGAAAACCCTAAGCTTTTCTGGGCAGTAATGCTGAAGCATGTAACCAAAGGTGGCCGGCAGTGCACCCGTATTTTCTATTGAAATTTATGATAGTTTTAGCGTGTGCAAAGATTCAAAGAGCAGGTTTCAGATCATTATCGTTTTTAGGGCCCGATTCTTCCCAGTTTACTTGTTAGAAACAAAATTAGATCCTAGGATGTTAAAACTGCTAGCTTTCTAAGCCTTTAAAAAGATGTATGCGTCGTATATTTTTTCTCTGAGTACATCTTTTACTATGCACTGAAATAAATAGGTAAAATTAGGCAAGTTTTGATAGAGCCATAAAGTTGCAGCTGAGAAGTCTAGCGTTTTCTTTCCTGTTACAACCTGTTTTTAAAAGATAAGTTGGTTGTGGCTCTTCATTTTAATTATATAGGAGGTGCCTTGTCTTAGCTAGGAAAATTGTTCATGTAATTCATTGAAAACCAAAACACAGGTATGAATTAAATGATTTTCTGTTTCCAATCTCTTGATAGTTGCAGCTATTATTTGCATATATGCTAAGAAGAACGAGCTTGGTCCTACAAAGTCTCTTTACAGTGATAATCCTTTCCGGTACAAGTTGTCCCATCGAGCAAAGTTGATCAGATATTTACAGGATTCCCATTTATCTATGTATGAAAACTGAGGAAAGCTCAGGCATCCATAATTATTATAAACACTGGCATTTTTCATGAAGCAATCTCAAAGTGCTTTAGACCCAGTATTGGCTTTAACGCCGCCCTGAATATTCTTGTTAGAGCTTTATAGATACAGACTTGTAGGTGTAGAAGACTTAATCCTGGAATGCCCTGTTTAATAGTGCTTGAAGATGAAAACCTTTGAAAACCTGTCAGCATTGGTGTGAAGGATGCAATTCTACCAAGCCTTACTCATGCAAATCCATCTTTATCCTTGTGACTGATGACATTGACCTAGCTTGTCAATTAGCTATTAAGTGACTAATGGTTTGTAGTGATTTGCCCGAGGTTGCACTTGAAAAGCTGTGGCAGAGGCTGATGTAGAACTTCCATCTTTTCCATACTACCAAAGAGAAGTGTAGGATAATGTTTTAGATGAGGGTGTGGTACGTCACCTGATAGCCTGGCCATGTATCATCACAGAAGTAGTTAATTTTCCAGTGTCACCGCATGAGAGACGTGTACTTTGACAGTAAGATGTAGGTACCTGTCTTTATTTGAATGCTTCAACAGAAGTCTGCATATTTTCTATACTGGAATCGCCTATATTTGTCCTGAGGAAAAGAACAGAACATATATATCACCAGATATTCTCCTTCGTTAATTATCTGTGGCTTCTGTAGCAGCTTAATTTTTCTTGCCCTACCAATAGGCCTGCTCAAAGAAGTACAACATAAAGGGTTTTATCTGTGTTATTGATTGGCTAGAAAGTGATGTGTGTGGGACTCTGCTGGAGCTTCTCTAGTGGCTATTTATTTAAATTGGGGGAAAAAATCAGTATTACTTGAAAGAAAAAAAAAAAAACAAAAACCCGACACAGAACTTTCATTTAACATTACAAAAGAGGGCATTGCTTAATCCCTGAAGTAGGAAATTGCTTTTCTTCATGATCCATTGCTTTCATACTGTTTCTGGCTGCTGGTGCTGAAGGAAAGAAAAACTACGTTCTCACTCTGTTTTCACTGTATCTATTTTCTTATCCCCTACAAAAACTTGTCTGCTAATTTGTTGTTGAAGTAAATAAAGGGAGGGGAGAGTTCGGCTATGAAAAGATCTTTTTTTTGTCTCAAATGGGCATTTGCAAATATGGAAGCAAAGCAAAACTTTATGTGGGAAACTGAAAAAAGAGGAAATCAAGGATTTGAAATAGTATATCAAAGCTGAAGTACATGAGATATTGCTGTTCTGTGAGATGCCGCTACGGGTTGATACTTACATTCAGCAGCGTGTTCCCAGAAGATGAATGTTACTAAGGAGTGTTTTTTCTTGTGTTCTGATGTATGTATAGAGAGGGAAAGAAAATGACAATTATAAGCAAAAGGCATAGCCGGCTGAAAATGATGGTATCTTGTTTCACCTTGCTTAAAACTCTTTCTTTTTTGTTAAAAGCACCTATTGTTTAATGCCTCTAATGTGCATTACAAAAATACAGCTCAGGGCTGGAAAACACTAATGGACTGTAACTAAGGAATGATTATTTAACTCCAGAAGTTACAATATTTAGTTAATGATTCCCTGACATTGTCAGGACAGGTCACAGAATGCATTTTGAAGTAATTATAAGTTAGCAGCAGTGGTTTATATTTTTCCTCTAGCAACAGCAGTAGAAGTTGCATTTTTCTCTTCTCCTATCAGGGGTGACTCCTGATGGCTTTTTATTTTTTTTTAATCCATTTAGTCTTGCAAATCATAATCAAAGGTTATGCTAGCAAAATAGCAATCTGAAAATAACTGTGATAGTGAGTTTTTGATACTAGTATGTAAGAGAAGAGATACGTGTAGGTTTTATTTTGAGTTTTGGCTTGTGCTAGCTATATGAGGAAAATCGCAAGACCACACCATATGCCCAATAAAAGCTTCATTAGAAAGGTATTAGCAGATTAATCCAACTTACTCTGTGGTTTATTTTATTTAGCATGTAATAAGGTAAGTTCATTATTTTGCAGACTTAATGTTTTCTACTGTACCTCAAAGCAACCAGTAACAATTCCACTGAGATTCTGCAGATCTCACTAACACCTGTCAAGATAAACACATGGCTCTCTAGGGGAATCATCCTGGCAACGTAACTGAGGAAATCTGGAAAAAAACTAAGTCTTTCACACACAAAAGAGTGTTACACAGTATAAACTTGATTAATGATTTTTCACATGCCTCTGAGGTCATATATCTCTTTAAAGTGGAAAAAAAAGTCAAATCAATCTCTGAAGAACAAATATTTTGGAATGTACAACACTGCATTTGAAATATATTTTAAAGAACTTGAAGAATAATTACGCAATTTGAATTGAGCCTCAGAAAGGCTGTCTGAGACCAGCAATTGAGTCTCCATCCCCCTAGGGCTAATATATTAGATTACAAGGATTATTGTAGTGGCAGTATTTGTGCCACTACATTTAAGATTATGTCAGCATTTCCATTTTAAACCTGTATGTTCAGAGGTTCATAACTCAGCTATAGAAAATTTGCTTGGCACTACAAACAAATACGGTTTCTGCACAACAGTGACGTGTTTTTTGAGGCGGGGGGGGGGGGGGGGGGGTGGAAGAAAGAAGCAGCTTAAAGCTAGATAAGTATTGGGACGTTCTAAAGTTATGAATGCCAAAAGTTAATGATAGAATGGTTCGGGTTGGAAGGGACCTCAGAGATCATCTAGTTCCAACCTCCCTGCCATGGGCAGGGGCATCTCCCACTAGATCAGGTTGCTCAGAGCCCCATCCAGCCTGGCCTTGAACACTTCCAGGGATGGGGCTTCCACCACCTCTCTGGGCAACCTGTTCCAGGGTCTCACCACCCTCATGGTGAAGAACTTCTTCCTAACGTCCAGTCTGAATCGACCCATCTCTAGTTTTAATCCGTTCCTTCTAGTCCTACCATCACCCGACATCCTAAAAAGTCCCTCACCATCTTTCTTGTAGGCCCCCTTTAGGTACTGGAAGGCCACTATAAGGTCTCCTCGGAGCCTTCTTTTCTCCAGACTGAACAACCCCAACTGTCTCAGTCTGTCCTCATAGGAGAGGTGCTCCAGCCCTCTGATCATCCTCGTGGCCCTTCTCTGGACACGTTCCAGCACGTCCATATCTTTCTTGTAGTAGGGGCTCCAGAATTGGACGCAGTACTCCAGGTGGGGTCTCACGAGAGTGGAGTAGAGGGTGAGAATCACCTCCCTCGACCTGCTGGCCACGCTTCTCCTGATGCAGCCCAGGATACGATTGGCTTCCTGCCAATCTGCTGTCATCTATCTGTAAGATGTCAATGCTGTCATCTTACAACTCTGCTCTTAAAATTCAGTTAATCCTGCAGATGATTTGTAACGCTGCCGCTGTGTGGAGTCTAAAGCAATGTAGCAGACCTAGAAGAGTGGACGGAATGGTAGCAGGGTGCACCTTACCCCTTCCTTTGCCAATAATGTTACAGGACTAATGCATTCAGAGAAGGCCGGAGGTGGAACTCCACTGTACATCCCCTTCTCCACCAAGGCCAGGAAGGAGGAGGTGGGGTGACAATCGTAAATCATGATGGGTAGTATCTTAGAAATTCTGTCAGGAAAACCCGCTTAAAAATGCACTCCTGACTATTACTAACTGTAGGCACACCACAAACATCATTTAGGGCTCTCCCGTTTACCGTGGGCTTCCCACCAAAAAAAAAAAAGGCAATCAATTTTGCCTTGCAATGTCTTTAATTTCCCCATTTTAGGGCCGTTGCGCTTTGAGTTTAGTGTGAGCTTGGCCTTGACATGGCATCTAATATCTCACGTATTATGTACGGTAAATAACAAGAGCTGTAAACAATCCAATACACACACTTTTCCTATTTCTGGAGGCCTTTTATAAACAAATAGGCTTTGCATATACTTTGTATGCTTGTATACTGGATACAAAAGAGCACAACGCTAGGTTCTGTTATTGGCATCTGTCACTGATCTCATCAAACTTCTCAATGACTAATTTGCAACTTATTTTTGTGGTTCTCTCTCTCTCTTTTTTTTTTTTTTTTTTTTTTTTTTTTTTTTGTCTGTAGCTGGAGCATTTGCCGAGGAGTTCAAATTAGTAGCGTTTAAGCTGTAGTCAGGGATCTCTCTTTTCTGCGGCAATGCAGTGCCAATTCCTGCGGCAGCTCTGGTAGAAATCAGAGAGACTTTTGCAGGTTCTGCAGTCTAATTGCCCATAGAATTAACTGCTCATGCAGTAGTCCAGAGAGAACATGAGTACAGCCTGCCCTGCTTGATACGGGACTACAAATCTCTTAAATACCTCCATGTATATATATGTGGATTTGGCCTTAATTCCTGTGGCTTTATATTGGAATGAAAAGGAGAAGCTAGCCAAAGTGTTAGCACCCTTTGTGCAAAGTTAGACCAAAAAAAAAAAAAAAAAAAAAAGAAAATGTGAAATTAAATGGCATTGCAGCACTGGCAGCCAGCAAAAGACAACCCCCAGTGGAGTATGAGCCTTCCTCAAGGCAGGTCAAACCAGGGCTAACGCAAGTGATGGTAGATGGACTTGGCAAAGTGCCCTGAGGACTGATGGACCAACCAGGGCTATTTCAGACCAAGAGGGAGCTTCCTTTCAAAGTCAAAATTCCCCATTGGAAAATGTTCTCCTACCAGCCCCTTCTATTCTAAATCGAAGGGACCTGGCTTATGTGCATGGTTTCAATACAATGAAACAAAATAAAAATCAGCTTCCTTTTGACAGCAAGGAATAGAGAGAAAGAGATTATTTCTGTCTTTATATACATAGAGTCAAGAAACATTCATTATGAAGATTTAAGTCTATTTGGATGGACAGATTTATGGACAGAAAGACTTATTAACTGTACTGGGATTTATTTTGAACTATACGTATAGAGAGAATAGCTGCACTACAGAGAAAGCAGCCTAAGTATTTCCATTGTAAACTCCCTTCTTTTTACATGACCACCAAAAAATCTAATTTCTCTGTATTTCGTGACTGCACAAATACTCCATCCATCTCTCCTAGAATTATACTTTTTAGCTTTCAACTCTTCGAGTAGTTCACATGATAAAGTTTTTTGGCTTCCTTTCTAAAGTAAAGGGCGTCTGCCCTAAGTTACGTAGGGTTAGGACACATACATGGATGAAAGGCCTTGGTTCGGTATCTTGCAATTCATTGGTTTTTGAAAGAAACATTCTCCGCTGCTTAAAGGAGGGAAATGAACACCTCCAATGTCATCAGACACTGAAATGTCTGAAAATCAGACATTTTTAGTATTGGGAGATCCTGTGTGTAGGTCCTTAAATTCATCAGAGTTTATAGTGGTAAGTGGAAATGTTAGCTGGAATGTTTTCTTCTCTAAGCTGGTGTCTGTAGGACAGATAACCATAAATTCTGGCCTGCTTGATTGTAATCACAAAACGTTCACCTATTTTCAAATGAAGTGATACTCCATTTTCTCCACTAGAACAGCTGTAATAGAAAAACACAGGAAGTGTGTTAAAGTGTTCCTTGAACAGTATTCCCAGTAATACAGGTACACATTTGTGGAGGTTTTTTTTTTCCTACCTGAGCTTTCTGAACAGCACTTGAGCTTCAGGAGTTTAAGAGTGAATGCTGCAACGTGAAGTGCAGGATTTAACCTCAGGAGAAAAGAGGTGGCCAGAGAAGTCTGGTCGAGTAAAGGCAGCACTTAACCTAAAGGAGCCCTGAATTTAACTGACGACTTCTGCTAGCCTAAGGCATAGTCTGTACTTAAGTTTTGCTGGTGTCGACAAAATTGTTCATTTTAAGTGATATAGCTGTATTGACAGGAACCAAGGTGTAGACAGATATGGTTGGACCAGCAAGAAGTATCTGATTTTATCCGAGAATGTAATGTAAATGATACTTGTGGAAGTGCTTTTTTTTTTTGTTTGTATAAATCTTCTTTCGGACCACTTGGTGTTTATAGGATAATGGCATTAGAAGAAGCCAGGAAAACGTGTTTTTACAATTATAAGGATATTCTTGCTCACAAACTTAGGAACCTACTGGTATTAACAGAGCCTGCTTGGTGGAAATAACTTGATTAAAAGTCACATTTCCTACCAATGTGACCTGCACAGGGCAAGTGTTAAATGGGGTTAAAAACCCCATTAAATTAGCTTCACTGAGCTAAGTTTCCAAAATACTGAAAACTACCTTGTGAACACTGGAGTTTATTTTCACACTTTGCTGTGCCTGCAATAAGGCATTTACTTGCTGGCACAAACTTGTTTATTGCCTTCTTTTGTACCACTTCTGCCTTCTTTGAGTGAACCTTCACAGATTGATACCACAACGTTGGCTGTGTTGGGAGCAGATGATTTTGTGCCCTTGGGGATTAATACCAGATTATTTCAACTTCAGCTAGTCCTCAACTAACAAAGATTCATACTCACTCTTATGTCAGCAGGGGGTAAAAAAGAAAGTATTTTAAATAAGAAATGCTGCTTACCATTGGTTTTCATAATGTTTACTTGCAGATGCTTTTAACTTTTACTTTTCATTAAAAAGCCTAACTCTGAGTGCTAAGACACCCAATTAAGCTTTTTAAATAAAACATGAAAAGACTAGAAGTATCTGACTACCAAGATTTGCTTCAAATTGGAAAGAAGTGCTTGCTGTTACCACGCAAAACTGAGCGAGAGAGGCTTTTACTTCCTTGAATTTCCTTCTTTTGCCTTCCTGTCCCCATCTGCCTTTTATTTGCTTTCATACACACTTCTTTCTTCGACTTCTTTTTTTCCCGTCCTGTCATCCTTTCAGTGTTCAGTCTTTTTAGGATATTTTCCACAAATTACTTCTCCCCATTTCTCTCCAGTGCACCGCATTAGATCACCTTTCTCCTCCCTGAAACTTGGATAGTCCCTTTCTTGTTTCTCTCCGTGGTTCAGAGTGCTGAGCCAGGAAAATGTCAAATGTTATTAAAATTAGAGCTAGTACGTAGAAGGTGCTGAGCACACGGCCAGATCCAGAATGGGATGCCTGCTTAGGCGTCTGCCTCCCCATTCACATTTTAACCGGCTACTTAAATAAGCGTTAGGCACCTAAATAGCTTTGTGGAGATTGGCCTTTGTGTCCTCAGCTCTTGGTTTGGGTATGCAGCAGCAAAATAATCCGTTAATTTAACAGTCCCTAAGTAGTGTTTAACATCATAATGTAACACCTAAAAATGACCCATTATAATTTATCTGATGGAAAAACTTCTCTAAGTAGTCTCCAAACACAGATTTAAACTAGAAATTTTAGTGGCAGTTTTATGTGTGCACTGCATAAATAGTACACATTTAATAATGCCAAGCACTTAAACACCCTTTTTACTTTCAGTGAAATATTAAATGAAGTACCTTTGAAGTACCTAAACATTTTATTCATTTGTCCTTGGTATTTAAGCACTTAAGGCCTCCTTGACACAGTAGATGGCAGAGGGAGTAAGAACTTAAGTGCTCAAACTACAAACATACCCAACAAGACAGAAAAGAACGCTTACACAAAGTCCTACTGAATGCACACCAAAGTGTATCTTCAACCAAAGTTGAATAAACCATGCTCAAGCTGGACGGGATCTGCAGAAAGCCTCTGCTGCAAGGTTACGCCTAACGGGAACGCGGCAAGGGGAGCCAGCCATGCTTTCCTGCAGGCCAACAGGGAAACTCCCACTAAAAGGTAGGAGAATACAGCTCTTGATGGAGGCCTTAAAACAGCCGAGCAGAAGTTAGTCTAGACAGGACTTGCCAACTGAAATTGTATCTGAACAACTGCGTTGCCAACTGTATCGTTACACGGTTGGCAATACCGGCTTCCTATTTCGGAGAAGTGATAACAATTTTAAGTAACTCGTCTGTAGGATGTCTAGAATCATTAAGAACAGACAGTTAACTGCTGCAGGTTTCTAAAACGGCAGCAACATGTGAACAGTTTACTGAAAAACTGGTTCCAGTGACTGACTGAAATATTTTGTTTCCTGAGTCAGATTGATAGAAAACCTAGTGGTATTTCTGGATAAAATTTCTAACACGTATTACTTGCACGAACAGGAAATACACATCAAGGGCTGAATTCTAGGAAAGTTGGCGAATTCAGGCTAATGTTTCTTTTAAGATTTCTTTCATTTTTCCTTCTTTCCTTAACTCTGAAACTTAGAGAATTTATTGTAGTTTCTTTTGTAAGAGGTGACAGTGCATGGCAGTTGCAAGCCGATAGTTTGGAAAACTGGGGTTTCTTACTTCTTTTACACTAAGGCTTCTTCAGACAGGTTGGAAAAGTCACTAACTTCCTTATAAAGCTGCCTTTCCCTGTAGGAAGCCGGGGGTGGTAGAGGACAACCCCTGCTCCGGAGGACCGCGGCGCTGGGCTGGGGGGGAACCCGCTGGGGAAGCCCCCCCGCAGCGCCGCCGCCTCTCTCGCTCTTGCGGGGGCTTCCTCCAGCGCCTGTGTGCGCTTCCCCGGAGAGCAGAAAGGGCTTAGGCGCTAAGCCTGTGGTTCCCCCACCCGCCCCGAGTGTTTTCATCCCTTCGTTAAGGTCTTTTTCCAGTTTACCTCCGCCTCTTTACAAAACTTGGGGTGCGCGGCGGGGCTGCGCTGCGGTGTGGCCGGGCGGGGAGGGCTGTGAAACGCACCGCCCCCGGGGCAGGGCAGGGGGTGCCGCTTCCCCGCCTCCCCTCCGGGGGGTTTCGGGGTCTTATCGCCGCCGTGTGCGGTCCCCGGCACAACGTCGGGACGAAGGACTTTTCTCCTCGCCGGGGGGAGCAATGCGCCCTGGGCTGAGCAGAGCCGGGGCGAAACGCCTTTCTTTTTCCTAAACCTACGCAGCTGAGTAAGGGTTGTGACTTCCCTCCGCGTCCGTGTGAATTAGGGAGCGCCTCAGCAAATGGCAGCGGTTTGCGTTTAAATTAAGGCGAAACGGATAAAAAAGCATTCTCACGCCCACTTGCTCGCCCTCTCCCTTTCACGCATCCGCACCCCGCACCCATGATCTCATGCTGCTGAAGGCATGGCACAAGATCCTCGGCAGGCTGGAAACGGGGGGAGGGAGCGAGGGAGGGAGCGGGCGGCTCACGCACCCTGCTGCGCCCAGGTGCGGTACTGCAGGGGCCGCGCCTCCCGCCGACGGCTCCGAGGGAGGGGGGGCTCAACACCCGCCGAGCGGGGAGGTGTTTTCCCTTTGAAAAACCTTCGCTTTTAAACGTGACATCTCCCACCCTCGGCTGCCCGGGGAGCGGGTGGGGGGAGCTGGGGCGTAGAGCATCCCTTCCCGCTGTTTTCGGGGCAGGCGAGGGGCGAGCGCCGCGGCGGGGCTCCGCACCCGGGGGGCGATGCGGGCGCTGCCGGCGCCGCCCTGCAGCTGGGGTTGCGGGGGAGGGGGGCGCTCAGCCCTGAAATGGGTTTTTTTTCAGCCCAGTTTGCGGCCGTGTCTGCGGTGGGCAGCCGAGGTGCGGTAGTTGAGTAGTATCGGGAAAAAAAAAAAAAAACCAAAACAAAAAACAAACACCCGGTAACTCTTTGTTTGGCGCCGTGAGTGTAATTACCGGTTAATCAAAGCCGATGCTCGAATAGACAGAGCGAAACATCTGATGGGCGAAGTTTAGGCCAATTGAGAGACCCGAAATCGTTCTTTTTTTAAGCTGGAAAGTGGGTTTTCAACACACTGCCACATCTGAACTGTGAGAGGAGGGGAAACGCTCCCGCTGTGCTGCTGACTCCGCGGCGCGGATGGGTGGCGGGCGGGGAAGAGCGGCGTGTGTGTGTGTGTGTGTGTGTGTGTGTGTGTGTGTGTGTGTGTGTGTCCTCCGCACCGCCCGAGCCATGTTCTGGCAGTGCGCGGCTCCCGAAAGGCAGAGGAGAGGCAGCGCGACTGTGTGGGAGCTGAACTCAGCCTCCCTCTTTAACATAGGCTCGTCCTCTGCATTGCATCCAAGCTTCAGCGATTTGCTGTTTGGAGACTGCAGATTTGCATAGCCCTGCTCTTCGCAAGCATGGTTATTTTTTTATTTTTTCATTTTTTTTTTTTTTCCTTCTTCCCAGCTTCTTTCATAAGGGTGCACTATTCTCCCTGAAACCATCCTCGGGTATTATTGTCAATAGTCAGACCATTGAGATTGCCGGAGCAGCCTGATTATTGTCTGGCGGTGTGTGTGTGTGTGTGTGTGTGTGTGTGTGTGTGCCCGGAGAGGGATCGCTCGGTGAGGGCTCACCAGTTTGGAGATGAATGGAGGGAAGAGCAGCAGTTTGATTTTTCTCTGCTTTCCCAGCGCTGGCTGATGGAGTGGCATCCCCTTTTTTCTTTCTTAGCAGAAATGTGGCATGATTGGCTGTACTGTGGATTACTGAGGATGGGGGAATGCTTGGCACTCTCGTAGCCCTTGCAACTGTGGAGTATTGTTAATGAGCACCAGCCCCGGGAAAGCTGAAACTAGCGATTGTTTGAGCGCGGGGCTTTTCCCCTCTTCCACCTCTTTGCGAAGGCTCTGAACTGCCTGGATTCTCCGCCTCTGACTATGTCTCGGATTGTTTTGGGTAGAAGAAGACCTGGAGAAAAGGATGCTGATAAGCTTTCCCAAAGGGAAGAGATGGCTCGCCTGGTGCGGTGAGCTGCAGCCAGCGCCGTGTGCGTGTGTGCGAGCGCTCCTCTCCCCAAACTTTGCCTCCTTTGCTGTGGCCGCTGCTCCTCCCGAGGACGCCGCGGGCCGGCTCGCCGTGCACCGGAGGATGGGGGGGTTCCTGAGGGGCAGCCCGGAGCCGGGACCCGCCAGCAGCAGCAGCAGCAGCAGCGCCGGGGGCCGCTTGGCCCTGCTCTGGATAGTCCCGCTCACTCTCAGCGGCCTCCTTGGGGTGGCGTGGGGCGCCTCCAGTTTGGGAGCTCACCACATTCACCATTTCCATGGCAGCAGCAAACATCATTCAGTGCCTATCGCGATCTACAGGTCACCGGCTTCCTTGCGAGGCGGACACGGTGGGTTTGGACGCCGCTCCGGTACCCTGCATGGTGGGGTGTGCGCCGCGCCGCGCCGCCCCGCAGAGGTCAGGCGCGGGCTGCCGGGACCCCGCGGTCGGTGGGAGGAAGAGGAGCGCGGAGGGGAGGGGGCAGAAGGGCTGCGGGGCCGGTCCCGCCGGCAGCCCCCTCGGCCGGGGTGCGGGCCCATCCCGCCGCTCCCGGGACAACCCCCCCCCCCCCCCCCCGCCCCTCCAGCCGGGCGGGGGCGGGCGGAGGACGCTGCCGGAGCCGCCGGGCATCCCCTGGGGCCGGCGGCGTCCCCGAGCCCCGGCGGGGTCGGTGGGCGGTGGAGGGGAAGCTCTCCCGCACCCCTCTGCTCGGTAGACGGAGCCGGCTGGAAAACCCAGCCCGGAGGCGCCTCCGGAGCCGTGGCCCCCGGGGTGGGAACGCCCCGACAGCGGTGTCCCTCGCCCCCCTCCCCGGCACCCCCCCCCCCCGCCTTGCCCCCAGCTTGGGGACACGCACACAGCGGGGCAAAGCCGTCCCCGCGGCGGGTGTCGGTGGTCCCGAGGCGCGGCGAGAGGCAGGGCAAGGCGCCGAGGGACCCCGGCGAGGGGCGGGGAGGGAGCCTGGGTGTTGCTTAAATTGCTGGTGAGGATCACGCTCCTTCCGATTCATTACCTTGGTCGAAAGTCGATGAACTAAAGCAAAGGTCAGCTAATTATACAGGGGATCGGGGAAGAAGTAAGCGTTCAGGCACTGAGGAGGGGAAATAATGCCCGCCGTAGCGGTCAGGAAAGGGACGGAGATAAAATTCTTTTCAGGTGCAAATACATTTTGCTTAAGAATTACGGTGCTTCGGTACTTAGTTTCTGAAGTGACAGACAGGTGCTTCAGTGCCCTTTAAACAGCCCTGTTACAGTTTTTCCTCTTTCTTTTTGCATGCATACTTAACGTGGACCTGTACATAAATACATGCAAAATAGATGTGCATATGTTCAGCCTTACCAAAAGCTGTAAAAGAAAGCGAAACACCAGACTGCGTTTTAAGGATTTGAAGCCTCCCTTTGTCTCCGGGGGAGGAAAAAAAGATAAAGAAAAACCCTTGTCGGCTTCTGATTAGATTATACAGCTTCATTCTTCTTCATTTTCTCATCTTGCCTTGCTTCATTTGCACGATCATGCGATGTCATTTACAAGCTTTGCAAAGTAAAAAACAGATCTTGTACTTAACCTTTGCATTTCTGCTCAAGATGACCTAGTTGCAGGCACGGGGTAGTTAGGATTTATTGGATTTTTTTTTTCAGGGCTTGCCAATGCTAGCGTTAGTGGATACAATAGTATTGTTTACCTGAAAATTCCCACTGTGTGCTAAGTACCTTTTAATACTCAACGGCTAGAAAAGGCAAAGTGCACAAGTGCACAGAAATGGCTTTTCTTAAGCGTTTTATAAATTAAAAAAAAAAAAAAAAAAAAAAGAGGAAAGTTAGATGTCTGGTCTAATTCCAAAAAAAGAAGAGATTGAGTAATTCAGGCCACCACTCTCCTCCCTAGTGCACTGAGGCAGCGCAAGATTGAGAATGCTGCATGTTCTGTACTGTATGTGCTTAAAGGGGAAAATTAGAGATGTATGTATGTGCGCATACATGTGTATGCTTATTATTCTTTCAGTTTCTGTCCATATGGGAATATCATTTAGGGGTTTGCTATTAATTTGAGGGAAGGCTAAGAGAATGAGGGGGAAAGAAATGTGGTTGTAGACGTACCAGCTACAGTTCTTTAGAATGCGTTTTAAAATCACACACCTTTTGCCAATTTTAAAAAACGTTGCCTTGGACCCAATCAAAGGGTGATGGTGTAAAAAGGCAGCTTTCTCAGGAGAAATGAGTCTTGTTAAAGAAAATGAAAGATGAAGTGGTGGAGCTGCCACTTAAGGACTTCATGGGGAAGCCCAGGAGCCTCTCCAGAAGTTAAGTAGCTGATTTTACAAAATGAAGGATGTTACATGTCATAAGAAGGCATTTCAGAGTGTTTACTTGATAACTCTAAACATCTTTGCTTTTCTGTGTTTATCAGAAATTCCACTATCTGACAGTGTTTTGGAGCATCTAATTCCTTTCATTATTAATTCTTCAGAGAGATGTTCCCGTTTGCTTCTGTAAGCCTGACAGAAGCGTTTCTCTTTGTGGCTGAGCAGGGTTAGACACGGCTCCTGTGGAGCCCCTCGCTGCATTTCTAAGCATCAGTCAGAGCGATGGGGTGAGGGGTAGGGGGTGCTTGCTCCTCACCCTGGTGTCAGAGCACCCTTCTCCAGCGTCCCAGCCCCTGCAGGCTTAGCCAGGTGAGAGTGAGAACTGGATTCTCAGGCTTGGGTCCGTCAGCATTAGCTCCATTCAGTTTTGCAGTTACTCTGCTCTAGTCTAATGAGGTTGTACGTAACTGCTGCAGTCTTGTGGTGATCTCATATCTGCTTTTTTGTTACTTTGTCAGCTTTTCATAGCATCATACCTGTTAAAAGTTGAAAAGAGCTTTTAGGGTAGGTCAATTAGTCGATCCCTGATGAAAGCATTGCTCTCTAATATTGTGAATCAGAAGTGTCAAAGGAAGGAGAAACGATTACTTTGCTCAGGCATTCAATAAATGTCACCACAGTTCTCAGACGTCCACACCGTCCTCCTCTGCCCCTGGCACTGGCTAGCCCTGCCACCCCCATCCTCCCAGCAAATGCTTTGATTTTTTTATTCTGTCAGTTTTCCTTGAGCCAACCCAATTCCAGCTAATAGTAGCAGCAAAGCCAAAAGCCCAGCATGGTTGGATGTTTTCCACTTCTTCTGAAAAATCAAACCACAATCTTGCTGCTAACACTCTCGTCAGGAAATTTTGCTGGGATTTTGCTTAGTAGTGTGATCTCATGTGGTTTTAGTGGACAGTATTGTGCCTTCCAGAGACACAAACAGAATTCCAACCAAGCAGTGTTGTCCACTCTATTAAACAAAAAGTAGTTCAGCACATAGGTTTTTTTAATATACTAAAAGTTAAAATTAAACATCTTTCAAGCTTGACCAAATGGTCCTTGGACTATGCTTTCTGACTGTCATTGAACTTTGGGAGGTGAAAGATGGCTGAAAGAATTGAAAGTTTAGCCACAGGAAGGAATAAGAAAATAATTCTCTGGATCGCGACATGAGCAAGGTAAAGAGAAGTACAGAGATGTTCAGAGAAGCACATCTGATGTTCACAAATGCAAGTCCTAGGCTGCTCAGCGCCGGCCAGTGGTCTCTGCAGCATGTGGGTTATTTGATGATTTATGTTCATATCTCCTTGCTCCATTTAAGAAGGCGGCTATTGCTTTTGTTATAGCAGTATCTCCCATGCAGTCTTTTTTTTTTGGAGTAGATAGAGTAGCTCATAACTGCAGTGCCTCCAGATTACAAAAACATGGTCTGCCCATGGCAAAGCCCACATAAAAGGAAAGCAATTGCAACTTGCTCAGTAACTTTAAATGAAGACAGTTTCTTTAAGAATCGGGGAACACGATGGATCATGTCTGAAGTGAAAATTGCATGTTGAATAAGTGAAAAGGTAAAAGTGTAGCCATATGGATGGCCGTCACCATCCTCATTCACCCCTTCCTTCCTGCACACACCTCTTTGGTGCCTACTGGGGGCACTTTTATTGCCCCCCCCCAATTTCTCGTTCAGTTACCAAACGACATGTACAGTTTGACTGTTTCTTCTAGCTATTTCTTCTTTCTGTGCACTCGGAATCTTGTTCAGGCTGTTTACTGATAAATATGAGTTGATTCTGGGTTTTTTATGTCTGCCGGAGTAGGAGCCAGGAGGTGACTAATGAAATCTGAATGTTGGTATGTGCATGTGCGTGGAAAGAAAAGGTAAAAATGGGGCTGGAACGGGATCGACGTGCTCACAGGCAGAACAGAAGGAGCTGAGCAGTATGTGTGGGGGTTGTGCATTTAAGGACCTGGGTTAGCATGGTGCCGGAAGGGGATTTGTCTTGATGAAACTTATGACCAAGATACAGGCTAATGGTTTAGGAGGAGCAGAGGCAGTGTGAAGTAGAGGGAATAGAGTACTGGGGGCAGTTATTAAGAAAGTGGTGGTTTGGGGTGGGGAAGTGCTAGGGACCTTTGTGGTGGAACAGTAGAGGGATTTAAGAGTTTGAGTGGAGCGAGTGAAAAAGTGCTTCAACAGCAAAGCTTCTGAGCATGAAGAAGAGTTTGTGGAAAACGAGGGCTTTGAGGAAGAAAAGTTGACATATTTTGGAGGTGAGAGCTGAGGTTGAGCACCGGGATAGCGTGTTACCACAGCACTTTCCCTCCGCCAGTCTTTTCTATCCAGAACATGACGTGGCAGCAGGGACATGCGTGCTGATCTCCCACTTCTAAGCTAGGCCAGCTTCTCCCAGTCTCTGTTTCGCCATTGTGGCTGAAGTTCATGTGCGCTGGACTCATCCACGTGATGTCCATTTAGAGGGACTTCTGTCCATTTAGAGAGTTAGAGAGACTTCTGTAGCAGAATGACCAGCTCGCCGGTACTGGAGAACCGGACCGAGGGCTGGAGCAGGCAGCCCTTGTTCAGTGAAGATGCCTGTTCAACCCCACGGGAGCCTTCACTAAGTCAGAATAGCAGGGCCAGAATTGGCAAGGCTGCAGTGAAATCATTTATACCGCCGTTGTGACAAATGTGACCAAAACAACTTTGAAAGATGTGCTTATGATGTATAGATAGCAATTTAACTTTGTAAGAAATCTGCAAGGAAAGACTTATTAGTGTAGGTAAAAATAATTCTATGGCCTTTTCCTTTTTTTTTTCCCCCCATATACTGGAATTGCTATTTCTGCATATAACAATAATGAACATTTCTAGGGGTTAGGGTAAATGAAATGGCTTTTTTTTTTTTTTTTGTTAGAATGTGCTTATTATATTGCAGAAAAGTGTTATATTTTGATTAAAACATCAAATGTAAATGTTTCCAGATGTTCAAGCATTGTTACTCGATGTGATATTAGAGGTAGAAGTGAAAAAGTCTCATCTTCGTGTTATAATTGCCTTTTTTTAGAGAGAGATCTTTTTTAATGTTGTTTTTTTTTTTTTTTTAAACGTGTTTGTATATCACAATCTTCTTTTTTTTATATCTCCTTTTCATTCACGGATTTTCAAATACTTACTAGTTCTCCTGCTCTGAGCACTTCTTACACAGAACCGAGACATTTTCATGTTTGAAGACTGTAAAGCATAGCAGCTTTCCCCGCGTCTTTAAATTATATAAATTTTATACCCCCTTTCAAAATTTCCAATATGCTCCATCAGTTATTATCCCCATCAGCTGCCACAGTATTAACATCAGTTGGAATAAAATGAATAACAAAGCAATTTCAGTCAGCATAGCGGTTAATTGGCCGTGCAGTTAGATATGCATGTTAGGAAGTGTGGCTTCTATATTATTATTTCTGTCAATATGGCTTGTCAAAGAGGCATACAGTCTTAGCAGTATGGCGGACAGTCTGGAGCACTGTAATCAAAAGTGGAATGTTGCTCATGGATTTCTGATACGCATCTTTATACAAGCCCTACTGCCTTAGTACACGCACAGCTATTGATTGACTGGGGTGCCTTTACAAGAGCTAAATAAATAACAACGCTCTGTTGTCACTTACCAGCAATACCGCTTTTGCCTCAGCCTGCGGTAACCATGTTTTTCTAGATTTAAAGCGTGTTTTATTGTCTTTTAATCAAATGCTGTTTGAAATAAGTTATCAGAAGAAATTAATTTAGCATTCAATACAGTGTACTTCCTGCTGTTTCTAATTTTCAAAGATGGCTTTTTTCTGATAGCAAGAAGTTGACTTGGCTTTAAGGGAAATTTCTTTCTGTCTCTTCGTTTTAGTCCAGGGGAGAACTCTGTAGACAAACCTCTGATGTACAACCGCTATGCCCAGTGTGAGTCAACACAACCAGTTCTACGGTGCGAATATTTTCTCAGCTTTCTCACACAGATGGCCATTACCATGGTTAACCACAGGATGATATGCTTGATTATTATATTTTCCATGGATCACATTGTGTAGTTCAGTGAAGTTAATCTTTTGTCTTCTCCTTGGTCAAAGCTTGCAATAGTTCTTAACCTTTCTGAGTAATCAAGATGACATTACTGACCTCTTCCTTGTCTTTCCCCAGTATCAGTTAATTTATCTTTTTCTTATTAAGTTTGATGTGCTCGGATCTGCCACAGTATCTGCAGCAATTTTTTCTAAGCTAACAACTTCCTTTCTAGTTTGTAAATACAGTGTAGGCAGAACTGATAGATCTTGCTGTGATAATAAGTTGTCTTGTGAATGTAGCTGTGATTATAAGTAGAATGGAACAGTCTGATTTGATGGGAGTAAGTGTATTATAAATAACGACGCTGTTCTGTAAAGTTAAAAGTAACAAACATATAGAAGAGAAGCCACAAACTTACCATCATTTAGACATTTTTTTCTTTACGAATAGCAAGATTGATGCCTGGAAGTAGTTTTCCCCCCTCTTTTTCATAACTTCATATACATTTGTGTGCAAGCATGTGCATGCACACACGTATGTGTCACAGATGTTTCCTCATAATGGGAAAATGGTCCATAGTGTTAAGTTGACAAAGAGAGCATTTCTCTAAGAGTTGAAAATGTTAAGAAGCATTCAGTGACAATATTCATTAACCACAGATGTAATCAGTCAGAACAATATAATTAGTTATTCCCTCCCCCCCTAGTTGACAGAAAAAATGAGCCAGTGAAATAACGTGGGAAAGAAGTAGTGCTGCTGGTGGATGTCACTCCATCAAGCTGGGGTAAGGTGGTGGGGAGGATGCCATGCTTAGACGCAGTCACCAGCTCTGGCTCATGATTAGTGAATCACCATAGAAAGCTGTCGCAGTTGGTTGTGAATTTCTGTAAGCACTGAACTGGCCAAATCCATCAAAATAGCCCAGATTAAGAGTGTGACTGGCTCACGCGCTGTGGGTAGGGTAAGACTCAAAAAGCTTTACCATTTCTGGGGCTTGGTTGATATGAAAAATGTACACATAGAATAGATACGTGGTATCCATGATCCCCAATCTCAGAAGGCAAGAAATAGTTGAAGCTGAGGCAGGGTTTACCTGAAGGGGTGAGGAGTGTGCATAGTCTACATATTTGAACTGTAAACAGCACAATGATGAGTCTTCCTTTTAAATAGATAGATAGGTGTTTCCTGAAGAGCTTGCTGCTCAAGCGTGGAGTGACGGAGGGCTCAGCAAGAAAAGATTTGCTCAGATCATTCCGCTGTTCTGGGCCCTTAGCGGGGGATGTGCTCAAACACCTACTCAGAAATGACAGAAGTGTTAACTCTTTCTTTAGCTCTCTTTTACTGCAGCTGTATCTGCAAAGAAACGCCAACATGCTTCTGAAGCAAGTTGACTGCTTTCCAAACATGTTCTTTTATCCCTGCGTATCTGCGACTGAGTTAGGGCTTCTCTAATTTACTTCATGAATTCAGCTCATCTGCAATTGTAAAATAAAGAGCAGAGAATGACTAGACTTCTTGGAGAAACTTCAAAAAACGCTGAGAAACTTTCTCTACCTTGAAGAGAATCTTAATCCACGTTTACGTTGCTGACTTGCTGGAGTTGGTTGACTTTCTCAATGACGGCAACTCTAGAGCCCGGGGAAGTAGGTAGAAAGGAGATGGGGAAAAATCGCCATTGGCTTGCCTCCTCCTCACTGACCGGTGGAGATGAGATGTGAAGGAATTGAGGGCTAAAGAAGACTGTTTCTGATCATTGGCCTGGGCCTGAGTTGCTTTTATTGAGGTCAAGCACAAAATTTGCACTGCATGACCTGATCTGTTGTGCCTCTGTCGGATCTGATGTCCCCCATGCAGGTAGCACTTCTGGTGTGGTCTCCCTCCACCCAAAACAACGCTTTTTAAGCTGTGCATGAATTATTGCAAATAATAACAGAAATATATGTATTTTTGAAATAGGTTTGATGCAGTTAGTGGATGTGTTCACTGTGTTTCACATGACAAGAATTATGAGGGAGCTTTCATCAAAAATAGTGAATTGCCATATTTATGGAAAACATATGAGCATGAATTGAATCATGCTGTTATTTTGGGTTTGGATATTCAGTGCCCACAGAGAGGGGTTTCGGAGTTGTGACAAAACAACAGATGTGAGATTAGCCCCTTTGGCTGTGTCTAAACGGATGCCTCTTAAATCCTTGTGTCCCAGTTGGTCAGAACATGCTGTGGCTCCCATCCAAGCCCCATCCTTCCACCCATGCTCTTCTCAGGCTGGTTTGTGTTTGCGGTTTGCCTTGCTGTGGGTTTTAAATCTGCCTGGGGCATGCACCCCAACCCTGGCATTCAGAGCAGCTCTCAAATACCGCTGCTGATTCTAAAAAAACCGAGAAATGCTGTGAACGTCCGTCTTCCTAAAGAATCTGTTATATCAAGTGAAGTTAAATTAAACGTATGGGCAAGGGAAGGTGGGGGAGAAGTTTACCATTATTTTATTGCTTGGAAGTTTTTCCAAGTAATTTTTTATTGCTTGGAAGTTCTACTTAAATTGCGGGAGTATGACCGCTCATTTTATGCCCTGTCAATTAGAAGACTTTCAAGTATTGTAGTTAAGAAACACGCAACATGCTTTCGTTAGGGCTAGAATGTGTTATGTATGAGAGTATGTAGGCCAAACGCTCATTTCAACCGTGCTGACTTCTAATAGAAAACCAGTCATTCACTAAGATTGAAGCCAGAACATTTTTTGTGATGGTAATTTTCAACTTTTGTAGAAATCTCACATTAGCTCATAAAGTTTGCTTGTCATCACTCAGCACAATTTGACAGCTTTAGCTGTTGTCTGACAGGAATATAGTAAAATCCACTGTATGGCATTTAGGGGGAGAAGTTGGTGAAGAAAGAATAGTAACAACATTATTTTGCAGCAACAACAACAAAACCAAACATCTTAAAGTGCGATGTTTGACTATCCTACTGTGCAAGACATTGCAACACTGTAGTTAAGCATGCAGGTAAGAGGAATTGTTGGTCTGTCAGGAAGGATAGTGGCCTGCAAATGTCTGAGTAAGACACTTAAATTTCAGTTTGTAGCTGTCAGTGATTTAATGAGTTGTATGATTATTTAAACGAAAATGCAATTTGCACGTAAGCGTACAGGAGCTTAGTTTCAAGGAGCCTGAGGTCAGCAAAGGTAAATAATTAAATGTGGGAAAATGTGATACATCTGCTAGATATCTATAGAGGCAGTTACTTTCAGTATGGCAGTTATTAACACTGATGTAAATTGCAAGTGACTCAACTGAAGACTCCTCAGATCCTATCTATTCATTGTACTTGTGGGATAACATTTGCCTGTCGGGGGGCTTATGCCTTAGACTTTGGGAAGGTGGGTTTCAGTGCAATTTGTGTATTTCATACAGCTCCCAGTCCAACACTTGGACTAGGGACAAATGCCACTGTTTCAGTACAAGGTCACTGCTGGAGATGTGAGAAAGGCTCATCCTAAACTGGTCATAGCAAGTGTGGTATGAATAAATAAATCTGTCAGGATTTTGTAAATATTTTCTGTTTGTTTCGAGTCATTTACTTGATCTCTGCTGGCTATTTGACAATCACTCTCCTCTTTTTTTTTTTTCTTTTTCCAAATGTAATTATTTGAATTGAAAGAAAAACTGAGAAAAAAAAATTATATGTAAACTAGGAGTAAATTTACACATGCATATAGTATGTGGTGGTACTTTTGTCTTCTGCAGGGTCAGTTAATTGCCAAAGTGTAGTTTGGAAAAAAAGGAAAATTGGGGGGAGAAAAGAAGCAGCTGTTATTGCTAAATGAGGCTTAGCGTAGATCAGTTTAACATTGCTAAAAAACCCGCTGTTTCTAACTGTCATGTGGAAAAGTGGCATACAGACATTAACCCTTGGCCTGCGTAAGCACTGGTATCTCTGCGGCGCCACAGCCTATCTCGGCAATAGGCTTGTCTGGAACGGTTATTCCCGTTTCACGGAGAGGAGCTGAGGCATGGTAAATCATCTTCTCGTTTGTGTTCCCTCTTGAATGATTCAAAGAAATCATGCGGTGGTCAGATTGGCCATCTGAAAATTCCCTCTGTGTCTCTTGCGCACTTGCCCGTGACATACGAGACGTATCTGGGGCACGGCCAGAGCGTGTAACACTCAGTTGTCAATTGGCATAGCTTAAAGCAGATTCCATGCTGGTTCAGCGTATGCCATGCCTCAGTCATCCCTCCATAAGCTATTCATTGGGTAGTGCTTTTCCCGCAGCTGCGTGTCCAACAAAAAACTAAGCGCGGCAGAGGTTAAGGATTATTCGGTTCAGCCTTTGCTTGTGCTTGTTAATGAAGAGCCATGTAGTTTATTTCAGGACTACACAGCTTTACCTATCTCAATGTGACAAGCACCTAGCCGTAAGTCACACTGCAGCCTGAAATGGGAAAAGGAATTAAGCTGAGACTCGCTGGGTATCGCTGTTTCGTTCTGTTGTGTTGTGCTAATACTAAGACCCAGGGCCATTAAGACGATGTACTAGTTACTGAACGAATACCATCCTTCCTTCGGTGTGTAGGGCGTACTGGGGGGTTAATAGAACTGATTTGTGGAAAAAAAAAAAGAAAAAGGGTGATGCTGCAAAGAAATGGGGGAGGGGAAGAAGAAAAGGAAAATGGGTCGAGCAGGCAGAGCTTACCTTTGTTTAAGAAAAAGAAAACTAGAAATATTTTCTCCCTGTGAAAATTTGTGATTTTTTTTTTTTTAACAGAGAATATTTTCTCGGTTATTTGGATTAATTTTTATAGAGCTCTTACAATTATTTTAGATGCAGAAAAGGCATAAAATACTGATCTTTGTGTATGCTAGTACACCAAGCTTAGAGCTCTCATGTCTTCACAGATGAGACTTGCCTGTCTTTCGGTGTAAGTCAAATTTTTCCAAATTCCCTGTCAGTGCTTACGGTTTTGGGGCCATATGGGGGGCAGTTCCCTTAAATATTGTTCTCTGCTTGTCTTGTGATTCCAGTTGCTCATGGTATCTGATGTCTATTAAGTGAGAAGGGCAGTCATAATGCATTGAATCTAGATTTGAACTGGTGGCTTCACATCATGTCATTTTATTTTACAGATACTGTTTGCCATTTAAATGTTCCCTCTCCATGTAATTGCTCTGGATGTTTGAATGTTGGCATCAGCAAGCGAGTTATTTTCTCTCTGTTCCATCAGTGAATGTGAACGGGGTGAGGATTTCGTTCAGTGAAGACACATCTAGCTTTGTTTGAAAGGATTAGTTCCTTTCATATGTTACTTTAGGACTGTTAGGGTAATTAGCAGTTCCTGAGAATGATTTCACAGGCCATTATTTGTGAGAATGACTAGGACAAGCCTTTCTAGTGTGCAGTGAGTCTGTGTGATTTACCATGTGTAATGCCAATAGACGCGAAGAGTCAACAATCACAGGGGGAAGGTCAACATTAACTTTCTTTCATAATTTCATGTTTGGTTTTGTTTTTTTTTTTTTTTTTGAGTAATACATCATGTCGTGTGTCTTTTATCTTGGCGGATGTTATAATTTTTAATATGATTTGTTTGTGTTATGGTGGCATCTAGAAATTTCAGTCGGAGGTTGTGAGCCCATTGTGCTAAACAGGTGGATTGAATAGAAAAAGACAAGAAAGCTGAGGAAATAATCACTCTCTACTCCTGACAGTGCTCTCCAGGGTAGGTTTCAAAATAGCTCAAGAGCTGTGTAAAATTAATAAGCTGTTCCTCATGTACTGAAATCCTCTTTCGTATTGCATTGGCATGAGAGATCTCTGTAGAGAGGAGGGGCTGCAAATAAGATTTGCCAGAGGATGGGGTTGAAGATTGTGCCTCAAAGACCAGATTTTACTTTGAGTCCAATGGATGAGTGCTCTTGAACAGTGTGCATGAAAGCGGTCTGTATGGAATTTGATCGCTACAAAGTCTCTGGGTCACTGAAGTCTGCTTAGTCTCTCGGAGCAAGGTTTATTAGGCATAAAATTTGAATCAGTGTCCTTTTGTTTCTTTAGCATGTTTGTAGTTTTCTTCACTGGTAACAGAAAGACATGGGAAATAAGGGAGCGTTACTCTTATCTAATAGAAACTTGATGGGATATTTCAGTAGCTTTTTTCAGGTACGAGGTCAATTTGTATTCTCTTGTTGTCCCAAAACTCATGGGATCATTTACTCGGTGTGCAAGCCAGTAACACACAGGGTCGAGGTACTAGCTATTTATTAGCGGTTCTGCGCAGAAATGGGTGCTAGGGGGTATTTCCGCCAAGTTAGCACACCCCACATTGGAACAGTCATTCATTTATACGTCGTAAATTAACATAATTAGCACATTCATCATTTATCAACACTTTGCTGGTGCTCCTAATTCCTTATCCTGAAGCTGATTGGTGTGAAATGTCATTGTCTTCATTTAAAGTGTCTCTTAATTTCACTGTGCAGGCTTAGTGGGTGAGGGTCTTCAACCGCAGGCAGGTATCCTAACTTCCAGAGGAGCGGTTTCCATAGTACCATTAGTCAAGTTCACCTACAGGGCACATTTCATGAGGTATAGCCAAGTTTCTTGGGCAAACAGCCCACTAAAGTTTCTGGTAGCTGGTTTTAGGTCCGTTTGTTCCTTCTGTCCCATTATCTTGTCAAGAACGGTTTACAGAGTTACAGTCATAGAGGTTTCGGCATCACTCTGATATGGAGACACGTTCCCTCGGACTCCAGATTTGCAGCGTGGCATGGAGGTTTTGATTTTGTTGTGGCATTTAAAAAGTGGTATTTTTTTCATAGGGTATATGTTTGGTGCATATATGCAGTAGAAAAACTGAAAATAGAGAGGTAGCACTGAATCGTAATTAGAAGGGAAAAAATCATTATCTGTCATGGAGAAAACTCTGAAATAATAAATACACTGGCACATTTTACAGCTATCATAAATATTTATTCAGCACATGTCCATAGGCTAAATTTATTACATCATGCTCACTTAAATGTGTTTATGAAACGATCCTTCTGCACACACACATTTTATCAAATTTTGGATTCCTTGATTAATGGCACAGACCTTTTTTGCTATGTGGCACAGTCTGTCATACCTCTAATCCAATTTTGAAATAAAGGTATTCTTAGATCTTATAATAAGGCTATTCTTCTTGCTACAGTTATACCTCTTTTCCTTGTTTGCTTATAGAATGGATTAAGATTTAATAGTGATATATTTCCTAATAAACACAGCTGGAGGACAGCTTCTTCCATTATTTTAGATATACCTTTGTTACGTCTTCATCAGAACCCATTAAATATTCTTGGACAGTCACTTAGCAATATAGAAAATGTTTCTTGTCTTTGATTTCAGCAGAGACATTAATCCAAATGTTCTGGGCTGTGTTGCTTAATTGTCAAGGAGTTAAATATGCACGATGAAGTTACAGTAGTTAAAATGCACTGGTGTACATCTAACGTTTATAGATAACCCTTTTAAAGAAGTCTGGATGTATTGCCATGTTCAGCCATTCTGTCTTAATTCTAAGTCACCGTCACATTGCCTCTGTGTTTTCTTTTGCAGTCAGTCAGCCAAAGACCCTGTTGAACGTTTGCCTTGCAGCCTTGCGATTTTAATTATCTGATCAAGTGTATGAAATTCTGGTAAGGGTAAAACCGATGACAATTTCTCAGTAAGTTCATGCCTTATTACTAGTTTTGTAGGAAATGGAAACCAAGTTTGTAGCAGATTTGAAAGGAGAGGACTCTCCAGTTCCCTGCTTTTCCTTTGCATTACAGACTGGGGTCTTTGGGTAGCATCATCCCCGGCACTCGGTGTTGCTGATTCAGTGTCTTGTATTTCAGTCAGTGAACTTGTCTTAGTTCTAATTTGAACGTACACAAACTGTTGCAGATTCACTAATATAATCCTGTGGATAATTTATTAATGAAATTAAAATGATTTATCTGCTATGTAGTATTTATCACGAGAGTAAAACAATGTAGGTGAATGTGGTGTATAAATGCAGATACTGTCCATTTAACCTGGATCACCAGCTTCTAAAAATCTAGGCTCTATGCATTATATGAAAGTAAAATAATCAACTAACAGTAATGAGCTCTTATTAAAAAAAAAAAAAAAGAGAGAGAACGAGACTCACAGCTACAGGCAAACTCATCTAAGCTGAATGTCCTTAATCATATATAGTAACATTAAACACCATGCAGGGGAAAAATCTCTGGCCTCCTCCTTGGGAGGTAATATGCGCAAGAAACTCTCTGGCGTGATTATCCAGATACTCTGAAAATAAGAAAATGATATACGTGTTAACTTCAACATTGTATGAGGTTTCAACATATTGTGTACAAAGCAGTGGTTGAGTGAACCAGGTTCTCGCCTAACTCATGCTGCTCTCAGCCATGACTTTTGGGCCACCAGGCTTTTTTCCGTAGGCCTAGCTATGAGGTGTGTCCATAGCAGTAGATACAGAGGGATGCTATTGACTGTGGTCTAGTATTAGGTGTCAGGAACATCTAGGTCAGATCCTCTCCTAATAGAGATGGTTGGAAGCTGTATTTTGCAGTGTTTAATGGACATACCTTCCAGGAAGATTGCCAGTTCAGCTTGATATCTAAATTGCTTTTTACCGCATTTGTGCTGGCAGATCTGTTGAAGATGCAGGACTCTTCAAATGTCTCAGAGTTATCTAATCAAAGGTGTGATTGAACCATTGGATAAAATATGCTCTTCATTGTCACAAGCTCTGAAACTAGGAGAACATGACTGGTATGTCAGTGAGCGAATGCTCTACTTTCAGCTTGACCAGCATCCCCAACTGGGAGCTGTGGTTGGAAGCTAACGTCGCACAAGGCATGGGCAGTCCTGTTTGATTTAAGAAAGCAGACAAAGAGCCTTCACTGCAACTAAACTGCCGCTTATTTTATGTTCTTGTGAATCACATGTAGCAATACAGACTTTAGGGAATAAAAATTGTATCCGGTAAACACTGTTGCCAAGATAGCCAAATGAATTATCCATGAAGTGAAAGGTACACATCCTGAAATCTTATCCAGGTATTTTAGCAATTTAAAAGATGTCATTTTGTACACTGGGTATTTCTTAAATGTTCCATTAAATTGCAAACTCTCTATATAAATGCTAATTTCATTAAAATGTCTTTGCATCTTAAATATAAATGAAAACAACAGGATAGAAGCCTTGCTGAAAGTTTGCATGGACGTCTACTTATGCATATTTTTTCTTATCTTCTGCAGCATTGTCTTTCTTTTTTTTTCTGTAAATGAACACTACACAAGAACATTTCCTGTCTTTTTTCTTTTAACATTTCTTATAGCAGAATATTTTTGACAGGCCACTTTTGCTTTCAGAATTAAAATTTCCCCCACAAACGGTTAGTAAGAATAACAAAACATTGTGTTTTAACTTGGTAGGCATGACGATGATACCAGCTGTCATTTAGCTGTCCCATATACTAGTTCATGCATGCGAAACAAAATGATTATACTTACAATTTTTGGTCATTTACCCAGTTCCTATCAGGGAAAATTATTTTAAATGGAAAATAGTTATAAATTGATTTTTTTTTTTTTTCTTTTACCGAAAGTTCTTTATTGAGAGAAGAGAGTAATGCTTCACCTCTTACGTAAACATGCTTTTCCGAAAGAAACACCTACACAAGGGCCAAATCAGTCTTTTTCAGGTGTGGTAAATGTGCTGAGTGGAGACACCAAAAAGAAAGCAGAGTCTGCAGGAGAGGCTGGAATTCTTTATCCACAGGATTGTCTGGACATACCGGATACCCTAGTTTCTTCACCAATGATACCCGCCCCTTGCTGAGAGAGTTGCGTGGTTGTGTGATAAACCTTCAGGTGTCTTCAACTATCATTTTTGGCAACCTGTATTGGATTCAAGATTAAGGCCTTTTGAAGTAAGATAGTCTTCAACCGTGCACACGCACACTTAAAGAGTCATAGAGTGATAGAATGGTTTGGGTTGGAAGGGACCTTACAGATCATGTAGTTCCAACCCCCCTGCCATGGGCAGGGACACCTCCCACCAGACCAGGTTGCTCCAAGCCCCATCCAGCCTGGCCTTGAACACCTCCGGGGATGGGGCATTCACAATGTATATACCTGGGTGTACATTTTCCTTTTAATAAGATATTGCAAGCATTAAGACAATGCTGATTCTATGCCTTCTACCTCTTAAATGTTAAAAGTAAAAAAAAAAAAAGATGACTGACGTAGCTGTTCCAATGAAATGTTTAATGAGGCAGGTGCTGATCTCAGGCATCCTAAACAATCAGACTATATTTACACGTGTTTAGAATCTGTCCTCTTAGCTCGAAAGCTGCCTTTGTGTCTAAAGGCATGATTTTAGCTGTCTGTAAGTCCCATGTATTTGGATGAGTGTATTCACATAGAGTATTTGACCGGCAAGTCTGGTGTTAAGCACAGGAGCGGGAGCAGAAATCTCCCCGTGCTCTGGTGCGCTCCCCATGGCACCTCTGGGCAGTTAGTTTTATTATTAGTGGTTCTCAGGCTCCTCATCTGTAAATTAAGAATTCTTCCCTGCCTCCTGTAGGGCCGGTAACAATCTTGAGTGAAATATGTTGTGAATGCATGGATAAGGAACAATATTCTGTAATTGTTATTTTAAAAGGGATTTACATGTATTGCTCTTAGGTCAGGCACTTACAACATTGTCATCTGGTGTTTTAAAATATGGCTAAGCCGAAGGGTCAGTGAGAGCTTCAGGCTATTTTTTCTTCAGAGATTTTAATGTCTTGTTCAACCGTATGGCAAGAGTCTCTCATTTCCAGTTCTGAGAAGCATTTTTTTATCTAACAATAGAAAGCTGCAGAATGTAACAAATTGTGAATCTGGTTAGTGGTGTTTGATCTCCCATCTTTTAGGCATCAGTGGGAATGATGCAGTAACTGCTCTGTTCATAAAATTCCCATGGATACAAAGGCATGTTTGAGACATCAAGCAGAACTTAGATCCAGATCTCCCATGGCCGAACTGACTAGAGATAAAAACCTGTAATTCCAGCACGAGTACAGAGCAATAATGGCAAATAACTAGTTTCCAGAAGGGATACAAATATTTAAAATTTCTTGGGTGCTGTTACTACATGTGCTACCGTTGCCCTGTGTACTGCGGTCAGACGGATCTTTCCATCTTCACTCCTCTAGCTCAGGAGATTTCCAAGTGCCCATATAACGTAAAATTCTTTTTCACTTTTTTTCTACTTCTATTCACAATCAACTTCTGTTGTCATGGGTATTTAACACAGTTCTCTGCATAGAAGAGTCATAGTCCTGATATTCATTTAGCAGAAGAAACATGAAAGTGTCGCCTGTGTACTTTGTTCAAGGCTTGTTTCCATGCTAGGGTCAAAAAAAATGATTTTGCCACAGCAGTTAGGATAGAAAGTACTGTTTTCAGGTTCCATAATCAAGACAAATACAACTGCCTGTTGCCATGCATCATATATTTTCCACATTATAGTAATGGATGCACTGCTGCCACCTGCTATGTCAGGGCTTCCAGCTAATTGGAATAAGTTATGTGTGTTCCAGTTACTCTTACGGTCTATAAAAGGCTGCTTTGTCCTAAACTAGATAATAATTTTTGATGGATTTCCTTATGGTAGCAGATATTGCTGTACTCTGATGAGAACCATTGTTTTTCACAAACACAGGTGTTTTCTGCACATATTAGGGCTTTAGAGACGATTCGTTCTACTGAGTTTATGCTAAGGCTATCATTTGGTGTAGGTGATATGACCCAGATCCAGGTGTAATAAATCCTGAAAGGGACATGAATAGATGTGGTTGATGGTGCCATCCGCTCATGGCTGCTGGCTGAAAAACCGGTATGTGCCCTTCTCCTTCAGCCTGGGGTCTGCGATAGTTCAACAAAAGCAGCCCCCTCCTCCTGGTGCTGGGAGAAGGGTTCTGGCCATGGGAATCAGAGGTGGGATAACTACAAAGGTAAAGAAGTAACCTTGAGTGTGCGAGGCGGGCTACGTGCGGCGTGGTCCACCTGACCTGTTGGGAGTACGGCAGATCCACTGCTCTCTCAGCTTCGCCCAGCTGGGTGGAAGTTGTCCCCAGGATCTTAGAGAACGTGTGACCTTGTTCCAGTGCTTTCTCTGAATTTTTGTTTTCTGTTGGGTTGGGTTTTTTTTTTTTTTTTTTCCGCTCTCAGAGGTTGTAATCTTATCTTACAGTGTAGCCGTGACATCAGAAATGAGAAATGTGGTACTTTTTAGGTGAAGTTAATTCTTGTAATACAAATCTAACTTGAATTGGTATTACACTCATTTAACAAGAGCTGCAGCTGTTATGACTACCAGAGCATAGTGCGTACAACTCTTTAAGTAAATTTCCTCATCGTAAGTGATTTATGACTTTTAAAAGGTACCAGACTCCTGGATTTTAATCATTCTCTAATACTCAGGGTTGCAGATTTGGCATGACAGAGTAACAAAGGGAATTAAACGTGTGTGATCCATCGTTGCTCCTGTGCTTGGTCTGGAGAGCATGTATTTCAGCTCTGGGAGGAAACCTGACCTCTTCAGGTGGTAGAGGGTCTTGCTTTTTCCTCTCAGGTGCCTCATTTGGTCCCAAATATCAGCCAGCGAGTGGCTCTGCTGAAACTGCAGGTTTCATTCTTCAAGCCTTCATCTTCCTTGCTTCAAAACTAATTGGAACGGTCTCTTTTCTCGCTCCCTTTTCCTCCCCAGCTCTTCCAACCTACTTTTTTAGGTGAGATGGTAGGTGACAGCAATAATATCCTCAAGCTTACGGCCAATTATCATTGTAAAAAGCAGGCTAGCTATTTTGTAAAAGAAAAAAGAATAGTATGTGATTATGTGCTATAAAAATATGAGAAAATGTGAGTTCATATTTTAAAATAAAAATGGTTAGTACTTTTTAGCACTTGTCATGCTGGCAATAAGGAAAAAAAAAAAAAGAGTGACGTTACACTGGGTATAAAACGGTAGGATTTTTTGTGTTGTGAATCTCTTTCTTACCCCTCCATTTCCCATCTCAACCTCACGACAGTGCCTTATAGAGTTAGTCATGGCTGAATAGTGAGGGCAGCCTTCAGAAAGCAATCTTCAGTCTTAGAGGCTACTTGTGTCAGCAAGAAAAGCAAACTTCCGTGGTAACTGCTAGTGAAAGTATTTGCTACTTGTTTTGGGTATCTTCATCAGTTCATTGGAGAACAGTTTATTTAAAATTCATGTTCTCGCAGAACATGCAGGTTCTTTTGAGATCTCTGATGACCATTGTGCTCATTTAGTAACACCTTTTGCGTATAAGACTATATGAAATGTACAGAATATCTGAAGTGAACAAGTTTATGTATTACATAAACACCTCTTCCTTTACAAAATGTATCCTAAAGCTGCCTCTCTTAAACCTGTAAATTAAGTGAGCGCATGGAAGGACAAGTGCCCGTTTGTGAAATTGTCAGTCTTGTTGATACAAAACACACTAACTAAATATATGTTCTTTTTTGCTTTTCCTATATAAATACTGTCTGGTGACTTATTGTAGAAGCGTAACTTCAACTGAGTATTGGTTAGTGTTTTTTACTAGATACTTCTTGTTCGCAAACCTGATAAGACAAGTCTTTTAAGGAGCAAGGAACTTGCAAACCTGATACGACAAGTCTTTTAAGGAGCAAGGAAGCTGAGCGCGTGAGCCATTTTAGCAAAGCCGGTGCAGCTAATTAATCGCTAGTCCAGCCAGTCTTAGCTTTTTGGTACAGGAGGTTTTGTCACGTACAAATGTCAGTAGAAATGGGAATTAGCCGGTGATTGACAGTGTCTTGACTATGTAATTAATCATTTTCCTTTAAATGCGTGTTAGTCAAAGACTTAGTTATTTTTAAGAAGACTGAAGGATCTGAGAAATGCCCTTTGTCTTTGATCGTCTCTTAAACTTGTAATTAAAAGTATCTAAAGCTAATAATAGTTTTTCCTCCAAAAGAGGTTTGCCAAAATGGAGGGATCTTGCTAGATTAATTAATCTCTGCTCTTGCTGAGCGCAGAGTATATAGACTTTGAAGACTGAGAGTTGCAAAGCCTCATTTTATGCTGAGACCCCATATACGACATTTGCGGAGGAGTTTGGGTTTAGAAGGGCCTACATCCAGCCTTCTTTTTCTCAAGGATTTTTTCAAACTGTTTTCACCAGGAAGGAGTTGGTAAATAAAGATTAGAAAAGGAATATAAAAATATTTAGATTCTCTTTCCTCTTCCTCCACCTTTCCATTTGCAAATCTAAAAAAAATTACGGTGATAAGTCATTAAACATTCCTCACCTTGTTACTTGAATTGGGGAGACTTTGAGTCAAAAATCGGTTATCATAATTAGGTGGATGAATAAATGTCTCAGAATCTGTATTCTTTTGCAGTTCTATCCCAGTTTACCATGTTTTGTCCCTTTGCTCCTTTCTTCAACCCTTTGCGGCCTGTACTTGCTAGGGATTGTATTTTTCAGCACCAGTTTGCTCACGGTGGCCCTAGAAAAAGCTGTGGCTCAAGAAATTATTCCCGTCTGAGGAAAGGTGGTCTTTTCGACAAGACCCTGAGGTGTATTACTATCAAGAAATTCATTCATTCACTTAATGCATATTCCATGATTCATAATTCTAATGAGTTCTTGGCTATTCATGCAATAGTTATTTATAGATTATTCTCTGCTTAATAAAATATGGAAACGCTGGGCTATGATACTTTCTTTTGAAGAATACTCGCAGAAATCAGTTCCTCTTAAAACATTTATTTTACATGCAACAGTTTACCGCTTGTTTACTTTATGAATGCATGCTGTGAAGATGAGCAATGTAAGTCAAGTGAAAATCCAGCTATGGTAATGTATATTGAAGGGCCACTCAGTAACCCTGTAACATTTTGTCTTGCTCATTTTTGTCACCGGTAATTTTACACAAAGCAAGCGACCTATCACTCGATATATATTGAGAGAACGTCGAAGTTATGGTGATTCATATATTGCAACTCTGCCATAATAGAGAAAGAACCATATGTAGAATGAAGTAATAGGATATGAAATAAAGCGATGCAGGACAAGAACCGACAGTTGCATTACATTATTCAGTGGAACAGAATCTGAAACTGCTGCAGGGGAATGAATACATGATACATAATATGGACCAATATATCATGTAGATCATTTAATATATTGAAAAACTGATGTATAATGCACTATTGAAATGGGGTGTATAATGTATTCTGTGGAGAGAATTTTCTTTCAGTCCTCCTGACTTAGGCATGGGCATAATGGAATATGTTGTCGTGTTAAAGAGTAGCTGACCTTGCCTCCGTTTACAAAAGGGGAAGAATCTATAAATGAGCTGTTTCATAAAGAGGACTAAGTGATGAAGAAAATTGATTTCCCAAAGGAGTAGCGTCAGGGTCAAATCAATCTTGGACACAAGCAAAGAATATGCTTTTTTTTTTTCTCTGAATTGTGTGATAATCTTTTGACGAATACAGTGCTCCAAAAAGTCAGAATCGTTACATTTAAGAAAGACTTTAGCTATCCACAAGGAGAGCTTACGTTATGTGGAATGACAGAAAAGCTTTAATTTTTTAGTGTTTACTCTGGACATTTTTTTTCACTAGAGATTGGTTGCATATACCCTGCATCAGTCTGCCCACATCCAGGATCCAATTAGTTTTTTGAACTGCTCAGTAATATTTTTTCATGCCACCTCATTGATTTATAATAACTGGAAGTAAGCTTAATTAAGAACATATCTTTTTTTTTTGCAAGAGAATCAAGAAGGTCTGACGGAGTCACTTACAATCCAACTTCAAGCAAATAAAATGCCTTACTTGTTGAAACTGGAAAAACTCTCCCTAAGGATTATTAAATGCCTTTTACAGGTGTGAAAAGGATCTTATTTTGTTAACAAATACATCCATAAAGAATTTTCACACGTTTATAAAACCTGTTGCTAAACTGGGGAGACATCTTGTTTCTTAATGTAGGTGACTAAATGCTTCGGGAGATGCGTCCCCCCAGAGGCACTCAATTTAAATGCCAGCCTATTTAATGCATGCTGTAAGAACAGAGGCACAGCTTATAAAAAGAACATTAAAGCATATTTATACCTTGAATATCGGCTAGGGATCGTACTATCAGTAAGTAGAGTTTTCCAGCTGGGTTGCAACAACAAGGACATCACCAGCAGACTTAAAGAAGTCGTTATCTCACTCTACTCAGCTCTTGTCGGGCCACACCTGGAACGCTGTACAGAACGCTCCCTGCTATACAGAAAAGATGTGGACAGGCTAGAGAGGGTCCAGAGAAGGGCCACAAAGATGGTCAAAGGACTGGGAAGCCGGTCTTATGAGGAAAGGCTGAGAGAATTGGGTTTGTTCATCCTTGAGAGAAGGAACCCACAACATTTTAAATGGTGAATTTAGGGGTCAATTTCTTCCTCCTTTCAGAAGGAACGTGCATTGACTTCAAAGGATTGTGCTGTAATGGAGACCTTTCATTTTTAACAGATATCAGTTGAAGGAGATGAATGATTTCTAGAGGAGCAGGGACAAGACGGACATGGCCGGGAAGCTGGAGCTCTTACTCCCACACACTGAATAGCCTGTGAGCACCTATGTTCCTTCAAAGTGCAAGGAATAGGGATCTCAATTAACAGAAATCTGCTGGCCCTATTTTCCCACCGCAGTGTAAGATGAACTGTTACTGAGGAGTCATTCATTCCAGGACTTTCTGCATGTTCTGTAGAAACACAGCTTGAGCAGGGTACATCATAAGTCTGAAAAGCTCAGCAAAGTCTTCAGCACAGCTTTGGAGCCAACCAACCAACTCCCTTTTATCCTGGATGAAAACCTTATCAGACCAATATATTTGAATAGATACTCATACTCATGGCAAGGGAAGATGTGGCTGAGTCCTTCACAGAAAAATCTCACGTGATAGATTGTGGATAGAAACAGCCTGCAATCTTGTAGAGTTTGAAAGAAGAGTAAACCTTTCAGGTTTAAAATATTTTTTAACATTTCAGCAACACTCTTCGTATAGTATTGCTCACAGTCTCTTGTATCCTCTTCAGTTCTGTTACCGCCCCCTCCCTCCCCCATCAAGGGCAAAAGGATGCAAATGGAAGTCTGCCATAAATAGGAAAGGAGTATGTTGTTGTAATTCTGGTATAAATTTTGCTTTACTCAGTAGAACCGAAACCCCCTGTTTTTGTAGTTTTGGTGTGTTGGCGTTTTCTAGAAGGCAGAACAGTTTATTTCTCTATACTTTAGGGAAAAAAAAAAAGGCTCTGGACTTTTTGTGTGGTTTGTTTGGTAGACCCTTAAATCATGAGTAAAACTGGATGTGAGTGCGGAGTTGCTCTATGTCATGAAATCTGTTGCGCAGAGTTTGCTAATGGAAAATACGATACAGTAATATTGCATGAAGTCATTCTTTGATAGGAGTACTCACTTGCCTTTGCATTTTGAACAGGTGCTGTTCAAAAATGTGTAGGCCATCTCCACATAAATTAATTTTCCTGAATGCACAATAGTTCGGGGGTTTTAATGGCATGTTTTTATTATTTCTGTCACTTGTGGGTTTTTTTGGTGAGTTTATTTATATCTTTCTCATGCTGTTTAACAAGGTTAATATTTAGAATAAACAACTTTATTTGCATAGTGGATTTGTAATTAAATATAATCAAACCGTTATCTATCTTGACTGAAGTAAACTGCATAAAAAATTGGAATGAGAGAGAACTATTCATTCACTTTTTTGTAGCAATGACTATTATTAATTGCTGTATAGTAGTTAACACTAAATCTGAGGTATGTTTCCTGGTCAATATACAATATATTATTTCTGTGTTTCATCTGTCAGCAATTGGCATGTGTAAACTGTGTAATGGTTTAAATATTTTAACAGTAAGTTTTAGGGACTTTGCTCTCTGAGATGGTGAATATACTTAAATGTAGGTCTCTCAGGTTAAAATGTTGGTCCTGCCATCAAAAGTGGGGAAAGTTCTTTTGTGCATAAAGGGGTCATGTATGTTGTGAAAACATCTGAAGAAGTTTTTTAGAGTAACATTCTAGCTGTTCTAGCAATTGTCTTACACAACAAGCAATAGGATAGCTACAAATACGCTTGCCTCTATATTCTTTTTTTAAAAATTCAAGTTAAAAGTAGTTCGGTGTAATGTATTAGTGATGCCATTTTAAAATGAACTGTATGTTTTCCAGGGATTTTTACTAATGCAAATATGTAACCTTACAATTTACACGCAGTTTGTAAATTTGGTGCAGCAAAATCACTTCGTTCACAAGCGTGGCACCTCTAGGAGAAGGATAACAGGGATTGCTGTCTTTTCCTTTGATTTTCAGAAATCCTGTGCGGATAACCTTGACAGCATCAATTCCTGCCAACAAATACAAAAATAAATGCATGCAAGCTTTCTGTTAAGATTTAGGAATTACTCAACTTGTCTGTAGAGGAACATTCTTTCTGCTTTGAGACAAAGATAACATAAAATACTGTGAGGGCTTCGGTCAGCTCAGACTGTTACCACTCGAGGAATTTTACAGCTCAAGGTATTTGGAGTCTTATTTGCGCAAAACGTGTATTCATAGGAAAAGAAAAAGTAAGTTTCTAACAAACCTGAAATGGTCCCCAGTTTGCAGCAAAGTATTAGGCAGACATATCAACCAAAACAAGTGAAAAATCTGTCCACTGTACATCTGCCGTATATGCATCAGTTTGAAATGAACATGTAGGTATATATAGAAAATGAATGGAGAATAACAGACACGAATCTATTCTTTCATTTTGTTCGAGTTGAGCTTCTTTAAAATAAAGAAGAAAATATTCCCTAAACATTCAGTGGAGCATGCACAGGTTTCCCAAGCTCTTTATGTAACCGTTTGATCATGGAAAATTAAGAGTTTCCTACAGTTTTCTATTCACTTATGTGATAATGTGAAGGCTTCCGCCGCCCCCCCCCCCTTTTCTTTTCCTAGTGATTCATGACAGGGGAAAAGTGCTGACGGTTTGTGGGGAAGTCAAATGCCATTAACCATAGCTGGGCAATTATCCCCAAGGAAAATCTCTGTGTAGGTTCTCGTTGCCTTTACAAAGCCTGGCTCCTGAAACGTCTTAAGTTTTCTTGGCACGTTTTAAGCGCTTTCTGTGCCAGTGAGGTCTCATTGTTATCACGTACCTGTGATATGTTTACATTGTGCCTTGCGTATTTGCTTTGTGTGCTCTTTGCTTGAGTTAGGAGGAGGGTGGCCTGTGTTAACAGGGTAATTTACCAATGTGTTTTTAGTTTTGCGTTCCAACGCAAGGTGTTAGTGTGCTTTGCTGCTGCTGAGTTAGGCAGTGGGATGGGTAGTTTTCCTTTCCTAATGTAGGCAGAGTAAATTGATATATGGATTTAATTACCTGCACTCAGAGGCTGTTATGATGGATTCCTTAAAATGAAGTGATGTAAACAATTATACAGAATTAGACCTTTAGAAAACAGAACAAGAACTAGAAGGAGATTTTCTTCGGAAATGCATCTTTTGTCATACCTAGTCAGTGAAATTATATATATATATATATAAAATATATATATTTATATTAAAATAAATTCAGGTGAGCTCATAAGCAGACTTGTTTTTCCCAACTCATCTGCTAAACACCGTGCTTTTTAGCAATATATTTCAAAATTAATACGCTCATACTCTGGGCAAGAGTAGTAAAGTGCAGTGGTAGTTCGTTGCAACAAAAGGGGCTTCCCAGAGCTTTTCTTGTTTTCTTCTCCCTCTACCTCTTCCTGCAGAGAAAACTTGAACGAGGAACTAGAGGGGAGATAAAGCTTGTGAAGCAAACTTCAGATTGCGTTTCTGTGTTTGGCTTGTTGCAGAAATATCCTTGGGTTCAGTCTGCCATCGCTGCTGGTTCTTTGACACTTGCATCTTGCAGATCTGTCATAAATGGAGATCCATCCGGAGTAGCGCACAGAATTGTTTTTTGCTTGTCAGAAGAATAATTCTTCTTAAATCCAGTTACCAAGAAATTCCACACCGGCAGCTTCCTGCATTAAAGGGCTTTTCTACAGTGTGAAGGTGACAGTCTGAGGATGTACTAGTATTTGGTACTGATTCCCTGTGTGATTTGAGGAGGCAAATTTTGTCCTCATTTACGTTGTCCTTATTAGTGGCTGAATTCCAAACTGTAGAAATATCCTTCAAGTGGCTTCGTAAAAGATTGGAGATAATCTGAGGCAGCTGATTTACTATTCTCTGTTCTGAGGCCAGAGAGGAGTTACCGTAAAGAGAGACCTCATATATATTCAGATCTGGGGGAAAACTGGAGTTACATATTTTGTGGATTTTAATGCACATAGCAATATCTTTAAAAAGCTGACTGTGAAACGCATTTAAAACTTTACACCACAGCAGAAAAACTGCCGTTCAAGAGGCTGTAGTTCTTGCCATTTCCTTTTAACTGGGCGAAGCATCGCTACTGAATTTAATTGCTCTGATTTGTGGCTCATGGACCTTCCAGTCACACTTTCCTTTCAAGTAAACTTTCTTTTTTCTCTCTCTCTTTTTTTTTTTTTTTTTTATTGGATCTTTTACACTTTCTCTTTGACTCTCATGCTGTGAGGTGCTGGGTGTCTTTTGGGAAGAGTTAGATGCTTTTAACTCCTAGGGAGTTTCCTGGATGTTGGCTACACTCAGCACATCACAAGAGAGTGTCCCTCAAAGTTCCCTTTGATTCTGCGGAGCGGACAAGGGACAGCAATGATGGTGAATGTGTTATGCCAGGCTAAATAGGCACCTATCTGTAAAAGCGTGGTTTTATAAACCAAGAGATTACTCACACTAGTAACAACACCTTGTGGGAAAACCTGTAGTTTACATTATAATCCCTGCAATCTTTCCTAACTTTTTCAAACAACTCTCTCCCTGGCCAGTTGATAATACTATTTCTTCCTAATACACCCTTGCAATACACAGACAAAAAGTGTCACTCAAAGTAAGTGGCTTTACTCAGTAACTTTCTTAGTGCATTATTTTCAGTTTTCCCAGGAGACGTTCTTAGACTTCAAAGGGTACAATACGTAGATGGTATTTTGCCTCTGCAGAGCATCTTATTCTCATTAGCGATCCTTTTTTTTTTTTTTTTTTTTTTTTTTTTAACCTTGCACTAAAGAATCCGTGTCACAAATTGGGCCAGGAATTTCTTGTCGCATCATGCTAAGTAATGCATTCAATGGCTTCTTCAATTGTTTATTACACTTTGGGCAAACTTAGCAATTAAGTGCAGCATGAATGTTTAATTAAGAAAAAAAAAAAGTGGAGGACAGGATGTTCATTTTCAAACAGTCTATTGGGTAAATTTAAATTTCCCATTACTTCATCAAAATGCTGGTACTTTATATGCATGCAGAAAATTTCATCCTGCTCTTTGTAAATTTGAAACAGCCAAGAGAAAAGCTGTTCCTTTATGGGAGCAAATATGGGAAACATTCTGTCCTTGTTAGAAATGATCTTGTTCAGGCATCTTGCAAAGCTGCCTTCTATTTTTTCATTTAAAAATTAATTTCTAATGGCTTCTCAGCATGGTAAGTGCTAACAATAACTGGTTTGTTCAGGAAACACCATTGCCATTTGAGATTCATAGTTCTGGATGGAATTCTTTTCCTTTTTAAAAATTAATGAATTTACTAAGGATTAACTGATTGTGAAATGTACTGATTTATTTCCTTCCTGTCTGCTCATTTCAAGTGACTTGATTCTATTAGAAATCAATATTGGTGGTGTACCTGCATGTCTCTACCTGTAATTTCTGTCTCTTACATGTATGTATACATATGGAAGGAAACGTGTTATTTTTCTGACATAAGTTTGTCTGCAACGTCACTCAGCTTTTTATATGGCAGCCGTATCTTTGTTGCGTTTGTCTACATCCTGCAGAATTCATTGTTTTGAATTATTTTTTTTTTTTTTGTTTTTTAATCTTCTCCTTAGTCTTACTTTTAGCGTCTGAATAGTTTAGGTTTATTCTGAATATTTTCCCTGGGTAATACTATGGGTTCCTAATGCTGATCTGAAAATTCTTTATGATCTGTTTTTATTCAGAAGTAGTTATGTGCTCACGAGCATGGTAGAACTGAACCAGTGGGAGGGACACAAGAAAAGGAGGGACGTGATTTACGCCAAGTGGAACAGAAATTGTTGGAACGACTAATTAGTCAAAAAAATAACACCAGATATGTTTGGTGTCAGTGTAACATTTTGCTCACATCAAGATAAAGTGTTTCATGTTCAGTTTGACTTTCCCAACTCTTGCAACCCAACAAAGTAATCTTTTTTTTTCTGACTGGCACTACTCATTGAATCGACTCAAATTTCTGAACTTTACAGCTCCAAGCCTGCAAAATTTTCTTGCATTTAATGTGAATTTACTATTTTTTAAAAAATATTCCCAGTGCACCTCACTGTTGGATTCTGACAGCATAATATTTTACCTGGAATTTGGACTTCATATTGCATTTCTTGGAGAGATAGAGAAGTGCAATACAAAGAAACTTTATTATTTCCCTAAATTCTAGACTGAAACAAAAACTGGACACTAAAATTGTAGCCAATTAAAAATAAGTCCTTGCCAAGAGCCCTTAATCATTAAAAAATCCTTCATTTCCTTGCACAGCTCTGCACTTAGAGCCCACTTAGAGCACACTCTGCATAAGAGCTTTTGTGCGAAACTAAGTAGCATAGTTGGCTTTGTGCTATTATACCTAACACGTGAAACAGAAACAATAGATGTTATTTTTTTTTCTGAACCTGAATAAGTAATAGGTAGGGTTTGGGATGTGGCTATTGTATGTCTAGGCCGATCAAGGGGAAAAAAAAAAAGATAATACAACCATATTGATATGCATACCTATTTTCACGAACATTACCTGTGCTACGTGCCGTATTGTTTTTTGCGTACAAATTTTATTTTCAGTGTCTTCTTTTAAAAAAAATAAATATTCCTTCTACGTATTAAGGCAGATCTGGCTTAGAATATGTGGTGTCAACAAGACCATCTGAAAGAGAGACTGAAATTATAGACAGACCTTTTCAAATAACTCTCCTATTTCTTGTTGTATCATAGTCTCAAAATTTTGATTTCTTGTGATCTGCCAGGACAGGAATAAATGCTCTAAATTATTGGAGAGGACAGTGCTTTTAACTCCTCTGGATTTACATAAAATATGCGTAGAGTTCACCCTACATCCTTTGGGAGACAATGATTCAGTCAGTGAACAAGGCCGTTGTATTACTCACTGTGTTTGTAGGACAATGTGGTTTTGTTGCGAGTGTAAATTGTGGTGACCTATGGTGACAATGAGGAAAGTGTCTGGATGTCACTGCAGGAAAAGCTGGAGGACAGTGAGCGGCCAGCTGGCATGTACCCCACCGGCTGGCTAAGCAGCGAGCTGCACCGGGGAATCCTGAGCGTCACACGGTCCAGTCCGGCCTGAGTCAGAGCCTGGGAACGAATCAGCCGCCTCCTAGTAAAAATGACATAATGTAAGACTTAAAAAAACCCCAAATGCTGTGATGAATTTTCTCTTAAGTCTTCTACCCAACTGACTGGCGGGATTTTTTCCACGATGATAATTTCTCGCCTCCTTTCACTTCCCTACTGGATCACTCCTGAAACGCCATGCAAAAGGAGTGATTCACAACTTATCTTTCCCAGCAAGGAAATCAAATGCAGAGTTCAATTGCACTTGGTAACTGCAAAGGCTAGAGAAACCGTAACTGTATCTCTTTTTGGCTGCTTTTACTCAAGCATCACTCTTGTCCCCGCTCTCATAGTTCGGGTGCGTGCTGCATCCAGGTTCTGCATCGAGAAGCTTGGTTAGGAGTTGTTCAAGTACACTTATTCACTTACTTTGGAATCATCTTTTTTTGAAAACCAAGTGGCAGAAACATTGCAAGCAAGAAGAAGTACGTATTATCTAATAAATACAATATACTAAAATCTCATACTAAGACGTATATGTTAAATGAAAGGACTGCAGCTTCCATTCTTGCCCTCCGTGCTGAATTTAATCTTACAGGAAAAGATGAGGCTTGATAATATCCAGGCAATGCGTGCAATTCCATATTCAACAGTGTCATGATGAAAATAAATAAGTCTTTACTGATTTAGATCTAATTTAAAAATATTGCAGGAATATAATCTCAGGGAATTTTTATGCTGATGTCAAAAATGTAAACAGTACTTTCAGAGGAGATATGTAATTTGTAAATATGTAAATTTAATATGTAAACCTGAAGAGAATTGTAATTTCTAATCTTGTTTCTGTCTTTACTGGTAAAAAATATAACTATCTGGGCATCTCTGTAGGAGATAATGTTTTTCAGGGGTTGGAGTACCTTTTTCTGACAGCAGCAGGGTAGAAGAATGTAATATAGTGACTGGTGTCGTTTCAACACTCTTCTGTAGAGTTTTAGACCAAATATTGTATGAAAAGGTATAAGATGACTTTTTTTTTTTTCTTTCTTGCGTTTCTACCAGCTGCGAGATTCTCTTACATCCTATTAAAATTGTTTGTAAGCAGTGAGTTTGCCATTTGCCTTAATAACTAACACCATGAACGAACCTAAATAAGCATGTGAATTCCAAGGTCACCACTGCCATGGAGTTGTCTTTGATTGCTTACATTGTGCTTTTGATAAGTTGTCATCATATCCTATTGATCTTCCTCTGTCTGTACTTCAAGACTTAAAAGCTGGGAGGAAGGCAGCATAGGCATTTTTTAAAGATGTAAGAAGATATTCTGGCCCCTTGCTTTAGGTTAAACACAGGTAAGAAAAGGAATTGAATGGATCTTCAAATGGTGTAGTAGAGCGAAGCTGCAGTGGTATACGCTTTAAGGATCTCAGCGTATTATTAAAAAAGGCTGAATTTGAATCGAAATACTTTCTGCATAGTTGAAAATGTTGGGCTTCAGGTCTTGAGTTAATTTTTTCCTTCGTTCATATAGCTTCAGCTTCTAGCTAATATAGGTCTCATATGGGTATGTGCAAAAGGCAAACGTGCATTTTCCTCAGGCATAGAAACAGAGGTAAGAGCTGTCATTTATTTTTATTTTTGAACAGCAGCCAGCCAAAGGAAATTGTACTAGGTGCCATAAGAATAGGATTGTTAATAACAAAATTTAAAAATAAGAATGCAAACTGAAATCAGTCCTTTTCCCAATTTTTCTACCTACCTTCTTAAACTTGTCTGGTTCAGTTATGTATGGTTCATTGCTGATTTTGCAATTGCTATGGAGCTGAAACCCACAAAATCATGCAAAATCGAAGACTTTTTTTGGACTGCTTCAATTGCTGATGCCGTATATCCAAAGAGCAAAATACGGCAACTCATAGCGATGATTTAGTTGTTTCAGGGTAGTGTGCGTTTCTACAGAAATTAAAGAAATATTACACGAAAATTTAATGGATCCTTCCGAGTTGCCCTCTGTTACTTTCCCAGAATTTATTTTTCATTCTTTGTACCTCGTAGTTCTGGAACATTATAGTTGTACTACTGTTCTTTGTCATTTATATCCCCGTGTCCTGGAGAGCCATAGGCAGGTCGTGTGTCTGCAAGCTTGGTATGATACCTAGGCTAGCACAGCCAGCAAGGTGCAAAGCAAACTGTACCCTAATTACAATAAAATCGGAGAAGAACCATAGAATGCAGTGGTATTTGGTTGCTGTATTCGTTTAGAAAAAAATAATATTGCAACCCATATCACTTGCAGAAGACATTAAACAGCATCTTTGCAGTCTAAAATTGCATCAAGTGTTGTTGGTTAGTATTGTTCCGTTAGGTAACGCTTTGCAGTAGTTTCTCTTCACACCTGCTTTATTAGAAAAGAAGCTGAATGAGCATCTAGCTTTTTCCTTCCTCTCCCTGTACCTGGAAGTTTGTGGAATAGCTGAGATTGGAAGGGACCTGTGTAGATCGTCTAGTCCAACCCCCGTTCCCCAAAGTTACCTTTTCGTTAGTCAAATATGCAGCATTTTTATATATACCTTACACAGAGATTTGCAGGAGTAAATTGAACAAAAGTTATTTTTCTGATATTTTTATTGTTTATGTTTGTTTAGCACTTTGAATTCTTTCCCATTTTATTTAAGTCATTAATGTAGCCAGACCTAGCTGTATTTGTCATATTACATATGTATCAGGCAAGAAAAGAAGAAAACATTGGTAAAGAAAATGTTTTATTAGAAATGGCAAAATAAACTCTTGTAAGGCGATTTAGAAGGTATTTTCAAAATTCTGAAATTACATTTGAAATTCTTGTAGCAAGTGAGCGCTTCCATAGAGAAGGTCAGGCTTTTTCATGACGATTACACTTTCCGTAGATTTGATTTTTTAGATATTTGGGTGATGCCTGCTTTGTTTTCCCCTGGCACAATGGTATGGTAGCCCATGATCGAGGACTTTGCTGTGGACATATCACTATTAATAGCAAATGAGGAAATACAAGCACTGGGGATAGAATCTCAGGGTTCTTTTTAGAATTCTTGTTAACTTCACTTGCCTTATTTTGCCTTAGACAAAGTAAAGACCAGGAGCTGAGGTCCTACGCTCACTGAATCACTTGTGAACACACACTGATTTGTAATGTGAAGCATAGCCCAGGGACATTTAGGAGTACTTGGTCACACTTCCTAGAGCTCTTACAGTCCACTTGGCTTTGAGAAGGTTTGGCCTTGACAAAAATGTTAAAAATAACTGAACTACTGGAGGAGATCTAATTTGGTGGTCATCTGCCAATAGTGCATGTTGATTTGGTGGCACCCTCGCCGGTTACTTTTGCGTTCGCTGTGGAATGGCCTTCAAAGATTTCAAACTAAGGATCCGACAAGACAGCAGTCAGCCAGAACGTCCTTCATAAATTTTGTTCCCTACATCTTTCTGGCTAGTCGAAGCCTTGAATGTAGTTATAATGGCACTTATTAATATATTTTCTTTCCCTAGTAAGCCCAGCCTGAGAGGAGAAAGAGAATGCTCCGTTGCAAGTATTGCATTTTCCATTAGCTTTTAGGAAAATGATTCCCCTTCTCTCGATCCCCTCTCTTAATGTGTCCTTAAATGGTCACGCTTCTGATAATGCTGTTGGGAGAAATACTTCTGCAATTTGCTTTGACCTTTTTGCTCTTCCTCATATTTTCCCATTAGTCTCAACCAATATAAAACTAACTAAGCTTGACTCTTAAAATGAAAACGGCCCAAAATCTCTTTGGGAATCACTGAGCATTTAAGAGACAAAAAAAAAAAAAAAAAAAAAAAAAAAAAAAAAAAAAGCATGTGCGATATCTGAGAGCGAACTAATTAGACAAGAACGTTTTCAGGGACTGTTCTTATGACAAACACGATTTCAATGTTTTCTTCTTTACAGAACTAGAAATAGCTATGAAACTTGGAGGAAGGAGGGTTAAGTTCAGAACAAACCCCACATGTTATAGATCATTACATGTGTTTTGAAAGCTGATGGGCCTCCCTCTGTATCGCTGTTTTTCCCCTCTGCCTATCACAAAACCAGCACTACAACCTTTGAGGGTCATTTGACTGAAAATTGTTCTTCGTGAGCCCAATTCCATATTTCAGCCTATTTTACTTCATGCAGGCATCTTTCTCTATAATGTGCAATTTCATTATTATGAGTACCAGCTCATTTATAGGTAGGAAAATTAGCAGTGCACCGTTTGGAAAACTACATCTTTCTGTACCGGGTTACTGAAACATCAGAAAAAAAAATAAATACGGTAACTCCAAGGAAAAAAATAATTAGTGAATTTTGGTTCTTATCACCCTAGCTCTCAACATTAAATAAAGGTGGGTTTACTTGAAATCAGCTTGATAAAACGCTGAAACTATTTAAAATAATGGACACGGAATATACTCACTGTTGGATTCTGATAGCATAATATTTTACCTGGAATTTGGACTTCATATTGCATTTCTTGGAGAGATAGAGAAGTGCAATACGAAGAAACTTTATTATTTCCCTAGTGCAGTAAATTGCACTACAATGGATTATCTACAAGACCAAGAAAGCGAGTTGGCTTGAACAAGTTGATTCCCTTAGCGTGATTTAGGGATTACATTTTGCACTAGGAATCCGAAATTGCCGAAGAAGTTCAAAAGAGATTATTATACTGCACTCGTCATTGTCAACACTGAGAAGAGAGAAGAGTACCATGTGGACATGTCCAGGATAAATTGTCTTTGCAACAACTTGTTCAAAAAACCATCAAGATGAACATTTCCAAAGCTGAAGGTCTATTTTTAAGATGATTGAAATAGGAAAATTACGCTGATTGTCAGTTATCCGGAATTGTTGTCAGTCATTTGGGTGATTGTACTTGGCAGTATTAAATGTAGAGAAGGTTTTCTGTTCCCTGGTGCTGTTGTGACATGAATGACAATGTATTGCCTCAGTGAATAATAGGATGCTGGTCTGATTTAACTGCCTTCTGAACAGTCTTCTCTCTGCAACCCACATGGGAAAAGGCTGGGAGGCGGCAGTGGAAGCGGCTGTCTTCCACCTGCTGTGCTCTCCTCTATATTATCACATGTGTGAGCCAGAAAGACAGAATTTTATCTAACATATCCATTTATGAATCAAATTGGGGTGGAGTTAATCCGAAAAAAAACCCCAAAACCAACTCAAATCAGTATTTCTTGAAAAAGATTTGAGTAATCGGAGAAAGGCTTAAACCTCACGCCTGTCCTGTGCACAACGATTAATTTATTTCCACGGGAAACAGACACTGTTGTCACTGAAGTTAGCGTGAATGTTATTAAAAATGGTGGTATTGTGCTGCTATATCAAGAGCACAGCACTATTTTTTTAAGGTCAAAAATCTCTCGTAGCTGAAGAAGTACAGACTGTAGCTTGATGTAGTTGCATTCATCCTTCTACCAAAGTGAAGTTCCTCTTTGCAGTGATTTAATAAAAAAGCTTGTGTTAAAATTTGCATTTCTGCTTGTGTAGGGCTCGGTGCCTTGAAAAGCAGTTTCTGTCTGTCTTTTATTTAAAAATCACATAGATCTGGCATTGCCTACTGAAAAGGCAATACAGCAACACGTTGTACTAGTGAATTTAATTATACATGTATAGGACACCGAGAAGATTCAGATAGATATAATATTTACCTTTACAGTTCACTGATCAGTTAGTATGTTGTTACGTAGACTGATTTGATAATAGCAATTATACACTTCAGTAAGGGCAGGTAATCCGCGAGAGCCGTTGCTGTCTCTGAGGTTGTGATGCTCTGCGACTGTGATAACAACCTTTTCAGAGTTGTTAGACTAGTCATGTAAATCCTTCTTAGTTTAGGGATCATTGACCAGTTATGCTGTAACAGCTCCTTAGGAACCATTACAGTCCCGGATCCAGCTAGCAACGTTGGTGTTCTGCAGTCAGGTTGAATATTTCTCTTAATATTCTGGGTTTAATCTTGCCCCGTACAAAAGCAGCACGGAAATAGTGCTGGCAGTTTGGAATAAGGGGATCCTTATTTTTTAAGGCTGTAGATGCCTGCCGTCACAATCTCTGGATTCTTTATGCATGCTAAATGAAGTAACTCTGTTTAAGAAAAAACAAAAAAAAAACCCCACGCTCCAAAGTTAACTTCACTTCAACGTAAGCGCGGCTGAAGCAGAACTGGTTTCCTGCTACCTGAAGGTGCTGCAAATGAGTAGTAGCTCCTCTCCGCGACTACGTACTGATGTTTGCCTCTTTTGCATAGCAAAGGCATTTAGTCAAAAAAACAGAAGTCCCCTTTTGAGCTAACCCACTTGGAGAATATTGATTTTAAAAGGCAGGTTGTTCGATATGCGTGACTCAAAGTCTGTTAAAATGCAGCTTTCTAAACTTCATGAATGATGCGAGTGAGGAAGAGATCCCTTGTGCGAAAATAACCAAATAAATTGTTCATTCGTATTTGTTGCAGAACGATAGACGCCTAGGAAAATATCAGAAATTCTGATTTCAGTTTACTGCCCTGTATTTATAGCTGCACTTCAGATTTATCACGGTAGGGTTAGTTGTGTGAATAATGGTTCATCAGTGTGAGCGCGGGGAAGTCACAGTATGGCCCTTAGTGCTGTAATGTGAGCTTATGCAAGGAGATCTCTAAACTACAGCTAAGCATTCGATAAATTATTCAGAATAGAAGCAGAATCTTTAAGCCACGGATTGTACTGTGTATCTTTACAGCAATTGTTGGGTAAACTTCATATGGCACAACAAAAGTATGTGAGGGTGTAATTTGAGAGAGAGTTTCTCTTACTTCGGTGACGTATGCATCCTCCATTGTGTGACACAAATAAGAATTGCTCAAATCCTTTTTATAGTTCCAGTCTGAAACAGCTGCTGTACATGGTTACGGGAAAATGATGTGCAATACTCTGTTGGAATGATTTTTTTTTTTCAAGATTTGTGTTTAACAAGAGCAGTTGAATACATTAGTCATAGTCCAATCATAAACACGATGATGACTCAAATCTAACTGTGTTACGTGGCAAGCGCAGCGTAGGCTCCGTACAACAGTACATTCCAGGGGTTCAGAGGTATCTTGTAATCCAGACCTGAACCTTGTGCTGCTGAAGCCAGCTCTGCGGATTTGGGAATGATGAAGGCTCGCTGGCTGGTCGATGACGCTCCAGTTCAGCTTCTTCAGTGTACATCAGCTGACGCGCGTTGACTTCGGCTAAGAGCTTGTAGTGGTGTGGACCAAGAGAAGACCTAGACATGTGACAAGTTCTCCCAAGGAGGGATGTGTGATAATTTGCTTTAACAGCACCTCTCAAAATAATAACAGTTGCTTTAAACTCTCTTCAGTTTCTAGTTTGAAGATGCATATAATGCCCAGGCTGATACTATGTACAGACATGACTACTATCATAAGATTATAGTTTCTCCTACCACGTAGTTGCTCAACACCATTGAGCATAATAATTTCTTAATTCCTTCCTTTATTCTCTTGTTTTGAAGTCAAGGATAACTGTATATGAGCCACATTAATTACTACTGTAAGAAGAAACCATTTCCAGTATCTTCTATGGGGATATGCTCCATATGCCCAGAATTTTGTATAAATTATTAACTGTTTTTGAAAAATCTTGATTTCTTGTTTCGTCACCTTCTTTCGAATAGTTGTAAATTTTATCTTGGCTGCTCTTGTATTCACAATTGTATTTCACCTTTTCTCTTTTTGAGATTTAAAATCCCATGATCTGTGTCTCTGCTGATTTTTATTTTATGCTCACAAAGTGCTAGAGACTTCTCTATTGTAGGATTTACTATTTAGAGAAGATTTTTAGAGTGATTCCTTGGTTAAAATAACTGACTAATTAGAAACACTAGCATTTGAAATTACTGCACCGGTGTGTCGATATAACAGTTTCTCAAAGAGGAGTTTTAACACATTTTCTATATACATGCAGCATCTGAGAAAATTTTTAGGGGTACTATATATAGATTTAAAAATTCTGTACTGGAAATGCTGTGAGTCCGGATCGCTTGAATCAGCAGCTCTGTCAGCACAATCTGAGGCAATATCGCATTGGATGCGTGTTTGTTAGTTGAAGTGGGGAAGAGCACTCTGAACAACGGAGCGCAGAAGTATCCAATATGGGATCTCCCAACGTGCCCAGGAATGTAATTTATGCAGGGGGTATACACATGAGAGGTACTTCATCATGCAAGGAAGTTTTAGTTCACTTCTGTCAGATTGCTCCTTTGAATAATGTTCTCCGAGTGAAGGAGTACTTAATTTTAGAATTTAAGCAGTCATTTTGTGAAACTTCTTTCAGAAACATATTAAAACAAGACTGATGCGTAAGATATAAATCAGAGTTTTTGAAGCTTGGGGCACAAATTTTTGTTTGGTCTCAAATGATGGTTTTCGCATTCTCAGTTCACCAGCATTTTGCACCTTTTGTATTTCAGTTCTGCCTGATTTTTTTTTTTTTTTTTTTTTTTTTCCCAACGGACAGATTGCAAATCCCATCACAGAGTTCTTCTGTTTAACATGTATGCTTGACGGTGAGCTTCCAAGTCTGTTCCTCTGGTTAAACAGGCCAGTAAATAGATCTTGAACATTAATGTATATTGTATATTGCCTATTGGTAAAACAGAAGTGGTGAGGTTAAGTATCCAGTGCCTTTCTCCTTGTGTAGTTGTTAGAAGCAGCGTAACATAGCGTGACACGTCTGCCAGCGCTTCACACCCACCCGCTCATGTATAAATGACTGAACAAAGGACAAAGCAATGAAAACTCAAGCTTTGCTTTTTAAATAGAAACGATAACTGGTTAGAGAAAACCAGAAATAGGAGCTGTGCAACACATTAGAGAAACAAAACTCCAGTGGAAAATATTTGTAGCACTTTATGAGTGATTACAAATTATGTTAGTAATTATGTGTATGTAGCTAGCAAGTTTTGAGAATATATATAATGACCAAATTTGACAGTGTGCAAATAAAAATGTTTGACTCTGATGTTTATTTTGTGAGAAAAAGCAATCAAGGGAAACAGCCATTTATATTCTTTAGTCTAGATTAGTTAAATACGTTTTTTTAAAAAATAAGATTGATACTTTTCATACGAAACCTAGAGTCGTTATTTTAAATCCAGTTGGTTTCCCAAAATCCAACCAGATGTGTATTTCTTAGGGGAAAAAAAAAAATTGAAAAAATTTACCCATCTTTTGTCTAGAAAACAAGGACTGCAAAGTGAAGCTCATTAGGAAAACAAGAAGGATGCTCTATTTCCCTTCTTCTGACCTGATTGATATTCTCTTTTCTCTCTCCTGGCGTGTTTTCTGTACTGCAGACCACAGAAAAATAGCTGGCAACTTGGCTTGATTTTCTTCCAACCTTCACACTTCAAATGCAGAAAAAATGTCTACTAATTTCTATTTCAGTGTTGCCATAGATACAGTTTCTATGATGTTTCTATTTTTTTACTTCTGTCTGTCTATCTGTGTTTCATCTTGCTAGCTAACAACTTTTTTTCTTCTTTCCTCCTTTACTTGCCATACTTCCCAGTTTTTCCCCTGCACCTATTCCGCTTGCTTAATTTAATCAGGTGTTCCTATTCTCTTATTTTTTGTAATTCAGAGTCCTCACTCTTGATGCTTTGTTCCATATTTGTATCCTGTAATACCCCGCAGAAAGTGCCCAATGTATCTTGTATCTTTGAAATACTCTTTCTTTCTCCTATTGAAACTCACAGTAATTAGCTTTGCTGTGCATACTGTTCCAAGGAATGCCTTCAGGTCTAAAAGTCCCCCTTCCCCTTCTGTTCTCAGGTTGTACTGGATTTCGCTTTGATTCTGTTTGTGGTAGACACATGCTGATGCACCATAATACCCATCCTCTCATGCTGCACTTTCCCCAGTTTTTGTTTCTCCCAGAGGCTCTTCTCTTGATTTTTCTTTTCTCTTTATAGTAAATATATACAACAGCAGCAACTCAGAAAGCACTGACTGTGTAGGCTTAATGTACCTACTCATCTGCAGTCATTCATCATTGCTGCTGGATCGCTTATACAACTGCAAAGAGCAAGACAGTTCAGTGATGTACTTAAATTGCATGCTAACTGCTGCTGGTGAAAAGATTTCATCCCTGTTATTTAAAAAAAAAAAAAACTAATCATGACTTTATTAGTCCTTCTTAAGATGCAGGCAGACGTTGATTCCTAATATGCTATGTGACATTTATAATCTCCTGATCTAACAGGAATAAGCAAGATCACGAAAGTAGAGCACCTGTCTCTCCATGGCAGTTATGCCTTATGCTCTAGGCACTAGGTCTATGGATGCCTTCACAGTACTCACACTGGTTTAACTTTGGAGCTCTAATTTATGGATCTAATTTAGGGCTTTGGAGTCCCTTGCATATCTACTGGAGAGCTTTAGATTCCAAATTTAGGTGCTCTGAATAGCCTTCCATGGAGAGTGAAGTTTCTGCTTTGGACTGTTAAGGAAACCTATGATCCCAGTTGGGACACTTCAGTGATGCCTAGAGGCAGCTGCTGTCTTCTGTTTTCCTGTGCACACATTGCGTCCTGTGCTATTCTGTTCAGGAAACATAGAGCCTGGTTATCCTTAAGTAACAGTTGTCATGGATTTTAATAGGGTTGCGCTCAATGGAAAAGTGTCTCAAGTGACATTCTGCCTTCTTTAAATTGGGGCAAAATGATAACTCGCTTTTACTACCCGATGACATTTTTGCTGAGTTGATTTTTGTTTGGTTAGGTTTTTTTACCAGCAAGGTTTTTCCCATCTGTTATTCTGTCCTACGGGGCATGTATTCTGGAGTTCCCCCAGGTCTTGGAGGAAGTCTCATATACCACCTTACTCCTCCTTAAATATTTTTCTTCTGGCTTTTTTGTTGAAGCAGTGATTTAGGTTAGGTAAAAAGGGATTGATACAAATCCGAGATTGATATGGTTGGAGGATGAGATTGATTAGCCGCGTGCTTACTGTGCTGCCTGTTGCCTATGTATGGACTGAAAGGAAAGGAAAAATGCTTACAAACCAATCAGAGCTACTGAATTTTACAAACTGCTTTGAAAGAAGTGATCAAAGTCAAAGTTACAGAATTAATGGTAAGCTTCACACTGTACAAGCTCTGGGCCGGTGTAAAGCGAATGTTTCATGTGTCTCCTTTTACACCTTCTCTGTTCTTAGTGCCTGTCTGGATCCGATGATCGGTTAACAAAGCCTAAATAATAATTTATCCCGTGTTATAATTGTTATAATTTTTTTTATCAGCAATTTGGGAACTACTTCTTTGCTGCCTGTCATCCTCTGAACTGTTCCTCCTCCCCCACCTGTGTTAGTACAGAAAATCAGCCCCTCCCCACGCAGTTGAACTCGTTGGCAGTATTCTTGCATGCTTTTTAACCAGTGGTAAATAGCACTGTGATTTATTGAGGAAGCGGGAATTGTCACATCCAGAAGAAGCATCTAGATTTTAGGCATCGCGTCTAAGGTAGCCACAGGCAATCAGGCATCTCTGGGAAGGGATTCTTTCCATCCCCAGTTAGCTGTTTAGGAAAAACAGGATGACTATCTAGAGAAACACAGCTCCAGGGGATGCGTTTCCACACCTTCCCTTTGTATCAGCTTCACTCTTGTTGTATCTGTGTCCATTCCATGGAGTTAGCACAGGACTTACAGACCCTTCCAAGTGATACTTCCAGTTTTGCAGCTCCAGAGACAATCACTTTTTATTTCAGTGTTATGGTGCTTCGCTTCAGTAGTCCTCAGATGAGTTATTCCTAATTTACTTAGGTGCGAGTGAGAAAAGAAACAATCCCTGGGCTCAATACTTTTGCTTTGAATGCCTTTACCTTCATCACAATAACTTAATAAAATGCAAATAGGCAGAAATGAAAAGATTTCTTAAGTTGTTGAAACTGGTGTATGTGTACGGTATGGCTTTTGGGCTTTCTTTAGAAATGAACAAAATTCCTTGACCTAGCAAAATCTGCCGTGTAATGTACTAGATGGGAAACCTGACTTTTGAACAAGTAGAGGCTATAGAGGCTATTTTTTTCCTAATTCTCTATTACTGACCTTGTAAAAGGCCTATTAAGAAAGAGTCAGTGTTGATCACTTTTCCCACAGTCGCAATTTATGAGACTATTATCTCACATAATCCAAATAGGTCGTGTTACTGTGCACTTTAGGCTACAGTTCTTCTTTTGTGCTCAATGAATGACTAGCTGCATTATTAACAAGTATTTATATAGAAGCCTCAAGTTTTGTTAAGGTTTCTGTGGGCAAGAATCTGATAGTACGAAAACCCAGTACAAACACAGAAAAAAACCATAGAACAAAGATCTGGAAGATTACAGGAAAGGCTGGACCTACGTGAATAGCAGAGGTATGGTGATTAAGACTCCAGGTATCCTCCAATGCATGAATTATTACAACGTGAATGGTAGCATGAAGCCCTGATAGTCTCTTCCTGGGCTGTAACAGAGCCTGGAGAATACAGCTGCGAAACCTCTGGCTCGCCTTTCCCAGTGTGCTGATTTCAGTGCAAGTATCCAAATATTCACCTTTCTGTCCCGATTTTCCTCTCCATCTCCTCTCAGTGATAGCTATATTTGCCTCCTGTCAGTTTGTCCTTGATTTCTTCTCCCCCACCTTCTTCTCCAAAGTATATGATACTGTCATTTTTTGATTCCTTGGTGTCATGCCCGTCGCGTGGTCTACTTGCTGTATCTTCTTGTTATAACGTTATCTTTTCCTCCAGCTATATATCTGATTAGTATTCACCACTTCAAAAAATGCTTCAGTTTTACTCTCCCTATGGACTTCCCTTTAAAACTGTTTACTTCAGGCAAAGGACAGATTATGCTATCATGTTGTAAAATCCTAATAATACTAATAAATGCCTCTAATGGACTGAATTCTGTGCTTTTTTTAACAAAAGACCGTTGAGTAGGTGTCCCATAGCAGTGGGTTTATTAGAAAGGAAACGACAAATGAAAAAACAGAAATAAAGCTCGCTGTATACATTAGAAAATTAGAAATATCAGAGTCTGTCAGTCTAGAATCTGTTTGCAGTTTCCAGTTGCTCTGCTGACAATAATGGGGTTACAGTAGTGCGAAAACTGAATCAATGAAATCAACAACATGCCCTCTGAGTGGTGGAGCATGTTGCGTGGCATAGGATATTGCGCTATATATTTGTCCCAATAAAACCAAGCCACTATTGATGCAGTATAGAAAGGGGCCAGAGAATATATTGGTGGTTATTTCTGTTTCTCTGAGCATGACTGACATATGCTGCTTGTATTTTGCTTGGAGTGTAGGACTATCGACGGAGAATTAACAGTAGTCATGATAGGTTTTCTCTTCGTTTATATCCAGTTATGTCTCTTACTTTCCAGCACGTACACTACTGCTGCAATGTATGCTTTTGATGAGCTTGACCTTGAACTGGCTGCTGTATGTTTGAAATCTGTTGGAAACAAACCTTCGGTGTATAACGCAGCCCACTTGCTGCAGTGCGTGTGCTGCTGGGAACAAGTTACCCTGGTTTCCTTCCAGCAGCGTGTTGGGTAAAGACTGCGGAGTCTGAGCTCTCCACGGGTGGAACCATTCCCTCAAAATCCTGCCGACCGGCTCTGTGCGCACCCCACTGTGCAAATTGGGTACGGATTATGGAGGAGCGCATAATATGGTGTTTATGGTGCCCGTGGAAATACAGGTGCTACGTGATATTGAGTCTGAGGCGACAGAGATAGAGCTACAGAAATGTTTTTAAATCTCTTCTGGCAAAACTGGGAGCTGCTGCTGGCAGAGCAGTTCTGATATTCAGCTGGTGGGTCCCAGATGGCGCGAAAGGGTTCACAAAGCATATGTCTTCAGGTGCTTTAAGAACAGGCTGTGTTACCTGACCGAGTCCAGTTTTCTACACAGGCCAGGTTGCCTTTTTCTCTCTTATTGTGTGTGAGCGTTAGCTGCTGAATGCAGAGAAGAAGGTCACGCTGGTTGTTGTAGTTGCAGAGCTGGGCTTTCTGACAGTTGTCCAAAGGTCAGGCTGCTTGTTCTTTTATGATCTGTCTTGAGTGTAAATAAATAAATGAAATACATTGAGGCAAAAAAATTCCAAACTATAATAGTTCAGAGTATCTTTTCAGATGAAATAGCACTTTATTCCCATACAAAATGTTGCATAGAAGAACGCGATGAAAACATATCAATTTGGCTTCTTTTGAAAATGCTCTCTTAGGACTGCCGACTTGGAAAGCAACTGAAAGCAGCAAGGGGAACCATCGATTGTTACACACGATGTGACAGCTAAAGTGTCTTCTTTAAAGGAGAAGAAAGTTCCTCAATAGCTCTCGTCCATCAGTACAAATTGCTGCAGAAAGCAATTTACTATCTGCTGTCCAGAATTAATAAATTGAGTTATTGATGTAGGATCCAGGTCACCACCTAAACTGGAGGGAAGACTTAGGGGCACAGTGCCTTGCTCAAACAATATGTTTGGGTTTTTTTTCTCTGCAGAAACCGTATTTTCTCTGAGATACACAGTTCATACTGACTCAGCACTTGAGATAACGTACCTTTGTCTGAAGTTGAGGTTTCTGCATATTAGCGACAGTATAATATATAGAGGCTGAGACTGGTAATGGTACTAAGTAATCATCCCTTTTAAAACAGGGATTACTTTGATGAACATTAACATGAATATCAGTGTAAGTACAGGGTGTGCTTAGTACCATTTAACATGACCTTCATTTTGATAACAGCTCTAATTAGATGGTGTTCTGTAGAAGCTGACAAACCGGTTGTGTTTGCATTACTACAGTACCTCGTGGATTCTGTTTATGTGCAGCTTTGTGACTTTCACTCTTTCTTTATCATTTTTGTCTTATACAGGGAGTTTAATCCCTTGAGCAGATGAAACATCCGCAATATATTTAAGTGTTCCCAGACATGGGTGCTAGGAGGAGAGTGCTCCTCAGGGCTGTGGGCTCAGTCCCATGGCAGTATAAGTCCACAGGTTTCAGACAGGGCCATCTGCGCTATTCCAGAGGAGGAAGAGGCATCAGTTCAGCTGCATCAGCTTACTGAAGCAGTCTACCACAAGGTCTCTTGGACACTAACGCTGCCCTAGGAACGAGGTGATAATGTACCTGGGATAACCTAGTCTGGACTTTGAGGGATCCAGGCTTGTTTGGCATGCTTTCAGAGGATTTGCTGGTGTTTTGGTTGTGCTTTACGTTTATGTTAAGTTTATCAGATTGAGCTAACATGTTACAAAAGGAAACTTTTCCACCCACCAGCACAATTAGAGCAAGACTGGTTCTTTAGGTCCAATGTCTTTTTAAGTTGTGTTACGTGTTTGCATAAGCAAAAAGGGACTCACAGAGTAACCTGAATTTCTTCCTCACGTTTTTTTCCTTGCTTGTCCTGTCTTCGGCGGGAAAGTAAATCTCATGCCCTCCTGTGACTCTTTTGCAAGCGTTGGATTCGGTTCTGTTGACGTTATTGTTGAAGAGACGCAGTGTGATTCCAATCCAAAGCTTTTTCTGTATCCTTTCCCTTATTCATGGCGTGTGTGTACCCTCTGCTTTCCCTTAAACCCCCACCTGAGCTGTGCATGGAACTGCTCTTACGCAGGCTTTGAGGGAGTCAGGTCACACAAAAGTTAAGACGGTTAAAAAACATCAATTCCCAACATCATCTTGTGATGTGGCAGAGAATCAGGTCCTGTTAATTGTACTGTTATTTCTGTATTGGAAACGGTGAGGACAATTGCTTGTGTTTGTGAGATGTTGAAAAGCAAATTGCTATGGAACATAAAAGTGCCTCATTATTTGCATTTGCAAATTAGGAGTTCTTCCTTATTTTTTAAGGAGCCTTTAGGGTATTTTGGGGTCACATATGCAAATTTTCATTTCAGCTTCTAATTTTCATTTCAGATTCTAAAAATCTACTTTTTCGTAGTGAAATTTCACATTCCCTCAGTTTTTGATCTTGTAAGATTATGTGACTGCAGGGAAGATTCCTATTCATGAAACACATGACATTTTTCATCACTGATAAGATTATGTATAATGCAGATATGAATAAGTCAAGTTTGGGTCTACAGACATCAAGGAATGAATAGCAGTTGCTGTTTAAGGAAATAGTTTTGTGTTTTTCGTGTCCATTATAGTTCTAGTTTGACAATCCTATGGCTAAATTTCATGTACAGCCAAGATTCTGGATGTAGATGAGTCTGGATTTCTCCAGAAAATTTAGAAGTTGCTCTTTGGGGATTTGTGATTTTTTTTTTTCCTTGTATGCTGTTATACGTCATCTTTTATTTATCAAAAGGTAATTTGAAGCTTCCATTCCCTCTCTTTTAGTGGCCAAGGAGTTAGTAGCTTAAGGACATTGATACTGAACATCAGCTGTAAGGTCATGTATTTTTTTTCCCTAAGCAGAAGAGGGAGAATTGTTTGGAGACGTGGCCTGTGGCTCTGGGAGCTGCTCACAGTTTCTGCTGCCGCATCGTTAGAAACCAAGCAATTTGTCACAACTCTTGCAGATTAGAATTAGAAGAAGGAGAGGATGAAGGATTGATGAAAGGGGAAATACGGAGTGACTGAAGCCCTACTCTGAGCACATCGCTTTATCTGAAGCACTCTCATTACAAACAGTTGCTGAATGTTTTTTTCTATTCAAAGTCAATATGGGTAAAAAATTGGGTTTGCCAATCAGATGAGAACTTCATTACTTTGTTTCAGAGACCAAGGCACACGTCATTTTTAGCTCCAAAAGTCATGCAGTTTAGCTTCACAAGGCTAATAAAAAAAAAAAAAAAAAATTAAAATTTAGAAATGTATGTTTATAGAGGTAGTAACAAGAAAGGTGCAGGAGTGCTTCAGCTTTGAATAGGGTAAAATATGTTTAAGAACCAATTAAACAATTTTTTAAAAAATGATGCTTATTTTTACCAAAGATATTTTCAACCCAATAATATATAATAGCAGAGTGCATAGTCGAGCATGGCAGACAGGGACCATTGTGCTCCTAGACTTAAGGGTACATTAGTGTTTCTGTTACAGTCTTGTGTATTTTGTGAGATAAGATGGTTAGAGTAATTGGTTCCAGACTGAAACATAGCTTGAAAGACCAAGACTTGAGATCACAAGTTATATTTTCAGAAATGTATTCTGGGAATTACTTAAACTCCTGTGGTTTGTTTATGGTTTACTGGATTCCCAAGATCCCCATTAAGGTTCACGGTCCCGTTAAAGGCAGTTTTGTATAAACAGGTAGGTAGGCACAATACCCACGCAAGTAGTTTACAGTCTCATACCCTCAACCAGTAGGTTGCAATTTAAATAACCTGCTTAATCCCACCAGATCAGGGTCTGCAAGTGTATTACTAACTGAAACACGCGTCTGAAGTTCTGTTAGGCATACTGAGGTCTTCGTGCTCCCTGGGAGCATAAGGATTAGCGTGTCCATCCTGTATCCAGAGGAGCAATTTTGAGGTACTTGCTGGCAGATTAGGACTGTTGGGTGCTTGTTCTTCGCTCCTCAGCTGTGCAGGCTGGCTCGCAGGAGGCAATAGCCTATTCCAAATCCCAGCGTTTGACCTCCTTCCTTGGACGTGCTCTGGAATGCCTCTGCTACTGACTCCACTCTTGTGGAGCAACATGAGGAATGGTGTCACGTAAGCCAAAAAGACATTCTGTGTTTCTTGGCTAGGACGTAATTCCCTTGAAACTTGGGGCCAAGATGTAAACTAAGTAACAAAGTAAATTGTTCCCATCCCCGCAAAGGTCTTTGGGTTATCTTTGGCTCACTCTACGTGATGTGCAACTTTTCTGTGGCTAAGCAGAACACCCTGTTAGGAACGTCTCTGTAACATTCACTAAGTGTCCTTCAGAAAAGGAGGCCCAATTCTTTTCTCACTTGGGTTTTTATTTTGAGCTGACTTTGGTTATTTCTTTTGGGATTACTGCTTGCTTGAACTGAAGAGAAATAGGCTCGGGTTGTTGTTATTGCCGAAAGCGGGACAGGTTCTCCATACCTTGTTCTGCTCCTACCCGTATCTTGAGGACAAGGGTGTTGATTTACCCTTGCCATCTGACAGTGTTATACCAGAAATAAGTAATAGCTTTGAGAGCAAAGAACTGAACTTCACATCAATGTCTTTTCTAAACTATTATTTTCAAAAATGAGCATGAAAACAGTTTCTCTTTCAGCACAAATGAGATGTTGTATTTGGCCTGAGGTATTTATGATTTACTCCACAGCATCAAAACAAAGTTTATAAAGAGCTTGTCACAGAGCCTCAGGTAGTTATCCACTTGCTGCTGAAGAAGAGACAGCAGATAGGAAGAGAGACACAGGATTTTTATACACAGAGAGACATCTGTATATAAGGAACAGTGTTACTAGAAACATTTGTCTTTTCATACTGTTAGAATGTTGAAAAGCTTTTTATGCTATGTATTAGTTCTTGCAAATTGCTTGCCAATTTAATATCAGCAGCATCTAAACAGTAAGTAATTGCTTATGATAATGAGTGCAAACTAATTTACTGGAATATGTTAATATTCACAATGCACTTTAGAACAGCGGGGTATTCCAAAAATACTACTCTCTTGTTTAACTGCAGTGTTTAGGTTGCATTGTTATTACAAATGTTAGCAAAATCACCACAAAGCCAGCCTCTCATTGAATAGCCACCTTACTGGGACTCCAGCACGCGTGAGCAAAGACTATGTAGTGTCCTTTGGGGACTAAGCAGGATATCGACAACACCATCTAGATTTAAATAATGAATCTTAATTTCTGATTGGTGTTCATTAGGCGAGCAGTTATAAGACAGACTGAGAGCCTTCTTTCCCTTATGACTTGTAAAATTTCATTTAACAACTTTCAAGTCAAACAGCATACAGTCACTTTTTTAATATTTGGGTGTCTTCAATGGATTTACTCTTTGTGTGAGATGTAGAAACATTTCTAGAAATGCTTTATGTGAATCTGTGGGAGAGAAACTGTAGTGCAGGAGTCCTCAAAAGCTCCAAGCTAGTATGCCTTAGCTGATTCTGCAAGACGGGTTTTTAGTGTATTTGAGTCACTGTTTTTTTCCTTCTTTTCTTGGGGAGTGTTCTGTTTTGGGTTGGATTGGTTTGGGGTTTTTTAGCAAACTTAGATGAATGCTGATTGAAAAAATGGGCTATCTCTGAGCATGTTTCTGCACAGAATAATTTTCCACATGCATGGGTATGATTTATAGCTCTGAAGGGTTCTTAACATTTTGTGTATGTTCCTATAAAGTGCTGTATTAAAGTAAGGCTTCCCAAACTATTGAAGACTGATCTTCACTTCAGGAAGATAAAAGCAATCATAATTTCATCCATCCAGACCTTTGGAAGTGAAAGGCCTACATAAAATCACTGCTGTAATTAGGCTGGGTTAGTCTTCAGAGGGTGATTAACTGCTCGCCTTTCTTGCATACGCGGGTGAAGTCATGGCTAATGGTACTGGCATATGAAGTCTCAGACTTGACACTTGAGTTAGTCCCTGTTGAGATGAATGAATAGCTTACACCCCAAAATTGTTTTGTCAGGTTCGATCCAAACAGCGGAGTGGAATCCAGTGGTTAAACCATGCTCCCTAATTACTCAACTATGTAAAACAGTGGAAAACATACGATGCATATTTTTCATTGCAGCTCTTTATCCTCTGAAGCTGGCAGTGAATTGTTGCTTACAAACAACAGCATAAGGACTTTCCAAAGAAGAATGATAGCAATTATCATAATGACAAGGCATGTAGCGTTTTTGTGCCAGACCACAATTGGAAATCTATTATGTAGTAGAACAGAAAGACGTAGGAAGGAAGTGAATTGGCCCAACCTGGCTGGCCCCTGTTAGCTGTTATTGTAACAGTCTAATACCCTTAGAGATTCAAATACAGCTGGATCTGTGTACCCCTATTAAACACTGTTTGTTTCTTGTGCAAATTTGATAAGTAAACACTGATGTCCCAAACTCAATCCTTGGGATAACGACTAGGAAATCTTCCCAGATTTAGTATCATTTGTAGCTGCTTGCTGGTTACTAATTTTGGGCTTCCCTTGAGCCAACCAACCAGATATTTTCGCATCATATTCCTCTTTTACCTGATACTATTCTGAGGTTTGAGTACATGTAATACAAGTGAAGACTAGCTTTGGTTTTAAAAATTGAGGGTTTTTAAAATCAGGTATTACTCTGTGTATGAAATGAAATGTCATGAATTTTTGGGCTTGCTCGCGCTTGGAGTTAGCAAGACAATACAATGCTACAAGACTGCAGTTAATATGGAGCCTACTCATCAGCCCTTCCCTTTGCCAGATCTGCCTCTGAGATGCCTCTAGCAACTGAACAGCTGCTTCAGTGGTGGATCCATGTGCTTCAGGGAGGCTTCAGCTCTGTGTTTTTCCAAAGATTTAATATCTTTCATTTCATTTTTGTTAGAAGAATGGTTGCTATTTTTGCATTTCAGGATGTAGTAACATCTCTAAGAAACTATGCTCTTGCTGTTTTTCTTCAGCTATAGCCCACGTATGTCTGCTTGAAAATGTTCAGAAATGCTACCACAACACTATTTTATCTGCTGACTATTAGGAATTGAGTAATTAGTAGGAGAGCATCTACGCCACAGAACTTCTTACTCTTCACTACCTTTACAAACAAACAATATCAAACTTCATTACACGCTGTCCATAATACAATTTGTTATTGTCAGAAGAGATTCCACCTCAGCAAACTCTGTAAGTTGTGGTGTTGCCAGTACCATCTTTCTGCTGCAAGTAATAGTAACATCTTATCTCAGGCCAGCATCTGGCATCCTTGTTGTGCTTGTATCATTTTTCAGTGAATTTAACGGGCTTGTGGTTAGTAGTGCTCTTATTTTCGGCATGTTATACGTTTCTTCTAAGACAAGTTTTTTACTTTTGAGAGCTCTCTACGTATTTCAGGATTTCTCGAGAGTAAATTATGAGATGCACAATTTAGCAAGGAAGATAATATAAATCTTACTTAAAAATAACTAAGGTAATGCAAGATGGGATAGCTGGAGTATTGTATTAGTAAGGAAGCCAATAAAAAATTAAGATGTTAGCTTAGAAGCATACTAGACATTTGCAGCCAACATCCTGTCCATTTTAACATAATTAAATAACTTAAGGCCAGCTATTTCAAATGTCGTATCTTCATTTAAAGAACATGGGTTTGATTTTTAAAGGTTGCCAGAAATGCTGCAACGCTTCTGAGAAACAGGATACTGCTGTAGGTGCTTGAATAAAAACATTACTTCGGGCACTCTGTTTTGCATGAGCTATTGACTTTTAAAAAAATTATTATATTATTTCTTTGAAAAATACATTGCCTTTTGATGGACCTGTACAGAGAAAATTTAATTTTGTATTTTCTTCTGCTGTTTTTTGGCCTATATGCACATCTGTGCACAGCTGATTTTGTGGGAGATGTTCAGATCCTGGTGCACAAGCAGTTTGTCTTCAATTCACAGGCCTCTCAGTTGAGGCAGCAAGCTTGGAAACTCTAACTAAACGCAAGTTTCTTGGCTTATGGAATTTCTAACTTTTGCCAGGTATCCATTGAGTTTGTAAGGCCCCTGGACTGGAACCACTGAATGATTTCACGTAGGCTACCAACAGATGGTAACAACATTTGGTCTCTTGATCGACCTGCGTAGTATTTGGGCTAATGTCCTAGTTTCTGCATCCTGTTACAAATCCCTTCAACTAACCAGCCCCTTAACTGCATTCATTTTGTATGTTGGCACAACTAATAAGCCGTAAGAAGCAAATCAGTGCACGTGCAGTCCATTTGTTTTAATGGAATTTAATGTAACAGTAGTTAAATTGAAGTATAGGGCCTTGACATTTCCTAATGCAAGGCGTGTGGGGTCCAGAACAGTCCTTTGTCTTCAAGAGTACTTGAGTTTACTAATTTCAGTCTGATAATGCCTTTACATTCTATCTGTCCAGAAATTCATCTCATTGCCTTCTCATATATGTTTCCCGACAACGTAATTTCCACTTCTCTAGACACTCTTCAAGAAATTTATCTTTAACTGTATGTTGACAAGGTTGTAGGAGGAATAAAAACTTCCCTTATTTATAGACATTTGACTTTTAATTTCCATCTGACTTTTTGGCAAGCTTTCAGCAGCAGACACGTATCCTTGTTACCTTTAATAGAGTTATAATGGATTAAAATGTTCCATGTTGACTGCAGTATGACATTTAAAGTAGGCTTTCATTTCAGAAATATATCATTTTCTAACCATCTACATTACATAAAGGTGCAAGGCAATAATGGGGAATTACTTGGCTTCCATTTCATACAGAAATGTTCTAAATTCATTTTGAACAGCCATCCGTACTGGAAAGTGATAGGTAATAGGCAGCCAGTAAAATTTTTAAACTGAGAGATTCTGGAGAAGAAAAATAATTTTCTTTTACCAGTCTGTGTCAGATTTGCGAAGAAAGACCGTACTCTTTCAGAAAATAAATCATCGGGTTTGTATAAATGAACATGCTAATGAGATCAACAAACCCCAGAGCTTTTTTATTGTGGACGTTTCAAATATGATCAAAATAATTTTACAGAATCAGTGCCTAAATATTGTCAAGTCTATTGGCATTCAGTAAATCAACTCATGTTTTGTTAAAAGTCAGATGAACAGATAGTCTAATTTCTACATTCTCTTAGGAGTCCTTTCAGCTAGCTCTTGCTTAGCTACGGTCCTTCTCAAAATTATATTCATTTTAAACACAATTGAGAGCTCTTAGTTTGATGTGCCTACTCAAACTGAGTAGTACTTTACTTCAGTTAAGTGATCTACTCTAAATCAATGGGGTCATTCGAGATTTAAGATGCTACTCGATTTGAGTAATGATATTAGAATCACTCCAGCTGGAAAATCCTTTAAATTCTTTGAAACTTTTATTTTAACCATCTATGTCATTTATGATGGTAAGAATGATGCTAACTTGTAATACTGATGCTAAGCTGCATAAAAGTTGTCCTTTATAGGCGTGAACATTCATTCATTGAGCCATCATTACTCACAAGTTTCATTTTGTCCCTTAGTGACCCTATTGAAATCAATAGGGCTAGATATCCTCATTGTAGATAGATATGATCTATTCTGGCTTGAAATATGAACATTTTGTTCCAAAAGCAACAAAAATAATGAATCCTGATTTTTTTTTATGGAATAGTGCCTTGTTTCCCAAATGTTACTGTCTCTTACTGCAAGAATCCAATAGCTTCTGTTCCTTTTTCCTCCCAGGGCTCCTGATGACACTTCAAATGTGTGGCACTATTGTCTGGCTAGCGTAGCACACGTGAGTGTATTGACTGGCCCACCAATATACAACCACCAAGTGCCCTAGAGGCTATTGCCAAGCAAAAAGTGTAGTGGTTGGGCTCTACATATTTCTCTTTTACACAGTCATCGATTTTCCTTAAACTGCTAAGAGTAAGTTCTGTTTAAAATTTCTGCCTACCCCTCTCAAATTTGGCTGAACTTGACTATTAGATTGAAAAGTTATTGGAGGATGAGCAAGGACAGCCAAGGACTTATGGGGCTCCGTTAGTCTATCCTCCACAGAGAAACTTTCTAAAAATAAGACTTTGCATTTGAAACTGGGGAATTAAAATTACAAGAGCAATTGGAACTGGAATGGAGTATTTCCCCCCCCCCACTTTATTATGGCATGCAGTGTAAAATACAAATCACAAAGAGAAACAAGGAGGGGTTGTATTTGTATAGCATCTTCAAGATTTATAGGGTCTTAAATAGGTTTGGCAATCTCTGCACATGGAAAAAGCATTTCTGTCTCACATTACTGGGAAAGATATGATGTGACCCAATTCATGGAGACGCATTCCACTGAGTTCTCGGCAAATGCAGAGAATTAACTGGAACCAGACTTCAGTCCAAGTAGCTGAAGCCAAAGGTGGAGCTGTACACTTGTCAGTCGAACCAGTGACCAGTGTCAGGTTGAGCATTCCTTTTAGTCAAGAGCCTATTGCCAGAAAGTCCAATTACGGGAAGACCCTAGGGATCATTTTAAACAGGTGAGAATGTTTCTGTGCCACCTACAAAGCATTTACCGGGTCATGGTACTGTTCAAATACCATTGCCAAGGGGGTCTCTTGCTCTGCCTACTTCCCTTACCTTTAAAGGGGATGAACTGGCTTTGTGTTTGCCGGAGAGAGTTCTTGAAAAACACCCAGCACTCGCTACCTCCTTTACCCTCCGTGAAAGCTTCCTACAGAATCCCTCCCAGCTGAGCTCTGAGCGAGCTGAAGTTTGCTCTTCTAAAATCTAAAACCTTTGTCTTAGTATTAACCTTCAGCGTGCTCAGCAGGATCCCAAACTCCACCATATTGTCATCACTGCAGCCAAGTCTATCACCAACTGAGATGTTACGAAGCAGGTTTGTTCTCTTGGTTTGCGAGTAGCGAGTCCAGCAGTGCCTGGTTCCTGGTTGGCACATCTAACGTTTGTGTGAGGAAGCAGCCCTCTGTGCATTCCAGGAACTTGATGGATGACATGTGAGCTGCTGTATTGTTCTTCCAGCAAATGTCTTTTCTGGAACTTCAGCTTCTGCAGGACGAAAAGACATAGATGAGAATGTAAAAAGAAGTATTAATGGAGGTTTATATGCTCCCCTGAACATAGCAAGTGTGATTAATGCCACCATATAGATATTTGTGCAAATGTGTGTATATACATATATATGTAGAAAGAGAGATATTCATATTGTAAATTCTTCACTCTTGGTAATTAATAGCAACCTGCACAAATAGTGTCACTGGATTCAGCAGGTTTATCAGTGCAAGTAATTACTTTCCAGTGGGAATAAGAGGGTTCACATTCTAACCCAGAATGAAGTAAAGTACTGATAACATACAGAAGGAAGAAAATGACATTATTGGGTAATTTCTCATTATAACCAGCAATGCTTACACTTCGTAATTTTTATAATAGTTAAAAATTGCTTTAATATTAATGAAAGGGCAGCTAATAGTTTTCATTATTGAAGTTTACATACTTCAGTCTTTAGTTTTCCAGCTATAGAGTGTGATAGAATCATAGTTCATTGGTGTCCAGAGCTCAATCAAAGCATTGCTTTCACTTAATCGGAATCTGAAACCTGATGTGAATGTTGAAAATAAACATTAAGTTACTAACGTTATATGGGAAAAATGGAATTATGTACATTGTCTTTCAGTGCAAAATACCTTAAACACAAAATTGGGATGAACATGAGGAAGGTAGAGAGCTAGTGATTTGTTGTGGATTTGAGCAAACTATTAAACTACATCAGATGTGACTTCAGAGTAATAAATATTGAAAAGCTTTGCAGCCATACAGAGTAATAGATATAGTAAATGGGTACGAAACAAAATATTTATCTGCTTAATACTGTATAGGTAAGGAGACGTCCTTGAGTTGCTGCCAGGCTGTGCTGAAATGAATGCAGTATTTCATAAAGATGAATTTTGCAAACAAGTAGGACTTGAGAGACCCAGGCCATTAAAAAACATTACTGTATCTTGACCGCTGGCAGTTTGTTACAATAGGGAACTATGCTTTCACGGTTAAGAATTTCAAAGAGCTGTATGGACATTTTTCCTAAACATTGTGTAGATGCACGGACGCATAAAGAATTACGCAGTAAATTCTGTGGCTGAGAAATATAACTGGCATGTTACGAACTTGCCTACTTACAAGTACTGTGCTGATGGCAGTGCTATTCTTGACATTCTAATTCTACTGCTTTCAGTTCTCTTGAGATGATAAACCCCAAGCAGCACAGTGCCATAAGCTAAAAGAGAGAAGGAAGATGACTGGTTTTTAGTGACAATGTTCTGAAAGAACAGCAGAGACGTTATAAGGTTTGTCAGAGAGCATAAAAGCCTTTATGGAGCAAGTGAATTAGGCTTCCTCTGTTGTTTCTTAGCAGATCCAAATTTGATAGTAAGCAGGGTGGTTTCGAACAACTGCTCAGTTTCTAGCTTTTAATAGCTAATGGGAGGTCAGACTATAAGCTGAGATCAATCCCAGAGTAATAAATTCTACGTTGTTATATTTGTCTTTCTTGAAATATAAACACTAGAGGACCTATTCTGAAATGGCTTCCGACCCATTTTTTTTTTTTTCCCATAATTAATACAGGAAATTCAAAGAACGTGACTCCCTGTACAGCTTAGACAGAGGCAGATCTGTATTCATCAGCATGGATTAATTATTCTGTTACCAGAGACGCAGTTAGTTTGAAGAGCTACAAAATGGACAGTTATAAAGAAGGAAAAGCTCTGCCATAAAAAAAACATAAGCCACATGTTATCATGGATAAGTTTTTTAACTTTGATGTTGATTCTACACAGTTTAATATTTACATCTAGATTTATCCAGCCCTGCTGACATTGACCTTGGCTTCAATGTGGCAGCAGTATGGAATGAATTGCTCTTCATTGGTTTATTTGAAGGGCAGTATTTAGCAAAAAACTGCGACAAAGGTTCACTCTGAATAAGAACATCAGTTTCTCGTTGTTCAGATTTGGAGACTTACTTCTGGGTCATTTTATTCAGTAGGACTCCTCCATCGCTTGGCAGGCTTTTTCTTTGTCTTCTATATTGGGTAAACACATCTGTTACAACCAAGAAAAGGAGAATTATGCACTCCCACTTAAATCTTATGTATTATTCTAGCAGTTTCATCTGTGACATTGAGGTGTAAGGGGTTGTTTTTCCTTAGCCTTCTCATTTTTGTAACTTATAAGAACCTCATTCATGACCTGACACAATATTTTATGAAGCCAACAGAAAGGCTGTCACTGTTTTTAATGAGCTTTGGATCAAGCCCTCAGTTTTTCATCAACACAGAATAAATCCTTTCAGTACAGACACCAATGTGACATACACCGTATGAAGGTCCAAACCCTGTCACTTCTCAGTTGGCTCACAATTTGAAGTCAACACTAGCAGCAAAGAGAAGAACTTGGGGACCATCAAGAGTGATATTACCTGTCTCATGTATCTTTGTTTTGGGATGTACTAGAACTGGAGATGCGGCCGTTATTACTGAGTAGCATGCAGCAGGTTATTGTGCATTTCAGAGCACCGCATATGAGGAAAGCAAGGGTGGGCGAGCAGGAGATTAGGTTTTCATCACACACATTCCTAAACCAGACACCATTTGTCCATGTCCATTACCAAACTTTTTTTAGGCACAGCCCCTATCTTCACTACTCTTGCCCAACCCTTTAGAATGACCATAAACCCTGATTTCACTTGGAATGTAAGTGAAACCTTAGATATCGGATCTGTTATTGTCTTTGTCTTTGCTAAAGAGAGTTGACACGTTTTCCTAAAACGCTTGCAGGTTGGTATTTTGCCATCAAGAGAAAAGCCAAGAGATCTATTTGAAGTACTCGCAATCCTGCAAGCGTGTTGATATAAAATGAGCTTTACAGTTTTTTAAGTGCTATGCGCAGTGCATAAAATATTACAAATTGGTAGTACTGGAAAAAGTAATTCCATAAAGGAAAAGTGATGTTAGAAATAAATATAGGATATCTTTTTAAAAAGACAAGGTGACGTTTTCGCTTTGAGACTGACACAAAGCAGTCTCGCTCAGCAGTGGAGTAAGATTTGGAGACATTTGGAAGTTGAAGGAGTGGTGTAACTATACAGCCTTTCTTGGTTTTTGCTGTAGAAGTCTACATGTTCAAGGGATTTTAGATCCTTTTGTGTGCTTACAGCATTTTTGGTCGATCTAGAAAGAAAGTAAGAAAATGACAATTATGTTGTTATGCACACGTTATCCTTACGTGGCCATGGGAGGTACGTAGTGAGAGTATTGGGTAGAATAAACTGAATTATATTTAATAAAATTGAGAGTCGCCACACAGCTTAGAACAGCTAGTAGAACTAGACATCTGTATTTACAATGCACTGACGTATCTCCCTAAGCTTTGACTTATCTTCATAGAAAAGAAGTGGACAGCTTATAGTGACTTTACGAATGAAAGATCAAGTGCATGCATAATTTGCCCGCTACGTGCTGTTGGTAGGATACAAGTTTTAAGTGGAAAATGTCCGGATATGCTGCTATTTTATTTCAGAGGAAATACGCTGGTGATGAAGTTAAGCACCTGCGTGCTAAGTGGTTTCATGTTACAACACTCATTTAAAACAGATTATAGATTTTGTAATGCACGCTGGAGATAACGTGCAAAAATTTACACTCATATGTTATACATTGAGCATTATGCAAATAAGCCATTGCTTTCTTAGATGGCAGACTGATATCTCTTTGTCCTGACATGACAAGTAAAGTATGTTTCTCTTTGTTATCCCCATCTGTCACAAACTGATAAACCTCAGATCTGTAAAAGTCTTATCTGAATGTGTTTGTTAACATCTTGCTTCGCTGGGCACGATGGTGTATCATATAGTGCATATCATTCTCATTGTGTAAATAAGGAGCTGCATTTTTTTGTCAGTCATGAGATAACTGGAATTACTTGATTTCTTCTCCACGTAGGCCCAGTTTGGAAAAGCATTTGGTTCACCTCATCCCTGTTCTGCACATCACTGAAACGTGTTCTTCAAGCATATGCTTAAGAACTCTCTTGAATAGATATGCATTTCTGAATCAGAGCTATGGTATTTTAAGTCACTGCATATGCAATTATGGTATATTCTGTGTTGATTACACTATATAAAAAGCTCTAATATTGCGCTTGCTGCAAAATTTTCGGAGATAAAAGACCCCTTCGTGTTGAAATGTAGTCTTGTTTGGTTCTATGAATTCATTTGCTATACGAGAACATCTTAATTTTGGTAGAGGATATGATTTCCATGCGGGTGTGTACTGGTGCAAGTGAGCTAATTACCTTTATTTCTGTTTTACAGCGGGAACAACATATATCTTTAGTAAAGGTGGTGGACAAATCACTTACACGTGGCCTCCTAATGATCGGCCAAGCACTCGTGCGGACAGACTGGCAATAGGGTTTAGTACTGTTCAAAAAGAAGCCGTGTTGGTACGAGTGGACAGTTCTACTGGGCTCGGAGATTATTTAGAGCTGCATATCGTAAGTATTATTAAGAAATGCATGCTATTTTCTTCTTGTCCTGATTGTTCTTATATTTGTGGTTTTTAAAGTTATTTTATTTTAATGTAAATACAGCAGTTTGTTAATGAGCCTTTTAGGGTGATGGTGAACTAGTGAACTAAATGATAATGGCTTATAGCGTACGATACTGTACAGGGTCTTAGACGTTCTCAAAATGCCTTTTACTCTGCACAGTGCTACTTTATATGGCTTTTCAATTAAAAATCATACCGTGATACCTGTACAGATAGAGAAGTTTACTGCAATCTAATTACATAAAACAGGATTTAGCAATGTCAGAGGAAGGTACATTAATCCTGGAGGATTTAATCTGGAATCTGCTGGGGGAATTGCAGTGTATCACAATTGTCTGTGCTTATTGTTAATACTAGAATTTATCCTCTGATTTCACCGTTCCTTTGTGATGATAAATCTGAAGCAGAAAGCAAGATTGTCAAGCTAGGAAGTCTTAAAAAGTAATTTCAGCTGCCTTAAAGCAAATAACTAGCAATCAAAATTGAAAGCATCTGGATTTTTATGGCAACATAAATAAATGATCAGTTGAGATAAACATAACTAGGGCAGTATAAAATTTTGTTGTTCAGATTAGTCTCCACTTTGCTAATGTGTTAGTTTGATTTTGATTTAAGAATCTCTCTACTTTCAGGAACAGAAGAGTTCCTTTTGAATGAAATTACTTATTGATCTATAACCAATTACACTTTTACCCTCAGAAAACATTCAGCAGTGATCATTTTCGAAATTAGAGGGAATTACAGTATTCAATCTTCCCAGGCTCCTTATTTCTGTAAAGGCACTCTTGTGTTGTGGACCAAGGTGATTTTTTTTTAATTTACTGGCTTAAGTAAATAAACAAAGAAAGAAGGCTTTAAATAAAATTCAGAGGTTGTCTATACCCTTCTCTTACATTGAAACGCACGGACAAAAAGGCTGGCTGGTATTGTACAATCTTAATTTAAAAATGTGAACAAAGCAACTTCTCCCAGGTGCCAGAAAAGCTGAGAGCCTACATTTTTCAAGGCAAGTACTATGTTGCTGAAGAGAATTTAAAAATTTCTTTTCCAAAGCCACGTCTAACATCAGGTGCCTAATCATCATTTGCCCATTTCTTTGCAGTCTGAGACCAGATCCAGCCACTGTGGTCAACAGTGTTACTTTCTTCTTACAGTGTTTTCTTTTTCATTAGCATATTAAGGAATGTTTTTCTTGTAGTTTTACTATATCTAAAGTCTATCAAAACCAGAGTGTTCATGCAATCTTCTGCCTAGCCTTGATTTTTCCATTTGAAAACAAACATTGGGCTCATTAATTATGAGTTGGAGATCAAAAATTATTGCCCGCTCGTAAGTGTTTCGGGGTTGTTTTTTTTTTCTTCCAAATGACTTCCTTATACCCATGGTGTAGAAACAGATGGTAAAAATAAAGGAATAAATGGGAGTTTTCTATAGTCAGAAACGCTGCCAGCTTAATAGGGATGGGGAAAATCATAAATTATACTTTACTGGTCTTTTGAAATTTCTGTGAAGCAGCAAAAGGCCTTTTATCATCATGCTCTGTGAGGTGATTGCGGCCTCCTCCTATTGTCTTTGCAAGAGACTTTCAGAACCTCCCTGGAGCCCGCTCTGCTTCAGAGTAAAATCCGTTATAACTGTGCAATTTCACTGGAACGAGGTCTGACCTTCCCAGAGCTGCTTCTCTTTAGTTTCTCTCTAGAGTGGAAACACTAAGGGATTGACCTGAAATCCTAAGACTTCTTGGAAGGATTTTTTTAAGGGCCATCAATGTTAGGTAAAACTTGGAAAACTGCTGGGATATAATTTCCCAGAGTCTATTTCAAATAAGGATAGTATTCAAAAGAAAGTTGAAAGGCAGTATTTTCAAAAGCACTCATGGTATCAAAGAGCATATATCTTATTAAAGTCAGTGGAACTGTAGACACTTTGGAGAATTTTACCTGAGATCTATTTTAGCTCAGCAAGATATAGTGAAGCATCACGGTTATAAAAATGAAGAAGAATATAGAAATGGAGAGGCCTATGTATATGTTATTTATTTGAAAAAGGGTTTATGGGATCAAAGTTTTTCAATATTGGCAGCTATTGCATTAAACTCGCCACAATAAAAGTAGTAGGAGGGTTGTGTCATTCGAAACCTCCTTCTTGCACCAATGTTGAGATGCCACTAAGAACGTCTCACCTACCAAATAACCAGAAGCATGCACAAGCTATGAATAGCGGAAGGAGGAAAAACTGGAAGGAGGGAAGGGTCTAATTCTGCACGTTCTTTTGCATGCACCCACTCACCTGTTTGTATAATGAATATGCATGAGCAGTGAATGCCTGCGTACGTTGAGATGCACTGCGCATGGATAACTTGCCTGTGTTATATCAACTATAACATTGTAACAAGGATATAGTTGTGATTTAATTATGCTGGGATTCAGTTTTTACAATATGATAGAAACAGGTTCTTTTGTTACCGAGCTTCTATTTTACCCAGAAGGTCATTAATCACTCAGATCCTCCTCATTGACAAAATTTGGGACTGATGCGTAAGCAGAGGTTTTAAGTGCATTCAGCAGAATTGTGGCAAAGAAAATTCCTCGTGGAACTATTGCTTTGAGTTAAAATTTTTTAAATCATACTCCTCACGAGCGTGTTGGGGAGGGTGCTTGTTTGGGATGTTTCAGAACAGAGCTATGAGGTAGCTTGCTCTTAACCTTCTTCATTCTAGGAATGGAAGAGAAAATTAGAAGATTGATTATGGTACTTCAGTGTGTGCTTGCCCTCTTTATTATTCTGTTTACTTAAAGACGATGTAAACCTAATAATGAAATCAAGCTCATAACAAATTCTGATTCGGCAAATTGCTACTTGATCGTCTGAATCACAGCTTTAGTGTTAGGTTAGGAACGCATCTATTTAAAGTAATCATTTACCCTCCCCAAATAACCATTGTTAATATGAGAAACATTTCAAAAAATGTGCAATCTGCATTGCTACCAGACGCTTAACAGTTCCAGTGCAAATATTTTAAATTCTGAGGCAGATTATTATAAAACCCCACCTGTACTGTAGCAGCCTAGATATAAAGGACTGGTTGTGTGTATGATATGTGTGCATCAGTGTGCTTCAAGAAAGGGATGTTAATGTGACTTAGCCACCCAGAGATGCAGCAATTAGTTTTCATAGCTATCACTTGACTTCTCTTATGGAAGCGGTCTCCTGTGTAGTCTCTGCTGGGAGATTTAGTTCAAGAGGAAACAGATATGCTGCCTAAAAGTCTACTGCCATTTCCTTCTCCCGTTGAAAGATAAAAGAAGGACCGATAGCTCTGACAAGTACTATAAATCCTTTTTTTCCCTTCTTCTTGGCATAGTCCGTATGCATCTCCATGCCAAATGGAAAAAGGCAGCAGCTTATTCACGCGGTATTCCGTTAATCATCACGTACGCTTCTGTGCCTGTTTTTTTCATTGACTTCTAAAGCCCTACATTCTGTCAGTGATTCCTGTTCCTACCTCTGCTCTTCTCCTCTTCCCACCCTCTTCTCCCAAGTCATTAGACAGAAAAGTGTGCCTATATATGTGTATGTATATATATATATGTCATCGTCTTTCATGAGCACTGTGCTGTTGCTGCCTCGAGTTTCCAGCTTCTCTATGGTGAGGAACAATGTGAAGTTAGACAAAGATATTGCCTCAAAGGGCTAAGAAATCCTGTTAAAACTGCTCTTTCTGGCCCTGCTGGTAGCAGAGGAAACTAGCGTTCTCCCACGTGGCACAAGTAATATTTGCTCTACTGATGAAGACAAGAAGGATAGAAATGCATCAATAGACTTCAACCACTTTTAAAAATTGTTTTAAGTATAAATTATGCCACGTTTTTATCTTTCATTGTTAGAATGAAAGAGTCTTAACTATACCAAAATGTAATATTTTGTGTGCCAGGTGGAAAGAGTCACCAGTTTCTGTCTCTTCCTTGTTTGTGTCATTTTTTTAAAAATAGAAATATTTTGGGAGCACACACACACAAAAAAAAAAGTGATTTTTTTATGGCTACAGCTGATTTTGAAATTGAGAGAAGAAGTTTGTATGGGGGATAAGGCCAGCAGATCATTTTAGATCTTCCAGCTTTGTTGTTCTGGGAAAGATACCCCGCCTACGGGACATGAGCTATTTAAGCTAAACTGGGCTGACTTCTATTATCTCAAGCAGGGGGAAGAATTACCACTTAAGCTTAATTACAGATACCATGGATCTGCTGAAGTAGGTGAAGTGGTGAAGATTGTTCTGATAACAAACATCCTAAGGTTTAAAATAAGGAATAAGGCAGATATGGCAGCATTTTGAATGTTGTCCTAGGCCTCTTCTGAGGGAAGCTGGGGAAAAACACTCTGTAATTCCAGCGAGAGAAGAATGACAGTCCTACCTAGGATATAGTAAACATACGAAAATAAAAAGAAATTAAATTCAGGGTAGTTGTGGTAGATATTTTTTATTTCGTTCTCTTTAATGTTATTAGGAAAAATATTATAGGGAAAATGTAAATGAGTAAGATTAATAATGTGGTGGGAAAGCACGGGAAACTATTTTGAAGGATGTGGTAACATGTTACCTGGAAAAGTATGGTATGATTAAGGACAGGTAATATCATTATATGCAATTAAATATATATATATTTTTATATATATATATATATTAGTGCATACAATTAAGCTGAAATACTCTGAAGATGCAGCCTTACTGGCATGACAGATTAATCAGTATTGCACTTCAGTTTTCAAAATGTGTTTGTGAAGCCTTCAGAGTTAAAATTAATGACTGAGGTGAACAGTCATGCGAGAGGAAATATTTTATATCTTACAGAAAATTTGTTTTTGAATCATGAATAAATTCAGTTTGTGCTCTTTGTCCCAACTATTTATATGCTACATCAATTAAAATATATATTGTGGGAAAGGCATTTTTTATTTGAAACTTTTTCCATGAGGAACATGTGGATAAAAATCAAGTGAAAGCTTTTGTGAGTTTTTATCAGCTTTGGTCCAAAAATTCTCTTGGTTTAAAAGCAAGGTAATGCTTCTCTATTTTCTGAGCTATTTATTCAGTTTTTGTGTATGATCTACTTCATTTTTTATAAACTAGGGAAATATTTCATATCCCCAAATGAAATGTTGACTTTTGTGTAAAAAAAAAAAATATATATATATATATTGATATCAAGTGGGTTTGATTTTCAGCTTTAAGTTAATGGAAATTTCTGCAAAAGTCTTCTCTCAACTTTTTTCCTACGCATTTTTTGGAACTTTTGACAAACTTAAAAGGAGTATTATTTCCTGCTTCCCTCCTGTCTCTTAGTTATACATATGCAGTATTCTTCTACACCAGGCTTTTAATAGCTAACTGTTAGATTCCATATACATAATATATGGATAATTTTAATTTATTCATGTATAATGACCTTCCCTCAAGTGAACAGAAATAGTAAAACTTGGGTGAGGATCAGACTTCTGTGTTTGAGTGTACCAGAGAAAAAAAATTGCAGAGTCTTAAGATAAATGAATTTGTTATTCTCTTTTGAATAGTTCACATGTCTGGGACTTAATGCCTAATGGAAAGTCAATTGAAAGATTCTTATTGACTTAGTTGTATTTGGATCAATGCCTAGAGAGTTGAATGTACTTTCAGTGAGATTGATGGTAAAAATACCTTTGATTTTAGTAGTTTGTATTGGAGCTAATTAATTTTCCCAGGAAGATTTTAATAATCTTTCAAAAAATATTCCCAGGATAATCTTTCTTCTAATAATCATCTTTGAAATACAGAATTCCTTATTCTTACATGCGTATCTGCGCAATGCAAAGATTTGATAAGGCCAGTGGTGGCTTGTATATGCATGAAACAGTAATGATTTTAAAATTGAATTATTCATGTCCAGGAAGGGCTAGGGGGAAAAAAAAAAAAAAAAACCAAACAAACCCACAACAGAACTAGGTTTCAGAAATCTGATATTTTAGAAGTGCTGAGCACGCACATCAGTGACTAAAGTCAATGGAAGCTGAATATAGTCAGCAGGCCTGAGAATCAGGCCATCATCATGTCAGCTAAGTGGGCATCAGGGATCGCGCTGGAGCCTGGAAAGACTTGGGATCATTATGTTTATCAGGGTTGTGATATTTAACATTCTGCTACCTTGAGGCACAAGAAAATAACTTAAGGCTGATGTTAGCTAACCCAGAATTCTGCAAATATTTGATGTTTCCTTATTATGCTTATATACATAATATTTATTTGTGATTTTTTTTCTCTCATTAACATATGTGTATGGAAAATGCTATAGGAGGTTTAACTGTTGTGGGCAGTGATTGTTCTTCTCTTTGTGGAACAAAAAAAATCAGCAACCAGACTATGTGTTAAACTTTAAACAGAAGGAAAGTTGCTATGAAAGAAGGATTTCCAGACGTACTTATGGGTTTGAATCATGAAAAGCAGTGCAGTCAAAAAAGAATCATTTATGGGACTAGACAGGCAGGTGAGAATGCAATTCAATGTACACAAACGTTAAGTTAATTGGATTTAGAGCAATGAATTAATCTAGGGAATTTGTGCTAAATGCAGCAATCATCTACCTCACTGATCAGGTTAAAGATCTAAGTTTGTAGGAAAGAAAATAAATCAATCACTGAAATGGTCAAGCCATGCCTTGAAAACATGCAATTAAGTTATTCTTTTGTATTAGCAGATACACAGATTAAAAAATCTCTGAAAAGGGATTTTATGATATAAGCTGTTTCTTAATGCCTCGTCTTGAATACTCTGCACAGTCTGTTATTGCGCACCGAGCGACAGTGGTCTGTTCTTGCCACAAACAGGCCAAATTGCTGAGAGAAGGTTATGGAAATGTGCTAGTTCTGGCACAGAACAGACTGATACCTTACTGTATGAAAAATATGAATGGAATTTGGACAGTTGATATAATTAAACAGCTTGGCTATGACTGCCGTCATGGAGCGCTGCAAGAAGAAATCCTGATGCTGGCCTGGAAGGTCCGTTACACCAGCGTGGCAGCTCTGATCTCCCAGCTGTGATTGCCTGGTTCACCAGCCTAGAAATGTGCTTGAGGGAAGCAACTCATTTCATCTTCTTCCTCTGTCTTGGGATAAATAGTCATTCTCACTTTTTCCCTCTACCCAGCTAATAACTCCTTTATACATCCTGCTCCTTTCGTGCTTTTGGGAGGATAAAAGCTTCCTTCCCAAAAAAGCATGCTGTATGACGGGGTCACCACCTGCCAGACCCTTGGCGAGAGAAAATTGCACAATCGGTAGGACCTAAGTTCTCAGCTAAAATGCCACGTGTCAGTCACAAAATGCTCCAGCCCTCACCACTAATGACTCTCCTGAGGTGCTTTTTTTCAGCAAAGATGCGGAGCCTGGCTGAGGGCGAGAACACTTCTGCTGGCCCCACATACATTAGAATCGTCTGATAGCAATACGGAAAGAATTGCACGTGGCCATGACGTTGTATGAAATGATCTCGCAGACTGCATCGTGGACTCTAAGATCCCTTCTGATCTCGCATGCCTCAAGATTACACTGTAAATTGAATTCCATCTGTTGGCTGAACTGCTTAAGATCCAAAATTTTGTCATTTAATTTGATGGCAAATCTTCCATGGACTTTACTGTTGCAAACTGTACACAAATGTGACTTTTGATCCAGCATGAGGAGAGAACAAAAACATGGAACTTAGTTTTTCTGGGGCCTTGTTGAACTTAAAAAAAAAAAAACGCTGAAAAGATTAAGAATAGAAGGGGGTTGGGCTGAGTTATATTACACTAATAACAAAAACTGCGCATTTTTAATAACTGGAATGGACCAATTTGGAGAGGCAAGCAAAAGAGCAAGCGCATTTAATTAACATAAACTTGAAGAGGCTCATGACCTCTTCGTAAAGCAGCTCTTATTTTTTACATTGTTACTTCGAAAGCTCTGAAGTACTGTACGGATTACGTCCAGTCTTATTTTCAAGGATTCTTTCTTTCTCTTCCCTTTCCCTTGTTCCCTAAGTGGTTTTTCTGCTGTGTCCTCAAACACCCACTGATTTGCCGTGCATATTCTGCAGTCCCAGTGAATCCCAGCGCAAGCAGGTGGCAGCCTCCAGGGGTCAGGGGTCTTGGTGATTACGTACCTTTTCTTTCCCACAGAACGAGGCATATCGTACAGCTAAAGCAACAGAGGAGTCACTCCAGGTGGTGACTGTGTGGTGCACTCACATGGAAGACCTTCTTGATGAGGACCATTGATCAGTTCTGTTTGCTTAAAGAACAAAAGCAGCAAAACCAAAGCAAATAAGCCTGTGGCCAAAATTAGGAGACATATCCTTTTGTGGCTAGGTTTTTTACATATAAATACCAAATTTCTGACTTCAGAAAGGAGGACAGAAGAATTAGTTTATAATGTAGATATAAATAAGTAGCCCGTCTTTCCTCCTTAGCAGGACCTTTCACAGTTAACATTATATTCTCCCATTGATGTTTTAGACCCCTCCCAGTCTAATCAGGTCCTTTTAATCCAAAATTGGTTACTAGCCAACATCCTTGCATACGAAGGGTACAGATATTTTAATAACTTGGCACCAACTCTTCCAGAACATTGCCATGTATAAAAAGAGCTGATGAAAAATTTAGTAGACATTTTAGCGACCTTATTAAGATTTAAAGAATACTTGACTATTTGCAATAGTGGAACATTTGAGATGTTCGTGGAAACCTGGCTGGTCACCCAAAGGAAGAAGCACCAAATCACAGGAAATTACTGTGATTATTTGGGGAATAAGAGCTGTGGATGATTGAGGGTCACTTCCAGAGCCAGCCACTTTTGTCCACCTATTGGGTATTTCTCTGCTTATTATAGCTATTGTATATTTTATTAAGCATATACTGTTTGTTATATCTAGTAACATGATAGAGTCAGCCCTGATAATATTTCCTACCTTGTTACTGCCTAGTTCTCATCTAATTTTAGAGAAGCACAAAAAGATTTGCTCTCCGTCTTCCCTACTAAGCATGCCTGGGGGTGTCTGGGCTCAAGCCCAAGTGGAACACGTGTGTTCCCACTGTGTTAGAAGCCGTGACAGTGCAGGTTGTAGGCACTTTGGGCTGACAGTGTGTGGTTTGGAAAAACAAAAGGACAGACGTGAGGAATGGCATCACTTTCGGAGTGTCCTAGACTATGCTTTTAGCTCCGAATGGCAGCTTGAATAAAGAGGGCGACTCGCAGATTGCTGTGACCCACTGAAAGAGGGCCAGGTTTGCACAGGACAGAGCAAGGTTTGTTTCTTAACGCATATAAGCCAGAACCCAAGATCTGGCCCATTAACTCCCTGTCTTTTAAATTTATGAGCTCTAAGTGAGGATAAGGAAATAGTGTGCGCTGCAGTACAAAGGACCAGTGCAGCAGTTTTTCAGTGAACGTGCGGTATGAACAATATCATTTTTAATACCAGTCAGAAAGATTAGCCCATTGATGCAGAACAAGGCTAGGGGAAAAGTGCCGGTAGTGGCCTGAACAGATTCTGTTCCTAACGCCAAACAATTCTCATCCCGCCACTTCCATTATGAATTTGTCTGAAGAAACTGCAGCGATACGAATAAGTACGACCAGGACGTACATCAGGCCCGAAAACTCCTGCTGGAAGGTGAAAGGTGCAGAGGCAATTTTACAGAGCCTGCTGCTTTGCTTCGGGCATTTGTTTAAGTAAACATTGCTATTATAGTTAATCACTTTGTGCTAATAAGGAAAGCTTGTCTTAATACTGTTCTGGTTTTGTGAGATACTACCATAAACTCGTAATTAGTTCATTAGACCACTTATTTAACTCAGGTTTGGCTCTGTGATGCTTCAGTGTCATCAGCAAGCTGGAACTTGTTTTAATATTTAATGCTAGTTTGCTTTTTTTCTTCCAGATTGTTTTATTGTCTTGAGCCTTTCTCACTTTTCACTAACACCACTGTGTAAGTGAGGAGTAACCATAGTAAAAACACTGAATTTAACGTGCCGCACCAGAGGGTAGAACGGAACACGCCAGGCCTGGTGCTTAAATTCGTCCAATTTAGTTACTTAAATTTTACAATTTCTGACACTAATCCATTGCACCCAGGGTCATGCAGGACTTAACGGCTAGAACAGGGAATTTATCTGGGTTTCCCAAAACCCAGGTTACCTGTTGTACCTTCATCTGCTTTTCAGTGTCGTGCCTATGTTGTCTAATCCTTTTCTCTCTTCCCTGAGCGTGACACTCTTGACATCAGTGCATCGCCACTGCTGGCGTACCACTGAGCAGCCTTTTCCTCTCTCTCCCGGCAGCAACCATAGGCGTGTAACGTTTGCCTTCCCTGTCAATCGTAGAGTGATTCTTCCCATTCGACAGCAGGCTGCGGCCACCGCTGTTAAGTCTCTTTTTGATTTTTTTGCTTAGATCATGCCGCTCCCAAGAATTTCTGCAACAAGAAGGGACAGGATAAGGGTTTAATGAACTGATATTGTCAATGTTCTGGTGGTTTATGCTTAATGTAACAATCCTGCTAAGAACAGGTGAGTTTTCCTGTTAAGGGTTTGGAGAGGCTTAAATATCTCTCTGTTCGTGAAAGCCCATTTACACTGAAGCATTCTGATGCTGCAGCGGGTGGATTAGCTGAAGGAACTGACTCATGCATTTCTTGGCTTTTGATAGTTAACCTAGTTTACATTGAATAAGGGATGCTGAGGAGTAAAGGAAAGACACAGGTCCTTCGCTTTTGCCAGTTCTGTGTGAAATTCTCCCGAAGCCTTCAGCCCACCAGTGTGAAACTACTAAGGCGGCTTTAACTTCTTGTGCTAGAATTTGTAGGTGATAATCTACGTTCAGTCAAGGACCGAATGTAAGCCCAGATATTCCCTCAGGGAGATGTAAATCATGCTTGCTGCTGCAGCGTTATACATTCTTTGTGGTCTAGAAAAAGCCGCTCGTACAGGACTGGGAAGTCTTCCCTCTGTGTATTCCACTGTTGGGTCTTCATCCCGGGCCTCTAGATTGAAGGATGGGGTTGAAGCATTACATCCTCAATGCGTCGTGCTCCATGTTGGGGATGGAACCTCTTGTTCTTTTCTGTTCAACCCTCGCCCTTGGTGGACTTGTGACTTACTGCCTACACACTGAATGCTACAGACGGCGTTCTTCCCATCCACTGTGGAACCCCACTAATGGCCTGAAGCCTTATTGTTCCCCATACAGGATTTTTTTTCCTGACCCAGTGAATTCCAGGGAACAACAGAGAGTTCCTGGAGCAAAAGTATCCAGCCTTTCCCTTACACAGCAGATGGAGTTTTTAAGACTCTCTGTGGATTATGTAGCAGTGCCTTCTCATTTAGGGACACGCACAAAGAGCATTATCATACGTGAAGCTACTTTACAGTAACTTCCACCAATTAAAATAAACAGTGAAAAGATTATGCTATGGAGCCTTAATAACCACTCAGCATATTTGATAATGTCACTGCTGTCGGTATCATATTCACCACTATGTTTAATAGCTGAACAGATGCAGCTCACTAGAGCACCACATGGTACGCAGCAGCAGGGAGTCCCATTTGACAAGTTGGTTTTGTTTTATTTCTTTCCCAGAGAGCCTTCCCTGGTATCTCAAGTTTCTCTAGTGTTTTGATTTGCTATTCAGCAAACAGAAAAAGGCAAGGGGATTCTGTACTGCTTGTTTTCAAAGCAAGAGGGTTTTTGACTTCTTTGTGGAAGTACTATGGAATTCCTAATAAAGCTAATATAAGGCATGTTTCAATGTAAAATTGTCAGCCCTTGATCTGAAAAGGGTTGTTTATTAGCAGGTAGAACATATCTGCATGCACAGGTCCCTTGTAGGATAGCAGCTATGCCGGTTATTGGAGGTGGCTTCAGGTTTTGAGGCTTTTTATTTTTATTTTTAATTGCAAGATTTTGTGTACACGTCTGCAAGTCACTTTGCACAGCGAGCAATAACTCTGGGCTGTAATGGTGCCATGGGATGCTGCGGTTGTTTGGTGCTCCCAGATTTACTCTCCATGGAACAATTCATAGGAGCATTTTGTGAGACTTTCCAGTCTTCTAATTGCTTGTCTGGAAAGACACCTGAGTATATACTCTGAGGCTAAAATAAGATGGCTATGCACTTAATACATTCTAAAAAATCCTGAGGTAATACAGAGTAATAATGAAACCCTGGCTATATGATTTGAGTATGTGTTTCCAGGAGACATGTAATAAAGCTGGGAACAAGACTAAAAATGCTGCAAGAATTACATTATCTACCCCATATTACCTGGTTCACAAATAAACACAGAAACTCCCTTGGTTATACTACTGCCTAGTAAAGCTAGGTGCTGCCAAGGGCTAAATACGTGGGCAGTGTCTTCCCCAGAGCTTAAACCTTGTCACAGCTTTGTGTCCAGCTGATATGCTCCTTTGAAAGATACTTAAGATTTCTGGGTTTCTGTTCCTAAACTACTTTTTAAATATTTTGCTGGCTATTTAAACTGACGTTCTTAAGGCATTGATTTTCTTTTCTTCTTCCTTGCTTTTCACCGCATAGCCAAACTCAAAAAACCTCCCCCCACTGGCACATCTCCTTGTCACAGCTGTAGTGTGGTACGTGATGACACCAAGCTGTGCTAATGGGGGAGGAGGGGAGACAGGGGTTGCAAGCGCCGTTGAGAACTGATTAAAATTCAAAATGAGCTTGATAAAGTGGAGAAATAGTCTGAAATCAGGAAGATGAATTTCTGCAAAGGAGAGCGCCGAGTTCTGTACCTAAGATGGAAAAATCAAATGCACAGCTATAAAATGGGGAATAATTGTGGCCAAGAAGGGAGTTCTACGGAAAAGATTGGGAAGTTACAGCTGATTGCAATTTGCTGCTGCCAGACGGGCATTGGTCTGGGCTGTATTGACAACAGGTGGGGTGGCAGAGGAGGCAAAGAAGTTAATTGTTCACTCAGTACTGCTGGGACCTTCGCTGAAGAAGGATGTCCAGTTTTCAGTGCTTGGCTTTGAAAAGGAGGTAAGCAAATTAGGCAGCCAGTAAAAGAACTGGCAATACACTGTAGTTGAATTAACATGTAGCTCCTAAGAAGAAAATGTTTTGTTTATAAAAGAGAAGACAGGGAGTGGCTGGCTGTGAAAACCATCTTTTAATACACATAGGTTGTTATAAACAGGGCTGTAGCTAATTTGTTTTGCCTGTCTGTCGAGATAAGGTACGAAATAGTTGGTTGAATTTGTAGCAATGCTATCGGGTATCGGGAAGAAATTTCGGGCTATGTTTGATGGTTAGCAGTGGAGCAGGTTACGTAGGCACGCCCCGTCAATTTATGCTTTCGAGGTCAGACCGCGTTCCTATCAGTAATGGCAATGCCATGGAGACTTCTGCTGTACGTTTTGGCTGAAGTTAGCCTCGGTGTACTTGCTGTTGAGTGATGGGCATAGCGAGGTCTTCTTAAACTGTAGACTCCCATTTATGCTGCAGTCTTTAACTGGAATGATTTAAGGTGAATGCTTAGCTGTAAACACAGTGAGGTTCTCTGTTTTTATTCCTAAAGGCACAGAAAAAGGAGGGAGTGAGCTGCTGCTAAGCATTTTGTTTTAGTATCCATTAGTCTTAGTGTCATCAGCAAACTCTAAGGTGCACAACAGCTTAAAGCAGAAGCTGCTCTCCCTCTGCTGTATCAACATCCCCTCTTGTTTGACGCTAGCTGGCTGCTTTGCTGCTACATGCAAGAAAGAAACTTGAGTCCGTATGTCTGAGAATTGTTCTCGGGCCGAGCAAAGGCCTGGTGGTGTGTTCCTCGCCAACTGTTGGCATGTGCCTCCTCTTCAGCTTGTGGGAAAGGTGGTGGTGATGTAACTAACTTTGCCTCCTCGCCCACCTCTCAAATGTTAGCAAGTGTTTGCTTTGGTTGCTGTGTGGGAGTAGTGAGGTAATTTGAACCATCCTGGTGTATATCCAAAATAACTCCAATGGGCTAAATGGATTACTGAGCAAAGCTCATTTGATTATATCGCAAGAATAATGTGCGCTCGGGGTGAATTCATTTTTCAGGTTTTTGAGCTGTTTGCCCAGTTCGTTGGCTGTAGATATGGCTGCACAGCTGTGCGAAATGGTTTTTTAAGTTTTCTTGTCACAATAGTGCATGCGGATTATCTAAAAGATAATAATCAGTCAAAAATCACAGATGATACGCTTTCCTGTTTTATTTCTGAAAAAGACTCCCTGGTTTCTTTAAATTAGCGACTATTTGTGGTGAGGCTTCCTAAAGCTTTTAACAGAACGTTGATTAAAAAAATCTCCTTTAGCCATTAACAGTTGTCACAACTTAGGGTTCATATCATAAAAGCTCACACACTTCAAGCATGTATGAGGCTTTATCTTTTTGGCATTGTTCTCTGGGTCTAAATCTTGAAACGCTGTACACGCCTTTGTCAGTAGGCACCAGCCATGCTGCATCTGCAGGAACGTGGTCTGGACTAAACCAGCGTGGGGTTTTTGGGTTTGTTATTTTGCAGATGGTGGTCTGTTTAGATGTGAATCGGTAGCATTGCTCTTTTTCTGCTGTCAGCCATATGCAGTGGAGACCAAGCATGCATTTGCCTCTGTTCTGAGGAAGGTAAACCTCCCCTACTTGTGTCACCCCATCCTTTAATCCTACTTTCTATCCCCCTTTTCCCCAAGCTGTGTCATGCACCTTCACCAGCTGTGTTGCACTTCTGCAGTCACAAAGGCAGGTCATGGATTTGCTTCATTGCCCCAAAATGTAGAAGTCATCCAGGCTGATAATGTCTGTTCTTTCATCGAGTTGGAAGAAAAACGATGAATAAAATCGTTGCTGTGACTGTGTCAGTATTGTCACTTTATCTGTCTTGTAATGGAGATGTTGTTCAGCATTTCTAATTATGATATTAATCTTCCCTGTCCCCTGACACAGGTGTAATATCAGGGATACTAGTGCATGACAAATTTATTACTTTTGACCCTGAGAGGCACCAGTCACAAACGCTTTTGGTTTGCTGGCAAACCTAATTGGTTCCCTATAGTCCGTCCTTTTCTCACTGAAAATATTTGAGATTCATGCTGTGCTTTTCCTATAGTGTACAGTAACATTAAAAATTGAGACAGGGAAGCAGTCTTGCGTGAATCATGTTCTCCCATGCACATGCTACTCATACAGTGATTATCAGAAACATTCCTCGCGTTGTTAGTATTTTTTGGAAATTATAGACAGGATTGATTTCTGCATCTGAATTTTTCACATGTAAGCTTATGCTTATGGACTTTGGAGTATTTTCTTGTTTTTTAAGTGTTAGCTTGCAAGACAGTTCCTCATCACAAGCAAATGACTTACCTGTGGTGAGTTGGAGGCTGTAGAGAAAGCAAGTTATATTCATGGAAACACTAATTCCATCTTCAGGAGGTGGAGAAGGTGGCAGAGCCTTCCCTCTGTCCTGTTCTGCCATGGTTCCCTGTGGGCCTGACTGGTTCTGAGCGATGCTAAATTATGGTATCAAGAGGAAAAAGTGGTACTTAGCCCTTTAGTCCTATTGGGGAGGTGATGGCAGTTCTTTGACTCTTCAGGCTGTTTTTTAGGAAGTTAGTGGGCTTTTCTGCTACCACTTGGATGACTCTTTTGTAAATGTTCAAGGTGGGATGCCGTTATTTGGTTTTTTCCTCCATTTTCCCCCGTCCTAGGAAAAACTCGTCAGGTTTTCAAACTTCTGTTCTTTTGATTTAAGATAGGTTAAAAACGTCAAACCTTACCCTTGTAGATGCAAGTCAAGGGCTACCCATTTAATAACTGTCTCCGTGTTTCTGTTCACCACTAGGAACTGGATGCAGAAGGAGAAAGATCAGTGATCTGATGTAGGTAGTAGTGCTGTATAAGTTAGAAAAAATATGTTTTTCCAGTCTTATCTCTTAATGCAAACTGCAATGTGGAAAACTTTTAGGGTTGGGGTAGAATGTACAAGTGAAGGCAAAAAGACTCATTCCCCATCACCACTAACCAATTGGTGCTGAGTTCAGTGGGACTGGGAGAAACCTGGATTCAAATCCTTTCCCCACCTAGTTCAGACTGGGACCTGATCCAGACTCCCACACTGGAGCTTGAGGACTTTAAATGTCAACTTTCGACTCACCTCGGTGAGTGAATCTGTGTTTCGTTCTGTGTTGCAAAATTTTGATTTTTGTTGCCGCGCATCAGGAAGCAGATAATTTGCAAAACTTTGTTTCTTTTTTATGTAATGTTTGTGAAAGAAATTGTTTTCTAGACAGTCTTAGTGAAAACATATCTTCTGTATATCGATGACAAAATGGTCCTACTTATTTTGTTTGCTGTTGCTTGTTGTCGCTGAATTCAGGATCCATACAGCAATGACTCCCTTCTGGAAGTTGGCTGGGACACTTTCAATCAAAATTCAGGATGGAGATTTACTTTATACCTTTTTAAAATAAATGAAAAGAATTCCTGACTGTTGTTCCTAGAATTGCTTAGAAGTGCAAGAGGCAAGGAACTGGGAGAGCACTGCAGCAGTTGCACAACATTAGGGACGTATTAAAAGAAAAATGTCACTGTACACCAGCTCTTCACATGAAACGTGGCATATTCGCACTTCCTAGAACCCACTGCACATTGCCAAAGGCCAAAACCTTTTCTACATCCGTTAATACCACTGAATTTATTATGTCTCCTTAGTACAATTGAATACGTCTGGAGATGTGGACAAGGGACATGATGATAAAGCACCGTAGTGATGGAAAAGAGAGAGCAATTAGGTGAAACATTCTCTCGTACGTGGTAGTGGGCATTTCCCTAGCTGTAAAAGAGGTTTATGCATTTTTTATTACCAATTCTAGCCACCTGAGATATTTTAAATCTGGATTCTGTATCATATTTGCTTGATTTATTAACACCCCCAGGAAAACATAGGCAACATAATGATTCTCTATATCACTCATTTGTTATAAAACTTCCAAAAGATTTAGTAATTCTAACCAAAAAGGAATGTATTAGAAGCATTAGTACGTATGTGAAAGATGTTTTTTAAAAGGCGTTTTAATGGTTTAAGAATAAATAACCTTTTAAAAGCCAGCTGCAACTCCCCATTTTATTTCCTGCTCATAGTGAATTCCTGCTGTATTTTAAGGCTCTAAAATTAGATAGAGAGCTATGGTGTTTGGTTTGGTTTCTATTGCTTAATATGCAATTAAGAGGATATTTGTGATGGCTTAAGTGTAACTGGAGAAAACTTGCATCACTGTTCATGCAGAACATTGTTGTTACTTTTTCCTCACCTCACATCCTCCGCGTAATAGAAAATAAATAAGTATGGGTTGCAACTGGAGAGTGCTTTAATGGCTCGTATTAAATCTGATAGATTTTTGACAACTCAAAATATTCTTTTGACGAAGACTGTGTCAATGGATTTGCTTCATTACATTTTTTTCTAATTTCCAAGATGTTTCTGGTGCAGCATGTACTTAGTGCATAATAGAAACCTGTTATTCAGAGCTTGTGTGCATGTGCATTTTGAGCTTTTAAGAAATTTAAACGTTTCTATTTCTGATTGCAGTCCTGCCACATAGCGCTTTTTTGTTGCATCATAAAAAAAACCAAACCAAAACAAAAAAACCCCACATGGCTCTAGCGTTAGAGGTGGGTAATCCAGAGGATTACCTGGCCAACATGCAACTCCTTAATTTTAGTTACTAATTTTAGAGTTAAATGAAAATAGCAAGCCAAAGAAGTTTCTTCAGTGTTGCAGCCCTGCCCTGTTTACTGTTTTTGAATGAAAACTTTAAATCTTTAAACCATTTACTTACCTTCTCTTTGATTACAAATTTAGGCTTTTGAAGTAACGACAGAAATGCAATCGTGAGAAATCATATACAAATAATAGACCAAGACAGGATAAGTTGTTTAATGCCTTTTTTCCTTTCTTTTTTTTCTTCATAAGATGCAAAATTACGTATTTGTTCTACTTTCTGTTGCTGTTCCAGAGCAGTACAGTAGAAGTTAATTCCAATTTTAACTGTGTTAATGAAAATAAATTTAGAAAACATAGCTCGTGCCAAAAGCAGATATCTAAGGTTCGTTATGTTGTCATAAAATTAGCAGAAAAGGTGGATTCATTGTACGTCCTTCTGATATTGGTGCCTCTTGGGCATGTTTTCAACCTTTTCTGCAAGGTCACGAACACTAGGCACTTATTTATTATTGGTGGTGGTAGTAGTATGCAGTGTAAATTGCATCTTCTGATAATGGAAATAACTGTTTTTGCAAGACTGGAGGAAGGGGAATGAGCAGTGAAAACACGCCCAGCCACCATTGCGGTAACAAGTGTAGCGGCCAAGTGTGTCTCACTGGAGAAGTGCAGTTCCGAAACAAGATTTCTAACCCCCGTATGACTTTGAGGATTGTTCATTTAAAAAAAAAAAAAAAAAAAAAAACACCAAAACAACCAAGTGCAAGGGTGCAGAGCTTCAGGTTTAATTGCGACACTTCTTTTAATATACAAATCCAGAGCCTTAGCTGTCATCCCCTTTTAAACAAAGCCTGTCTAGGTACATGCGTGAATGCTTCAGTTGTGCAGTAAGAACCTAATGGATGTACCGCTTTTAAGATCTGCCCTGTGATTCTCATTGAAAAGCATAAATGAATTTTTAACTCACACCTGTGGCTTCTGCGCAAAAAAAATATCCCGAGGAAAAGGTGTCAGACTTGATTGATAGAAAACTTGTTATAACTGCATTATGTATCAAAATTATTATATTGGATGACAATTTCTATTATTTTCACAAGGTCCATTCAGTTTAATTATAATTTACCATTCAAGTATACCATTCTCTTCATGTTAATCTTCAAATTATTCTTGCTTTTCCTTTAATAGCTATTCATGAGTCATAGAAAGTACACCTAATTAATACCTCTGCACATTGCTACAATTAAACATTAATCAGATTTGATTTTTAGAGTAATGTGCTACCAGTCTTCTAATCTTCCTAAGTTACGACCTGATAAAAATTTCATTACCCTAGTTATAAAGTCCTCAATGGGGAAGGAATTTCCATTTAGTGCATTTATACATAGTGGTGTCTTCTATATAAATTTTGCGCTCCTTCTACATCTCTATAGATAAATTGGTTAGAAAATCAGAAGTAGTGGCACAAAGTAAACGGACCTTCTAGAGATAAGTTTTCAAAAAATATTCAGTCGTGAGCTTCTTAGAAAGATCTAACCAAAGCAATGGATGACGTTTTTTATTAACGTGGGATGATGGTGTTTAGTCAACGTTTTTCCTTCTTCCCTTTCAGTTTAGAAGGGAAAGTCAGTAGATGTGAGCATGAAACGCTTTCAAAACCTGCCTTGACAGTGAGTTTCACACAGTTGGTATAAGCAGTTGAGCCTGGGTCCTTTTTCCTTTTTTTTTTTTTTTTTTTTTTTTTTGGTGAACTGTTGGTTGGAAAGGTTAAAACCCCCTAAATTGGATCCCAGCACGTCAGAGTAGAGAAATGACTGACCTGTTGACCAGTGGTTGCTGTCAAGCAGCTCATTCTCATCAGCAGCATAGAGGCGTCTTGAGGCTGTGTGCTCCTCCGCTTTTGGTCACTGCTCCCCCGCCACCACCAACTCCCGGACTCAGAGAAAGGCTGTTGGTAAGTCAAGGGATATATGACAAGAAGTGGACAGGTGGAGAATTAACTTTATCGCATCCGTGAAACTTATCTCTGACTCTATTAACTTGCTTTCAACGGTGAAAAATCCTTTTCAAATCCTTGGAAGTTGAGAGCAACAAGATGGAATGAGCTCTGTGTCATAGGTTAGCTCTCCCAGATCATCTGCAGCTTAGAGGTATTTCTTGCATTTTTTGCCTCAGAGAGCTAAACCCCCTCTCTTCATTCAATAAAAAAGCAAAAGATAACTTGATCTAGGCAAGGGCACAGCAAAGGCAGTAGATAACCTGTTAGAACAGCTTTTGGTGGTGCTGGAGAGATTCCAACTTTAAACCTGCTCAGAATCAGAATAAATTAACCCTATGTGGTTCCTACTTGAGCTTACTGCTTTGCCAGAGCTAACTTGTTTAATGCTCTGGCATTTCTACCCCATGAAGCAAGTTTGTAAGAGGAACACACCCGATTTAGAATTTGTTTTATTGAAGGAATTGTGTTCCAGAACCAGAAACCTTAAACTATTCAACCAGTTGTATCTATAAATGACATTATCAAAATATGGGGACCAGTACTACTGGGGGGAAAAATGAATTGTGGAGCTGTCCTTTCCCTAAATGGAAAATGTGTCTGGGTCATAACAAACACAAACGTAAGTGGCAGCCTGTTTAAAGGGTGGGTCATATTTTGTCCCTGTTGTGCTTGTGCGGAAAGGGTGAAGTTTTGTGGTCCCCTCGTGGATGTTGTTGAGTCAGGAATTGGTGAGGTCTACTATGAGTTGTGAAGGGAGGGTTCGAGAGCCCTTGCAGCACGTCTGTACACGCTGGAGCTCTGCTCCATCAGGCTTTTGTGGGAGTTGGAAAGGCTTAAACGAGCATGCATGAAGTGGTAGGTCCTGAGCTGCTGCTGTGAATGCCTTTGCTTCTCCACCCTGCCAGAGGAAAGGCTCCTTTGAGAGTCCCGTGCTTGTGGGCCGGGCAGCACGGTTCTGCTCCCACTCCGGCAGGGAGCGGTGGGGTGTCTGTGCGCGTGTTCGCCAGCGTGAAACGCGTCGCGGGCTCCAGTGTGCCGTGTTCAGGGACGGATCATCCACAGGGGGCTGTCCTCCCCCCACCTCCTCCCCCCGCTAGTCTGATCTTCGGGAGCGTACCAGTGTCGCTGTAAACGCGGCACAGGCTGCGGACTGAAAAAAATACTCCAACGTATAATCTTGAAATGTCCCCGTAAGCTGTATGATTTCCTTTAAGTCTATAGGGAGGATGATGATGGTGAGTTATGCTGTTGTCCAGAACACATAACAAAGTGTAAGAAAAGAAAATGCCCGTATTGCTGTGTTCTACCATAACTGAAAGTTATGTCCGTTGGTCATTTGTTTTGTTCTCCACCTCCCGCCCCTGCCTTAAATTTTACATGCTGGAGACTTATCTTTTTAAGAGGTAGATAACAACAGTTCCCTTCTGCTACATTTCTATAGTAATATTCATGGTTATTTCCTTATTTTTGTAAGGGTTCAGCCTCTCTCTATTATTTTATCCTTCAGGTACTACATCACTCGTGATTATATCCCTGCTGTGCTTGCCATCAAACCTCTGCTAAGCCCTATTCATAAAGGCTTGGTTTTGTTATTTATCCAAGACTTTAATGAAGACTAAATATCTGGTACATTGGTGAGATCACCAAGAGGTCCTACTGCAAAATCAATCGTGAAGAGGTGTAAGAATGTTTTTAAGAGGAAGAAAATGAATTATTTTTATATTTTAAAGGCTATTTGGAATAAAGGAGTAAAATATCATTCAGAAATTAAAAGAATAATAAAAAAACCCCTACAAACAATTCATTTGGCCTATACCTTGAAAGACAGAGCTCTGAAATAACTTCCCTCCAGATCCCTTCCCCAGAACTACTTTTTCTAGCCTTGACATCTACTGGTTATTTCAAATAGCCGTGGGCATCGGGTAGGGCTTGCAAGAAGTAAAAATTTAATGTTACACAGCTCTTGTTCATATTAGCAAATACGGTACAGACTCACGCGCTGTTCAGAGGCATCACTGATAGGTAAAAGGAGACTTGCTTTTTGGAAAGTGTGGAGTACATGCCCTGGCATGGAGACTTAAGGGCTCTGATCGTGGATTCTTTCACTTATCAGCATCTGGTATGAACCCAAACGGAAAGCAAGAACTGGCAACGTAAATTTTTAATGGACGTTTCTGTCTTGTAGTTCCTAAATTGAAAACATTGGGGTGCTTTTCTTTCTCAATGTATAGTTTATTGACCCCAACCAGCATTAACAGCCCAGGGTGATATTGTTTGTTTTCAGTTCAGCCAAGCTGCTACCAAAAGAGGTATATATCAAACATCCTTGTAAAAATAAATAAATGAATGGCCAAGGTCAAGTTCCCTTCAGTGTGTGAGCTATCTGGAGGACCTAGGAAACCTTTTTGCTCTCAGTTATTTAAAAAAAAGAAATAGGTCCACTTGCCAAGTTTTTTTAGAATTTTGAACAGTTCCATGAAAATTTTTGGGAGCATTTTAACAGTCGAGTATTACATGCTTGCACTTCGGAGTTACTGGAAATGCTGGTGATCTTTCAAGTATGTTTTAAAAGGTACTTTTAATGAGAATAAAACTTGAAGAAACACTGAACTGAAATATTATTACTGCTAGGAAAAAAATTGCATGGTTATTACTAGGAAGGTATTTTTGTCTGTTACTGTGTTATCCATTTTTTTCTTTTTTTTTAGAGCAACTGCTCAAGTTGGGTCGTAAATAGGAAACTGATGTTACTCTTACGACCACACACATGATTTTCCTCAATGGTCTGCCCTAAACTAAGATTTGTTCTTGCAAAGTAAATGCTTAGCCTTGCTTCTGAGTTTCGAGAGGTCACGCTGACTTCACTTGGGCAACGTCTAACCTAAGAACGTCTTTCCGTTTGGTTTTTTTTGGGGGGAGGGTGGGGGTGTGTGTTTTGTTTTTTCAGGATCTGAGCTTGAACTACTGTACCTCCCATTTATGCGCGTGTGTGTTTGTATGCAGTACCTTGCAGAGTTACGTGGACTCATAAATCTTTCTGGGCTGTCGCCCTTGTATGTAAGAAACTAATGCACAGGAGGAATATTTTTGTCCATCAGATGTTAATGCAAAGCATGGCAGAAGAGTTATTGTTTTGCTTGGTTTATAGCTTGATTTATAAGACAGACCCCAAGCAGAAATGCTAACCTCTCCAGATAAAGTCAGTAATGTCACAGTTTTATTATTCATTTAAATGTCTGTAGGGCAGTAACCTCTTTTTTTATTACTTTAGATTAATTTCTGGAACTAAGCCTATGCTTCTGTGTTTGTCTCTCAGTTCTGAGCCTCGGGCAAGATGTAGGGCTGGGCAGAAGATGACCAGCACAATGCATCTTGATAACCATGACAGTTCTCTCTTGGCCAAGATAAAATACAGTTCTATCTCAATAGTAAATGAAAAAGATGAAACAGTGTAATGTTTGCTTATGCCTCTAACAGTAAGGTTTATATTTTTTCCCCTTATTTTCTGGTTTGAGGAGGGTGATATCTTGTCCGGAAATGGCTTTTTGTTATTGTGGTAGTTGGAAAGGCACATTATGACTGTTGGAGGCTTTTGATTTTCAAGGAAAAGAGTTTGATTTCTAAAGAAAACAGGTTTCTGTAGTCGTCATGTCTGTCAGTCGATGAATCCTATTTTCTTCCAACAGGAGTTGAACCTTGTTTTAGACAAATTTCATAGAAGCCTAAGGTATCAAAGGTACTAAATGCTTGCCTCTTTTTTTTCTTTTTTTTTTCTTTCTTTTTTTTTTTTTTTTTTTCCTTTTGGTGAAAATCAGCAGCTCAGTAACGGAGGGAGACCTGTTAATCTCCCACTGGGAGAAAGGTAAGGAAAACTCGGATATTATCCGTTCTGTTTGGCAGTAGCTGAATGGTCAATCGGCACTTGAACATTCTGGTGAGCTGGCCAGCTTGTGTGTGACTTCAGCCTGGGGAAGGCATTTGCCATCTTCTATTGACACGGCATGACATAAGAAGATAACAGGGAAAACGGGAAAACAGGAAAACAAAATGTTTTGAGAGGCCGTGGGGGTCTTGAGAGGGGGCTATTGACATGGGAAGGAGAGAGGAACATCGGTGATGAGTCAGGAAGAAAATGGGTTGATTAATTATGCTTACAGAACAATCTGTTGAAGATTTCCCTGAAATAGAAATGGTAAGCCAAGAGCAGCTCTCCTGGTCTCCTTTTTAGTGTGGCAAAATTTTCATTTTTGGACACTAAATATTCTTCTGATAAAGCAGCACACTAATAAGAGCAGAAATAAGAGCATAGCCCATTTCTCACTTAAGTATTATTTTATGTTGATTTTGTGAAACTTAGCAGCAATTATAAGCTAGTTTTTTTTACCCAAATTCAGCTGCATAATATAGTTCTAACCCACCAACTATGCTGCATCTTTCCTAATTCCCTTTGGGGACCACACCTAGCCCAGGTTGTACCAAGCTACCAGGTAATTTTGAAAATTGGTTTACAAACAGACCAAGACAGCTATCACTGTAATATGGGCTAACTTAAGAAAAAAAAAGAAACCTGGTGAAATCTAAAGCCAGGTTTCCAAAGTTTGTGGTACTGAACTTAGTTCTAAGAGCTGTTATTCAAAAGAATGGTTAATAAAAGTGTATTTTACCAGGAGGAAGGAATGGCATCAGCCTCAGATTGTTGCAGGGGTGATTAAAAGTCTCTGTCACTACTTGAATTTTCAAAATAACAGATAGACTCGAGATATATGGAGCTGAAAAGAAAGTAGTTTCAAATAGGTTAGAATAGCTTTTAAAATTCAGTGGGTTTTATAGCTTGTCCTCAATTCTCAAGTACCCTGAATTATATCCACCTGTGACTGTAATAGCTTGAATGAAGGTAAAAGTATACAGTACTACGAGTAGTGCTCAGATGCAAAATTTACAGTATTCTCATTGCTTTGCTGAGTCAAGACTATGTAAGCCGCAGGAATATTAATATATTGGAAGGCTAGATTGTACAGCAGGGGGGGAAATTAATGAGGCAGATTCAGTATGATTTCAGGCAACTGACAAAAGTGGCTTATAACTGCAGAAAGAATGTAAGTTATGTGTGAAGTCCTTCCAGCTAAAAATAATAGTTCTTATAGCTTCCCAGTGTGGGGGTCCGGTGAAAATATTGCTATGATGTAGACTCTTACGTATTAGCAGAAAAGCTTCTAGAATGTATTGCTTATTGATGCCTATTTCTGTTGCTAAACCAAAATATTTATAGCCATATGTAATGAGCGGGTTATCATTCCTAAAATATGCGGTCATAAAAATGAGAAATAGTGGGATTATTAGCAGCATTCAGCAGTAGAGGCTGTTTCTTCATGGTTTCCCCTTGCTCCAGTCATTATCACTGCAGCTGTGAAAGATAGCGTTACATTTCAGTGGATTCACTGGAAGAATTTGTCCAGATAAAAAATAATAATTGTAAAAAAAGAGGAAATAAAGTGGTTTGTTTTTTTTTTTTTTTTTTGTCCTGCCCTAGTAATTACGATTACAATTCTGATTGAGATATGCAGAATTTACTCTGGAATCTTCATTCTAACACATAACAGCTATGGTAATATGCTGAAGAGAAATTGATACTCTCATACATAAACTGATTTTGTAACCATTAATTTTGTAGAACCAAGTTCGTATTATATGTAGGCATAAGCAAACATTACATATGAGCACATTTTCTGAAGTCAGCTCATGTTGCCAGCGGACTGTTTGCATAAGTAAGCATTTTGAGTCAGCTCTTGATGAAACGGCCCCACTTGGTCAAGTAAAAGTGCATGACACACCATTCTCACTGTCATTTTATTTCTGTCTTGGTTATTGAGTTTGGAATCTGTTTCTGTTAGGATCTTTAGAAATCATCATCGACTCCTAAACAATTTGTCTTTCCCCGCTATCGTTATTGAAAAAAAACCCTCAACACTAAAACCAAAACAAATAAACAAACAAAAGCCAGCAGGCAGCAACTGCAAACCGAAGGTGCTGTCACGTATAGGAATGATTCATTCATTAGTAATTGTGATTAATGTCAGTTGTAAAAAGACCAAGAGTGTTATTGTGCTTTATGAAAAGGTTATAAAGGTACAAAGTGAAACTAAACAGAGACATAAGGCATACATTTTTCCAGAAAGCCTCTTGAGTGGCCAAGGAGGTTGTATTCTCTTTTCCAAAGCTGCCTGTGGAGACTTTTGCAGGGATGCAAAGTGTAGCGGGTTGTCAAATGTTCATTGACTTTCAGTGAGTTGTTTTTATTTATTGGTGGTTGGTACTGAGGAGATTTACGATCATGGGAGCCCCAGTCACTCTTCCTGAGTAACTTAAGTATTTTGAAAATTATGGTTTGAATTATATGAATTGAAACAACAGTCTCTACCCGCATGTAATGAGTAATAAGGGAAAGATAGTGTTAACAAAAATGAGAGAGCATAATGTGTGTAAACTAGTAGAAGCGTACAGCTTTTAAAGTCTATGAATAAATGAATCTAGTACCAGTTACGGTAGGCTGCTGTCTGATCAGCCCAGGTGAGCTGACTTTTGTGGGCATTACAGCAGAAGTGCGTTGTGAACAAACTATTGAAGGCCATATAAAATATTTTGGAAAGCGTGATGTGCTCAGTGAACAGTTAGGAGAAACGGCAGGTGTATTTTTAGGGAAAATGAAGAAGAGGAGGCCCATGCTTGGCTTCCTTGTGGAGTACAGTGATATGGCTGACGGGAGAGACTAGGGCCCATAGAAGGAGGGAATAAATTCCAGTGAAGGCAGAAGTGGGTAATGATGTGACCAGAGTTGAAGGACTTCTGTAGGTGTACGTCTTACTGGTTGAGTGATTAATTAATGCATCTGGTTTTGTCCATCTCTATTTGTGTTGAGGTTTATTTTCAGTGGAATTGAGCTATCTTATTTATGGTTTTTGAAAACTTTAGTGTTCCTGATGCTTTGGAGCTGGGTTGAAACACGTGAAGTACATTGGTGTACACCAGACTTGCCTGAATCAGGCACTAGGAAACTTAAAGCTGGTATTTTAACGTATGCAGCCTGTGTATGTCAGATTATTTTACATATATTTATTTTCACGCTGGTATTTTAACATATGCAGCCTGTGTATATCAGATTATTTTACATATATTTATTTTCATGCTATGTGCTTTCTTACTTCACTTAAAGTTGAAATCAAAGCATAAATGGCCAACAAACTGTTCTAAAATAGCTTGGTTTGGCAAACAACCGCTGTAGCCCTCCTTCCTTTGAGAAAATGCAGGTGTTCTTTTATGTGTTACGTTTCTAATGGTTTTTGGTAAGCCAAGCAGAAGGAAGGGTGCTGAAATGCAAGTTGTTCTAGAATTTCCTCAATGGGCTTTCTGTGCTGACTTGCTGAAGTTCAATTTTATCTTGGGAATTGACAGGTTTTGTCAACACCTGCAGTGCTGGTTGGTGCTAGTGAAGAGCAGACGCTTGTCCTGTGGAACAGCTGATAGACTCAGTTAGGCAGTCGCCCAGCATACAGCAGACAAAGGCTGGGGTTTTCCTTCCATCTTACTCCAAATTCTTCTGCATTCCTCGTGCACGTTCTCGTTGTCAGACCAATGACGTTTTAGGCTGCTTTCAGAGTCTTTACTGTTTTGTCTAATTCATCAGCTTTTGGCTTGAGCAGGATCTGAAAGTTTCTTCACCGAACAGGGATATTTCTTCTCCGGCTTTCTCTGCACCCACTAATTCAGGCTTCCATTCCTATTTATCTTTAAAAACGGAGCTATTTTCATAATCTAGGAAGTTAAGTCTTTTATTGCAGCTATAAATTTGTACGGATGCAAACAGCCAACGCTTGGACACTGAAAATATCTTTGTTCTATCAGTGTTGCTCTTCCAGTGGTGTGGTTTTTCAGGGAGGGAGGCAGCGTGCACGTGTGTGTCTGTAAGCTAATAAGGGGTTAGGTAGGTGCAGAGCAGTTGTGGCAGCAGCATGTCTCTTTATTTATTGATGAGAAACCTCAGGAGGAAATGGTGTGGAATAGAAAATCAGCTCCGCTGAAGTCAGTGTCAGATTGCAGGAGATAGGAGGCTTTGTGATATATGTGGTGGTGAGACCCAACAGGATCTGACTCACCTCTGCCTCTGCAAGGTCACCAGCTCTGGCAGATTTAGTAGGAATTCCCTGATTCCCAGACACATGGCCTTGTCCAAATTTAAATTGTAGTGGCAGTTTTGATTTAGACTGCAGATTTACGCTCCTCATTGAGTGCAAACCGGTGTGGATTTGGCCAGAGTGGAGCTGTGTTCAATCTTGGCGCGTAGTCCCTGTTTGATGTATCGGCTACATCTGCATGAGCAAGTAATGCAGCTCAGGAATGGCAGATTTGTAGAGAGGAATGGTTGGTGCAGGGGACCTAAACCAACACTGCACATATTTCAGCAGATTTTTCTTCAGGCTAGCATTAATCTGGTTCAGTAAACTGAATGTCCATTGGTGACACTCCTGGAGTCCAGTTTATCTTTGTCCCAACGATACCCAGTTCATGAATGCTTAGACGTCATGCTTTGGTTCACATCTTGGGCAAAGTGGGAACAAAAGGGAGATTTGCGTCACTAGCGGAGCCCTGATGTGACGTAAGGCAGCACCCAGCCCCTCTGGAGGCTGGATGAGTCCTGCTGGCTGCTTAGCTGTCAGCCACCTCCAGTGAGGTGGATTTCCCTCTCTGGACAGGCAGGGCACTTGCCTTTTGGAAGCGACTTCCTACAGTTTTCTGGGGCAGAAACTCATTTCAACAAAGAATGACCCCCAGAACAGAGGATTAAGGCCTTTCCTGGTTCTGGTGGATGGATGGAGGAAGAAATTTTCCTTTGTTAGCATGACTCTGTTAACTCCAGTAGAGAATTCAGCTCTATTCCATGATTGATATAACTTTTACTAAAGCAAGGGTGAGTTTCCAAAATGCTTATATCGGCATAAGGCAAATGCTGTTGTGTAATTATTTTTATGACCAGTGGCAGCTTACTTTCTGACATATTTTGCGTTAAGATTTTTGACAGGTGGTCAAAATGAGGCTATGGTTAACATATGTCTTGCTATATTTTGCAGGTACTGTGGTAATGTGTGTGGTTTTAAACTCCTACAAAGATCAAGTGACATTAATGCTTCGCAAGTTTCAGATACTGCATTAAATTCAAACCCTTATTCAGGCAAAAGTTATTCCTACAAGCGCAGAAGACCAGTGGTAGTTATTACACTTTCTACTGGAGACAGAGTTGTAGAATTTTCTAGAATTTACAGTTATATTTGTGCACTTTGGGACAGCACAGGGAGAACGCATAAGGAGTCTAATAAGCCTTTTTCTGAACATGACATCATTGCTGATAGCAAATGTGAAAGGATGTTCTAAAAATGGAAGTTAACTGTAACAAACAAACAAGGAGTAAGAAGGGCTACAATAATTGAAATGTACTAATGAAACTCTCTGTAGTTTGTTCATATTATGAGCCGTCAAGAATCATGCATAATTCAACAGTGCAGCTGCTAACGGCAGGCTCACGTAAGATCATTTAAATTTGTTTCTCTGGACATGAGAAATTGATCTTTGAAGTGATCCCTGATGAGGTTCTGCTTGGTCCTGTCAGCATCTTGGGAGGAAAGTGTTCTATTTTCCCTCTTGCATCAGTGAATATTTATGGGATGTAAAATAGGAATAACTTTAATTATGTATGGGGAGGGAAATATGTGCAGTCCTGAGCAAGACACTTCATTGTAAAATCTACCTGAAATTCTGACAGGTAGTATGCTTATGTACTAATTTAAGAATTAAGTTTTGTTGCCTGTTTTTGTGTGTGTATGTGGACGTGTAGGTGTATATTGGTGTACGTGTGTGTCTTTTTATTTTCTTTTTAAAATTCTCACTAATTTTAATAGCGATGACTGTTGCTATTCCTTTTGTTTTAATGCCCAGGGAGAGGCCTTACAGCAGTTTGCAGTCTCACCGGCTAAGGGACAATGAATGGGGATAATCAAATCTTGCTTCGTATTGCACAAAAGCTACACAGCAAAACTCTGAAGCAAACTTACCTGTTATCTTTAAAGTCAAGCCCGGTCCAGAAGACCAAGCTTCTTCTTACTGAAAATGCTTAGAGAAGCTGTGCCCCCAGCTGAGTTTATGTTCATATTTGTTTCACCCATGCTTTCCTCTAAACGGTAGAAATTATTCCCTCCATCTGCTTCTTCTCTTGGAATATTATTTACAAAATGTTGAGTTTCCCAACATAGGCAGGTACTTCAGTCTATGGAACTTCAAGGATACTCTTATTTTTGCTTTCATGTTAACATTATTGCAAAAACGTTTGATACAATTTTTTCATACGAACGAAGTGCTCTGTACCCATAAGTGACAGGATTCCAGTTGCGCATAGCAGTTAGCAGCCGGCAAGTTAAGTGAATTGTAGGATTAGGGTTGGGCTGTATTAACGGCATTCAATAAGGAAAAAATCTGGTGAAAAAACTTGGTGAAAAATTACTTGAAAGTCTGTCACTTGATCCGACTTCCTTAGGACAGGTAAAGTAGCAAAAATTACATTGGAAAAAGCAACTGACTTGTATTAAATAACAAGCGTTGCGGATTTGTTTCAGAGAGGGGGGAAAAAAAATCATCAGGTCGGAGATTTTTTTTTTTATGCGCAAGTTCAGAAGAAATCTTTCGCATGCTGTTACTCAGTATGTCGGTGTACTGTGGGTGTTGAAAAGCTCGTGGGGGCTTTGCAGGCATGTGCAGCAGATGTACAGTATGTGGGGAAAAACTGAATCCACAGTGAGTCAACAAACACAACCTACTTTGTCTGTGGACAGAATGCAGACATCTAAAATGTACAGTGGAAGGGAGCTGTGCTGAGCAAATTACTGTCATCATTTAATGACGTATTTCATGGAAGCTTCAAAATATTGGCATGATGCATCCCTCTGTGGTCATCCTTCTGCTTCACTGAAATAGGACGAGCTGATTTGTTTTTAAAAGGAAATATGTCAGAAAAGTCAGGAAATGTAGGAGAGCGAGTGGTCTGTGAGCAGACGGTGTACTGGGAGGTGGGGTTTTGTTTTCTTCTTCCACAGGCTTGCTGCGAGACCTCTGGTACGTGCTGTAGCACCTCCTGCACTTTTTCTGTCTCTTTGTGCTTCTGTGGTTTTGCACTGTTCGGTACAGCAGCATGGAAGTGTCTGCAAACATTCACAAAATGAACTAGAGCACACGCAACTGAGAAGATTTCCTTCCCAGCCTTGCCATAGGACGTGTGGCAGAGGTGGGTGTAGGACCTTCCTGGGGACATTCCCGGTAAAGCACGTTATCTCCAAAGCTCTGTTGCTGTTTTAATGCATTGTTATCACTAAACGGTGGTTTTAAAAACTCACAGAATCTTGTATAGTCATTGGTATAATTATTTAGAAATCTGATGGATCTGTGATACCGCTCCCAGGAATGGGGGAGACTGGGAGACGAAGTCTAGAGGAAGCAGGGGTCTCATGAAGGTCTGAAGTAGATTATTCAGAACAACTATGCAGAAAGAGACGTAATTCAAGAGAAGTCAATGTAGTTATGAGTGTCCATCATCCAACCCCATCTGTGGTCTCCTGCGCAGGGAATGTGCATGGACAAAAGCTGGGCTCAAGCAGGGGGTGTACCTCCACTTTGGCCACTCTGCAGCGTCACATCTGCAGACCTTCTTGAGGAACAGGGAGGATTTAGGCAAAAAACACGCGTGCTAATTGCTGCACTGTGACTGATCTGTTTTTCCATGGGATACTGAAATCCGAAGTCAAAACACTCCCATAAAAAGTTAATAAACAGAGAGGCTTTATTGTATTTTTATGGCCTCAGTCTGCCATCAGTAACTGAGCATGCACCTTTTTTTTTTTTTTCTATTCCATGTAATTTGCATGATTAGTGAATTGAATCATTGTATTTCTGGGGATCATTATAGTCTGCTTAGCTGTATTTTTGGGAACTCTTAGCAGACGTGTGGTAGAAGCACAACTTAACCTCGCATCTGCGGCAGGGAAAAGAAACCATGCTATTTTTCTCACGTTTTTTCATGAAGCACAGCAAACTGTTGGAAGGTGAAGTGATCTGACGCTGCTTGCAAGCTGAAATACCATGTGACAGCAGTTCCGAGCAGGCAAGAAATCTTGTCCTCGTTACTGTGCAGTGCAGTCTGCGAATATATTTGCAGTTCCCTGTGCAATTCGAATACTTTTAAGATAGTGAAGTAAAAATGAAATTATCTGTAAATGAAAGAATTTTAATAGTTACATTGAAAATGTCATGTTCGGCATTTTCAGTAATGTTTCATAGTTTATGAACTTTGACGCTTTAGTTGCTAACAAGGGAGTAATTTCAGATATTCCATGCATGATATTTCTCTTTTATAACTAATAGTTATAATAATATAGTTACAGTTTAATAACTAATGTGCCATTATGTGCAAATAATGCTCTGAATGCAGTGTTCTTTTTGCCATGAAGTAAAAATGGCTTTTATACCGCAAATTGTGTTGCCAGGCTACAAAGAAACAGCACGAATGCTTGGGTCAAACTTGCGTGTGAATGTTATTTTTAACACACGAGTATTTCTACATGCTATGAAGTACATCAACAGCTTAGGCAGTTACTGATTAATGTCAGGCAACTAAGACCTTTCTCTGAACTGAACTGCTGGGGGTTTTCCTTCTGCTGGAAGGTGTAGTTTTATGGTTTTCTACCTTCTAGTGTAGATCCAAAGAGGAGCAATGGCTAGAGCCAGGTTTTTCGACAGGAGGGAGACAGTGGATTTCTGTTTGCGTGTTAAGGTGTTCAGTTTCTGATGCCTATAGAGATCACTGCAAGAGATGGCAAAATTACCTGAAGTATTGTTAGTTAAAAAGCACTGTCCAAATAAAAACCAGTTAACCTCCAAAATGTGCGTGAGAGAAGATCCTGATGTTGACTGGACGCTGCTGAGAGACACTGGGAGCGTCTTTTGAGTGAGCGAGTTTTGCTAAGGTACTTACATTGGATCTTTAACCGTAACGTCCAAGTACCTTGCATTCGCTGTGATATTCTCTGAAGTACAGAAAGTACTATCTTAACCTTAAACTATCCCTTCTGTGGGACACCAGCTGCAAAAGACGGAGAGATTTGGCCGGCTCTACCCACTGAGTCAGTGGGAGAATGGTACAGAATTCAAGCCAGGCTTGTTCCCAGCTGCGAGTGCTATGCTCTCCACAGTGCAGAGACGCTCCATTGCATCTCACGACAGTCCTGAAATTTCTAGGCAAATTGCTCTTTTCATCCCAGTAGCCCTTGATTGTGCAACAGAGAAAAGGACGCATAAAAATGAGAGGGAAAAATAACCTTTTGATAAAAACACGCACAAAAATACTGGAGACCCTAAACTCAGAGTATCTCCTGAATAAGTGTGGGTTTTTTTGTTTGGTTTTAGTCTTGCATAATCTGCGTGCACCCATGTACGATAACAATATTCTAAGGCTCAAACTGAATATTCGCTATTTTCCCTTTTAAAGATTAGGTGAAGATAATATAAATGTAAGAGAATTGGAACGTATAGGAGTTCATTTTACAAAGCTTGTTAAGGGACTAAATTACACACAGTCTGCATTCAGTTTTGTGCAAGCTTTCTATAAAATGGCAGAGCAGGAAATTTGTGGAAGAAGCAAGTCGTTTAGCAAGTAAGATTGCTTCCATGAGGCTATATTCTTGAGCCTTTTAGTCCTTTGTTTGCTGAAATAAAAAGGCATTTGATCAAAGTATTGAAGAAATAGTTTGAAATGAGAAATACGTATTTCCAAATATTCTTAGAATTTGGTCTGAAACTTAGTTTAACCCGAGGTTTCTCCCTGTCTTCTTGTCGTTTAGCTAGTTCGGTAGTATTTATTTTTGCCTCAAGAACTGCTCTGAGAACTGAACTGTTCCTATTTAGTAGATTTTTCTGGTATGAAGATGTGATGTGTGAGAAGGGTCTTCAGGTGGCAGCTCAGTTTTCCTCCTATGCATGAGGGACTCTATAGTAAATGAAGGGTCTGTATATTTGGGAAATTCTAATTCATTTGACGTAATAAAGCTTGAACACAAAAAAAGGCATGCTTAGGTAACTTTTGGTTTCCTTTAAACTGTTTCTGCTTGCAAGTGCGTCTGTCAAAGCTAGTAGACGTCCAGGATTAAACATGAATAACCTTGGCATATTTGCAGATGGAAAGTACAGAATTTGCTAAAAAAAAAAAAAAGTAGTATCTCTTAGCTTTTTCCTCTTCAGGATTTTGGCAAATAATAAGTGTGAGGAAAGCAATCACAAATTCCACTAGCTTCTTATAATTATTGTCCCTGCAGGCAATGTAGCTTCTGGAAAATATATATAAAAGTCTGATGTTAAAGTCAGAACTAAACCAGTGCAGTGAAAGGTTCTTAAAATTGTTCATTCACAAGGAATATAATGAGCCATGTCTAAGACACCATGTGCTATTGCCTAATGAACTCTAAGAGAACAGCATGTGCACCCGTCAAACACAGCTGTAAATAAATGACAGCAAGAAAGCTTGGGATTCTGCAGTCATAACATCCAGGATGCGTTCCTGTCAATAGGAAACAACTGCAACCCAGGTGACAAGTTCTTCCGGCCCGCCGAAATGCAGGCACGATATCCCCTGACAATGTATGTCAACCCAGTATCTTATTCTCTGACTCATTGGTATGTTATGCAAGAAAGCAGTTGAAAAATATCAGAATTATAATAAAAATATATTGTACAAGGAAAAAAAAAGAAGAAAAAAGTTAAGACAAATAGCACTTATAGGAAAAGATGTGTAAAGCAGCAGAAAACCTCTTCAGGCTATTTAACTACTGCATAGTCACAATAGTAAAGACTGTGATTTAAGGATTAAGATACTAAGGCTTAAAAGACGCTCTAAGACTCACTTCCCTTAACAAAGGATTATGTTTGTGAAGTTTTAAATAATAGTAAGTTTATAATATGAAGAAAAAATGTCAAAAGAAAATGAAAAAGCTGGAACATCTTTTGAGATGTGCTGTGTAAACGTATCCCCACCCCTGGCCGTTCTTCTGATACAAAGCTGTCAGATAGGCCTGAGAGAGGACATGTCCTCCCTCCGTTCATGGGAAAGGGATGTAGAGCACAGTTTTATTTGGTGGGCTGTTTTTGTTTTTTCTTAAGCTATCAACAATGAGACACCTTCAAAGTGTTGCAGTAACTCAGTAGTCCTCAACTCTTACAGCAGATCCTGGAGATCAAAAACTTGAAGTGCTTAGTTTAGTTTCTGTGAGTTTATCATTCACCCTTCCTTTTTTCATGCGGTCTATATAAGCTCTTTCTGAAAGCAACGTGGATAGTTAATGGGAGCAGAGTTGTTCTTGGTTTCCTTCTCCTGCAGAAGTTGCTGATGAGTACATAATGAGGATAATGCCCATAGTCTTCTGGTGTACTTTCATATTAGCTGGACAGACATGGAAATGGAAAAAAGTTACACGCTCTAACAGAGACCCTGTGATGAATAGGAGTGAGGGAGCATTATCTGATCATTTAAACCTTCTAGTCCTTTTCCACTCTTCTAATGTTCCATTCTTGGCAAGGAAAGATTTTTGGAGTGTCTCTGAATATGAAGATCCAGAAGGACCCAGAAGTATGTAATGGGAGCAAAAACTTCTCTTCTGTCCCACCAGACAAGTGTAATAACTTGGTCTTTTTTCCCCTACAATTGCTTTTGAAGAAGCACTTGGAGCAGGAGAGGCTCTTGCAAGCATGAGCAGGAGTTCTGCTGCCTGGGCAGGGGCCTAGCGGAGCGCAACAGATTCCTCATCACTTCTGCAGCTCCTTTACTTGCATCTGAGGAGTTGAAGATTAATAGATCGCCCTTTTGTAACAAGCAGACTTTTCTTGGCTAAGCATCTGCCCGTAAACCAGGGTATCTCACTCTTCAAACACTGTAGCCTAGAAGATGGCTTATGGGCACTGAACTTTAACTTGTATGTAGCCTTGCTGTGAGCCACTGCGCTTGGAGGCACGTGTGTGAATCAGATAGGTAGACAAAGACCATCTTTAATCCAATAAAGTAGTATTGTTCCTCTGGATCGGTCTGCCTCTTTCACTTTGTTGAGGCATACTGTTACGAACAAGTCTGGACAACTGCTACGGTTCCATTCAGGGTAAAGCTTATTAGTTTAGCCATATCTCAACTTACAAATCCACGTAAATATGATTTTTAAAAAGGAAATGCTGACACTACTGTGACAGCATCAGTTTGTTACCGTATTTTTAAGTTGAAGAACTTGAGTTTGGGTTTTCTTTCTGATAATATTTAGGTTAAGAAACTCCTGAGTTCCAGATTTAATTTTATTTTTTTGAAAGGTAGTTTGGAGTACTGCAGAATAGACAGTCCATAAAATTTTTGATCTCTCCACCATCTAGATTCACCAAAGCTGAAAACCAATGAATTGCATCAGAGTTTGAAGGTAACACAACTGTTCTTTAAAAATGTATTTTTGAGTAGTTTCCTGGTAATAAATTCCTCTTTGTTAGGTAGAGAATGCTTTTAAATAAATCTGGGAGAAAGACTTATTTTTAATATGCTTTTAAGGTAAATAAACAACAACAATCACAGGAAAATCAAGCACCAGCTGGCCTTCTGGCAAGCAAAAATTCTGGTCTTTCTGATTTCTGTTACAGTTGTCAGTAACATCGACAGCTGCTAAATGTAAACCCTGGTAGCATAATTAATGTTTGCAATTAACATCTACGTTCCATTTGCCAGCTCCTGGTCTGTTGTGTCATATGAGAAGCAGACGCTCTTAAGAAGTATTCAACCCTGTAGCAATAACTCTAATGATAAAAGTAATAGAAGTTTCGATCACCATTTTTATTTTTTTATTCAGGTAGATATCTCTTTAAGGGATCACTTTTCAGCTGGAGATTATAACTTGTAAAATTATGTATAAATTAATTTAGAGTAAACTGTATGATATTTAGGAGTTAAGCATTATGTAAACAAGGTAAAAGCTTTGTTTACCCTAGAGCCATGCAGCATGGTAACTCCATTTATATAAAATACTGCAAAGCGTTGCATTCTTTTGTACTTCACTGAGGACTTACCTTTTATAATTAGAAGACAGAGATAAGATCCTTCCTCGTTCAAAGTTAATAGCAAAACTCCCACTGTCTTCAGCAGTGCCAGGATTTCATGCTTAGTCGAGTAGATGCGTTTCACACCGAGCTTTATGTTCGGATATCGTGGCTCTTCATAGACACCTTGGTGTTGGTGGTGCTGGTATTTACCTTCATGGGTTACTAACTTTGGCTATGTTTATGTAAATGAAATGGAGCATGCAAAAGTGGGAGCAATCCGTTCTGCCTTACATCTCATTAGACAAAAATGCTGTTTTGAGCAGTACAAGGAGTGGATTTTGTTCCTTATCTTTACTTGGAAAACAGGCTTTGTCTAACTTAAGAACAAGGCGTGTTTGAGTGTTCACTAGCCTTTCTTGCTATAACTGATTAATAATATAGGATGAAATATTCCCCAAAAGCCTTTCTCCACCTCTGACTTGGATGCCTCCCAAGTGCTTCACAGTTGTGTTTTCATCACGGATGTGACTAGTATTATTAGCCCTATTGTCCACTCTGAGTGTGCATCATCGAATTGTGTATACACACGTGCTGGTTCCAGCAAAATCAAACACCACCTTTGCCTGATCACCTCAGCCCCTCCGGAGGCTGGGATATGGAGTGGGATCTCGCCGCTCTGAAAGCAAGTGTCGGGAGGAGCAGACCGAGCAGGCTGCGCTGCTGTGACTCCAAGCTGCTCCTGGCTCGGATGCAGCTATGTAGGATGTCTTTGTGAAATCATTGCTTTGGAAGGTGCTCCTGCATACAGTTTTAAGTTATACAGTGTAGTAAAACATAAAATTCCTTCTGTCGGTTTATCAGCATATATACACTATCAGGTGTGCTGCTGGACAAACTCCAACGATGGCAGCACACGGCTGCGGGGCTCAGTAGTGGTTGCCATATGACTGCAGTGCCTTCCTTTCCTACGGCCTTGGAGTTGTGCCCTTTATGCCCCTTTAGAGCTATGCATCGCTCTGAAAATGATGCTTTGAGCCTCAGTTTGTCTGTAGATAATGTGTGCTTTGTCTTTCTTGTACAGGAAGTTGCTGTTGTTGGCACCCCATATATTTGCGATGAGGAAGTATACTGACAGTTTGTGAGTGGTATATGAAGTATCTGGTGGAAATCTCTGCGGGTCTCTGTGTATAGAGACCATACAGCATTATCTCATAGATTGTATGATTCTACACTGGAACAGGTTGCCCGGGAAAGCTGTGGATGCCCCATCCCTGGAAGCGTTCAAGGCCAGGCTGGATGAGGATTTGAGCAACCTGGTCTAGCGGTAGATGTCCCTGCCCGTGGCAGGGGAGTTGGAACTAAGTGATCTTTTAGGTCCCTTCCAACCCAAACCATTCTATCAGTCTATAGTTATTGTGTGCTGGATTTTCTTTTACATTGAAGATTGCTTTGATATTTTGGGGCTAATTTGTTTTTCATCCATATAAAAATGTTCATAGAAAAAAAAAAAATCAAATGTAGCCAAATGTCCTGGTCTGAGGTTCTGTTACAGTGTTCCTGTTGTCTTCCTTTTTCCATGTGTTCATGGTCTGTGGTAGTCAGATGCAGTTAAGAGCTGTCAGCCAGGTGAGCAACTGGAAGATATGGCAGCTGACTCTGTGTGTGCACTCTTCCAGGACTTACCCATCGCGCACGTCACACTCTCGCATCTTATCCAATCTTCATCTCCTTACCATTCTACCAGCTCATACGTGACAGTTTTCTTGCCTACAGTCTGCCCTAAACACAGATGTAAATGCCAGAGGAGATGAGAAGGAAGAGAAAAGCATCCTTAGTGCAAAGAAAAAGGAGGCCAGGTCTTCTCTGGAATTTATGCCCAGGTCTTTGATGTCTAGGGAATTCATTCTGGATTCACTGGCAACCCTATATTTTGCTGATTGTACCTTGTGTGGTCATTTTCAATAGCAAAGAGGGGTATCTAACAGTTTAAAACAGTACTAAAGCAGAGCTGTTGGCTTATCACTGTCCTATGTGTGTGGCTATACCAAGTGCAGAGCGATAGAGAGTTCAGTCCTCTGTCTACTACATTGGTATAAATATTTCTTCTGCGCTGACTACAAGGTCAAAGCAGAACTTCTGAATGGGATAATTAGTACTCTAAAATAATATCTGAGATCCTAAGAGATGGTAGTCTCGCCCTTCCAATATTTCTAGACAGCAGAGGTGTCTTGAGTGCTAGGTGGGAGTTATGCTCTAATAAGGAGCTGTGAACTGGAGAAGTCAACAGTAGAGGGTGGATAATCCATTTAATCCTTTGTCTGTTAATAATAATGGACTAGTTAGTCTGCATCCACCCCGCCTCCCCCCTTCTCTAAGACAGTTTTCAGTCCTGCTCTGAAGCGGGCAGGGTTGTACCCCACAATATCCTTGTACATTGCAGTGTCATATCCCACGGGATTCTGGCTACCCCTCCACAAGGACCGGAGCAGTTGCCCACTTCTTTGGAGGGGACTGCAGAACCGGCAATAGCTTGGTTTAATCAGGAGGTCTTCACAAGTTGAGGATCTGGCCACGTATTCAGCCGCAGAGGAGAAACATGGGCAATGCATTGAGCTGACTTCCATCTCACTGCTGTAGAACACGCTCAGTTCAAAAATGTGTCCCCTTTCTTATACTTGATGTTTGTCAACTTGACTCTTATTCCTCTGAACTGAAATCCATTCTATGATGAAGCCAAGAATACACGAGTAGAAAACAAAATGTTAAAGGTTAGCCTGAGAGAAAATACTCAGGGTCTACTTCGAGATGTCCAGTTTTTGCAGTTGGCAACATCACAAGAACTGAAAATATCATTAATAAATGTGTTGAGTGAACTGGAAAAAGTTACATTTTTAGCCTCTTATCAGAATTTTATAGCATTTCCTCTTTTCAAAACTTCATTATCTGTTTCTTACATAAACATTTCTTTATGAACCTAAGGCAATATCTCAGTATTTTTTGTGAAGGGATGAGGTCTTGAGTTACCTTGTGCTAGTAAGTGAGAGACTCAAAAAAGGGAAATCCGAGTGAGGAGGGGGGAAAAAAATTATGGTCACACATACATGTGTAACCATACAATTAATTTCCTTGGTGTCCTCTTTATAACGAAGAGCATGAACAAAATATGTGCATATCTTATTCCTGATTCAAAAAAAAAAAAAAAAAAAAGAAAAAAAAAAAGAAAGAAAAAAGCTAGTTACTAGTTATCCAGCTGGCAAAGAGCTTTCAACAGATTCAGGCTACAATGTAGGAGGTTGAAAAGAACTAGTGCAGTGCTTGACAAATAGTCTTATTTGTTCGGGCCAAATAGAAATTTTGGGTGAGCTGGTGGGTTTGGTGTGGAAAAAGCTGGGAGGAGAGTGGAAACTTGAAATGAGTATTGTAATGTAAAAATGTATTTACTTTTAATTTACGGTTTTTTAGAAGAAAAGGCAAATTGAAATAAAGATGAGTAAGAGGAGGGGTCATAGTTCACTTGGGGGGGGCGGGGAATGGTAAATAGTAGCAGAATACAGGGAGAAACATCAATAACTTGATTCCATGGAATCTGTTAGCTTGAAAGAGAAGTGAAGTTCATTGCGCATTGCTGTGGACTTAACTGAAACAGAGCTGATCCTGGAAACAATTCCTTTCCTATGAAAAGATGAAGATTCAGTAAACAACTGTGATTTTTCTAAGGGGTTTATTATTTGGAGTATTTTGTCTTAAAAATCTGCCTTCTGAGGTCATGTGACAGAGGAGACCTCTACCTTTAAAAAAAAAAAATTAAAATACAGACATAGCAGAGTATTTTAACAAATTAAAATATAGACATAGTAGAGTTAAAATTAGAAAGCATTGGAAAGCACACAAAAAGGCCTCAGTGAAAGATGTTTCTTTTAAAATATTGTAAATTATAATAATGTGTATTGTATTCCTTTTAAAAAGAGTATTTTTGGTGTCTGCAGTATTGCTATGTATTTGATAAACCTTGTCATCTCAGGAAATGTCTGTGATATACATTGCAATAAATCAGTAGCTACCACTCGATGACTATTTTGGTATAGTAGCAGGGAAAAATGGACACCCCATCTGCTAGCAGAGATGGGGAAGATGTCTTATCCTGGCTGAATATCCTCCCTGTGTGGTGCAAAGGGAGGTGCAATTGGTTGTACCACTGCAGAATAAACAGAATTGGGACCTTCCACATCTGTGTCTACAGCATGGGGTAATGGAGAAGTCACCTAAACCTCTGTTCAAGAAGGCAGGTGGATGCCAGTGAAAACTCTTCCACATCTGCAAGGATGTTGAAGGAGCTAGTTGGCTCCAGAAGTAGATGCAGTTATAAGCTGGTCTTCCCAATAGGACTGAGTTGCTGGGAGCTGAATAGTGATCTTTTCCTCTCTGTGCCGTCTTTGGAAGGGGGAATGACCTCTGGCAATTAGGATGCAGAGCTCTCGGTGGACGTTTTTAGTCGGGATGCTTTTATTACAATTCAATAAATGAAAACCCTGGGGAAAAGAGATCAAGAGGCTGCCGCTGATGAAGTGTTATCTATCTTCTCCAGGAAATGAATTCTACCTGTTAGCTTTCACAGGAACCACAGCACTTGTTTAACACTTGGTAACTGCTTATGTGCTTTCTTGAGTTGGAACTTTAATTTCTTTGCATAGTGGGAATAGTAACAATTATAATTTCTATCTCCTTGAGTTAATGAGGATTCATGATGCAGATTTTGCGAACGTGTTAGAAAAATGCTAGGCTTCCACGTAGCAGACAGATTGCTATGAGAGCTAACAAGTGTGTATTTTGAAGAATTGTTTAGAACAAATAACTCTTACTTGTGCATAATCTTTCTTCATATTGACAGCCAAATGTCAAACTGTATAGAAACCTCAGAACGTTTTCAGGGTTGACATCATCTTTTTCAAGTCCCTATAAAGCAATGAGGAAAACAAGCTGATTTTGATATGTGGAATTTCTGCAGGGGAGAAAGGGAGACTGTTGTCATCTGAGCAGCTTGATAACTTCATTTGTCAGTAAAGAAAGATGCTGAAAGTTAAAAATTTTGATGGGGATTGAACAAGGTACTTGCCAGAATAAGAAATAGTGTGGAGCATTCCAGTGATTCATTCTGGAATATCTATACCTTTCTTGAACAAAACACAGGAATCTGGTTAAACTCTCGAAGAACAGATTATGAAGAGCTTAAGAACTGAAGTTATTAATAAATAATCATGTGTTTGGCTTAACACGGGTGTAGACTATGCACAGTGAATAATTGGCGTGGCTGGCTTTTTCATGGCCGTAGGAGCTTACTGACCACCCTTCTGCAACCAAGCATGACTTGGTTTAGGGGAAAGGTTTGTTGGTATGGTATGGTGGTCAAGAAAAGCTCAGGTTTACTGCTTCTTATGATGACAGTTTTTTTTTTTTTTTCTTTTAGCAGCTACTTCCTCTCAGATCAGTAAAATAGCCCTGGCAATTGTGATAGACATCTCCATGGAGCTTGATGCTGGGTAAGGCCTAGGTGCCCCCATCCCTCAGCCAGCTAGATCTTTTTGTGATAAATGGCAGATGATTCCATCTGGTGTGGAGCTCAGGACTGAGTAGGAGCTGGGATCTATGCTTGCCATCTGTTATGGCGGTACTGATCAGCACTATCTGGTAGCAGTTAGTTGGTAGCACCAAGTTCCCGCTGGCATTACGAGAAAAGTGATGGCATGCCTGGCTTGTAAATAAGATCATGATATATCACATACCTCTCCTTCCTGTTCCGTTTTGAGGTCTAATAGCAGATCCGGATCACAGCCTTCATTTTCGTGGTTTAATCTGAATTTTACCAGTTCCCAAACTGATTTGGGAAACTGCAGTTTGCTGCTTGATAGGCCTCATTGTAAGAAAGGGGCCATTGGACACTGAGAGATTGAGCACCTAAACGTAGGTATCTAATGCCATGTGTACTCCATCCTGGACTTCCTGCCTGGCCTCCAGCTGCTGCTCCAGAAGGCTGTAGATGTCCCTGGATCCAATGTAAAAATCTGCCAGACCCAGGCAGATGTCTCAGACACACAGTCTGTCTCAAAGGCATATGTTTAGGCTAGTGACTCACTCTTTAAGTAATAGTAATATGCACAACATTTCAAGGCAAAACAAAAATATTAATACGCACGTAGTTTCTTCTCCTTCTTCACTGCGGTGCAATGAGGGGACAAGAGTTTTATGCAATGCCTGTCATTTTTTAAAAAACACATTCTCCTATTGAATTAAATGGATGACCTCCTGTTGACTCCTATTAAGAAAGACCAGGATTTATTTGTAATTTATTAATAGGAAATAGCTTCTTCTATAATAAGATATTTTTCTAGTGCGATAGAAATACTTGGCCAACTGTGCAGCTTTTCTTACCTTGATGAAATCAAAACCAGGATAACGAGTGAACATTTGCCCAAGAAATTGGTGTAACCACCAATCCATGGTAGATAAGTGAAATAATTTTAATGTAAGAAATTAGTTTATTGTTATTCCGTTGCAAACAGCCCATGTTGTTGTTCATATCCATACACTTTGTATTGCATTAGTCTACATGAATTTTAATAATTTTTGCACTTGTGGATAGTGCTTATGACTAATTTGTAGGTGATGTGGTGCCGTATTGACTTAAATGGACTGTACGTTAATACTATTATGAGCATTTTCTAGTAAAATAATTTAATTATATTGACATTTAATGCTATTACAGTAGATAATTGACTGCAGATCAAAAACATGATATCCAAGAGCTAACTGGAAGGTGAACAAAATCAATTGCCTCAGCATGAAAGTTGTTCACTGTACCTCTTTTTAAAAGAATGCAGCCTGAGGAGCCATATTCTGGTTCTGCTATCTCTGGAATGCTTGGTATGATTCTTTGTTTCAGCATCAATTTCTTGTTCAAAAGTATTTTTTGTTATATTTTTAGTTTTTCTTGCATTGTACCAAATGAAGTAGTCACAGAGGCTGTGAGATGAATTTTCATTAAGAAAACAAGTTAAGCTTGAACACATTATGTCTGGTTACTTGAAGGAAAAAAAAAAAGGGAATCCATTTTCTAACCTAACTGAGGTGCAGGCGTGGTAGGCTTGGTTCTGGCTCTTTTAACTTCACGATAATAGAAGTAAGAATAACTTGATGAGATCATGAAAGGAACAGTTTATTATGCTATAAAAGTGAACGTTAAGGTTAATATTGACTACTGATTGATGAATTTCTCATACTGGTTTTCCCGTTCATCAGTCTTACGTATATGGAGGAGTATTTTTGATTGGCCTCTTCTAAGTACACGTCCCTGTGTGGCCAGTTTTGTTTCTCACATTTCGGTATGATTCTACAAGATTCTGTATATTTTCCGTTAAGGCGATATTCCTGTTATCTCAGCTTTTGCATACCAGTAGCTACAGGTTCGATATCTTGGGCTTTCCAAATTGAAAATTATACCCTGAAATACATTAACTCCTGTTCTTTCTGACTTTGGGCGCTCATGTACACCCTGCAGAAAACACCCTTGGTTTACAAACTTCCCGTTCCATACATAAATGAGGCCTGGGCTTTATCTGCCCAACTCTTCACTGATCAGATGATTCTGTCAGACATGGCAAAAGACAATTAACAACCTCACATCTTTGTAATGCAGTCAGGTGGGGAAACCAGAAGTGACAATGATCTGGGTAACAACTGCTCGTAGACTTTAGGGATGAAGAAAGCCAAAGCGTAAACTGCCAGCCCTCCAAGTTGGAGAAGAATACATAGTTGAGATGGTAGCACATCCACAAGTGTCCAACATCTTGCAGAAGGCTGAGCCGGAGGTGAAACCACTACGTGTAAAGGCCAGGCCACTAGCTGGACTTGGACATGTTGAGCACCTGGAGTTGGGTTCCTCTGGGTCCGTGGTGTTGGTCACAAGTTGACTGGAGAGGTGGGAGCCTTGTGGGGTGTGAGGGTGTCTGCAGACAATGTGCGAGTGTCGTAGCATTGAAATCTTAGGATAGAAGGCATTATATTCACCCAGTATATCCATCCCATTTAGTAAATAAATCTTAGACTTGGTAACTAAGTGGTATGTAACTAAGTGGTTCTTGCAGATACCCCACCCTGTATTTCCCTGCAATACCTACAAGTATCAAAACAGGGCAAGTTAACCAGATACAGAAGGAATTCAGTACTCTTACCAACTTTTTTACTTTTTTTCTACTGGGAAGAACTGGTACCATGAACCCCTTTATATCCTGTATGCGTGGGTTGGGGTTTTTTTGAGTCTCTTCCCTGTGCTCCAGAAACCTGAGAAAACTTGTCCATGCTAAAATTCAAAGACACTTCTCTTTGAGCCATGACAGGAGTCAATTGGGATCTTAATGGAAGTAGATAACCGAAGTTCAAGCAAGAATCCGAGGGATTCCTCAATGACCATTTATTGTCCTGTGACTGCATGATGCTCCTTTCGACACCCCTTTACTTGTTTTCCTTTACCCTGCTTGGCAATGCTTTAAACGATTAAGAATGTGATAGTATTTGGAGCCATCTTCTGACCTGCTGCTTTGCTGTTTCTACTGACCTGCTCGCATGATGTCAAGCTGGAGAGGAAATTTTTAAAGAGCAGCTTCTGATGGTATCTGTGAGAGAGGCAGCTGTCCTTTGGAAAGGGATCATCTGTACCTGCCCTGCCAAGCCCTATCTACTTGAAAGGGCTGAAGATTTCACCTTCTTTGTCTTCTTTTAAAAAATATACTATAAAAGGGTATGGTTTAAAAGTCAGTATAATAAAAACTTTAGGGTCATCATCTGTAATAAATTAAGTGGGTAGGTTGCATTCCTTTTCCTCCACTGATTTTTTTTTTTTTTTTTTCATATTTATCCCAGATTGGTTTTGCCGTTTTTTCTTCTTTTGGTTCACTGAAGTTTGCAGTTTTTGTGTGAAAAGCAGATTTCGTAATTCACTTAAAGTTACTAATTTCTTGATTCAGTTATTTGCTCACAAGGGTTGTTAAGGCAGGACGCGCACAAAACATATTGCTCTCCCATTTGAGCTCTCGTGGAATATGCTTTGAGTTTGAAACAAATGATTTTGATTTGCCTAGAAAAAATGCTTTCTTTTGATTAATCTGAAAGGTTCATTTTTATGTATTCTACCAAAGAAATTATTTTTAAAAGCCATTCTTTACCTCTCTACTAATAGTTTTCTTCCAAAGCAATGTGATTGGATTCTCATTACTCCTTAAAACAAACCAAAAAGCACTTTATATTTTGAATAAAAGTCTTTTGATCTGAGAAGAAAATGTTCATAAGAGGACCTTCTGTTGTGTAGAAAAACTGCTTCCATCCCTATTCCCAAACCAAGTGGTGCAAGTACTTAAAATCGGTTTCCCCCTGCAACTGTCTCAATTCTGTGAACCTTCAATAAACCTGGTTCAGTGTAAATTGGATAGAAACATCATCAGTAAGATTTACATGAAATTTAAAGTGTCTAGAATTCCAGGAAAGTACATGTGCAGAAATCAGAACTGATTTGACCTGAATATACATTACTCTTGTTAACCTGAGTATGTGTTATGGAATCATTATTCAAGACGTTCATGTTCAAAACGTTTACAATTCGTAGAGAATTTTCCTGACAGAGCAAATAATTGACTGATGAGTACTTACACTTTTGACCGTATCCATTGTTACTATAACCCCACTGAACTTTCAGCAAGTCTGAAGGGCAGCGAAATGTTCATTAATAATTATGCCGGTAGAGAAGGGAACTTTATAAGAATTTTAAATGTTTTTATAAGTGGATCAATAATTAATTATTTTTCTAGGAGGTGACCTAATGCTTATTGTTATAGCATTTGAGAATAAAAGAAGAAAATACAGGCCACAACAGGAATGAACTTAGTTCATTAAAGGGCAAAAATACATATTTTGTATGCCCAAAAACAGGGTTTACTGCTAAAGATAAAAATTAGATGTGTGAGGCTGCCTGCCTTTTTTCGCTATACAATCTCCTTTGCTGTATTGCCCCCAGATAAAGTACAGTAAGGATTCTGTATGTGCTGGGGGAGATTCTGTGAAGACAGCAAATCTTCCCAGACTGGTATCTCACTAAAATTAAATTACCCCTCTAAGAATGGGTACCACAGTGCCTGGATGGGGAGGCATTGTCTGATTTCTGCCCTCTCCCAGGAGACGCTTTTCTCCTGCAGGCACCTGCTTTCCTGAAGTAACTGGTAGAGCCTGGTTGGACTTGGCAAGTGTCCGAAAGTTCTTTTAAGGACTGAGCAATACATCAGCCAGCCCAGTAAATACTTGAGGTCCTTTCTGGGCTTGTGCAGGTCGTGTCGGAGCTTACATGAACACGATTTCATTGCTGCCGAACTGTCCGTCGGAGCTGGCTTGAGTCCGCCTGTCTGAAGTGCTGGTGCCCCTCCTGACCTGTCCGTGACAGGGTGGTCAGGCACTGGAACCGCCTGCCCAGGGAGGTGGTTGAGTCACCAACCCTAGAGATATTTAAGAAACGTGTAGATTTGGCACTTCAGGGCATGCTCTAGTGACAGAGATTGTAGGGTTTTGTGGGTTTTTTTTGTTTATTTTGGTTTGGTTTTTGTGTGTGTGTATGGTTGGACTCGATGATCTCAAAGGTCCTTTCCAACCATGAAGATTCTATGATTCTATGACGTGCCTCTTGGTAGCTCATGAGGAGGTCACTAGGTTTTGTCATAGGTTCACTGTTTTAGTAAAAGAAGTATAAAAATTCTTTATGTTTCTCTATTAGTTGCCGTGAAGATACTTAAATATTGATTGTATTAATAAGTCGTGTCAAAATAGATTTGGAGTGAGTACTTCAGTCTGTGTTGTTACAGATGTGGAAGCTGAGTTGGTCGTACCCTTTTACAGTGCCATGCGCGTACCAAAGCTGTGGCTAAGCACCCTGTCTTTTTCCATCTCCAAGCCAATCCTTCTCCTTCCATAGAGGAAAAATATTAGTTTAACTAAAGAAAAAGAAAAGAAAAGAAAGGCTACTTTGTCCCTAGATGCGGCATTTTACTTCTCTCTGATCGGTATTGGCAGCTGTTCATTTTCTGCCTGAGTGAATCCAGAAGTCATTTACCTTACAAGCGATGAATGCTGTATGATACTTGCTTGTCTGTATCTTGCTAGCGTTTAGTCTCAGCCTGACGAAACCCTTCTATTTCTTTCTGCATCTGCTAGCAATGTTTCATTGAACTAATTATTTATCATGTTTCTGAATTGGGTCAGAAAGCCCATCATCTAACGGAGACGGCAACTTTGTCGTGCCACGCTCAGATGAATTCAGGAGGGAAAGAATAAGCCAAGCAATGATGTCAGTGTTACTGCAGAAGGGGGTTTCGGATTCAAGCAGCAAGTATTACAAGACAACAAGTTATCCAGTCTGACAGTGTCTGAAACAGATTAACTTGTATTGCACTGCAATTTATTCACTTCCCATCGCGTTTCCATTTTGGATGTACTCCTCAGTCCATAAGGATGTCTTTTTTTTTTTTTTTTTGCCCGTGTTTTTCCGCTTGGGCGCAACAAATACAAATTAAACACAATCATTTTGAGAGAAAAGAAGGAGGGTTACTGTTTATGTAAAAGTTAAGGAAACTACCGGTTTTCATGCCGCTTTTTCTTTTTAAGTGAAAATTTGCAAGGCCGAATCGGACTATTTCAACATCATTTCATTTTGACTGCGGCTTTGTGTAGCGTGTGTAAGACTATGAACTAGGGCTGTGAGCGTCAGTTACACAGCAGTAATGAGTAGCATCTCCAATAAATGTGAATGGATTAAAAGTGTGCGTGTTCAGGTTTTGTACTTAGCAATACGCTGCTTATCTGTAATGCTTTAGATGATAATACATGCAAACACTGACTAATAAATACAGCCAGCGCAGCGGAGCCAGCGTTCTTCAATGCTGCCACCACCGTAAGGAGGAAAGTAGCGTTATCAGTAGCCAGGAAGAGTAATAAAACTGTAAAATATCTTGAGTAAACGTTTTCCTCTTCATCGTATTTGGGGATGTTTGGTCCTAGTATCTGAACTTGAAGAATTTTAAGCAATGAAAACAGCTGTTTGTCAAGAAGGTGGGAGAACACATTACACAGTCACTACATGAGGGGCAGTTTTTAGTACAAGTGGACGTGACTTCACCTGTGACAACAGATGCACATAAAACTTATTCCAGCTGAGAGTGTCTCTCTTTCTTTTTCCCCTCAGTCAAGTGGAAAGGGTTTTATTCAGAAAAAAAGTGTATAGCATAGCATTTAAGTGCAATGCTTTTTAGCGTCTGCAGGAAATTTAGGCTAAAAGCCTAACTTTAGAGACGTCAAGAGCCGGAATTTTTGATTGTTCTGTATCTTAAACCAAGTGTGTATTTGTGTGTGAACGGGCAAGGATGTAATAAAGCATACGGCCTGGTATACTTCAGAATATATTTCTCTTTGAAAGGTGAAGAGCAACGTGCTAATCTGTTAGATGGAGGAATTTTACAGAAAGGCTCTTGCCAGGTGTTGCTGAGTTGGTTTTGAAGCAGTTGCTTCAGGGAAGCCGTGTCCTGATGATAAGGTTTGCTGTTTTTAAAATTTCTTTGCTGGTTCCTGCTAGAAATCACTAACCTCAAGAATGAACTATTCCAGCCGTAGTTCCCATCGGTATGTGCATCGTGCTAGCAGAATAATGCATTTATTGTAGTGTCAAGCTTGCAGGCTTTTGGGGTTAACTGTAGCTATAGGCTAGGGGAGAGCAAACAAAATCCTTCCTGGTTCTCCTTCCAGGCACCTAGGTACAGAAATACAAGCTTCAGTTCTGGCTTAGAGATTGCGTTACTTTTTTTTTTCTTTTCTTTTCTTTTTTTATTTTTTCTTTCCCTATGAAATTTGAGTTTATTGACCCTTCAGTGTGGGAAAAGCTAGCATTTATAGGCCTTTTCTAAAAAAAAAAAAAAACCAAACAAACACAAAAAAAAAACAATAAAAAAAAACCCCAAAAAAACCCCCCACAAAACAAAGCAACACTAGTCTTTCATTTAGAGGTGTATAAAAGAAAAGCCAGCGTGAGCACGATGAACAGGGTTCAAAAGGGGCATTAGTTATGAAGGGAAAAATTTGCTAGATGGGGGCCGTATATTAGAGATTTTTGTGATGTCTGACCCCATTAACAAGGTTAAAATGACATTAAAAAGGAGAATTAGGATTTCAGTTACTTTTTCAGGGTAATTTCTTCCCTTGTGAAACTCTGTCAGGTGGCCAGAAGTGGGCAAAGTGATGCATATTTAGCATATAGGTGTTTGCAGGAGATGCAAACCAGTGAGCTGTAATATCAGTCTTGCTTCTGTTATCAGTCTCATTATTCCCAACGTACGAACCCATCACTCTGAGGGTTGTTGCATGCTTTCAGTGATGCTTTCTCAGATATTTAAGTCTAGAAAGTATAGGGAAGATTTTCGGATTGTATGGGGGAGCAGCTTTCAGATTGCTCGTTCCCGCACAAAATATCTCGCTTGGGATGGTTATCAGGCTCGAACAGTACATCTGGGTGTAAATTAGATCTTTCTCGGGGAGGGAAACCATTAGAACTGAATGCAGATGGGGAACAGTCCCTTTTTATATAACGAATATTTAATGTATTATTTTCTATTTGGGTTTTGTAGGTGTCTTAGCATTCTCTGGATTTTTTTTGTTCTTGTGTTTTTTATTTTTTTTCCCCCCATCTCTTTCAGCACATCATATAGGTGATACTGGCAAATTGACTCCATGTTAAAGTCACACAAAGTTATGGGATCAGAGTATACCTGAAAAGCTCATTATTCTCTTTGTACATGCCAGTGCCTTTAACTGTGCTTACTTCTTTGTTCCAAAGTCATTTCGATTTCCTCATAAATTTCTCTTTAGTTTAATGTAGTTAAGTTTATGCCGTTGGGTATATTCCATATCTTGTTGTCTATTTCAGAGCTCAAATAATTCAAAAAGGTGTATTTGACAATATTGATCATTGAAATGACTTCCTATTAAAGCATTTTCTTTCTAAAAGGCAGCCATTAATTATGCTGCTTTCTCTCACTTAGGTTGTTCTTAATTCAGAACTCATTATCCTTTTCTCCTTTTCTTCTGAATAATCTCTCATGAAGGGTCTTGACCAACATTAAATAAAAGAAAATAATAAAAAAATCAATTCTGAATGTAGCTACAGGCTCCCATTTGTTTACCATTTAAAAACGCTTTGAAAGGATGGGTTACAAACCGTAAGCCGCCTTTATAAAGCCGCAGCCCTCTGGTTTATTCACTCCGTATTTATCACACTACTGCATTACCCTACCTTTACCTAATGCTTTAGGGCTGGTCCTGCAGGTTGGTGGCTGAAGCTGCCTTGAAGACTCTTTGTGACCGTACCGGCGCGTTGCTAAGTCCTGGTGCTAAGCAGAGCTCGGCTTCATGGCTTGGGGAACGTTTGAACCCTTAGCTCTTTGGTGGGGCAGTGAGACTTAATTTTGGTTTTGTTTTGGAAGACGGGTCATCTGGGAATAGCTTGCCTTACTCCTTACTATTAACAGCTTTTTCTCTTGGCTCTGCTCCTTTTCCGTTATAGTCTTCAGGCGCTCAGCAAACTGTCTGGCCCTGGGCGTTTAATTTTTCAAGCCGTTGTGTAGATTTGTCTCTCTGACATCGTGCTGTAATTTCCTTTTAAGTTTGGACGGTCCTCTTCCAAATAAAGTCATCTAAATGGTTTAACTCTTTATCATCTTGATGCCTTTCATTTCTGCCTTTATCCTTTAATTGCTAGTCTACAAAGGACTGATTTTCCTCCAGGCGTTTCTTCTCCCAGCCGATATAGGCCCAGACCCACAGGCCATACACCAGCTTTGATACGAAGCAATCACTTATCTTTTCTTTAATAATGTTCCACTATTTCATTAATGAAACGAACAATGAAATAAACAAGGAAGTGCTAGTATTCTGCTGCTTAGGCAGGGATGGGATCCCGATGGGATTTGTCTGCCGTGAACTTAAGTCCAATTGTTATCTACAGCTCCCTTAAATAACCATCCCAGAACGATGCATCCCAGAATATCCTTAATTGGTTAAGAAACCTGATCCTTCTCATCCTGTCATGCACCAGTGGACACTTTCTCGTCCTATCATTGCCTTGTACACGTTACCCGTGCCATACTTAGTGCCATGCCACCATGGAACAGTTTTGAGCTAAATGGTAATACGTAGTTGAGCCCGGTTATAGCTGGCAAATCTGGTTATTTCCCCTGCTGTCATCGGCGTCTGATTCTTGCTAGATGATACCTCGGACTACTCAAATCTGCTGACATCATCAACAGTAATAGTGCCTAAGCCCTTTGCAAAGCCTGCGAAAACAGTTTCTGTTTGTTCTTTTGCATTATAAGTAATTTTTACCATGCCAAAACCTAGACCAGAACTTGCCTATGCACATTTGTCCCTTTCTGTATTTCTATAGTGGGGGAGGTGGGGTTAAACACATTTTATGTGTCTTTCTGTGAACGTTCTTCAGTGGTCCTTTATCATTCTTGGGACAAGCTCTGGCTGGATCAATCGCAGAAGCGCAAGTGGAGATGCTGAAAGAGACCCTGTCACCCAAACCTGGGCAGGCTCTACCCTGTCCAGAGAGCGATCAAGAGACAACGTCTTCTGTACTTCTTCCTCCTTTTCTGGAGATCTCTGGGCTGGAGAGACAGCAGGAATACACTTGAAGTGCTGTGCATCAAAACAGGAGAGCAGGCAGGTTGTGAAGCGTCTCATCCCCAGCAAGTAGAAGATGTGCCAGAATGAATTCTTAGGAGTTACCGGGATGAATACTGACTTACTGAAAAGAGTTTTCCTTTGTGCTAGGTGTCACATCAACCTTCCCCACTTGCCCAGCAGTATTTCTAGCCCACGGCTTTTTGTCTGCCCCTGGTTTCCATTCTTGCCTCCTTTAAGGAACATCCATTTGTAAACCATTCTGTAACTATCAGGCATGATTTTGATTTTTAGAGGATTTATTGTAGCCCTAGTGATTTCTGCTGTGTTGCTTTGATCTTGCCTGTAGTTTTAAGTTATGAGGTTAATAAGCAGCAGCTTCCATTGCTAGATATTTTATAGGTATTTATGGATGCTATAGCTATATCTTCTCTGTTTAGCTCCTTTTAACCAACCTCCTGAAAGCTTTAAAGGTTTAAAATTTAGCCATTTGAAATTCATCGCAGCTGCTTGTCCTTGATGATTGTTGACTATTAGTTTTTCATGCACAATTGCATACTCGCTGCAATTGCAATACAATACTTCTCCCACATTATCTTAGAAAGAAAATGCTGCAGTTTCTACATATCGCACAAGATGTAATTGAGAACAGTTTTCTTTCTTTTATGCTGCATAATTCTCATATAGAGTCAATATTTTTCTTTAAATTGCCTTTGGTATGTTCTTTTAATACCTGATGCGGGGAAAGATGACATAAGAGAGGTTTGATAAGGTTTATTTTTCTGTGTGAAGCTAACCTGTCAACAATATACGCGCAAGGTTTCCTGGAAAAGTTGCCGTTCGTTAAGTCAGTGGTAAATTTCCAGTAAGGTATGGAATAAAGTCTCTTCAAACTGTCACTGAATGACAGGCTTTGCTTACTGTAGGCTGTGTGACAAACAGAGGGAGGTATTTTAGGCTGTGATTTTGAACGTTGGCATGGTTGTGTGCAAGAAGCTTTCATAAGAGTAGCAGAGCATTCCTTTTCCATCTGGTATATTCATGTTTCCATGATAATAAATAAAATGTGTGCTTTCAAAATGGGAAGCCATTTGAATTAAACTGTGTCTAAATATTTGCAGATGTCAAAATGCATTTTTCAGACCTTGAATGAAAATTGCATCAAGAAATACTTCTATACAAATAAAGCCACAAGATAGTGGCTGAATGCTTGACTTTGTGAACTTAAAACTGACCAGTTCTTACCCTCTGTAGCTTAGTAGATTAAAAGATGAAATTTTTTTTATTACTTCTTAAAATTCACGCATATACTCAGAATAGGTTCCAATACTATTTAAGTGATTGAAGCATTTACATTCAGAAAATCGGTAGTTCCCTCTTGTTAAAAATTCTAGAAACAGTATCTGAAAATGACAGAAACAATAAATGAAAACTGAAATTCTCTAGTAAAAAACCCCCACCCTATATACCCAGCTATGCATTACAGATCAGGGATCATAAAACAAATAATATCTTGCACGTACCAAACTTAGCAAGTTATCCAGTAGCTGCTCTATTACCCTGGTCTACCCTTGGCTTAGAAGCACAACACTGACTTAATCAAATCTCTCTACTGGTTCTGTTCTTGAGTTGGTCAACTGCAGACAAGGAGACCAAGGTGAAAGACTTTGAAGCTGGTGATGTCTGTTTAATTACCTTAAGATTTGCTGCTTTCCCTCTTCTTAATTAAGCTAAGGTAATAATGAAATCTGTTTGACAACTGTACTCTATAAGTCATCAGGTTATTGCTCGTCTCGTTGATAAATGAGCAGGTAGAGGATAATTTGTTTCAGTCCGTTTGCTATTTCTCAGAAATGAAAGAAGGAAGAACGAGGTTATTTAGATGTTTTAGAGTCTCTCTGTTACTACCACAATTTTTTCTTTTTTTAGAAAAGGGATTGCGTAGAATGGAATTTGAACGGTCCAACCAGCCAAAAAGAAAATCCCCATAACCTAACAAGCCATTTGAATTTCCCACACTCTTACTGTCCATGAGGCGTCAGCATGTTTTTACAGGCTGAGGACTTCAGCTCCTCTAGGGTGTTAGGAAAGAGCCATCGAATGATGTCTGCAGGCAAGTTAAAACCACAGCTTTCCAATATTTGATTTTTATTGTTAGTTCGTATTAGGATGTTGCCTTAATCTGATTATTATATACACATGGTACTAAATGTCACTATGTGGTGTTTGATATTTAGATTGACTGAAGAAAGTCAGGGAGCCAAATAAAACAATTTCTTTACAAAGTGTTACTGTGACATCAATATTAAAATCCGACTTGTGCTTTGTTAATGAGGAGGCAATTCCTATGGGAGCTTCCTGATAGCCAGGGTCTTTGCAATACTTTTCATGATGCAAGATGGTGCTAGATGATGAACCATGAAAGTATAAATATACAAAGCATGCACTGATGTTAGTTTTCTTACTGAAGTGCGTGCTTTTGCTACAGTGAAGTAGTATTGGCCTAAACAAATTAAATTGACAGGAGATCTATAGTAAAACCCATGTAAATATTTATGAATGGCTTAAGGGTAAATATATTAGTGGGTGGGGAATAACCAGGAGGATGTAAAGTCATTGTGACCTTAAATATCTAAAGGAATAGCAGCAATTTAGGAGACTGTAAAAGATGAGCAGGATTAGAAGACTTTAAAATGTATAAATATTCACATTTGGATTTAGCAGCCCTTGCCCATAGCATGGGTACAGAGCATTAGGCTTCTGCAAGCTGAATGTTATTCAGGGCAGGATGTTTCTTCTTGTGATTCATTTATAAATGATAAGTATTTTATCAGTTTCCAGAGTCCTGTTTATTTCTGTATCTGATCTTGCAGATCTAAGAAACAGATGCTTAGAAAAATGACCTTGTCCCTTTTTTACTCCGCTTGGCTGGCTGTTTACCATCTACTTACTGTGGTGTTGTGGGTCAACTAGGTTATGGAGCGGTTAATGGGTTAATCCAGTCTGGAGTTTTAGAAGTCATTGCTGATTTTGTAGTCGTAAACATATTATCTAAGATAACTCTTCCTGGGCTAGGAGAAAGGTGCATCAGACCTTAGGAATTCCAGAAGCAGAGCAGAGAGAACACAGCTTAGATCTGAGACAGTTACGAGTTCCTTCAGTTTCACTCCAGCATTTTTCCAGGTCTGGATTGGTACTTTCTCCATGCTGTGGATCAGGCCGCATTCCTGCCCCAGTTGCAATGGCAGGCTGGAAAAGGGATCTGCTAAGGATTGTTCACTGCCTTGCGTTGTTAATGGCAGTGAAGACGGGCTGTTTCATTGCTGATTTTGACTTTCGTGAGTAAATGATGTTGATTGTGATTTGGCCCCGGTAAATAGATGTATGCGTGAATGCGTCTTGAAGACAGAACTATCACTAGATGTTTATTAGCATGGAAAAAAAAAAACCTGACTAACTTGATGTATTTGAACAAATGTTTTGGAGTACTTGCTTGTAATAGTCACCCAAATCTATCTACCCAGATGGAGTGTGTACCTCTACAGTCTTTATAACTTCAGCTTCTATGACATATTTTCAATACATCAGTCATGCAAGTATATCCAAAATAAAAATAAATACAAATCATCTGGTATGTCACTTCCAGTATTTCAGAGATTCTCTTCTGTCTTGATCTTAGATATCTGATTTCACTAACAGACTTTGAAAGACTACACTTTTTTGCTTCCAGTGGGGTTTCAAAAACATCCAAGTGACCCTGGAATCCTGCTGGGGAAAAATGGCATTTTCCCAGCAAGGTACAGTGTTCCTAGGGGACCCACACAGGATACATGCTCTTTCATCTCTCTCTTAAGAAATTTAGACCTACAATTTATAAAGCTAGTTCAGGGTTTTGTTTTTCCTATTTTTTTCCGTTCTTTTCTGACAGAATATTTCTTGTTTTGAGAGAACAGAACATCGTCTCAATTCTTCCTGCTTCAACAGAGCAAGCCTGTCTTTTCAAGGACAGATCATTAATTCTTGGTGTATCCTGTTAAATTTTGCATGCCAATATTATCGAACTCTCCAACAGCGATGTTTTGGAATCCTTTTCTCAACTACCTCTTTAGCCCTCAGGAATCATTTTCTTCCATATGATTCATGTTGGTTGTGGGTTTTTGGTTTTTTGTTGTTGTCATGGTTTTGTTTTCTCCTACTGTGGTATGCATTTTAATCAGTCTTGTTTCTCTAGAGAATCATAGTTCTCATTCCTCCCCAGATTTAGCTACCTAGAAGATTTCAGTGAATTTTTGATTCCCAAACCAGACTGTTCCTATATTATGCACTTAGTATTTCATAGCTGTAAATCATCCAAGCCATAACCTTGTGAGAGATTTCCCAGATATAGTGACCAAACAAAAGTGTTCTTCATGTTGAAGGTACATGGCTCCTCAAACCCGATGGTGAGGAGGAGGAGGAGGAGGAGTTAACCGGTTCAGTAGCTTGAACCATGTGGTCCTGCTGTAGAGTGCCTGATGTCAACCTTTTTAGTAATTACCTGAAAACCTTTGGAGAGAAGCATGCACAATAGAACAGAGAATAATGAAAGACTGAGATTGAAGCAGCTGTTCCTGAAAATTCCTGGACCATCTTCCTCTTGCTCTGTTTCTCCTTTCATCTTTATGTGCAGAGTTGGGAGTGAGAATAGTCGTTTAAATGTTTTGTATGTGCGTTTGTTCACAGTTCTATTACTGAAACAACTTTAGATTCGTGCTTTGCAATGTTTTTGAATTTCCAGGGACTCCGAACACCTGTGGTTCACACTGCCTTCAGCTTTGCAGTTGGGAGCACTGAATTTTAACCATCCGATTGTTTAGGCCTCCTATATTTTTCCCCCCTCCTCTTTATTCTTTCTTTATTTTACTTAAATTAGTAGAGAGTAGTGGATTATTTTTTTTTTTTAGTTAACTATTTATTTTAACATATTTGAGGGGTTTTATTATGCTTGCTCAAAGTCAAATTCTCCTTTCTGCAAAGAACAAATGAAGCATGATAACGTTATTTAAATTATTTTGTCATGTTCAGAGATGCTTAGATTTCAGCGTAATCTCCTGCACAAAGGGGAATTTAATCTACCAAGACACAGAAGACAAACTAGTTTCATTTTGCTTTGCTATGAGTAGTCTGAACATGTGCTCATGTATATTTGTTTCTGCAAGAGGCCAATGTTGGAAGCGTTTGCTAATTTCTGATGCTAACTTGCCATGGATGTTATAGAAATTGATGCTTCTATAAAGTCCTAGTTCCTATAGATGTGTGTCTTTGAGAGTCTCCGCTGTTGTTTGTATATCACCGTTATTATGTTGGAAGCAAATTTGGAAACATGAGCCCTGCTGTCCAGAGAACGGCAAACAAACATGCAAATATACTTTTAATCCAGTCTTTTATTTGGGGGGGGGGGTGTGGTTCATGATTTCTGAATGTTTGGGTTACTATCCTTATTCTGTCTTATAAACAGAGCCTAAATAGTGAAGAGTCTTTATTGCTGAATTTCCACTGTATAGAGTTAGGTTTATAAAAGACTGCCAAGAGTCCAAAAAAAATCTTTGTTTACTGGTGTAACTTTCTATAATCAACCACTGACTGAGGTTATGAATAAGTGCTAATTGCAGTGGCACTAGAAATACTAGCAAGAATGAAGGAGAAAGCAGTGGTTCACCCAAACTTACTTTTCTCTCTGTTTCTATATACAGACCAAATTAGAAATTCTGCTGCGTTTAAGGGTCTCTTCTTAGGTTCCATCACTGATGCCTTGTTCCGGTAATGTAAAATTGTGCTTTTATTCCTTCAGTCTGAAAGAAAAGACGGATTTATAGAACAACTTGAAGTTGTGGAACTACATTCTGAATTGGACACCAAAGCTAGATGGCTGATGTCTAAATTAGCGTTTATCTCGCACACTGCCAGAATTTTACAGCCATTGCTCTTCTTTCCTCTGTAGTTTTCTGGACCTTGGTAGTTCATACTTAGGTTTTCAAAATAATGATACTATGGCTTATATCTGTACATAAAGCTATCATGGTTGCTTATCCAGTGTGTAAATGACTTAAACTACTTAAGACGATGTTCTGAGGGTCTTAGAGACACAAAGAAGTCCAGGTTCTTATTATTGTTTCTATAGAATATGCGGCTGCACCAAAGAAAATGCCAGATTTTGTTCTGGTCTGAGTAGCTGTAGTTGGCTCTAGACCTGCCATTAGATGGGCAAAATTCACCTTAGGATTTTACGTGCTGTACAATGTATTAATTGTTCTTTTTTGATTACACGGGTAAACTATTTACTCAGACATATTATGTTAATTTTCTTTGGGTTGGAGGGAACCACATTTATTAGGTGATGCAAGTTCTAAAATTTGCCTGTGTACTTGATGGATCTGAAAATCTGCCTCTACTCTCTTGGGCGTCATCAAACTCGGGTCACTGGTGTCAGGGGAACTGCCAAGATGCCTTTTCCTGGGTTGCCCCCAGCATCTTCAAAATAGCTTCATACTTTTTTTTTTTTTTTTTTTTTTATCCCCCCATTCTTGCTATTGTGTTTCTTTTCAGACATCTTTTTCTCTTGACTGATTGCGGGTAGGGCTCCTATCCTTCTTTTTACACAGACCTTTGGTTTTGTACCTCTTGGTAAACTCTAAATTTCTTAATTTTCCATCTCCTCTGTCCTTTGTCTTTTTTCCTTTAAATATGGTGCCCAGAAATATTGCTCAAGGGCTATTTCTCCTAGGCTGGTATAGCAAAACATCTGTGCCTCTGTTTTTATTGCGGATTCTCTCGGCAGCACAAACAGCTAGGCACTTAAAGATAATGAAATGAAGGCTCTGAGTCTGCAGCTAATGACAAAGTTGCAGAATTTGCATTTTTTTTCTTGTGCCTGCTTTTTCCCAACGTCCTACATTTTTGTCTCAAGTCCCAGTTTGGATGACTTCTGGCTTCATGTAAAATATTCATTAACCAGAGTCACAAAGGTTCTGTTAAATACAACAGAGTTCTTCTGAAAACTCACTGATTTTTTTTTTTTTATTTTATTTTACCCACCCCCCACCCCCCCCCACCCCCCCCCCGAAAGAATCCAAGCAGAACATTTTTTATCTTACAGAAAAGGAGGCTAAACCTCCTATTGCTCTTCTGCAAGTAGCCGTCTTGCACTGGTGATGCTCGGGTTGTGCGGCCACAGTTACACCTTGAGCCCAGGAGCCAGCCATCCTGATGTTAAGCCATAGAGATGCTGCAGACACAGACGGAGGCAACTGTTACAGCTGATCAGGACAACAGGAGGAAAGATTCATATCAGATTCTGGGTGTCGGTGTCTTCTCTTCACCTAGGCTGTAAATACCTTGCCCTTATTTGCCCTGCTTTGTTATTGACAGAGAGCAAACGTAGCTGAGGGAAGGGGACAATATGCTCCTTTACACCCTGCACCATCATTAATAGTCAGTTACCAAACTGGGCCCACAACAGTTATTTCTCAAACCAGAAACTCAATTTGCTTGGTCTTATTTTAAATTAGAGAATTATTCAGCATTAATAATGATGTGCATAGTATTTAACTAGAGAGAGCATTCAATTTTCTTTTCTTCTTGAAACACATGTCGTATCTAACATGAAAGGCAAAGGCATATTTGCCTGGAGCGTAACTGGTACCAGTAGCAATAACATAGCTAATTAATGTCAGCTCATAAAACTAATAACTGTGTTCTAAGTGGTAGCATCAGTTCATTTGGTGGCAAGTACAGTGTCTTTGCTTTTAGTCACTTGGCTTTGAGTCTCTCCTAAATCAGAAGTCCTGTCCAGAGTTTGTGCTTTATGTTCTGCATCTGGCAGTCCCCGAAACCATATGTTCTCTTCAAACCAACCCAAACTGGGACTAGGCAGCTATAATTCATCCTCTATCTTTTTTTAATATTTTTTTTTTTTATAAATTCTGTATACTGTTGCATTTCAGTATCACTTCTCTTCGAACATTTTTACAACTCTAAAACCCGTATCTCTCTCTTCTCAATAATCATTAGGGTAGATCTGTTTTATGACCAAGCTTGCAAAACCCCGTCTTGCGATTTGCATGCCTATGTCAGCACTTACACAATGCAGGCATTCAGAAAGAAGATCTGGAAAGTTTTTCAAGGCAGCTTATTTTGAAATTTCAGCATTTATGCAAGTGATTCCTGACCCTTGGGATGAACTCTGTTAAATTGAATTGAGTCCCTATAAAGCTAAAAATACACTTTCCTTTGCTGTGGGGCAAATGATGATGTTAAAGCCTCAGGCTCCTGGCTGTACAGTCATCACCAAAAGCAAAATTCCAGCTGAGTTCAGTGACATTATCCCGCCCGAAGCCTAAAACTACTATTCAGTTAGCCACTGAATGTCGCCAAATATGAAGATGGGAAGGAAAGTAGTCATGAACTTGTAGCAAGAGAGGGAGAAAGGAAGAAGAAAAAAGACTGAGCTCTTTAAAAACTCAAGAGTTGTAAGGACAGGAAAACTGAGGCCTGTAAAGACATATAAGGCATTTATATGTCTGCAGATTTGGAATGGTTTGGTCTTTGCAGATGTGCCGAGCATTTGGCAACTGCAGTTCAAGTCCGTGGAATCACACCAAAGGACTTGTTCACCTGAAAGACCTGACGTAAAGTGGCTGTGAGGACTGGAATTCCCTGCTAGGATAATCGTAAATGAAGGAAAAAAAAAAATCCAGAGGACATTATAAGGATGTTTAATCCAGTTGGAAAGCATCATCCCTGCTGCTTCTGTCAAATATTGATTGAGGACAGTGTTGCCTTGTCACAAGTCCTAACCACAAATATACCCCCACAAAAAATCTAACCTGTAAAAGGGTAGGGGTGCTTTTAACCCCACTCATAGGCCCAGCAGAAGGGAAACATTAGAGCTTCACTTAGCTCCGCTAATCAGCCGGTTTTATGGTTGCGGTGTGTTGCTAACACCCCCCCAGTCCATAGCATATGTATTGTTTGCAGTTGCTGCTCTTCTCACTCAAGCATTTGGGAATTTTGAATCCTTGTTTTGTTTTGTTTTTTATTTTCCCCTGGAGCAGTAGCACAGTGGTGTGTCCCTGCTACAGTACTATTCAAGTGCTGGTATTTCCATTAGCTGCTGTCAATGGCTGCACAAAAATCAAAGCTAACAGGTCCACCAAATACCATTACTTTATTATCCACTCCCCGTTTTCAGATTTCTTTAGCAAACTTGCATTATACGCAAGCCTGAAACACTGGTTTGCTCTACCTTCACGTGCAGCCTCTCGCTTTTCACACCCTCTCGGTCCAGTACATCAGATCTCAGGCTCTAAATTCCCACTGGGCAAGTCTTTCTCCATGGAAGACAGTGACGGTGTTTGCTTGCCAAGGGTGTTTGGCCAGCTTGACTAATCAAGCCGATTTGTTTACAATTAGATAAAAATAAAATGCATGGGAAGACAAAGTCTTCCTCTTAACTGGGTTTGTACCAAGATATTTCACCATCAGTCAACTCAACCAGAGTTAATTGTTATAGGTTTCAAAAATTAGCTTAAGTATATGGCATAAAACTGCTCTTCTGACAGCAATAGCTGTAAGCGTAGCTGTGAGGAGCAGAGGTGGATAGGCTTTTGGCACTGGCATATGAGGAAACTGAGTTCCAAAGCTTCCTGTCTGTCACAAAGTAGGGGGATAATGAAATCTGCATCATCTTTTCATTTCTGTGCTGGGTGTTGCACTCCTCTAGCCCGGTGTTATCCATTTGGCAGGTTTGTCCGTTTCTTGAAAAGTTTATTATTAGCTGCCTAAGTGCTGGGGAAGAAGCAGAACTGGGAGAAGCCAAGGGAAAGGAGCTGCTGAAATGTTCACAAATGAGTTACCGTTGCAAAAGTGAGCTGTTTGCCTGCCAGTCATTTTTCATTTTGTTCCTCAGAACTGAATGCCTTATTTTCATTTCTCTGAATATTTCAATAAAGTCACCTTTTGCCACCAGCATTTATCATGTACGTTTTCCTCCTTGCATCACGTTTAAATCTCTCTACCTTGATTTTGTTGTTTGGCATATATTTATTTATTTACTTGTTTACTTAAAGCCTTATGCCATTAAGCAGCCTGCCACCAAACCAATAGATGGGTAGAGAAATAAATGTGCTAAAAGAAAACTGTCTGCACTGCGATTTATGCAGAAGCAGCTGACTCTTTCAGGTTCTCAAGAGCTGCATCGTAGCTTTGAAAGTGACGGGCTTGAACAGTGAATTGAGTTTCCTTCATGGAGCTGACCTCCAGGAATCTCTTCCTTTTCAACTGCAAGAATAAAAACTTTTCCTAGTTTCAAAGTTTGTCTCTTTCTTTAGTTATTCTGTTCTTTTCCACAATCTCTCTTGATAATGTTAGAAGGTTGGGGCCCTTAGACAAGTTGTTTTTATACCACTTTACTGTTTTACTTTTTCTTATGCTCTGGCTTTGACAGATTTGCCCAGGAACTGAACTAGCCAAGCTCGCTCACTTGATGAATCACTTTACCTTTTTGGATCTTAATCTTCGTTCTACTCTGTCCCTAATCATTCCTTTCAGAAATGAAGAATATGGCAGTAAAGATGCTTTAAAAACAGGTTTCTTAAGTTTAATGTGTTTAATAAATAAATAAATAAAAATTTAAAGCGGTACTCAAGTTCAGCCTGAATGAGAAATGACCAAAAAATGCTTCGTAACTCTTGAGTTGTGATTTTCACAAAACGCACTATAAGGAGAAGCAGGAAAATAAAATTGAGGGCTACTTCACTTCTACTTGCTTCTTTCGTTCCATTCATAAGGAAAATAGCCCTCTATTTCATTCTATTTATCCAACTTTTGGGCAATGTGGAGCCAACATAAATGAGAATTGCTGTAAGCAGAGCATCATTCAACCATTATGTAGTTATAAAATGAGCAGGAGCTAAGAACATATTCAAAATGCAGGTGCAAAAATTCCAGAGCCAGAGTAGCATTTCTATTATCCAGTCCAGCTCCCCAGCCTCCTGCAAGTGCTCTGAGCCGGTTCTCAGTGGAACGATTTGACTGAAAACCAATTAGAAAAATCATACATGTGCCACACTCCTACACAGAGGTGCAAAACACTACAGGCGCCAAGTCACCAGATATTGCTCTGTGATTAGACTTCCCTGCCCCAAATCTCTTGATGTTATCTAAAAGATAGCGTCCTGGGTTTACTGTCTTTAGACAGGGGGTTCTGCAGGGGACAGGCACTATGCTAGCCCCTTCGTCTGAGTTATTTTAACAGCAGTGTGCTGGGATCAGAAATAACGGTTGGTGTAATGTTTTGTGTGTTGCTGGACAGGCAGCACCACCGAGCCTTGTTCTAAGATGCTGTGAATTTTCACAGTCATCCCTGAAGGAACAGGAGACGGGGAGCGGGTGACGAGAGCTCTCACGCAGTAGCACAGGTCTTAGCGGCGTGTAGCCCAGTTTGAGCTCTGGCCGGCACATGGAGCAAGACGTTTATAAAACGGGGCGTGAAAGAAGACTTCAGTGGAGTCATGTTGAAGTGAGACACTCAAGAGCTACTAGGGAGGAGCAGAAAAACCGAGGGTGTAGGATATGCTTAGATAGCTGCAGCTGGGCAGTGGCAATAGACTTGAGGCTAGTACTAACTACCCAAAATAGTAAAAAGCTACTAGGAGGCTGGGAGCCTTTTTGTGTGAGAGATCCTTAATGTGTGATCACTTAAAAACTGTCTTTGCAGCTGGTTCTTCTGCAGTGATATAGATGGAGGGTAAGTAGATCCAGGCTTGGTCCTTTCCAAGTGGAGGAGTTGCCCACTACTGTTGCCATTTCTTCTAAAATTCCTCTTACCTATTTTTTTTAAGTAGCTTGGCGCAACATTGAGAATGCTCAGAAAACAGGACTCCAGAGAGGACTTAGAGTGCTGGGATGCTTCATATCTGAATCCAAAATATCCTACCAGGTGTGACTACCCTTGATAGTCACGCTAGTCCAGAAAGAGATGAAAGGGAACGCAACTTTCACTGTCAAGGGAAGTACCTGTTTTAAACTGAGGTGCCTTTGGTGGCCGGGGAAGGCTAGCTAGCATTTTCTGACATCTTTTCTTGAGCTTAGGTATTCCAGTGCATCGTCAAGTGCCAGCTGAGTGAATGCTGCCTCCAGTGGGAGTAACTTTCAGCTGTACTTTTCAATGGTTTGTTCAGCCCGTATCTCCAGATGTATGAGCGATACCTCAAATAACATCAAAATCGGTAGCAGACGTTGTGATAGAGTCACTGGTCAACTACAACTGGTCCGAGATCACCAACACCCGAGTCTTTCCCTGCAAATACCTCAATAAACATTAGATACTATTGATTTTTTTCCTTTCCTATTTTTCCTCTTTGGGTAAACCAGAAGCCAAAAGCAAAAGATGTTTTGTATTCGCTGTGTATTCCACAGGCAATTGCTACAGTCATCGGGTTCCAAACGAGAGAATGTTTTTAATGGATTTATTGTATCTATTTTTCTTATCTAATATAACTGTCTGTCTCTTAATGCTTTTGGTAAGCTTTCAAGGATTGTATCAACTTTCACGGCGGCATTGTGGGATAAAAAGAGTATTCAGGCTGGCTGTAAATGTACTGCTTGGAGGTCAGGAGAAATCTATTGTGGCACTGTGGAGCACCCTTTAAGTTGATTTACTGAGCTGAGAAGTCACGGGTGGGATGCTCACTGAAAGCTAGCTGAAGTTTCTCTGCAGTGCATTGTAGTTTGTGGATGCATACCTCAGCATGGGAAGTCATTTCTGCAAGATTTGTTTAGCTTGCCTTTTTTTATGATTCATTCTTTATTTTTAAGACTGGCATCGTAGAAAAGAGGGCTAATCTCACAGTAAAATAGTGCACGTCAGAAACTAAATTTGCTATGGGCTTTCCGTATGATAATTAATATGTCATCTTACCATTTGCATTTGTTTACAATATAAGCACATATACAATGTAAAAATGAAAAATTAAAAAAAAAGAAGAGGGATATTTCTGTGCCTGAAGGATACATTTTGAATGAGTGTGGGACATTCAACGACTGTGTGGTTGAAATCTATGAATGTATAAATGACTATTGTATATTCATGCTGTCAGTAGCAATTGAAAGGCTCCTTCTCTCCTGACCGCAAGAAATTGCATTCTGGTTTTTGTTCTACTCCAGTCATTGTGGCTTTTCCACTCTACCCACAGGGAAAATGGCCTTAAGACCCAGTGAACCAGAAAGGATTGCTGGAGAGGAGAGTGTTCAGAAGGATGCCTCTCTTTGTCTTTTTTTTCTCCCCACCCCTCCCCAAGTTGGCTTGATATATTCTCTATCGTAAAGATCAAGTCTGTGATAGCACAAGCTCTATACCGGCAAGGACACCTGTGACCCTGGTTTCATACCCAAGGGTGCCAGGCCTGTTGGAATTACTTCTGACCATCGCTTTAATTGCACTCCCACTGCCGCGTGGGAGCTCGCCTCCATTTTTTATCAGATTTGTCATGGTGCTAGTAAGAATTACATAAGGTATGATAAGCAAAGCAAGCTTGTCCACCTCTTTCTCTTTGCGTGTTCAGGAGCCCAAAGGTAGACTCTAAAAGCCCATTGAAACCAGTGGTTTGACCGTGAGCAATTTGGGTGAGATTGGTTAAATTTGTGTTTTGACAGTGGCTTTTAGTTGACAATTCTTCCTTCATCTTATATTCCTACTTTAGGAAATGCTAGCGAAGGATCTGTAGCATCTAGGAAAGGAGTTGCATTGGGAGAGAAAGAGAAAAGATGAGATGGGAGAGTAGTAGGGTTTTTGGACGATGAAGACCGTGTTATCTTCACTTGAACTAATGCAGCCACAGTGGCAGTCATGTAGGATGAGAGTGAAATAACCTCTAATTCAAGCAATTTGCAGGCAAAACTCCTTATGAGTGAGGATGGAGAGTAAAGAAGAATTAAGCAGCTGTGCGGTTGGCGGGTTAGATGGGAACAGTGGAATGGCTGTGAAAAGTATCAGCATTGCAACAGGGTTAAAAAATGTCTCAGTCTCAAAGTACTGAAGTCTCCACAGGAGCCCTGAATGGTATCAGGGCTGAAGTGGGCTCAAAGGCTGAGGCAGAGTGAGATGTTCATCTGAAGTGTCACACCACCTTTGCCTGCAAAAGAGAGTGGCAGAACGCTTGAGAGAGTCTTAACCTAGGAGAAATAACTGATGAGGATAAAGACGGCAGTAAAAACAAAAGGTTGGAGTCTGAATTTCCTTTTGTATAGTACCATTGACATCAGTCAGGTTGTTGCAGGAGGAGATAATAAAGCTTTGGTTTAGGTTAGACTTCAAACAATGAAGTTCACAGGCACATTTGAAGATTTATAGGGTCACACCAAGCATCGGATTTTAACTTGAACTGCCTCTTGACATCTGCTTCAGCAGCAATAGTCATGTTGGTTGGCTCACAGCAGGTTTTTGTGCCAGTCTTTTTTTCCTCTGCAAGTTTTTCTCGTCCTAACTTCTAGGTGAAGTCTGTGTTCACATACAGTTGGGTTTGGATGGCTGGTTCAGATCAGTTTTCATGCTTTCTAAACATCTTTGTCCTTCTTGAATCGCAACTGCACATCAGGCTTTTTCTCAGCCTCTTCCGAAAAGACACAACTCTGCAATAGTGCTGTGTCTCTGAGGATGAGGATCGTGGAGGAATACGTGTGCAGCGGGGGCAGCGTGGTATCCAGATACCACTGGATCAAACCACCGAGACAGGGAGTCTGACACCTGCCGTTCTGCAGCACCGCGGTTTTCTTCCTTCATCTCCAAATTCTTTATAGTTTCTTCAAGAAACATCAAGTGAGGCTTGTCAAGCACTTTGTACTGATGATATGCTGCAATATTTCTTTTTCTCTTTGGCACTTTTAAACCAGGAGCACTTAATGTCTGACAGTGATTGGTTTTGTTTATTTGTTTTTCAGTTCGGCGTACCCCTTGTCCTTGGGAAATTTTGTGGCATTTTGTTTGGAAAATAGAGTTGTTTCTCATAACAGTGTTTTATGTTTGATTCCTAAATGGTTCATACGTGCATTTTACAAGAAGAGTTAAACAGAGTGTTATAATTGACTTGTGGGGGGAAAAAAAAAAAAAAAGAAAAAAGTAGAGATACCAGAAAACAAGAACGTGCTTTTCAAGTACAATCAGTTCTGCACTTGGTTGCAATGCCTTTTGCTGGTTAAAAGCTATCGTGTCCTTTCACACAGAAGATGCTAGACGTGATGAGTGTGGCAATTTGTTTCTCTAACCACTGGCTTTGCCTGTTCAACAACAAATAGCCTTGAGTGAAATCCTGGTGTCCGACACGCTACCTTGGTGCATGTGGCTCTTGGTTATGAGAAGCAAAAGCTCAGGCAGAGCCCAGGTTTATTGAGAATTAGGTTCTGTGTTTTAATGTGTTTATTGAATCATCTGCTAACTGAAGAAGAGAGGAAAAGTTATTGTGATTAATACGATAAAGGTCAGGTTTACTGCTACTGCTTTTTTATTTATTCCACATTCATCTTTGATTTCGTCCTGTGGACTGGATTACTTTAATCCAATATTTTTACGTTACTGCCAGAGGAAGGCAGGAAACATTCTGTTAGATGCACTAAAAAGATAGAGCGGTGATTGAGTATGTTGTAGACATGTCGTGTGACTTAAGAGAGAAAAAAGATCATTCCTGGGTTTATCATCTCATGTATCTGTTCGCCCCATGTCTCGAGAGGAGCCTCAGGATTTTAGGAGGCGTGAGGACTTTTGTGATAAAAGATAAAAATGAGAAATGAGAACATCTGTTTGTTTATTGCATAAGAGGATATAATGTCTGGAGGTCAGGCAGGAACGTAATTTTCTGTAACCTCTTTTCAAAGACAGGCAGTAAGAGAGCACATGCACGTAGCTGTCTTGAAGGATCTGCTGGCAGTTCTATAAACATTTTTCCGTGGTAAAATTATAGCTAATTTTGGTGAATGATTGTATTTATAGACACTGAAATTTTATCACTCTTCAACTTTTGTTAGCCTTCTGTAATAAGGCAACACATGCTGAATATGGGCATGTGTCCTACCTCACTATACACTTGAATTCATTTTGGGCTTTTAAAAAATTTTCATATTGAAAATCAGATAGCTTTCCACTTTCACGTCATGAAACGAAATTGCTGAGCAATGTGGGGATTATTTTGTGCCGGACATTACCAATGGCTCACTTCAGCACCCACTGGCTTTTCAGCAGCACTGTCCAGGACATTTAAAGAGAGTATTATTATTATTATTACTACTACTACTATTATTATTATTATTATTTGTCAGCATCGATACTATTATGTTTTTTGATATTGCAGCTAAGTGGAAGAAAGGTTAATAAAATTATTTTCCCATTGGAAAATGCTGTTCCATCAAACTGTTCTTAATGTATTAGGCTTGTTTATTTTCTGTCTGAAGACTTTAAAATTTGTGAGTTGCATGCTGCTTTAAACAACAGAGCTCTAAATCCAAACTCCTTCACCAAGCAGAATTTCTATTCTCCGTACATCCCAGCTTCAATTATGGGCAAGGACTTCTGATTTCCTGCAGGCTCAAGGCAGGAGGCTAAAGATCATCAGCTGCACTAATGTCCACTGCTGGTTAATCCATTATTAGTATTATTATTTGAATCACAGCAGTGCTTAAATGCCTTAATCAAGAATGCAATCCATGTGTGCCTATGTGGACATGTGTAGATAATAGGAAATAGTTTTGATCAAATGCCTGACTGAGCAAGTGAGGCAGGCACTGCTGAGGACCGCGGTGTGTGACATCAATAAAAGGGATGTGATGAAATCCCTGGTGCTGCTCTGAAACAAATCTCATTGAGAACAAGTTGGGTTTGGGTTTTGTTTGGTTTTTTTTTTTGTTGTTTTCACATCGACCGTACAGCACTCCTTTAAAATTTCCACCTTTTTTAACAGTGTCCTCTATTACTGTTCTCTGTTCACCCGATTCTCATGGTGCCCCCAGTGGCTAAGGGAACCAGGACTGACTGAAGAGACTGCAAAGCAATGTTATTGCATTTCTTTTTATTGCTAATCATTTCTGCTCCTGGCAGATGGCCTAATTGCCAGAACGAAAGGAAGCTCATGAGAGTCGTGGCCATGGAACTGGCCCAGTGACTTTCAGTAAGATACACGGCTTATAAGAGCTCACAGTACATTGGGACAGTAAACATTATTGCTGCTTGAATGTTCTCGGAGGACTTTGAATAATGGGTTTATTAAATGTAATTTACAGCCAACTATAACTTAAAGAAGCAAAATATGTTTAGCAATTTTCCTTTCGTGCTTTCTTCAGGGCAACCAGGAGAGTAGCCAGTGTATCTGAACCAGAAGCTTTCTTAACCGATGCTTTCACTTCTCTCTTCAGGTACATAATTCTCATTAATGTTAATGAGCTACCTGCAGATGTGAGATACACAAGCATATATTCCAAAAAAAAGGGAGTTGTACATATTGACTCCAACTGGCTTGTTTTGTGAATATTCTATTAAGTATCTTCTGTCAGGGGACTGGAAATGTTTTCTGCAGCAGGCCAAGGAACTACAATATTTCTGGGGTTTGTTTATTTTTTTAAAATTAAAAAACTCCTCCTAACTCATTTCAATACTTTTTTTTCCTTTCTGTTGTTTGAATTGCATCTGCAGCTTCAAGTAATGATCCAAAAACGAACTAAGAGTGGAGGAAGCTCTGCTAGATGTATAGGGATGTAAATTACAGACGCAAAGTTAGAAAGAAAGAAAATTAAAAGCTTGTCTTGATCTTTCCTCGAGGTCAGCGGTGGGGCAGAAAGATTACTCTTTGATTGCTTGGCTTGCCTACTTGCCAAGGCTAATATTAAAATCATAGGGTGAATAGGCATATACTTAAAAACTGGTGGCAAACACATGGAATTGGAGTGTATTGCTTGCACTGCCTTCAGCCACCCCCCTGCTCCACCCTTTCTGCTGTTGTGTTGCTTTGTTCTTGCCATCCTTTGAAACAGTCGGCAATCCCCTGTAACTGCGGTGGTGATGGAGAAGGAAAGAACAGTTTCTCCTCCGCCCTCTTTCCTTGTATCGTATCAGACGCCGGCTTCGGTTGTGCTGAGGCTCTCCCTGGCGTAGCAGCCCCTCAGGGTGTCTGTCCCTGTAGCCATAACTGGGTAAGTGGATCCCTGCAGCTCTTACTCAACAACGGGATTATCGATACGGCATGTTAGGGTTGCAGGATAGCGCTGCCGTGATAGCAGCTCCAACTAGGTTTTTAATAAGGCCAGTGAGTACAATAGAAGGATAAAAGTTACCAGCACATGCTTTTATTTGGTTGCGCCAATGTTACGTATACAGTTCACTGTTCTATTCCTTTTTCCAGAATATAAATGAGAATCTCATTAAATGTAAAGCTCAGCTGTGCTGGAAAATATTACTGAAGTCAGAATCTTCACTAATATCTTTACATATGAGAAAACATTGATACTGCCTTTGCCTGCTTTCCTCATAGTTGCCCCAATTTAATCAAAGCTTTTTATGTCTAGGAGACCTGGTTATTGTGCAAAGCGCTGTCTTCTGTGAAGTTGGGGATTTTTTTCAGCCTGGCACGGTTGCTGTGTGCACACAGGCACCTATTTGTTATCGCCTGGGCACAGGTCGTAGTGAAACAAAGAGCTGTTTCACTCTGAATTCCTGTCCTGACCCAGAGTATTCCCATGGCGCTAACATCAGTGTAGTGGGATGTAAAAATTATGTTCCTAGTTTACAGGCAGAGCAGCTCATTTGCATAGGCAGTTCATAGAGCTGCCCTAGATTTAGACCCTCTCCTTGATTTGAACGACTGGGGACCAAACACAGGCTGAGGAAGTTAACTAACGGACTCCTCACTGCTTCGGGCTCCCCTCTTACCAGCAAGGGCTATTGCAAAAAGAGTAAGTTCCTGGACATGCATTTACCGTCTGGAAATTTTTAATAGGATTGGTCTCAGAGGACTGGATAAGCGTTCAAAGAGCATGTTTTGAACCTGGAAAGACAAATGGTGCCTGTGTGGAGGTGATGCAATGCAGATGCCTCTTCCCCCATGCCCGTTTACCTAAGTTCGTGCCGGAGCAGGGTTGGAGAAGAGCAGCTTTTTCCCTTCCCTCTCACATTCTCAGAATAGCATCACTTCTGCTGACGTGTCTGGTGCGGCGTTTTCTGAGCTCCCCATGAAAGGCTGTAGCTGCACGGCTGCTTGATAAAGTTGTGAAGAGCAGCAACAGCACTGAAATCCGTCTGCTGATTCAGGAAGACATTTAATTCATAAAAAAAAAAAATAAATGTACACTTTTCTGCTTATTGGAAACAGTATGTTATATTCTGCAGTAATTAGTGCTGTGAATTCGGTCACCTATTAGTGCAAACTTTTCTGTCTTCATAGCTAATTGTTTTTTTCCTCGAGCATCGCACGTGCTTCGTTGCATTTCAGCATGTGAACTATGGCGCTTGCACCGTTACATTACGGGGTTCTACAAAAAAGTAAAGTTGACCCTTTTCAAGTCCTTGGGTGCCTTGAACTTTTAAGTTGTGTTTTTCATAGCTGGAAATGTAACTTTAAATAAATGAAGTTGAGATTTTCCCTTAGCATGACTCTAACACTTAAATTCTTAAAATTAAAAGATCAGATATTATGAGATTCGCAGTAAGATGACAGGAGTCAGAAACAGAACCGAACAAGTTGTTGCTTGCTTTGGAAGCTGCTCTTGTTATTTTAGGGTATAACTTATACATCCCTACTAAGACATGATTTAGAGAGCGGCTCCGTTATTGTTGCCCTATTTGAAAATGCCCCAGTTTGCCTAACTTGCTGCGTACAATTATGGAACACAATATGGTTTCGAAAGATATATTCCTTTCTCCTTAAGGAGAGAACATCTGCATGGAAAACAATTTTGCTCGAGTGGTAAGATTAACACTTTTGACTGGAGGAAGAAGACAATCTCTGCAGCTATGTTAAAGTAATCACTCTTAAAATAAGCCGTGCCTTATGAAACAAACAGTTCCCTGTTATTTTAAGATTTATATATTGGTTTAAATTAAAGAAAGCTGCCCAGGCATGTTGCTAATCCCATTCAAGTGGCTTATGCCAGACATAAAAATGGCTTTGCCATTGTTAGTTGCTCAAGTGAAATGGAGCACTTTTGTTATACCAGGCGAATAATAGCTTATCATTCAGAAAATAATTGTCGTTCTGAGGAATTGGCTACCAGTAGGTAAAACCAGGTAAAATTCCTAACAGTCAGAGGCAGCTAATGAATGCAATTGAATATTTTGTATTGCTGTGGTCCTCCTTAATATAATTCCCCAGGGAGAGATTTTTTTTTATTATTATTATTTTTTTTTTTTTAGCTGGAAAAATTAGCCTTTGCTCCAGTTTTGGGTGATGATTTTCTGAGAGCCCTGCGAAGGCATCTCGCAGCCCCTGGCAAGACTGCAATTCTCCATTATCACCTTAGATAACAGAAGAGAAGGTACTTTTGATTCATTGTCACATTCAGATAAGGAAGGAAGGAATCCTCCCCAGCAAGTGTGAAGAGAGTTCTGTAAACACAAGGCATTAAGCACAAAGGAAAAACACAACCCTCGAGAAAGGAGCTTTTGGTTGGAAGAACATTTTCACCTTTACAGACATTTTTGGCATCTTCGCATTGCACAGCAGAGCTGTGCATGAATAGTCATGGGCAGTACGGCTTCCTTCCCTGTAGATTTTGACTCGGAGAAGTTCCTGCAGGAACAGCTTCCTTGCTCTGTCAGCTTTACTGGTGTTTTCTCCTTTTTCTGTGCAATAATGCCCAGGGAAAACAGACTTTTGGCTGCGTTATTACTGGCTTGTACAGTATCAACGATGCAAACCCATTGGGCCTTGTGTTACGCTTTTCCCCTCGCATGAAAATTGGCGAACTCTTATTGAGCATTAACCATTCTGTTAATTAGCCACCCATCTTGAATGGCAACAGTATATTTAGTTGAAATTAGTAGAAAAGATCCAAGCGCTCTACCTAGTCCTTCAACATACCATCAGCGTATTTCTAAGTATTTGTTTTGGACTTGATTGCACAGAGATACTAGTGTAAATGAGATCAGAACTGAACACAGTGGCCCTAGCTGTCTTCATAATAACCACAATACTCTGAATTACCCTGTCCCATGCCCTCCGTCATCCTCTGCTTCGTTGCCGTTGCTGTCTCTATCGCTTCTTCCAGTAGTCTTCTACAACGAGATGAATCACCTGTACATTTTTCATGCGAATTCTAGGAATTATTCAGAGGCGAATGCCCATAGTCTGTTCTCGTGCACTTGCCAACAGTCTGAAATCTGCTCAAAACAGTCACCGGGAAGCCATAGTTCATTTTGCTGTCACTTAATTGCATGCACCTGCTGGTGACAGCAGTAAAATGTGATGTCTCTGACATGATGGCAGCAGATGGGGTGCTCAGAAGAGCTGCTTCCATTTTTCTTTCTAATGAGCATAGTCTTCTCTCTCCTTTTGCCTTTTCACTGTGTTGGAAAGATACAGAGATATGCTGGGGAAGCTGATGGCTGCGGCAGTGGAGCTTAATGCGACACTGCTGCTTCTTTCATACTTTTCCTAATAACATGTCAATCAAATATTCATGTATGAAACTTTCTTTTTAATGGAATTAGTGAAAGAAAAGACTTTTACAAACGAAAGGCCTCACAGGAACTCAGTAACAATGGCAGTATGGTTGGCACGTGTAAAGCGACAAAAGAGGCAAGATTTATAGCGAGAGCCAATTTATCTTGATGTTCATTCATCAGTATGTCAGTATGAAAGTTTGTCATCGTTACCCTCCCCCCGGTTTTTTTTTTTGGGGGGTCAGTCTAACGGGAAGAGATTTCCTCTCCCTACAAGCCTTGGCTCTTGTACCACTGTTTTAAAAACTGTACCCTGGTGAACAGTAGTGCATAAAGGATTTGCACTTTCTAGTGAGATAAAACCAGCATCGCCACCTTGATGCATTCCCACTGCAAATGTGCTTAATCAGAAGTGGGGGGGGGGCCGGGGGAGGGGAAGGCAGTCATACATTTTCTGTCAGACTGTTTTCGGGGTGTTAAAATGCTGATACATCAGAAACTAATACACCTTGGAAATAAGGCCCTTTCAAGAAGTAGTTCTGAAAGAAACAATGTGTTTTCAGGAAAGGTATTTAACCAAGGCTAGACTTGACAACTGAAAAACTAAACGTTATTTCGAACAGCATCGTGATGCAATACTATTTAAACTTGTGTTACAAAATCACTAGCGTCTTAGCGGGGCTATGCCTCGCCCAGGCCTTGTCACAGACCAGGATTTCATGCTGCAGTGGAGCAGGAAATCTGGGGTGGCATCCTGGTTCCAGAGTGGGCTTTTAGGACAGTCAGACCAAGACATCCTTCCACGTTTTTGCTCTTCGCGTTCCCATGGAGTTGTGACCTGAAGGCTGGGCTGTATTTATCAGGTTAGGAGGACTAGAGGAGCGAACAGAGAGTTCACAAAGCCCCCTGGCGTACTGCAGCTGTGGAAGTGCGGTGGTCTTAATGGAGGTATTATTTGAAGTCATGTGAATAGACGACGCTGCAGACATAATTCTGCTGCATAATGCTTTAATCAGTTGTTTGCTGGTGTAAAAGCAGAAACTTTTCGTTTTTGCTGAATTTGATTCCGTCTTACTGTTTTTCAAGTAAGTATAACAGAAACGTTCAGCTGGTGATTCCCATTGCTGAGCTGTGTTTTGCTTGGGACTTTCAAAAGCACTTAAATAACTTAGGAGCACAGCTTCCATTAATAGTCATTTAAGCGCTTTGGAAATGTCTTCTCAACATTCAGTCCATAACTCTCCCAGAGGAATGACTCAGGTAATGTTGGCTATAGAAGGCTTTTTCAGTCTGAGCTTAGAACTGTTTAATAAGTGGGGGGTTTATTTAGAGCATTCGGCGGACTTTGCTGCTACACGCTGATCGACGCGGTCGGGGGTGCTGATAAATACATTGTGCAAATGAGCAAATACAGGCCTCATCAAAGCCCTACCGAAGGCCATCAAAAATCTCCCGCTGTGAGGAGCGTTGGCTCAGACCCATAACAAACAAATACAGGAAAAAAGCAAAGCGATTGCACCACTGAACGCCCTTTATTCTCGCAGCTGAATAATGGCGCTCTTTTAGTGTTAATTATTTTGTTTCCCAACTCTCTCCTTCTCATATGCACATACCCGCACTCCCCTCTAGCCGGCTGCCTCCTCTCCCCAGCACAAAGTGGTCCTACCGTCCCCGCGTATTGCAGGGCTCCTCTTTGAGGAGGAGCCGGCTCCCAAACAAAAACTTACCTCAAGCCCTGCTCCTTGTGCCTGCAGACCCTTCTCTTGGGAGCTGCGCCACGCAGACTTGGCTTGGCTCTTCCTTTATCATCCCCTCCCTGTGCAAGCTCAGGCCCAAATTTCCCTGTCCACTGCATGGCAGGGGAATGCTCCGCCGGTCCCGCTCCATCTCCTCTTTCCACCCCTTTGCATCTTGGTCTCGTCTCGTCTCATCCTTGATATTTCCTTGGCAGCGCATTTTTGGTAATACCTTGATAATATGTGTAAAAATTGCTGGCAGGGCTAGAGCACTGGGTTTCTTTAAATTATCCAGCTCAGTTGAGTTTTACTGAAGTGCAGTGCTGCAATTTAGGCATCAGTCGAGATGCATCTTCAAGATATATCGGTTTTGTTTTCTCTTTAATCACGCTCTGAATCTAAATAAATAAATATGTAGCAGTAAATGCTCTGTGGTATATTTGGTAAGATTAACAGTCTTCTAGTAGCATAACAGCTCATGATAGTCTTTGCTATTTATGTTCCTGCTGAGAGGAGAGGAAAAGCAGATAGTTCGGTGAGCAAATTATAAAGTATGTGGGTCAATGAAGTGCCAGTCATAAAGCTGATTGTTGCTTCTTCACATCCTCTCTTTTTTGCTAACAAAGCTCTTGATATTCCAAAGCTTTGAAAATTGAACCTTCCTCTTTGTTTTTTGGTGCACACCCATATTCTGAACTAGAAAGAATTCAGTGAAATGTTTATTTTTATCAATACAAGTACATACTGTGAGTAAGTTAAAGTATGGAAGTAATATAACTGTTTATTGAGGCACGTAAATCCTCAAAAGGTTTCTCTTGGATCCCATTTCTACTAACGAGGTATTTTTAAGCTTGGATTGCTGCAGATTTTCATGATACTTTTCTCTCATAACCTCTGTGTCTTCTTGATAGAGACAATTTTACCTTTTTTTTTTTTTTTTTAATACAAACAAGAGGAAAGGGATCAAATGCATCTTTCCGCATCTTTGTGTTCACTATTTTATGTAGCTCCCTTAGTTGTTCAAGAGATTAAGGTGGTCCTTATATAAAACAATGAGCTTTTGATTTCATTTTTCCCTTGCACAGTAGGGTTTTTGTGTTCCCGCGGTTGTGACCTATACTTATAGCTGAGGAATAAAAAAAACCCAAACCCAATTCGTACCGATGAACCCTGTCTTCCCATACTTACAAATACACATTATTGACTTGCAAAGAAGACAGGGATAGAAAGCATGAGACTGAGTTAGTACCGAAGGCATTTACCGCCCCACATTTACCAGTAGCAATAAGCCAGGCAGCGCTCTGCTAAGATCTAATCAGGAAATGTGATTGCAGCTGCAGTTTCTTCTGTGTATTTTCCCTTCCATCTAAATATGCTCCTACCCCAACTCTAAAAATAACATCCCAAAGAGGAGATGGCAGAAATGTTTTTTCAGATATAATATGAACATGATTAATCAATATATACGCTGTGCCTCGACTTAAATTTCCTTTGGAAAAGACTTAGGATTTGGCTGCATAAAAGGAAAAAGTGCAGAGGCACACGAAAAGTCATCTCTCTTCCAAGTGTCCTGACTTGCACTTTGCAGACCAAGACGTGTGTTTGAAAGATCTTCATGTTCTTGCCGTTCTCTGTGGGTTTTGTTACCACATTTTGGGGAGCACCACCACGTTCCTCGCATCCTCCCTGGCATCGTAGATGTTAATCCCTATTGTACAAAAGACACACCAAGGCAAAGAGATACTGAAATGATTCTGGTAACCTACGGCACTAAAAAATATTAAGCTGGGAGTCTCCTCACCCTGAGACTCTTTTGTTTTCTTTCTGTATCCTCTGCAACAGTGAGACAAGTGTTGGCAGGTGCAGGCAAGTATTTCTTATACATCCTACCTGTATTTTCCAGGAAGGTTTGAGGTTCAGTTTCATTTAATAATAAATACCAGCAGTCTGCTGGTCTACAGAAGCTACAGAAGTAATGGGATGCCAGCAAGAATATAGCTGAAGCCTAAGAAAGTTGGGTTGTTTTGTTTGGTTTTTGTTTTTTTTTGTTTTTGGTTTTTGTTTGTTTTTTTTTTTAAATACACAATGACATTATGTGCTTTTCTTTGTAATATGAAGCACAGGTAGAAGCAGGACCCAGCATTAAGGGGACAGTCACAGCGGTGCACTTTCCTCTGTTAGCCCCCTTTACCGCTGTTACATCTCTTCGCTGCTGGTGGCAAACCTGGAGAAACTCTCCAGAGTATGACTCTAGAAGGTGGAGAGGGTGCTACAGTTGTTTCCAAGAGTTACAATATTAAATTAAGTATGGGATTTGGTCCATCCCACCCTTAAAGTGGCACGAGCAGCAGCTGAAAATGGAGCGATATGCAGCTTCTCCAGGCGTCGGGGAGAGCAGTACAAAGCTCAGGGTACCTTTGGAGCTTCCCATCTCTACTCTCTTTTAGATGCTGTGCCCTAACATGAAGGTCTGGAAGGAAATTTTCTAATGTTTGAATTGCAGTGAATGGGTTTTACCCTTTTAGCTGCTGTGTGACTCTATCCAGGCTTGATTTACTTTTATGTATTGAGTGGCTGAATTCTCAGGCACTGGTCAAATGCACAGTCCTTTTATATTTTGCTGCATTTGGTTGGAAACTGATAATATAATTTCAGTAGCTCATTTTGTTACATGGGCAGCAAACGAAATATTTACCCAAGTTTCCCCCCCCCCTCATAATTTTGGAAACCACGATCGGTTTGCACTGCTGGGACCTCCCCAACCCTTGTTTTCTCAACAGCATATTTAAGGTGAGGGACTGAGTGCTAGCCACAGTATAGCCAGCCAGAAATGTGAATATATTATAAGTAGATGTAATCAAACTATTCTAGTTCATATGAGTAAGAGCGGTAATAAAGTTGGGTTGCAGTGTTGTATGTGCCACCAGCTGCGGGCGGCTTTGCCTTTGCATACCGTAGTCACTGTTGAAAGTTTATTACCCCATCTTTATAGCTTTTGTTTGCAGGAGAGAGCGGCCCAAACTGTGCTGCAGACACACCTTCAACCCGAAAAGCTTGCTGTCCTCCCAGAGGCACTGGCAGAGGCCACTGATGGGTTGTCCCACCTGATGGTGAATAGAGGACCAAGCTCCGATGGGAACGAGCTCTTTTTTCTGCTGTTAGGAGGGGGGGAAATAAACAAGATGATCTTTAGAGAACGGAGGGGCGACACATAGCTCAGGCTTGCATCGTCCTTTTTTCTATCCCAGCTGAATGTGATCAGTGTCTTGCAGCCATAACTCTTGTCTGGGAAGGTCATGAAAAACTCTGACTTGCAACCAGCGTGCACTGCGGCTGCCCCGTGTTCTGTGGCTGGGCACACACGGGCAAAGCTCTGTGCCGGGCTGTGCCAGTTTGTTGCAGCTGTATAGCGGAACCTGAATTTTCAGGGAATGGGCTCTGAACGATTAAAACAACAGGATGCTTTATTGTAAGGATTGGGCTGGGGCATGGGAAGAGAGGGCAGCTCTGAACCTCTGTTACTTTCTGGTGAAGCAGAACTCAAGGAGAAAGCACTATGGCTGCACACTGTTTCTCAGTGCACCTTATTTAGGAAGGGGGAACAAACCCCTTGTCTGCTATCTAATTAATACAGGAGACAGTGTTTCGCCTGCCGTCAGCCTGGGAGGTTTAGAACAGGTTGGTCAGGTCGAGCTCTTCCCGGTGTGCAAACAGCTCGCTAACCCCCAGCTCCTAGGGATCGCTTGGGTGTATCACAGCTTGCACAACTGGGCCCATTACAGCTTCTGTAATAAAGCCGGAATAGAGAGACTCACACACTCTCTCCTGTCCTAGCCCTGGCTTTTGAAATGGCATTGCTCATAGGAAGTGAAGACACAGCGATCGCAGCGAGCAGGGATCACGTCCACTTAGCCCTGAGTGGTGGTCGGGGCGGGGGGAGGAAAGAGGTATTAACCATCTGCCAGCATGGGATAGATGAGCTAACTTCAAAAAATAAAATAAATCCACATGGTTGGTTGTTCGGAGGCCGTTTCTCAGCAATAAAAAGAAATATCCAGCCCATTTCTTCTTACTGTAATTTTGTTTCCAGCAAAATCTGAAAACCTCAGTTTTGATTATTGCTATTGGGAAACATATGTGTTGTGTTTTATTTGATCCAAGATCAGCTGGAGCGGTCTGAAGCTGACCACATTAAACTTCCGAGCGGCTTAACCAGAGAAGTTGCAATCTTGGCTTTTCCCACAATGGCTATACTACCAAATGCCACTTGCACGTTTTTTTCACATATCAATAGAAATTTACAGCTGAAGAAAGGTTTAAAAAAAAAAAAAAAAAAAAAAAAATCAATAGTTTTCATGACTGCCTGAGGCTTTATGATTTGGCTCGCTGGGTTGGTTAGAACTGTTTGCTGAAGCTATTCTGGTGGTATAAAGGTATAAAATATTTTTTTTTTTGCAGCCAGTATCCACATTGATTTGTTCTTCTACATCTACATAATATAAAATGATTTTAGAAGCCTGTAAAATCATTCAGTACCTGTTCCTATGTTATTTTCTCCATGTTTGCATTTGTTATTTTGCACTTATTTGCTTTTTAAAGCAAAGGAAATTATTACCAACAATAATACCTCTGAAAGGATTACCCAAGCAGGGGGGCACAAAAGCAGTTGTTATGCATAGTGCTTTTTATGTCCACATATTTTACCATACTCTCTTTGGAAAATATGTTTGGAGGTGCTTTGGGGGTGGAAGATGGTATGTGGATTAGAAAACATATAAGAAAGAATTGGGGCAAGTAGAGAGCAAGCCTTAATTTCACAATCTAATGCCAGTGATTAATAGGAAAACTCTTTAGGACCAGGCTGTGTGGAAGGCGTTATAACACTGTAGTGCGTTGATATTTTAAGTGTTAATGTGTTTTCAAAGATCCCTGAAGTCACCGTCATGTTCTGCTGACCTGACCCTTCGTGTTGTAGTTCCCTTTTATATGGCTTTTTCTCCAGAACATGGGAGACGTGGAGTGGGGTCACTATTTTGTCAGGCTGTGCCATGGAAAGTGGAACTAAGGAAACCTGAAAACTTGGAGGTTGGCTAGGAAACCTGGGGAAAAAGAAGCAGGATACTGTATAGAAACAGCATTTAAGATCTGCTTCTGCTTCTGGAATGGTTGTGGAGGCTGGTAGTGGGAATTGCCGAGTGGGACTGCCTGGACTTGCTGGGGTGGAAAGTATTCCCACCTGCAATGACACAGTGTGGGATAAGAGCATAGCGTTCCCTAAACCAGGTCTAAATCCTTCTGAGATAAGAGCTGCCTAATGGTTTTGGGGGTTTTGTTGTTTTAATGACTTTTTTTAGGGTGTAAGCATGATGTTAAAAGGGTTTCACTAGTAATTGGAAATACTGCAGATTTATAATCAGCAGATTATAAATGGTCAGAAAACAATTTTGGTGGTTGCGATTACAAATCACAAACTAAATCTTGAAGGTTAAAGGCCACTCCTATTGCACTGCTTCCTGCACTTCTTGTTTGCTTCTGTATCCAACAACCCCTAAGTCCATTGCTCAACAGGGATAGTAATGACGAAGAAGTTAGATGCTGAATATGGAAGGTTTGCCTCATTGTATTTGGGTTTGGGTATATTCCCTTATTAGAAAACTGTGAAAGTATTAAGTGCTTTGTCGTTGGTTATGGATTTTTTTTTCCCATTTATTGATTTTTAGATAAAGTTTTCAAAGCAACCCTCTCTAGGGGATCATAGCCCATCTCTGCAGGAGTTGCATTCATATTGTGTTTCATTAATTTCTAGAACAAAACAATTGTTCACAAGGAACACACAATTATTTTTTCCTATTTTTATCCATCGCAGCTACTAAGAGTCACGCTTGAACCTTTTCTCACTTGATATCAATATTAATAAGCACATAAAGGTAAATAAAGTAAGCAGTGAGAGTTTTGTAGTTTCAAGCAATGAATCTATGAGGCCTTTCCAAAGGCAATAAATTTAGCTGTATGACAGAGGGGAGATTTTTTTTTTTTTTTTTTTTTTTTTTGAAATTAATCTTTTGAAATAATTGTTTTGAGGATACACGAGAAGGAACAGAATCCAGCTACCCTCCCTTGGGGTACGGGGAGATAAGCATCTAGGTGTGACAGCACACATCTCAGCACAAGATTTCCTGAGTATTTACCCAGCTTCTTAGATAGGTTCGGCAGCCTGATTCTTCCTGATGCCACAGCTGCTCCTCGTATCTGCATACCTGGGGTTGTCTATGCTGAATACCACTCTCATTAATGACTGCGGAACATGCACACCCCTAGGTACTTTATTAAGCGGGCACATTGCACAGTGTTTTAGTTTACTGCTTCTTACTTGTTACATCTGCAAAGTTAGCGAGCTGTCTGTGCTTGAGTCAAAGGCACGACGATTAGCTGTGTCGACGTAGCTAAGCTGGTTTAAAACCATTCCCCTCAAACAGTGGGAGGACGGCACTGAGGGAGCAACGCAGCATAGACTGTCTGAATATTTATCTGTCAGGAGAGGCACCCCACTCTTGCACCCATACCAGCACCTGAACTTAGGTAGTTTAAGGATACCAGGGGATCAGAGAACTGCCCACATCCCACTAGTCCTGCTGGCTCTGCAAGAGTTGTTTCAGCAGGGTAACAGGAGAAAAAAACCCAGGAAACAGTTTGAGTTACTTAAGGCAGTTATATGTAACAGATACAGTGGTTTCAGGAGATACCATTTTTATTTCTTTTTTCTTTAAAAAAATAAAAATACGGTTGAAGAGTTTGAATTGAACTGCGAATCAATTGTTCTGCAGAGAGAAATGTGTTCACACGCAGAAATTAAAGAATAAATTAAGCTGTCTGCCATAGAAGTTGACCCTAATTAAGGTCAATTCTCCTTGATAAGTAATTAATCAGGAATCCTTATTATAGTTTAGTCTCTGTTAACAATAAACAGAGCATTATTTTATTTTTATGGTTAGAATAAGCCTCTTAATTGATAGTATTCTGCAGGAGGCAAACATCCATCAGCACTGAAACTGATACACTGAAGACATTTTAAATTAGAACAGCATTAGTTAAATTAGTCAAACAAGAAAACTGCAAAGCTCGCCCTTCTGTAATTTGTTGCTTATAAAGAAAAAAAAGCACATCACCTATCAACAAATGAGAGGATGAGGTCTCTGCTTTGAGGTGATTGCAAATATTATTTAATATTACCATTCTTCTAGAATCCAGTTTACTGTGGTTCTCCTACTCTGCTCATCATCTTAGCACCTGAACACCTTTTCCTAAACAGTGATGGCAAATATTCGTTATGGTTTTTTGTATTCTTATTCCTCTGCACAGAGTATGTGCAGTAGGATGTTCTGTCTCACCTTGTCATTCATGTGTATATGTATGCATACGTAAAACACACATATTACATAAACATACACACGCAGAGGCATCTACATACATGTATAGATCACAATGTATTTATATTGGTGAAAGAAGGTGGGAAAAGGTTTTGATTGTCAGTGCCTGTCTCTCTACCTCAAGTTTAGTTTCTGCGTGTGGGATGCAGCGCAGAAAATGATTATAATTATCATAGAAGGCAAAGTAAGTCTTCCTGGAATACAACAAGCAGAGCTTAATGGAACAGCAGCTCCAATGGATTCCTTGTTTGAGGCATTGTTCTGTACGCTGGAGTTTGTGGAGTTTCTTCACAGCAGGATGGGCACAGTACTTGCACCGTGCTCTGCCTGAGCAGTCCCCAGGATGGGCAGAGCTGAAAGAGGAAATGGGAGAATGCTTATTGGGAGACCTGTCAATCACAAATGCCCTTGGCTACGGTGAAAGAGCCGAGAAATCTGTTAGCAATTGCAAAGCAGAAGTGGCAAAAAGCTAGCTTCCCTTCAGGTGAAAAAATTTGTGCGTGATGTCCTCTAATGATACTACTGCTTAATGAGACTATTTGTGGGCAAAGAACAATTTGGAAAAATAAGAGAAGAAAAAGAAATAGGGTTTGCATTTTATAGCCTTAAAGTTAGCACATTTAGTGCAGAAGAACGTCTGGCAGGCTGCGTGCGTGCACAGCCACACACTCGCGCGCACACCCCTACCTTGCCTGATGCTATACTAAAGCCATTTTGAGCCTAATGCTCTTGAATAAATTGCTCAAGAGTGGTTAGTTCACCCGTGTGGAAACCTCACCTCTGTGATGCCAGCAACGTCAGCAAGACATTGGGTTATCTGCTGCAGAGCTCAAGGTATTTCAAACGTAAGCTACCCAGAAGGCTATTTAAGATGCAGAGTTTTTCCCCTGCTATTTTTTTAGGAAGTCTTAAGAGTGGGACTTGATGTAACAGGTCCATGAATCCCCTTCCCAGTGACTCAGTGCTTTTTTTTTGGTTTGTTTTTTTTTTTTTTGGTCTTCCCTTTTAGAGACGCCCATTCTCTTCCCTGCCAACCTGATGTGTTTGCAAAGTCTTACCTGACCAAATAGAAACAAAGCCTTCAAGGAATCAAAGATTTGTATGTCCCGAGTCAGGGATATGCCAGCCAGCTAGGTTGCATTTTGGAGTGGCTGAGCTACGGGGAGGGGGATGTATTTGTAGGGTAGCTGCTTACAGTGGGGGTCTTCTGGTGTGTGAAATCCTGCCCCTTCCCCACCCTTTTTTTTTTTTTCCTTTTTAAATAGTCCCTCACTACCACTAAAGCTGTAGAAGTATGAACGTGAAAACAGTTTTATGTCTGGTTTCTACTAAGCTACTTCTAGGAAAACCTTGATCTTAGCAAAGCCGGAATTTTAATAAAAGCAGTGAAAGCACATCATTTGCAGCAGCTGTCTGTCAAATATTTTACCATCACTTCTTTCCCACACTGAAATATGCGAGAACGGCGGTAAGAGGCAGAAGCTCTGAAAAAGCGACAAGTCACTCTAATGAGAGACGCCCTCGTTTTACCGCGTTACTATTTCTAAAGCGGTCTTGACTTCGGTGGAGTTGCTTCTGACCTTTAACTTTCAGAGGTAAATATCTGCCAGGTATATAAAAAACACAAAGAGAAGAAAGCAGATGCACTAAGAGAAGAAATGAGGAGGACGCTATTAAGTGGGGTTAGAATAATGCCCTAAGGAGTCGATTGCTGGTTGCCTAACAAACCCCATTTGCAAAGTGGCAATCTCCAACAGGAGTAAAAGTCTATTGTAAAGTACGTAAGAAGTGAAGAATTTGTAACTAAAAGGATGACATTGTTCCATTCCCTTCTGCAGTGTGAAGATAATGATGCATTTTGCAATTTTGGCTGTTAATGGCTCTTGCGCTACATGTTGTAAAGCAAGTTTTCATATACTGTTAGGGATTTTTTAAATACCATTATGTTCATGAACACAAATAATGTGTTTTGGGCAGCATTTGAGCCTGATGCTGATCATTCCAGTGAAGACAACAACATTGATGACTGTTCCCTGCTTTGGAGAGGCATTTGGAGCCTGACAGTCCTGAACACTGTTATATGCAAAACTCCCTCGCTGTGGGTTAATTTCTGTTTTGATTTTGTCTGATTTTCTTGTGGTTAGCCTTTTCAAATATCTGGAAGGTTTCTTCTACATACAATGAAGTTTATTTGCAAGTTTCTTGCGTTTTGAAGAGCACGTTGTTGAAGGTGCTTGCGCTATTTCGCAGTGCTTCCTTCAAAGATTTCCTCCTTCGAGAAACTGTTCACGAACACGAATGATTTCCCGTACGCAGGCCTTTCATTACTTTGTGGCACTTCTCTTCTACAGGATGGCTTTTTGTTTTGTTTTGTTTTGTTTTTCCTTTAAGATGCCAAAGCAATGTCGTTCAAACCTGGGGGGCTGTTAGCAGCAGTAGCAGAGGAGAACGCAGAGGTAGCTATCAGATTTTGCTTTCCCCTTCCAGCTACCCGTTGGATTTCACAGTCCAGTCAACTAACGCTGTTTGATCACTTCATGTGCTACATGTATTCAGTGTAAGAATTTTTACATGCTCTGCAGCATTAGGTGATCAAAAGAAGCGAGACCCTCTGTTGTAGCGTTGATAATAGGCTACTCGCACTGCGTATCTCAGCACAGCACGCAGGGAAATTGTCAAATTGGTTTTGATTCCGAAAGATCTTCAAGATGAAGAAAGGTAAGATACAGGAAACTGCTACCATTGAGTAAAATATCCAGGGTATTAAAGCTTGCCGTAGGATGACTCTGCACTCGATGATGAGAGAAAGCAAGCTGGCAAAAGAAACAGATAGGACGGCTCAGAAAATGGGACAACAGCCAGGACTTTCCTTTCTGCAGGGAGCCCAAGCCCAACCTGTGGCACGTTGTAGCTCTGCTGTCTGGTAATAGCGTAGCTGTGTTGCCTTGTGTGAGGTCTTTTCACTTCAGTTGTGCATTTCTCTCAGACCAGTAATCGATTTTTGTTGTTTGCTTGGGGTTTTTTTTTGTTTTACTTCTGCTTAGCTACTTTGCAGATGGGAATTGTTTCAAATATACAGTATGGTTTTGAAGGGAGAATATCGTGTTTTCCTCATTTTACAGATAGGAGGCAAAAATATTCATCTAGGTCCACTGTTCAGATACCCGGCTTCTAAAACACTTTGTGGGCTGGGGCTTTTGTTTTTTTCTTTCAGTTTTCTTTCACGTAAGTCCATGTCAATAATGAGTACTTTGCAGCTAAGATGAATTAGGAACAGGTAGTTTCCAATTGGAGACCCCAAAGCAAGCAAAGAAGGGTTAGAAAACAATTCTGGAAATATATCTGTATACAGGCAATCAGAACAATAAAGGAATGCAAAGTCTGCCTTTAAACAGAGCTTAAAAAGTATTTTGTCCCACTGTCTCTGGTAGGCATCTGGAAATACTCAAGATTGTCATTAATATTAAAGGGAAGCTTATCACACGTCGTGTGAATGCCAGGTTAGGTGTTCAGTTTTCATTAAAGTTCAATAGGAGTTGGGTGTCTAATACCATTTTGGGGTTTTAATAATTCCCTACAGGTTTTCAATATGAAAAGCCCTTTGACTCAGATTCTCAAAAATTTATTACTTGTGTTTTCATGAGCATGTGTGGTGATCATATGGCTATTAATCATTTAGCATGAAAGTCTGCTTGAGAATTTGCTGATTCTTCGCTTCTGGTCCCAGTTATACCTCCTACTGACTCTGACTTTGGATTTGTTTCAGACACGCAAATTATCAGAAGAATTCTATGAAGCCTTTCTAAGCACAGAAATCAATACCCTTAAACCTGCACAATTTCCAGTGTGGATTAGATTGTACTGATATCAAGGTGCTACTTTTTTGGTTTGGTTTGGTTTGGTTTTTTCCTAGGTGTATCTTTACACCTTTGGATGACTGTATTCAGTCCCAGGAACACTATTTTAATCATCTCTTCATAAAAACTCTATGAAAATTGGAAAGAAAGCCTTACTTTCAAATCTCACATTGATTATCTGGAAACACATGTTGATGTATGCGTGGGGAGGAACAGTGTTTGTCATTTTAAGTAGCAGGAGCTCCCAAGGAGTATGCCATTCCTCAGGCTCAGCTTACTATATTTGAGGTGCACAAGCTTACAGGTGTTGAGCCTACGTGGAAAATAAGTGTGCAAGAACAAAGTCAAGGCATGCGAGTTACCTTGGCCAGTAGTTAAAAGACTTTATTTTCCTTCAAATTAGGCTCTGTTTGGTATAACAGCATCTGTAGTCTCTTCAACCCATCCATTCCATCTCACCATAACTGGGTATCCAGTAGGAAGAAGTTCTTTACAATGAGGGTGGTGAGACACTGGACCAGGTTGCCCAGAGAGGTGGTGGAGGCCCCATCCCTGGAGACATTCAAGGCCAGGCTTGATGAGGCTCTGAGCAACCTGATCTAGTTGAAGATGTCCCTGCTCACTGCAGGGGGGCTGGACTAAATGGCCTTTAAAGGTCCCTTCCAACCCAACACATTCTACGATTCTATGATCCTTGGTGAGACACTAGATAAGTCAAGACACTAGATAAGTCACGACAGCTACGTGCTGTTTTGACAGAAAGTAGCATGTTAAAGGCTGACTACTTAAATTGTTCCTTACTGCATATTTTCTCCAGAAAAAAAATTAATTTTGTGTACTGCAGTAATGATGCTGAGTGGATAATAAGATGCAGTATGCCGCTGCCGCGGGCACTACACCATATGTCTTCCATAACTGTTGCATTTTGGGGGGCTGGTTGTTAGGGTGATTATATCGTCTCAGTAATTCATCACCAGAGTAACTTGAAATAATATAGCTATGATATATAGCAGTGAGAATTACAACGTTTAAACAGGAAAACTGCAGTCTGAGAGCTGAAGTGTCAGAGTTGTAGATTTCGAAATATTTTACATTTTCTGCTTGCTGAGCTTTATGTATAAACCGAATTGCTGTAACAACACTTAAAGCAGACTGTAAAGACAATTAATTTAAAGCAGAAAGTGATACAAGTCATTATTTCGTAGTAGTAAAGAGTAGTTGCCTCCTGACTTGAAACGCTGGGACAGTGAAAACTTCTGTGACGCCTTCTTTCCAGGCCTTTTGTTCTGGGATCGCATGTATGGCATTTTGTGACATTAAAAAAATCATTTTAAGTCATGTGTCACTTCTTCCACTTAGTGAGCCACTTAAGCAGCTTTTTTTTTCAGGTACGCCTCAGTTGTAAATTAGTGTGATGCTGGGCCCATATTTCACTTACCTCTTTTAAGGGTCATTGGTTTAACGCTAGAAGCTGCTTAATTTTTTTAGAGCAATCTTTAAGAGTGCAGTAGCTCTGGTAGCATCTGTATGTATTTGCATACGTAATATTGTTACAGTGACAGTGCTATTTCTTATGTGTCAACCAGGGGCATCTGGCGAACAATGAATTTTTATTATTTCTGTATTGATTTAGAAAATCTAGATAGCTTGATGGCATGAAAATAGGGTCATTTAAAGGTTTATGAAATGATCTTGCAGAGCTGCTGAGTAAAATGTGAAAGCAAAATATGTTGCAAATTCTCTCTTCATCTCTCTCTAATAAAATCCGTGAAACAACTGAGTGAGCATCCCAAAATTAGGGGAGGAAAAACTGCTTGTTGCTGTATATTTATGACTATAGATCTGTGCCTTGTGCTGTCTCTGGAAGGTTTTTGGTGTCGATGAGAAAGATGTGCTTGGGTTTGCACTTAGGTGAGCATGCCCAGGTGCTGCAGGAAATACCGGTAACATTTATTGCTCTGCAGACAACATTCTTCCTCTCTGAATAGTACGAATAGTGGCTTAGTGTAGCGTTAGGCAGCATTTTGTTGCCAGGATCACATTTCCAATTGGATTGCTGTGTGCGAACGGGTGCCGCAGACCTCCCTGCGCTTCTTGCAGGAACCCAAGGGCCGCATGTGGATTCCAGCCACCGCTCAAACCAAGCAACAATATCCTTCCAGGAATGAAAAAACTTTCCTGAATGCAAGCATGCTGTGTACTGGTGGCTCAGAAGGAACGGTCAGCTGTAGATAAAGTCTTATAGAGCATTTTGGAAGTAAGTGGTGCCCGTTCATCCCTCCAGCCCCACTGTCTTGGGGATCAGGAGGCTGAGAATCGAGTAAAGGAGAACAAATCTTTCCAGAAGCAGGTCCAATGATGAAGGAGGAGCAGTCAAAATTGCTGGGAGACTGGATTGAGAGGAAGCCTGCTTTGCTGCATGTTGCTCAGATTTGGTATGAGGGTAAAGAAATCGGTATCACTTAGAGTATCATACTTTCAGTTAAAATAAATAATCAAGCAGTTAGTTTAAAATCACGGGATTTAACATGATTTTCAGTTCTATGAGCCTGCCAGTGTAGTAGCCTGCGAGGCTTTGGGTTTTAAGCTTTTCTGTATAATTATCAGAACTAGGAGCTTGTTTTAAAATGAAAAGTGGGATTTTTTTTTCATAACCTAGGGTCTGCAGAGCTGTGGCTTTAAGAAATAAGCAAATATTGGTAAAGCTGCAAATAAATGGTGAGAAATGGCAAGAAGGAACACTGGGAATAGCTCCGTCTCCTCACTTAAGCTTAGGAAATGGAGCAGTTTGGGTTTGGTTTGGTTTGAGCTCTTTTTTTTACGTTCCCCACAGTAGCTACGTATTTCCAGCTTGTGGGAAAAGAAGGAGAAACCAAAGTTTCACGCTTGTCAGACGCCAGTCTGTCAAAGACTGAAACCGGGTGGATGCAGCCTATCAGACATCAGCAAAAATCTTTGCCTCCTTGCTTGAAGTGCCTACCTAGAACTGATAATTTGCCCCTCCTACATAATCTACAGTATGTCAAGCGCTGATATACTGAAAGCTGTAATCCATCCCTGAAAATGGTTGCCTTTCTGAATTCATGAAGGGACACAAAACCTGACTGTAAGTACTCGAGATGAGGGATGACATGAGGATGCCAGTGCCTGTGGTGTGTTCTCTTGCAGTTGACTAAAAAGGAAAAAAGATTTGATTCCTGTTGGTAAAAATAAGGTTGAATATTTTCTCACTTCACGTAGAGAAAAGCAGTACCAAAAAGATATAAAAAAATCACTTACGAGGTTAGGTTAATGACATATTACCTGAGAGTATGAATTTTAAAACCCGTATTCTGAGAGCTAACTCTTTCATTTCAATATAAAAGATGGATTCATTCAAAGAACTCTTCCTAGATGTTTTATATTTTCTGTGTCTTTCCCAGGAAACTTTTCCTCTGGAAGACACAAGATAGTAATAAGAAATATTGGTGGATCATCAGACTAAAATATACGTAGTTACTCAATTAATCTTGGAGTTCAAATCTATCTTCTGTCCACTATGTATCCCTCCCCTCACTTTCCTGAGCAAACAGTACTATTTTTACATATGAATTTCCTTACAGGATTCAGAAAACCGGAAATAATTTTAATTATTTTGCATACATTTCTATAATATAGAATATTAGCCTCTGATTACATTTGAGTGAAAAGGATCGCTTCATACTAAAACGCAAGAAACTTATTCTTCAATAAAATCAAAGTAAACCATCAGTTAGTTCTAAGACTTTGTTATCACACTCACCAGAAAGTTGTGCCTCAGGGACTGACGCTATAAGATGCAAGCTGGCACGCTTGAAATTTTTTTTCTCTGTTTGTTCACCTGTGGGAGTCACAGCATTATTACTTTTCTTTGGAAGTGCTTAAAGGTTGTAAGTATTATGAGCTTAGGTTGTCCGTGGTCTCTTCCATAACTACTCTTGTGCCAAACTTGCCCACGCTCATGTTTGACTGATTCCAGAATTATTACTACAGAGAGCAGTAAAACCTTGCAGGTGCTATAGGAAATATCATTATTCTGGAGACAGATAGATATATATATATATTTTATACTAGCATAGGTTTTACTGCATTTGGAGTTGGCAGATCGGTAGCACTGAACTAGGGTCCAAGAGGGAACAAACTGCGCTGTCGGCTGTTGCCTTGATTTGCATTTCACGTTTCTCACTTGGTTCTCGGGTTCATCAGCATTCTCGGTGCTTCACCAGAAGCCTGTTAAAGCCAATGCAGAAGTATTGAGAGCACGCAATTCATAAAACACGCTTGAAAATATTCCACTGGAGTTGCTAGATTACGATAGTAGCTGCCAGTGCTTTTGAAGACAAAATGTTTTGAAATGGTTGGTATACACACGTGCATGCACACACACCTATACCGTCTGAGCAATCAAAGCTCCTAGGGTTTCAGAGCACATTAGCAACGTAGGAGCTAAACCTGTGTATCTCATGCTTTTATCCAACTGTTTGGATGCCATTAACATATTTATCCTTACCCTGTGAGCTTGGACTCCTACAAGTGGCTGGACAGCAGAGGTTAAACCGTAGGCAAAGCCTACGCTGCTGTAACGTGTAGGGGTACTTTAGGCACCACTAAATGAGCTTAGCTGATTGTGTTGGTACTGTGGAGAGAAAGTCACCCTGGCCTCAGAAACAGAAGAGCTACATGGGCAAAGCACCTCCAAACCAAAAGTTTAGCTATTCTAAGAGCTGTTGGTTGGGGCTCAGAGCGTCACGTAGCTTGTCTGTAGGTGAACTGGAGGTCCCTGCGCCGCTTTGTCCCAGGGAGCGGTGGTGGTGATGTGACGGTTGTAGCAGTATTCATAGCGCCTTCTGATTTGAAGTTCAAAATAATTTCCAGAGACAGAGAACAGCATTTACGCTACTTCTTAAAATGCTTCACTCTTTTCCTGAAGGTGTGCCCTCCCTTCTGGCCTCTCTTGAAATAATATTGGAGACTCTCCCATCTCCTGCATGTCTCTGCTCTGTTATTGTGGCCTTCCTAGCTCAGATTAGATAAAGGCAGAGTAGGAAAAGGAATTGATTTCATTGCTACGTGCTCTCACAACTGGGTGAGACTGAGAAAAATAAAACACAGGCTAAGAACCATAAACAGCGCGGTGGACTTCTATGGGCTCTGTGTATAGAGCTGATTTTTACCAGGGGATCTCTGAAATGATCGTCTTTGCTAGTGGGCAAACGTAAGCGCCTAGAAATATGAGCCTGAAATGCTGTGCTATTTCAGGTCACTGGCAAGGACAACATCATTCAACAGTAATATTGACTTATTGTGGTACTTAGTAATGCACAGACATTTCTGTCGTGCCCATCATCAGGGTGCTGAAGAGGGAACCTCTCGTTCCACATTTGTTTCTGATAGGAAGAATAACTTTAAGATTACTATGAATGAACAAATGATAAAGGAAAATTTCTGCTACTGTACTGTGCAACTGAGGCTGCCAGAGTGGAAATAGTAATTTAGTTTTATCAGTCTCTTCCCTTTCTGCACTATCATGTTGCTCCAAAAAGGAGGAGGAGGAGGAAAAATGAAAAGTTCTTTCTAACGGGCTATGGGCCCATTATATTAAGCATCACAGGGCTGAGATCAGGTTATCTCAACAGGTTAACGTACATCAGCTAATCCACAATAACTCTATGTGCACGTGGTCTTAACCAATGGCAAAAGAAAAATCACGTGACTTATGTTATCTTGCACTGAAGGAGGGGTACAGCGAGTCAAAGTACTGCACGATTGTGCAAGGGCTTAAAACCCCCACTGTCTCCACGCAGAGGTGCTTATTGCAGCTCAGCTGCTACATGGTGGTAGCGCCATGATCTGTCTGGGCTCGTGTGCTGTCAGGTCTTTGCATCGTATTTTATTCTGTGGTTCTAAAGGGCTGTGCGCAATGGGGTTGTAGTCCATATCGTGTTTAGCGTGATGTTCAGAAGTCAAACTGACATATGGATATAATAATAATAATAGGGAAGACTAGGAAGACTTGTTTTATCGAAGGTTACATAAATGCCCATAGGTGCCAAAGACGTGAAAAAATGAAACGTATCCTTTAAATATGGAGTTTTTCATGTCCTCAGCTACATAAATAGATTAGAAATAGAGCCATAAAAATCACTGCAGCGTGTTATCAACTATTAGGGTGATATTCCTTGCATGGCAGCTGCGCGCTTGGTGTTTGTGCACAGTACTTCTGTACAAACAGGGGGAAGTCAGGGAAACTTCCTTTTTTTCACTAAAAAGTATGTGTGTATCGAGTAAGGCTAAGGGTCTGCCTTCAAGCCTCTAAAGCATTCATTTCACTTGCCAATACCTGGCCATTTACAAATGGTAAATTGCATCACCACATTCTCTTATTTTGGAAAAGCTGATGATATATTTGCCTTTTATGCCACTTCATTTTGCCTGCACCTGTTCTATTCACTCAAAGTTGTTTGTTTTTTCCTTGTCATTTTTTGAACTAAAATAATGTATGTATATACATATATATAGCAAATAGGAAAGCAGGTATGTAAAATGCAGGTTATGAATAGTATAATTATGAATCACCATAGAATTAGTCAGCTTTTTTAATCCTCAAAGCCTTTGATTTCTTGAAAGTACTGTGAAAAGGTGCATATGCCATTATCATTACATGCTGGTTTTCTGCATTTCATAAATTAGTAAAAGAGGAGATTGCTTTAGAGCCAGGACAATGTGATATTTCTTTGTATACATTTCTGCACAAAGAGAGTAAGCGTATGAATGAAACAGGTGAAGCAAATAAGCTACCGCATCCATGGGAGAAAATGGGTGAAATCTATTCTGAGTCAGAGTTGAACCAGTTGAAATAAAACAGAGCTACAGTTACTCTCCCAAGATAACTGGGAGATTGCTCTGCAACTCACACGAGAGGCAAATGAAGGCGAGGGGGTGCTGGGTGAGGTGGATCCCTTATTGACACCCTACAGGCATGGAAAAGTAGGACCAGCCAATAGAGAAATGTTAAAATAGTCCGCAAGGGGAAAAAAAAAAAAAAAAGAACGTTTAGAACACGTTAAGCAACAATGTTAAGCAACTGAGCAAACAAAAAAAAATATTTTTCAGAGTCTTTCTGCAAATTTCAGCATGGAATGGTCCTTTTATGTTTGTTTTTTTTCTAAAAAAACATCAAAGTTGAAGAGGTGATATTGTTGTGCCAAAGCATTGAGGGATTTCTCCAAAGGTGTTCAGCAGCTGCTCAACTGTGTAACTGGAATGGGCGAACACTAATGGAAAATGAACTCAGGTATTTAAAACCAGAATAAAATGAAGTGGAAGAACTCCTGAGTTCTTCGCTTGGGAATCTTCCCGAGAGAGGAGCTGCAGGAGACACTTGCTAAGGGGAGTGGTGCCAGGGTAGTAAGAGAAAGAGGGAGCAGACACAAAAGCTGTGCAGGAAAGGTGAAGTTGGTTCTGGAAAGATTGATGTGAATGACCAAGGAGGTACAAACTGAAATGTTTCATTGTGTTTCATCTGGCAGTATAAAAACTTTAAGAAGTTCTTTTTTAAGAAGGATGTACTGGTACCAATGACATGAAATTTCACATAGAATTGCCACAAGTCCCTAATCTCATACTGTGCAGTGCTTTTCTCTTTTTCTCCTCCTCAATTTAATAATACCCTTATTCAGGATTATAATTGATTTTATAAGAGAAAAAAAAATATCACAAAGCCCTTAAGTTAAACTTTTAATAGACATTAAGACTTTGCTAAAATGTAAATGACCCATTAGAACGAACATCTTAATAATTAAAAGACAATAAAAATGAAAACGTGCCAATATCACAGTCATCTGGAAAATCTACAGCCTTGGTCCTGAGTATGAACGCGCGTGGGAAGTCCCCTTAGCCCTAGGGCTGCTCGCGCACAGGAGTTTACAGGCAAATCCCAGCAGAACAATCAGAGTCTTGGCCCTTAGTGGGACCAGGATGCTGTCCCTGTGTCACAAATGCCTTTCGCTCCTCTCTGGCTCTGAACAGGAAAGTCCTTGTTAGTCAATCGGTCTGTTCTTGTCCTAATGATTCAGAGGTACTACAATGTGATGCAAAAAAAATCTCTCCGTTAGAGAAAAGAAGAGTTTCCTCCTTTGTTATCTATCATGAAGACTCTGAGAATGAATGAGGTTTGGAGAAAGGAGACGCAGGGCTGGGCCTTGGCTTTTATAGCCAGAAAATCCTCATACCTCTTCCAAGTGACACTGCAAGGCTTTCTGTTTCGAAAGCCTGAAAGGAAAAAGAGTGTTTAATCCTCATGGAGGTGAGGGAGGGGACACAGAAAGAAAACTTGAGCTTTCTTCACCCTTCCCCCCTCCTCATCTTGGTCTGAATCTCTTAGAAAAGGAGAGAACTCAATTTGGTGAAATAGCTCATTAGGGATATCAATTATCCATCAAAGAGATGTCCCGGACTTACTGAGCTGTCAGGAGGCTTGTCACCGCCACATGCAAGACTTCAGAAGTTACATCTGAGGAGGGAAGATGTTGTTAGAAATCTTTCCCTGTATGACACACTGTCTCTATTTCTTGCTAAACCAACTCTTAATTAGTCCTTCTTTTTCTTCTTCTTCTTCTTCTTTTTTTTTTTTTTAAATCTGCAGCACCAGGGAAAAATTGGAGTTAAATTTAATGTTGGAACCGATGACATCTCTATTGAAGAGATCAACGCAATCATTAATGATGGAAAATACCATGTAGTACGTTTCACAAGAAGTGGTGGCAATGCCACGTTACAGGTGGACAACTGGCCAGTTATCGAACGTTACCCAGCAGGTAAGGACTTACGCAAACGCTTGTGAGTAAGAGGGTGGGGGTTGTGTGGAGTTTGGCTCATTTTGCTTCTCTTCTAATACAACGTCAGCTCCTTCGCAGTGTTTTAGTAGCTAATTAAGTAGTTAAAGAGTTTATGATGATGGCATTTCCTAAGCGAGTTTAAAAGCACAAATTCGAGTTATTACTGGAAGTGGAAAAATACAGTTATCAAGGCATGCAATAGTGGCTTTGTTTCTTATTTTCATTTGTTATTATTGGATATATTCTTTTAGGGGGGAAAAAAAGGCTTTGACAAAAGCTACACAGTAAAGTGACTCCCAAATCAATCTCCAAGTGATGGGGTAAAGCATTTACCGAGGAAAAGGAAAGGTTGTCTGTGTTCTTTCAATTACAAGTTGTTGCTAAAGCCGTCTGAAGCTTATGAATTCAGCAGAAGTGTTCCAGCAGGCATAAACCTGAAAGGTGTATCACTTACCAGTTGTACAACCAACCAACCAAATTAAGGTGCCTTAACTTAAAATGCAAACTACAGGATATTACTTATGCAAGTGATGCTGGTTACTTGAACAGGACCGCTTGTGTGAATAGAGAGTTGCCTCGATCGGGCTCATATTTAATTATATGCAAATGCCATGCACTGAAGATTACCGTGTGACTAATTTTATTCGTTTTTAAAGGCAACAGGTTTTTCAGATACGCAATCCCTTTCTTATTGAATAGGACTACTGAGCCGTTAATGGTAACTTACAAATTTGCATGTTATCTGTTAACAGTTGGTGTGTCTGTTTACATTATTACACAAAAGGCAGCAAATCCAGAGATGTAAGTGAGAGGTATTCTGGTTTGCATATTTGCTGTTACATAAATGACAGTTCTGATTATCTGTTTAAAAGTAGAAAATTCTTCATTTTGGGGGTGGAGTGGGATGGGAGGGTATGTTTGACTAATAAGGAAGGCGTAAGCCTTTCCCTGTACTAATTATTAGTGTTTGGGGTTTTTTTTCATGTGGTGGTATTTGAGTCGTAGCCCAGCTGCTCACCTGACTTTTTAAAAAAATAAAAAATCCGCAGGTGAAATATAACCATTCAGATAATTTCTTGGAAATAATTTAGAATTTAAAATAAAAATGAAAGCATGCATTGCAAATGAAATTATGTATAGCACTAGTTATTAAAAAAGACACCTGCGCGCTAAAGCGTAATGAATGAATGACAGTTCTGGGGGTTAGAAACAATTAATGGCTTTAAGTTAGACACATCTCTGAAAGGTGAGAATTTCTTGAGGGAGAGGAGGATACTGAATGAAATATGTCCTGTGGTCTTTCAGATATTCCCATTGCCCCCATGTCCTCTGCGTTTTCTAACTTTTGCAATGTTTGGTAAATGGAAGCTGAAATAAGATGGTGAAAGCTGGGGAGGAGTGTGTCTTAGTTTGTGTTCCAAACTTACGTAGCAGAAAAGAAAAAAATAGGTTTGGTGTGGGTTTTTCTGTCTCTTTCGGTTTTCACCTAAAGGATGAGCATGAAAATATTTTTCTTTTTCTTCTCTGTTCTGTTTCTTCATGAAAATACGAAGTGGCTACAATAAGGACGAACAGCAGTTGAGTTCTGAAGGTAGTGGCACACAGAGTTTGTTTGTCCTGAACATAGATCAATTTAGAAAATAGAGTGATTTCCTTGGGATGGGATTAGTAGAGTGGAAGGAGGCTGGATGTTTTCTTTGAAAAAGGAAAAGAAAAAATTTAGAGCTTCTCGAGCTTCCTTTAGCAATCTATGCATTTTAAAGCATTTTCAGTTGCTTCATCAGCCGGAGTAGAGAGTCCCTTGGCTTGCTTTATTGCTGTGTCTTTCAAGACTGCTGTTGGTTGGCCTTTAACTTTCTTTGCATTTCCCATAATAATATTTTATGGCTCCTGTATGCCATAGCATCGCTTTTGAAATCTATCCTCCCCCTTTTCACCTTCCATCTCTTCTGCCTTCCCAGCATGAGAGCACCTAGCCGTGCTCTCTTGTTTCCCTTATGTTTCCAGGCTGCTCCATCAGGTTTGGCGCTCTTCATTTAACCCCTTTTTAAACAGCAGTTTCTTTACAGACTGGTGTTGATGTGCCTTTTAGAAAAGATGCAGGCTTGTGCTGAAGACTTTGCTGCCTTTGAGCAAGGCTGATACTGCTCTGAAGATGTTAATGGCACCATGTTCACAGCTACCACTGTCATTTTCTAAAAGGAGTATTTCTAAAAGTAATGCCTTAACGATATCAGACAACAACACAGTTTGGGAAGTGCTGCTGCGTGCAATTTAGATGTGCTTCCGCTGTTGCTGTTGTAGGGACTGACAGTAGTACCTGGCAGTAGCGGTTAACCACCTAACTTGCTCTTTGCTCGTGTTTTGGATGGATGACGTGTTGCAGTTGTACGATATGGACCCAATTTGATCCTGTTCTCATGAGTGAGGGCTCATTAGCTTTCATTTCAGTGCTAGAAAGAGTATCCTCTTTTTTTTTTTTTTTATTTTGCTTTGTTGCTTGTTTCCTGAATTGTTTCTTTCTGCATAATTTCTTCATGTGCCTGCACCACTGCACATATGCACAGACTTATTTCTCCTACTTCTGTTTGTTTTGGGTTTTTTTAAATTAAGATTAGCAGCTTAATTAGTAAATTTTTGCTATTCTTAAATGTGCTAGATTTCCTTTTTTCAAAAATAAAATAATATTTAAAAAAAAACAGTTGGTGGCCTAAAGCATACCAACTGATTAATTCTCCTTTCGTTACAAGGAAAGATTATACTCTGAATTACGCTTCTGGTTGGAGTGTCTGACTACAAGACATGGCTTGTGTGTGATCGGCATCTTAAAATACTGGGTGAAGGTTTCCTGAGAGGACTTTCTAGTCAGAGGCTCGGGATTTTCCACTTTCATTGCCTGCGTAGCCTTGATACAGCCCCATCTAAGTGCTGTGAATAATGGCACCCAAGGCCCAGTTGTATCACTTGCCAGGAGGATGCTGGGGGCACCCCTGTTGATAGTCAAAGCGAGCATCATTTTCAAAAGAGCTGCAACGCCGTTTGCTGCAAGTCTGTGGGTTTGGTAGGGAGTCTGAACTCAGTCCTGGGTCTCAGGAGCCGCCGAGAGTTCACTGCTCTAGCAAAGGGTTTCTAGCTGGTGCAGCACACACGATTCTCTAACGTTTCTTTATGAGCAGTCAGAGGGGTAGACGCCCTGCAAAAAAGTTTCATATGGCAATACTCCACAGGGCTTCCATGGTTGCTTTGTGTGTTTTATCCTAGAACTGCATAAAATGCAGAAATGACCCTGGAAAATGAGCAGGATCTCTTGTACATCGTTCTCCAGCCCTCTAGACTCGAGTGTTATCTTTTCTCTGGGCCAAAGCATTTTCAGTTGTATCTCTGTAGATATGAAATGAGAGAGCTGTAAAAGGAAAAGAGGTGGGAGTGGCCGGTGGTAGAGGATGATTATCCTTGTAAAGGTGGCTGGATGTTTTTTGGAGTATAGTGGGGGAAAAAAGTGTTTTAGTCCTAGACAAATGTGAAGATTTCAGTGTTCTGAAATGGCTGGATGATTTTCAGAAACGGAGGTTTAGATTTAGGTATGTATGTTCCTCCAGACTCACATCAAAGTCTCTTTTTTTTTTTTTATATACTCCGAATTTTCTCTCTTGACATTTCTCTGAGTGCAGTGCTAGAGCTATGAGGATGCACACTTCAATTTCTGCCCTTTATTAAATGTTTGTCCTGTTTTCCCACTTCATTGTGTCAGTGGCTGGTGGGTAGCCCTATGAGTGAGAATGCCATATTGTAGTTTTTTCTAAGATGCCCAGATTTGTACCGGATTTGTACATCTTTCTTAACTAAATTCAGTGTTACGTGTCTTTACTGAATTATCATCCTTCTGCACCTTCCCAAAGAACTTTAATATTTCACCTTGGCCTCTTCTTCAGATAGTGATTTCCCATTAACTTATCTGGATGCAGGCTAATTTCCGATCATATTAAACAGGAATGAGAAAACTGCTGACTGTGCAGTCAGAGTTCCTAATCAATAGACTAACACCATTTTCCATGCAGAACCTTTCTACTCCTTATGGCTTATCTTGCCTGCTTCACAACTTAGTTTTAATTGCCCTTCCCGACTGGCTGGTGATGGCAGTGGGACTGCACCACAGTGGCAACTTCAGCTTCTCCTGTGAACAGGCCACTCTTGTAGAATCATAGAATGGTTTGGGTTGGAAAGGACCTTAAAGATCGTCTAGTTCCAACCCCCTGCCATGGGCAGGGACACCTTCCACTAGACCAGGTTGCTCAGAGCCCCATCCAGCCTGGCCTTGAACACCTCCAGGGATGGGGCATTGACAGCTTCCCTGGGCAACCTGTGCCAGTGTCTCACCACCCTCACAGTAAAGAATTTCTTCATAAATATCTAATCTAAATCTACCCTCTTCAGCTTAAAACCGTTACCCCTCGTCCTATTGCTACACTCCCTGATAAAGAATCCCTCCCCATCTTTCCTGTAAGCCCCCTTTATGTATGGAAAGGCCACAATAAGGTCTCCCTGGAGCCTTCTCTTGTCCAGGCTCTCTCAGCTTATCTTCTTAGGAGAGGTGCTCCAGCCCTCTGATCATCTTCATGGCCCTCCTCTGGACACGTTCCAACAGGTCTATGTCCTTCTTGTGCTGAGGACTCCAGAGCTGGACACAGTACTCCAGGTGGGGTCTCACCAGAGCAGAACAGAGGGACAGAATCACCTCCCTCAACATGCTGGTCACGCTTCTTCTGATGCAGCCCAGGATGCAGTTGGATTTCTGGGCTGCAAGCACACAGTGTAAGTTCAGTTGGGTAATAATTCTACACTGAGATGTAGATTTGCTAAGAATTCATTTATTGTAGGAAACCAAAAGACTTGTTAATTTGGGTCAAACTGAACCAACAATTATGGCCAAGGGAAAAAACATAATAATATGAAACTGGTTTTAGTAATGTCAAAATATTAATTTCAGTACTTTCTAAATACACTGTTCTGACTTTTCACGTCAAGATTGTCCAGTGTTTATAGGGGTTTTAGGTAATCCAAGAACAAAACATTAAATTTAATTTGAAACAACCTTTTCTTTCTTACCTGAAAGAAAACCTGTTTCAAATCAAATGGGGGGAAAAATGTTTCTCAGAGCAGTGCTCAAAACCATATCTATTTAACAAGAAAAACAATTTTCTTGATTTTCTAATTTTTCTTCCTTAGTAGTGAAGGGTGTGCGTTTTACTAGTCTGGGAAAGTATATCAGAACAAGATAGAAGACTTTCTAAAGCCACAATAATCACCTTTTATTGTGAAGGATTTTCAAAATCATTTTTCTGTGAATAACTCTATGCTTTCTGCAGTGAAAGGGAGTTTGCCCAGTGCTGATTCTTTTTTTAAAAAAAAAAAAAAACAAAACAGTGCAACCAATCATTTTACCAGCGGGAACCTACTCTTCAGGGCTTCCATCATAAATCAGATTGATGCAGGATTTTCTGGACATAAGATGATCTGGTAGACATTGGCCAACCGTTCTATGGTTTCAAAGCTGTTCAGACTGCTGGGGATACTCAGCAGTTCCTGGGACCCTGCAGCAGTCTGGAAGATACAGTCTGATGTAGGCAAATATCTCAAATGAAGCTTTCCTGGTCATCCCTGGATCTCTGGTCAGCCTTAGACAAGCATAACTTAGTTGCAGCTATCCTCGTATACCCCATGGGCCAGCAGACATTGTCAGGGATGTGTCTGACAGACCCAGATCTGACAGCATGAGCATCTCGCACACATTGTTCGCACAAAAGGGATTGTCCAAAACACTGCCAGACTACTGGAACAGATGTATCTCTGTGATTGGGGAGTATAAATTAACGATCGAGCATATACACCAAAGAAGAACCTGTGTGAGAGTCCACGTATGTTGGCAGAAGATCAAACCGCAGCCTGACATTGTGGTTAGTGCCAAGTACCTCTGCAATACAGCAATTGGCAGTTAAGGCTCTTAGGACTTTGGTATAACGCAGAATAATTCTGTTCTGGGTTTGGGTTTTGGTTTTGTTCTTTTTGCTTTATCACATAACATTAAACATCTGAGAGCACACGTTGTCTTAGGGACTTTCTCTGGATCTGTGGGGTAAAGGTTGTTATTGCAGAACATCCAAGGACTAGGGGAAGGGGACATCTCATTTAAATGCTTTTCCTGCTCCCCCTATTCTGGAAAATAGACAAAGCGTCTGCCATTTTTTCATGGCATACACCTGACTTTTAAGATAAATGCTGAGAGTCAGCTATTGCCATGTATTCTATTTAGGAATAAGTGCTCTGCATTTGTCTTGGGTTTGTGTGTTCAGATTGACCATCAAATTAACAGGAGACATTTGTGTTGGTACATTTGTTTCTCCAGAATGGATTAGTATTTCCCAAGCAATCCATGTAGTTGTCTAACGTGCATACCGTTGGCTTAGAAATACCTTCCTAATTGAAGCCCCTACAGCCAATTCTGAAGAGAATCAAATATCTGCTTCTCGGGCATAAGTGTGGTGGCCAGGAGAGATCTTGAATTCTTTCACAAACATATCTTTGAATATTCTAATAAAATGGACAGACAGCCTGTTATCACCACATCCATACAAAATTATAATGGTCAAGGTGAGGCAGGAACCTAACAAGTTAATGGTTACTCAGTATTTGCCTTGCCTGGAAACATAGGATAATGTTTCAAACCTCCCTGGCCACTGCTGTTAGGACATGGGACTTTCAGGGTGTTTTCCACGCTGAAATAATATAAGGCTTCTGACTCCTATTTATTTATTTCTTTATTTATCCAGCAAGACGTTGTCTTCACTTTTTTTCTCACTTGCTTCCTTCTTTGGATAAAAGAATAAATCTTGGTTCTCTCTCATGTGCTTTCCTTTTGCTATGGTCAGAGTTTTGACACTCCTGTAGTCAGATCTGTCACCTTTAAAAGTCAATCCTGATGGTGGATGTAGATACTGCACAATGTCTCCCGTTTTGTACATTGTTTTCCTTCCGTGAGAAACAAGGGCATCTCATAATACTTTACTTCCCATGGAGATAACAGTGTTTGGAAAAAACAGGAGGACTTCTCAGGAACTCTCCATCTAGGAATATGTAGAAGATGAAATATACAGTGCAAGTGAAGACTTTATGTACAAATTTATGCATATGTATAAAAGCAGGCTGTAGATATGGGTCTAAAATATTTAGTCCATGAAATTAATAAGAAGAGAAAGGGAAAAAATGTAAGATAATGAGTAGTTCCTTGGTTACTAAGTAATGTCTTATCCTCTCAGATTTGGAAAGCATGACTCATCAGTGTTCTTTATGGCCTTTCATGTGTCCATGGAGTCACATCTCCCTGGGGTTCTGTTTATGCTGAGGCCTCCGTCTGGGAATATCTGCTGGTAACTATTATAGTTAAACCTACTCTGGTTTGATAGGAGATAATGGGGCATAAATATGAATGAGTTAACATATGTTTTTTGGGAATTTGAATAAAGTCTTTGACAAAGTTCCATATGTGATTCCATATGTAATTTCTTCCGTTCAGGAAGAAATTACACAACCCTGGTGGTAAAGGCAGAGTTCTTTCATGGATTAGACTCTGGCTTAGGGAGAACAGAGGTGCAGATTCCCACCTAATGAAAATCAACAGAATAAATCCATTGATTTTCAATGGAAGTATGATCGTTTAAACCCTGTTATATATTACTTAACATTGATTTAAAAGCATGCATACTGGCTGTACTAGAAAAGGTTTCAAGATTATTAGAGAAAACAAAGAATAGTGAAGAATTAAAAAAAACCAATATATGCTTCCTTTGACAGGCAATGAAAAAGAAAATTAAAAAAGGAAAAATGAAAGGTATTAAAAACCACAAAAAAAAAATTTAAAACACAAGCATTTAAAAACCCTGAATCTTTTCCATTTCTAAAATTAAAAAATGTAATTTAAAATTTAAAAATACAATTTATTTGCATTTTTTTCTAGAGTGAGAGATTTTGCAAAATCTTCATTAGCTTAAACAACATTTTAATCAATCAGAACATTATCCATTCTTGTCCCAAAGCTAAAAAAAACCAACTTTCTCTGTTGCATAGGCATCATAACAGTAAAAGAACAGTTGATATATGAAAGATAATGCACAAAGGTGAGATCATTTGTTTTCTTATCAGAAATATTTTGAATTAATTGCACTGGCTCAAGACAAAGGTTTAATGCTGTAGACAGCTCAGATTATTTGCATTAGCAGTCAGAAAACAAGTAAGTTCTGAGACTGTTTAGAGTGCTGGAGAAAATATTAATGGAACTGTATTTAAATCAATGGCCCACTTCCCCTCCAAAGGATTAGTGGTTTGGATTTGGGTTTGGGTTTTTTTTCCATTCCCATTTCTTTTTTCCCCATGTGTATTTAAAAGCTATGTTAGTGATAGAAGATCTTAAGAAATGAGAAAGAAAAATGGACTGGGTCATGTCTGCTTCTTCACATAAATTTCTTCTCTTAGAGGGTAACTTAGGAGAAAACTCCTGTGCTTAGAAATTTTCCTTGTTTACAGTCCAAACATTTTCCAGTACATCCCACTTTGCTCTTGTATGTCTTTTCACAAAATAGTTTTCTTATATCTCTGCTTATCATAATAGCCTTTCTTTCGATGCTTTTTCATTTTGAATTCGTTTTTCAAAAGCACGTGTAGCCAGAAATGGACAATAGTGAGAATACTAGGACCTCATGTGAAGGCATATGAAGACATTAATGCTGGAGGTTATCTCCACTGATGCATTATACAATATTTTCCCTTTTCATACCTCAAAACCGGATGGCTCAGTATCATTCTGCAGCTGACTAGTATACCTATAGAACGTCTTTCCTCATGAATTCTGCCATAATATCCCAGTTTATTGCAAAAAATGGTGTGACTGGTCCTATACCTTAAGTACGTGATCTGCGCTTTGTAGTATAAGCTTTAGTGTCACTTCAGTTAACTCAGAAGGGCTCAGTTCTCTTGACTGATATCTGCAGCTTCTTGAGTTACTGATATGTCTCGTTTTATGCTGCAGATTTCATTGTGTGGTTGACATTTTATACTGAGATCAGTGAAGAAAATACCAAAGAAGATTGGTCCTGGAACTCATCTCAGGTGCTTTCTTAGGAGTTCCACCCTGGTAGTCTTCCTGTAGGAAACCCACTGATTTTCCTTCCATACCTGCAGTGGCCTTAGTGTTAGCTCCTGTGGCATAGTCTAATGCAGTTTTGGAATTCACCATGATATTCATCTCGTTAACTTAACGTAGAACTCAGACATATTTGCTTGTCTTAAGCACACACAGATCTTCCAGCCATTCAACTAGATGGCATCAGCTCTCCAAAACACTTAGAGAGCTTTGATAGGTCTGACTGACCCTACTATCTCTTGAGGATTTTTAGTTTTCAAATATAAGTAATATAGCGTGGAACAATGTGGTATATGTATATATGGTATAGTTGACAAATTGGCAGGTCTGAATGTGACAAGTAATGACTGCTTATCATTGTGTGATTGATTCACCGAGAACCTGAATCGTAGAACCATAGAATGTGTTGGGTTGGAAGGGACCTTTAAAGGTCATCTAGTCCAACCCCCCTGCAGTAAGCAGGGACATCTTCAACTAGATCAGGTTGCTCAGAGCCTCATCAAGCCTGGCCTTGAATGTCTCCAGGGATGGGGCCTCCACCACCTCTCTGGGCAACCTGTTCCTAAATCTGAAGAAGACCCTTTATGAAGTGCAAGTATTAGGGAGAAGAAGACTGCAATGCACTAGCTAGTTCGTGAAAGGGGCTTGCATCCTGGGAAGATGGGCACCTTGAGTGTGACCTAAAACAAGCAGCCCTTGTATTGAGAAGCCTGTCAATAGATACAGAAGCAGAATATCAGGCTGTGGTCTCTACATGAGAGAGAGGAGGAGGAAGGAGGAGAGGAAAGATTCCTTGTTCAATGCTATCCCTTGCTATCTTTTTTTTATTCAGCTCTTTACCATACTGTTTTTATACTCCTCTGTATTTTCCACACTTAATCAATGATTTGCTACATGACATCATATCAAATGCTTTACTGAAATCCAGATAAATTAGATATACTTCATTTCCTTCATCTAGAAAATCAGTTAACTTATCAAATACAGCTATTAGATTAGTCTAACGTCATTTGGCAAAGTTTTGCATTTTATCTCATTTTACAATCATTTCCACGTCTTTGATTCTTTCCTTTTGAATTTATTCTAAAGCACCATGTACAGCTAAGGTCAGACTAAATAGTTTGACTGGATGGCTTTTTTCCTCTTCTTGTGTAAAGCTATTACATTTTCTGTTCTCTAGTACAAGAAGTAGCATGCCCCAGTGGATAGCTGTATTTAAAACCTCCTGGCTTGTTATTTTGAAGTGCTGGGATAAAGATCATCTTCCTTGCCTTCTGACCCCACCAGTTCATTAAGAATATGTATGTTGCTTTCTTCTGAGCTGTGGAGATCTACGTTTTTATAGACACATTCCTGTTAGTCAATCCAGTCTGCTCCCTTGGATCATCGTCAACCTTACTACAAAGTGATTCCCTCTCTTTCCACGATCTCTTTTTGTTTATAGCGCTTAAGAAACTCTGACTTTTAAATTTATTTTACTTTCTTTGAAAGGTCCTTTGAGCTTGAGTTTTGGCGACTTTACTTGTATACTTATTTCTGTTTCTGATTCTGAAAGTCAGTGCTTCCTTTGCTGAGCAAGTCTGGGTTTTTAGCCTCCTATACTATAGTCTATGGTAGTGTGGTTATTCAGCCATGGAGGTCTCCCCTTGTATATTTTTAACCTTGCAGGTGCAAGTCCAAATATATGTATATTTATTTATTTGTTTTATTTTTTTTTTAATACTTTACCATAAAGAAATTTCCAGGTGTCCTTCCTGGCTGAGTCCAACCCCTCAGGCTGATCACATAATCTGGCTTCCTTCACTTTATCAAATTTTGTTCTTTTGAAATCAAGCATCTGATTTACAGATTTATTTTTAGTTGTCCTTGCATTAATTTGAGCCAACTCATGATCACTCGATCAAAAAATGTTTCCTACAGTTAACTTTTCTGTGCTGTTTTCATTATTTATCCACAGCAAAGCTAAAATAGCATTCGTTTTTTGTTTCTTTCAACCAGACAAAGCATTCAATTAATATTATAGGAAGCTGGTATCTACCTGTATTCATACAATTATCTTCAGAAGGCATTATAGCAGCGGCATAGAGAATTAAAAACAAGACAAGTAAATCTGTGAAACTCACTTCAGCAAGTTCTCTAGAGTATAGTAAGATGCAAGAAACTAATTTAGCAGGAATCAAAATAGATTAAAAATTAATCTTAGTTACTGAGCCACAAACCAGCAGTTAAGTGATGGATGTAACTAGGCCAGCATGCTACCGTACCTTTGCCAACATGTAACTGCACAACTGATTTCTTGCATCTTTTTCTGATTCGTACAGCTCTGACTACTCTTTGGTTATGATTAAATGTGTTTTCCAGCATGTATCTAGGTCTTAGTTTCAGTATAATTTCGTTCTTCATGTGAAAGATTGATGTTAAGAAAAATGGTGATTTATTTTCCTGTTCTCTTTGGGTGAACCTCTGTTACAGCTTATCCAAAGTAAATGATTAAAAAAAAAAAAAAAAAAAAGTACTGCTACCCTTTGAGAGATTATGAAATTGCTTTATCCTGCTGTTGTCTTTAAATAAAGAGCCTAGGTGATACCCAAACAAGACACTACAGTAAGTCTCTTTTCAAGAAGTGGTTTCAGTAAAGTTTCCCAAATCAGCTTTTTAATTTGACAGCTTATCAGGTTTTTCTGTCAGATAATGCTATATAATACTGCTTCTCTAAGTCTGCAGACAGATTTTCTTTTTTCCTTTATTTTTCATCTTGGATATCCTGGTGAAATACAAAGGCTCATTCCTTCTCAGACTTGATAGATCCTATAATTAAATTCAGATCTTGATAAAATGCGTGGCACGGTTGTCATTACTTGATCTCAGAAGGCATAACACCTTTCAGTTAAATACTGCAAGGTGGCACAATGCATCTAGTTTAGAAGGAGAAAGAAAATGTCAAATGAACAGTGATTCAGAAAAAGGTGTTCTAAAATACTGATAGAAGGAGATAGCTGTTCTTTTTGTGTCTTGTGGCAAAGGATAATGCCCATACCCGCTCACCGTAATTAGGCACAGGGGGATATGGAAATGGAATTTCTGAAGAAGACCAGAAGCTGTGGGGATTCAAGCTAGAGGAAGAAAGTGGGAGTGAAAACAGATCTCGAGAGATGTTTTCGAGACATGGCAGCTCTGTCACAGCTGGTCCCATTCACCTCCTCAGGAAGGCCATTGTCTATTAACAATCCCAGTAAAAGCTGGACCACAAAAGATGAAACATTGCCAATATGTAGGGATTCTTTTGCCCACTTTTATGTGGTTTGACGTATGTTTTCCGTGTAGCCTGCAGTATCACAACTTATCCAAGGTAGCAGGATAAGTTCAAAATGGAGGATTAATATGATGTTGGTTAAGAAGAGAACGATTTAATCCAATTCTTTACTGAGGAATTTTAGCTACTCAGTAGCTTCCTTAACAATACAATGCTGATATCTGTGATAGAATCAATGTCTTAAAAGATAATTGTCATTCTTCTCTTTCCCAGCAAGTCCTTGTTGTCAATGCAAAGTTTTGAACACCAAACTCCTCTCTTTCTCTTTCCTTTCAGCCTGCCCCTCCAGTAGGTTCATAGCTGTCTCATTCCAGATTACACAGGACTTTATGTAACGTGTCACTCACGGAGCCAAACCAATATCCACTGACTTCAGTAAAATGACGTTTGTGTAACACTGAAGTTGGTATGGTTGTGACTGTGCCCCTCGCCTTCGGTTGCCTTACTTGGTGGGCATACACCTGCGTTCGCTCTGAGGCTGGTATTGATGCTCCCGGTGGCCGCTGGAGCATACGAGAGACGAGTGCGATAGCGCACTTGTGCCGCGTGTTCCTTCTGCGATGCAGTTTGTTTCCATTAGCTTCTGGGGCAACCCTGAAGTCAGTCTGAAATGGGAGCCTTTCTCAGGACAGAACAAATCAATGCGGTGTTGAGCCTTCCAACCAGACAATCTATCATATGGAAAGCAAAATTAATTTCTCTGCAGTGCTATTGTGTTTTAGGTGCTCTCGGAAGATGAGATAGTTTTTTATTTGGGGCACATTTGTGCATGTGTCCCCAGATATATTTTACTGGTGTTGTGAGGTGTGACAGCAGAATAGTACTTTATGTCTTCGGGATAAGAACTTCCATTAAACTAATGCAGAAGCAGTCCCTATAATTCATACTGCAGCAGGGAAAACGGCAACCTGCTCTGTCCTGGATATATTTTTCAGGAGACTGAACTGCATTACCCAGGTATCCAGGAAGAAGACACAAATCATTGCTGTTTTGAATGTATGAGTATGTACATTAGACTCTCTTTCTTCTCCCCTTTGTGCCGTGTGAATGCAGGAGAGAAGACGTACACCCGTCTCGTCGTCCTGCGGCGTGGTCAGCTTTCTGCACTCTTAAGCCCTGTTGGTGACAAAAAGAAAACATCTTGAAACTGCAGTGTCCGCGCTTTCAGAATAACTTCTTCTTTAACATTTCGGAGTTGTGATTAACGGCAACTTGGTTGTAACCAATTCTACATGAGTGTTGTATCGTATCGCGCATTTAAAACTAAGTTCAGAGCGTTCCGGGAGTGTTCAAAGAGTTACCTTGACCCTAGCAAGGCTGTAGCTCAACCAGAGGGTCTTTTCTGCTGTCTGTCCTACCTGTCAGAAAACGGCTGAAAAGCTTGTATGGTTTATATAACCTAGAACCCTTATGAGCTTCATAAGCACCAGATTCTGTAGCACACACCACTTCAAATAAATTTGAAGCAGAAATTGAACATCTATCGCTGTATCAGAAGCGCAAAACATTGCGAACGGCCTCCTGCTTTCAACCCCTTACAAACAGAAGTTTACTGAATTAAAGGCAGTGAAATTACGCTTTTACAAATTGGTTTAATTGAGATGGGAATGGTTTATTTTCCTCCCTGGACTATTTCTAAGGAGTTAAATGGCCTTTCTGGTGCAGCATCAAGTTCAGCGGACGTTAAAAAACTAAATGAAACACAATGTTGTCAAGGTTAAGTACATATAAAGGCAATTTTGATGTTCCTGTTTTACAGAAGTAACCGGCATTAATAGAGTACTGGTTTAAAATTTTAAAATTACAGTTGCGCAATAGGGAGAGAAGAATAAATATGCCCTTTTCAAAAGAACAAGCGATACTACAAGTTTAACTGTAGCTGAGTGTAGGGCTAAATCTTGAAAATATGCTCTCATTTTCAGAGCACAGCACTTGCCTCACAGCAATTTTCAACCAAAGGATTCTGGAGCATCTCACTTCTGGGGTCCTAATCCTCTAGTTCTCTCTAATGCAAATTCATGTGTGTTTTTCTCTGAACTAAAATACAAACTCAGACTGAAGACAGTGCTATGGTTGCACCATCGAGTCCAAAAAGCTGCGGTAGGATAAGGTACAGGTAAAGGATTTGGACAGAGAAATTGCAGGCTCAGTTTCAGGGTTCCTTCTCCCCTTTTTAACTTCTCTGGTGCTCATAGGTATCCCGCGTGTTAAAATCGTCCTTTGTGAGCGGAATTACCATCCTTAGAGGTGCAGCACTGCAGTGCTTGGTGTTGCAGTGACTTTGGGGAGCCTGCGTATGGCAGCCACACATCGCATTGTCGGTCCCAAAGCTGATGGATACTCTTCGTAAAAGTGATGAGCGGTGATTATAGTTAATTTTTCCTTAGCCAGCTTGAGCTAATAAACTCAATATTGCATCCAACAAATAGCAGTGAGGAGCATTCATTGACTGGAAGCGTGCCCGGTGGGTTTTTACAGGGTTCTGTACTGGGCTCGAAAATATCTAACACTTTTGTAAGTGGCCTGGAAGTCTGCGTTAAGTCATCACTGCTGATGTGTGGCTGTCACAAAGATTAAAAGGAAAAAAAAAAGTGGTAAATAGTAGCGAGGGCAATGCAATTGCTGTGTGTGAACATGATCACTTGGGAAGGCAGGAGAATTTAAAGAAAGACTGCAGCAATGCTAAGTGCCAAGGTAGGGGTCAAAGCAAAGAGTGAAGGTTAAAGCAAAGAGTGAAGGTTACAGCAATGTAGACAACGTCCTGGAAACATGTAATTCTGAGAGGGCATTTGTGGGGTCTCGTATTTCTGGTTGTTCCACATGAAATGTCATGTGATGCAGTGACAAAGGAGTTAATAGAAATTGCTTTGTGGGCACAAAAGGCTAAAATGTATGAATTTGGGAGGATTTTACCACCCTTTACAGCACTTTGAAGACAGCTCTGGAACAGGTATCAAAGTCCGTACCTGGGGTCTGTGGTTCTACAGAAAAAAATTGGAGGATGTGTAATGAGCCCAAAAGAGGTTCTATGTCAACTGCTTTATCCTGTCAAAAAGAAAACTAGGCAGTGACTTGATTACAGTATAAGTGCCTTCAGGGGGAGAAAATACTAGATGCTGATAGTGCTCTTTAGCTATTCCTAGAAAGCCATAACCAGAACTTAGAAATTCATGCAAGAAATAGAGCACGTGATTTCAAGAGTGAGCTTTGGAATTCACTGCTGAAAGATTTTCCTTTACTGCGTGTCATCACGTTAGGAGAGGTATTTTCCTGGAAAACTTGTTTGAGCCTGTTACAGGTTATGAATTAACCAAACAATAGTTTTATGGCCGAATTCAGGATCAAGTGGCTTAATATTAATATCCTGTGATATGCAGACCGGATTATACCTATGTCTGTATTAGGAGTGTACTATCAATATAAGAATATTTAAGTGCTATGCTAGCATTGTGTTCTTAATGCAGATATAACTATACTTTCCCAAGAATTAACCAAATCATACCAGAAAAAAGAATGTTTCCAGGTATAATGTATATATCCAGAAATAAGTTCTATGTCCAGAAATATTACTGTGCTAAACAGCAGCTATACAATGCCTTAAACGTGTCAGTCCTATTGCATTAAACTGAGAACGTGCTTGCAAAAGAGCAGAAAGAGAAGACTGAAAATATTATCTCAGTGCCAATGTAGCATTTCTTTCTCTTTCTCAGCTTTATATATTTATACACCCATAAATCATGGTAGCTGGGGAAATGACTATTAGTTAGCCGCTTGCTTAGCCGTTCTATCTGATATCTCACAGTTTGTTACATGTATTTTTTTTTTTTTTTCCTAGTAGCTGACTTTAGTTACAGAGCGTTCAATGGAGTAAGCCTGCATACAGCTTTTCCAGCTGAGCTGGGGAGATGAGCCGTGTTGCAAGAGTCTGTCAAAAATAATCTGCTGTCTGTACACTTCCCTTATCTGCCACCCCTCTGTGGACAGGAGCACCATGGGTGTTCTGCGCAGAACACAAACCGGGATGTTACTGCAGTCTTTGTCAGAACCGTGTTTCGGCCTTGCGCTTTATTGATGGTAACAGTCCATCCCGGCAGTTAGACATATTTTAATCTTAATTGGATTTATTTCAGCCTTAGCTGTAAAAGGTGGTCTATAAATTCTAGTGTTCTACTGTGGAAGCAGTGGCAAATGCACGCACATATTAATAAAGGCAAGGACGGCAGGCGGTTTCCTTTTCCCATCTAATCTATTGATTCCTTGGCAGTACTTTCATGGGTAATGGTCGACTGTGGACTGATGGAACGATGTAGTCCCTCCTTAGAGTCCTGAATTTTGTCTTGAAATTATGCTTATTAAACTGGAACGCATTATATTTTATTAGTAAGCCATCTGCACATTTTAGCTGTTAATGTATTACCTGCTTAGAATTAGATGTTTATTTAATACTTCATCATTCTCAGTACCGTCATTTAAAAAAAAAAAAAAATTAAATAGCGTATTGCATTATATTTTAATAATGCATTAGTGCTTTGTCTTAGAGAAGCTACTAGAATTCATAAAGCTGGAAAGATGATAACATCCTTACCTATATTCTTCAACATAGTGAATTTCAGTATGTTTTTAAAAGGTCAAGTGGCTTCCTGAGAAAAAGTGGATGTGTAAATTGTGCTAGCAGAACTATGTTCTTTCAAAAGTTGATCTTTTCTCCATTTAACATTTCATAGGTGTTTCAAAGTAGAAGTAGAGTCTACTTTCTGGATATTGCATCAGGAAACGGATTTTTGTAAAAGAAAATGAAAAATTAAACGTATGGACAGTTGAGTAGCGATTACATATTTCCTTGCAAATTCATATGCACTTTCGTTCAATATTGATTGTTTTTTCATTCTGGTGTTTCAACTTAGATTAACTCTCAAAACCAAGCCAATAAATTTAGACCTACGTAAAAGTTATCTGCCAGCTTTGCATTGTTCATCTAAAATGTGGGCTTGTTAACTTTAAAACAGAGTAGCTCCTCATATGAAAGTGTCTTCTGGGCAAGAGCTTAAAGAATTGGGATATCTTGGTTTAGCTGGTGCAGGTCAGATCCATAGGTTAGATCTGGCGTTGGAGTTGGTGACTTTCTCTTCTAGTTGCCCAAGGCTACCTTGACACCAGCTATAGCCTCAAAACATCCAAGAAGAGATCTGTAGTATCAAAGGCCTTTTCAGGCCACGATTTAGCAAGGCACTCAAGAATTGCTTCTGTGGTTGATGTTCAACATGTCTTTAAGTGCTTTTGCAGAATCGGATGTGCTGAAATGGACTTTCCATAAGAGTAGTTGGTGACAACACTGAGAGCCTTTCTCACACCTGTCCCCCTTCGAAGGTCCTTTATTCTGCAGCGCGTCTTTCTCCCAGTTTTCCACAGCGTATACAAGAAGCCATGAAGCACAGATTCCAGGAAAGTCATAAATGTATTATGGCAACCATCTTTTCCCTCCCTTGAGAACTTTCTAAATCATAAAAGAAGGAAACCATAGAAGTTTTGGACATAGAAATCCAGAGCATTTAAGCAATGCAGTTTTCATTTTTCTTCAAAATCGGAATCTCAAAGCAAAATAAAACATTCCACAATAATTCTCAGTCAGACTACACAAAAACCTGAGGTGAAACATAATCACAAGTGGAAAATACTTAGCTAATTGGAAACGCTTTGCAGACTTTAAAAAAATTAGCTGTATTTCATAAAAGTTACAGTGACATGCTATGTATCACAGATTCATTTAAATGGAAAATATTAGTAAAGCTTTTCTTAAAAAAAAGATATAATTAGGGAATCCGAGTATTTCGCCTTTTAACAGATAAAACTAAGTCACTGCTGGGAGTCTACCCACGGCCATTATGCTGTTGCGCGGTGGACTGCTCATTATAGTTCTGCAGTCCTAAAGCACTCCTCTGCGTTTATCTCAGTGAGCATCTGTTTCTATTATTTACAGTTTCTGTTTCTGTGCCTTGCCAAAAGCGTTAAAAAAAAAAACCCCTATGTGTACAAGTTTAAACCTTTCCATTTGAAATAGATTCTTCTTTTATAGTAAAACGTCTGCCAGGCGTAAATACACAAATTGAAATGCCACTTTTAGACAGAACTGAAAGTCTGGAGCTTCCTTTGGCCAAGGGCTACTTTGTTTGCTGCACTGCTGACACAGAACAGATTTTTATCTCTTAAATGCTATTTTCTCTCTGTGTGGGTGCATTTGGTTTCGTCTGCTGGGCAAAGACTTGTCCAAATAATGACCTCACTTTCGTTGTTTCCATTGGCTTGTATGGAATCTTGCATGTCCCTAGGAGAAGGAGCTGACACGGCCTTGGTAGATGTAGCGAGTGCAACAAAGAACCTGTGTGGTCCAGGACTCTGGGTGGTCAAATCTAGCGTTTTCATGCTTTGTGAAAGAACATGAAATCAACGTTTCTAATATTTGCAGTTGCAGCCAAGTTGGTTTGGGTGCTCTTGATGAGGGTTGATGCTGATTGCCTTGGATTTCTTAGGTTTTTTTATGTCTCTGGTCGTGTAATGAGCAGGAAATTATCCTCACTTCCTCACCGCACCCGGCATTGCCTCCAGACGGTCTGCTACAGCAGTTCCCTTGCAGTGGCTTTAGTGATCACAACTGAATGTCAAACTCTATTTTCTCTTACAAATCACATAACCATGAGCAGAATTTAACCCCAGAAGATTTTTTTTTTAATTGTTTCAGATATCTTTTCATGTTGTGAAGGGTCCACAAATAATATATGAAAAAAAAAATATATATGTATAGGATTTCCCAAAGCCTTTCACTGACTACAACAAAATGCAAGGATATAAGCAATGCTCTCTTGACAGTTTGTCCTATTCCGTCCTTAGAACTTACAGTGTGATTAAACTTAATCAGGAGGCTTGCACATAGTTAATAAGACCTTCCTTATTGATGGTTTCTACCTGAATACTGGATACTCATGGGGTTACAGACCAATAGAAATTTAAAATAAGAGCTGAGCACAGTGTATTCCATTTGCCATTGTTCATTTTTATAATGTGAGTATTATTTCTGTCAAGAGACATTCCATGTAGCAGCTCTGTGCTACCATGAAATGAAGATCATCCAGATTGCTACCTGGGCAAAAGTCAGGAAAAACACATTCAGTAGTTGCTGTCTCAGACCTAACTAATTTCAGATACAGCAGGTTGAAATATTCTCCATTTTCCAGCTGTTGAAAACCTATTGAATAAGAAACTGCTTACAGTCAACTTCTGGTTAAATTTCTATAAGAAAAGTAACCTTAAGTGCTGTGACATTATGATTTAGAAGCAGTTCAGAGTCCTTTTACCTTGGAGAACTGCAAAATGTCACTCTTGGAGTGATGTGGGGCAAGGTACTGTACTTGTAACAATTCATTTTTTTATACTTTAATCTTCCTCTTTAATGATTTCTATCAATTTTCTTGCCTATTTTAGCAGCAGCCATACAATATTAGCTCCTTAAATGCTGCACAGGCAGTACAAAGGATCTTTTTTTAAAACTCCTGATAACAAAATATGACCTTTCATTTATCAGACAAGTCCCTATGTTTTCTTATCTCCTTCTTGTTGCTTTTCATCTTCTCTTGCTTGCTTTTGATATAATACACCAATCTCTTAAAGTAAGCAATCCAACACTGCACGGAGACAGATACTGCATTATAGTGAGGAAGGGAGAGTCAGGAAGAGCACCCTATTCATTTAATTACTAATTAATCCAGTGGAAAAATAATCAAAAACAAAACAGGGCGGAAGGTATTTGATTTGAAGTGAAGGTTCAGATCTCCCTGAGAGGTTAATGAGAGTTCTCGGTTTTATCCTGTAGAAAGTTGTTGAAAATATGATTAAGTTTGTTTAATGTGCAAGCATGAAACAAGGAGCTTACAGGTGAACACAAGATGTTTTGGTACAATCTGTAGTATCAGTGGAATGGGAAGCAACTGACACGTACATCTTCCGATAAATCTGATAATTGGATTCTTCTTTAACGCAACCTAAGTTTTGCTTTGTGTTTTTGCAGTGTTATAAGCCACTGATGAGATATTTCACTTTGCTACGAATGCTGCTGTCAGTCATTCTGTGAGCAGAATATCCTCTTGGGATACCTAATATTCATTGTAAGGAGTTTGGGAGTCCCCGTAGGGTGGAAAGGGCCATTTGATGTTATGGTCATTTAATATGAACTTGCCAGGTTTAACACTTTAAAGTTTGGAGAAGTCGTACCTCATAGTGGTTTCTTCTTTTATTGGTTAGCTCGTCTGGAATAAGGTAAAGGATTGCAGAGTTGCACTCATTATTTATTTGCTGTGGGTTCTTTCTTTAATTTTAGAGTTTCTTTGCATTTCTATCTTCTCACCAAGCTGATGGTAAGATTTGTTCAAGATGTCCAGCGGGAAGAAATACACATCCTAGATCCGTGTGTCTGCCTTCCCTTTGGATTCTGGAGGAGGCACAAATCAGCCTTCTGGATATGTAACTCCTTGTACAATAGTCTTCAAGGCAGACCACTGTATCTTCCTCTCTCTCTCCCAACTCTTCATCCTACACATCCACACAGGTAGAGCTGGCATATTTTAGCAACAGAAAAAGACACACAGCTTTATCTGATCCATTCAGAGGTTTCTCATTCTCGGATCAAATACCAGACAGCCAAGTCTGTAAGCACTCAGCAAAAATCTGGGTCAGAGCGGTGTCATAGTCCCCCACAAACACAGTGATTTCCTGGGGCTGGGGCTGGACTTCTTGTCGTCTGCCCCCATCCAACCCCGTCTCATGCTTGTATATCCTGGACCCAGGGGGTTGTGATGGAAGAGGCGATCTTGTGTTTGCAGGCATAAGGACAAGCTTACTGATGGCTGCTGAGGACAAGATGCTTGTGAGTAATAGCAGGGCTATTTGCGAAGGCAACAGGCAGGATCAGACGATGGGACGTGCTGCAGACTCTTTAGGGGCTAAGTTTGTTAAGAGCGAGACTCGCTAGAGGTCTACAGTGGCAGGTCAAGTAAGGCTGGGCCCTAGCACACACCCTAGTCGCCGTGCATGGGAAGTCTGGGAACGTGCTCTGTGTCTGCAGCATACATGTGGGTTGGGAGCCCTAGCCCGAGTGACCTTTCTAAGGGGTCTTTGGTCAAGCAGAGCAATGTAGACACAGCCACCGAGCTCCTTAGATGACAGTTAAAAACTATTTAAATTTGCATCCTATTATAGCTTTCGAGTCCGTCTATATATTGGCTATTCGAAATGCATTACGGTCCGAATCTATTGTGTTGTTAACATCAATTTATATTGCGATTATGATGATACTGAAAGCATCGACGTATGGGCAAGGCATGGAGCCAGTGCGAGCACCAGCATGACAAAATTACATGCAAGTCATGTCAAAGTTTGTGCTTGCTATTGATAGCACTTAAAATTTCATTCCCTCTTTTGCTGGGAAGAGGCAAGGTGCACGTGCAAAATCACCTGTGTTGTACAAATTTTAGACCACAGTCTTTGCATCTCCAACCTATTCCGACATTAATATATAGTTGTACACACAAGTGTGCGTGCATAGTGATAGATGATTTGAATGAACTTTAGTATGGGCCGTTACCGAGATCGTGCTTTCATTTCCTCACCTGGCCGTGTGAGACACTATGCGGACTGTTTGCCCCTGTACCACAGAGGTGCTGTGGCTTCCCCCCATGCTGTGCAGCTGACGCTTCAGTCAAATTTCATCCCTAACTGCATCTGGAGGAATGACGCGGGTCTCTGTCTTCCTCTTGCGGATGTCAGGGGAGTCATGATTCAGAAACAGCAGTGTCCAGATCATGATGAGCAAAACCAGGGAGAGGGGGGTTTATAAATGGATATAGACCTCGGTTTCATCACTTTGTTATTTATTTCCCTAGCAGATCACTGAGACTAACAAGGTGAATTTGTATTCTGTTAAAGCGTTTCTTTCAAAGAAGATATTCTCTAGTCTAGGTTGTTCTTCACAGACTCTCGATTTTCAACCTTCTTACTTATTCTCTTTCAAGGATGCCGCTATTTCACATCAATAACTGACACCTTTATTTCAGAGAACAAAATAGAATTACACTCCAGCACTGACAATATAATAAATCAGGAGGGATAAAATACATATTAGTGAAGTTCACGTAGTTGGTTTGTCCCAGCTGACCTATAGATATAAAGATATGATTAAAGTTTTTTTGGACTGCTTCTTTTCAATCTTGCCACAAGATCTAGCTACGACTCAAAAATTTGACCTTTGCTGCTCCTCTCTGCTTACCTTGAGTCTATGGAATTATTGTTATTCCCTTGAAGCCTTTCTGCCCGTACAGAATTAACACCGTGTTGTGACAAAATATTATCTATTTGGCGGAAGAATGAAGCCGTCTAGAATTCAATCAGGTTAGACAATGTCACGGTGCACATCCCGAATGAATCATTTCTACCTAGCTTTTTTAATCAGAGAAATCTCGGCCATATAACCAGGAAGCGTCATGCTGGGATAGTCATATAGCTGTCTACAATTAAAGTTTAGGCATATCAGTTGCTTTTTATGAATTACAGTTGCAAAGCATGCCTGCCAGAGCACTTAAGCTTTCAGACAGGTAACAGAAATAAAATCTCAAAGCCACAGGTTTATTTAGAGTATGAAAATATTTATTGACCTTCTTGGAAGTGTTTTTACTGAAGATGCTCCTTGTGGTTCACCATATTGGTAAAGCCAAGCATAAATACAGGAAGCGTGAAAAATGTGCACTGAATACTCCTGAGAAAAACAGTATGTGGTATTTATGTTTTCCCTATTGGGAATAAGATTACCAGATGAAGTAACTGCATATAGTTGTACTTAATTCAGTGGGGCTTTCCAGATTCATTGTAGCTGAGTGTATGACCCAAACCAGATGTTTGCGAAGGAGCGGTTATTGAAAAGGTGCATGTTTTTCATGACGTAATAATAGGGTGTTTGTTGCTTTTAATGCTTTTGCCATTATTTTCAGTGTTACATATCTTTTATTTTTAAAAGTAGTTGTTTAGTTACCTGTGTGTCTACTAGTTTCATCGTTACTAAACCTATGTGTTTTCCTTGAAACTAAGTCTGGATAAGTTCCGCACCATCTCCCCCTAGCCTTTCCATTTATATTATATACTAGAAGAATTTAAGGTAATGCAATAGTGTCAAATTGAGATGCATTTGACAACGCACTTTGCCTCTGATGAGGGATGGGCTAATGTAATCAGCAGGGGTTTTTTTGACCTTTACCAATCAAATGGTTATTTCCTTGCTTTTCATTTGTATTTTGCTCCCAGTGGTGCAAGACTGCTGCAGCTAGCATAAAACATAATTTATAGTAGAATCACATTATAATAGGGTGCAATATTCTCAAGAAAGATACGTTCTGCGTGGACCTTTTAATGAAATAATTCAAAGAAATGTATAAGCTGGCCAAGGCTAAATTTAGGCTGCTAATTCACAGGGAAATTTCCGCGATCGCCATAGAGATGTCCTGGAGCAGCTGCCAAGTAGTGAAAGTGGAGGCAACGATAAACCTTGTCTAGGATAAATCCTGTGTTAGTAATGGAATTAGAGCAGAGAGATGCCAGATTGTTAGGGATCCAAACTGGTGACTGCAGAGGGTCCTTCTACCAAATGCACCTAATTTCCCCCCACTGGTTGAATAAACAAGAGTTTAATGTCTTCCCAACACATGCTGTTGTGATCAGGATGCAAAGACATGATGTGCGTTTGAGCTAGTAAGACTGAGTTTTGATTCGGACCTGAATTAGGAATGTTTTACTCATCTGACTCTTCTTATCTCTTAGGTTCTTTGCTAATATTAACCAATACAATGGGAAGAAAAAGGTATTGTTGGTCTAAAATACTACTGCCACCAAAAACCTATACATTGAAGGAACTATTTAGGTTTACCATTCTCCTAAGAAAAGTTTTAAGTAGAAGATATGGTTTTCTGAGGGAGCACGCCTTTACCATTTAAACTCAAAAAGCTATAAATAGAAATAAATATTTAAAGTGATTTGCTAATGATTCCTTATTGTCTGATATTCGTCTGACTGTACCAGCCTTATTTTATCTCATAGTTTTATTTAAAGAAGTCAAAGATCTCTGCACAAACTGAGAATAAATACGGTTTGCAAATATGACAAGTTTGTGTTTTGCGTTGCGGAGTTCTGGTTAGTTCTTAATTTATGAAACCCCACTGCAGATGGCCTCTTGCTAAATTTTAAAGCGCTTCCATGTTTCAGAACCAGGCTACCTTTCAGCAAGTCACTTTTGTCAAAGCCTTGGTATTCCTTCAAGACATTGTCAACGTGTCCTATGAGAATGTACAAATGCTGAATACCCTGGTCTCTTCTGTACCATATATTTGAATCTCTGGAATTTATTTAAATGAATAAGAATGTATTTTTTCTGACTAGGAAATAAGTTACAGCAGGTCTATTTCTAGACAGCAGAAGTAAGTGTGCCTTAGATGGTGATTAAGAGTTGTGTTCTTCTTCTTCTTCTTTAAATGACTAACCTGGAGTGAGAGGTTGGATGTCTTTTGAAAACTTAAACCTGTTTCACCTGAACATGTTTAACTAGTTAATAAGAAACATCAAAAAAGACAAAACCCTGAGGTCAATGATCATTTTTTGTAAAGCCATTCGATGATGTTTAAATTTGTTTTTTGGGTCTGTCTATAACATAAGTTTAATAACCTAGCTCAAATGCAGATTTCTAATTTTCAATTAACATAGGAATAATTTTGTTTGCTAAAATAAAATAAATGAATGAATGAAAAGTCTGAACCATGAAATGTTCTAGGTAGCACTTTTTAAAATTCCAAATTTCAAAAAATCATGTGGCAACTGTATAGCTCAAGCTTTAAGTATTAACTTTTAACCTTTGACCTTACAGATTTTAACCAATGAAATGTCTCTTTAAACTTTAAAGGAAACAATGATAACGAGCGCCTGGCGATTGCTAGACAGCGAATTCCATATCGACTTGGTCGAGTAGTTGATGAATGGCTACTCGACAAAGGTAAAAAACATTGATTAAAACTTCAAATAAAAAAATAATTTGAACATAACCAAGTAGTACTTCATTGTAACACTAATAAACATAAAAAATAAATTTCAGTAAAACTAAATTAAAAACAAATTTAAAAAAGTAAAATGTAGAGTAATATTTGCATACCTTGTATAATAATTTCTATACATTTTTAGAAGTACCAGCTGTTTAATAATCTTACCCTGTTAACTTAAGGTTAAAGGGACTGTTAAATATAATCCACTAACTCAATCTATGAAGGTACTCATAGCAAACATTAACCAAAAATTATAAATCATTCATAGATTATATTACATGTTCCAGCATCTAAATTATTAACTAAAAATATATGTAGTTATGATATCTTCATTATGGTCCTGAAAAAAAAATTTGTTTAAACTGTAGGTATCTTAAATAGTGGGCAAGATGAATTGCCAATCAAAATGAAGTCCCTTTAACGTTTGCAACATTCTAAGGGGATTTTGGAACAAACACTAATTAAAACAGAACTTAAAGTTGTGTGCATGCTTTTTGTGAGCAGAAACCAATCTGCTAAAGTGACTATTCTATTTACTAAGAGTGGTACTGTTGCTGAGGATTTCTCTGTTTAATGGAAATGTGCCATGATTTCTCCATCGGTATGTGTATCATTTCTGAAGCCGCTTTTACATCTAAAATCTTATTTTAATTGATAGCCTTGCTGAAAGCCAATCAGACATCTATTTTTTGAATCTGCCTCTGAGATACCCAGCGTGAACCATGCGTTTCTTTTCAGTGTGGATGTTGAAGGAAAATAAACATTTAAATACAAAAAGGAAACATTTAATTAAAAAATGTAAATATTTTATTCACTTCTATAGAAATACGACAGATTACTGCATAACTTACTCTTTAAAATTCACTGGACCTAGCGACTTGTTGGCATATATATAAACTCTGTGTGTATATACATATTTGTATATGTCTATACATACATAATCTCACATGTACATACTTTAAGCTATAGGCCCTATGCTGTATTTCGTGGAAAAAAATTTGGAATGTTGGCAGACTTGAAGAAAAAAGTAATCTTAAGGAATTAGAAACCTGGCATTCTTGACACACACCAAAAAGCTTAACACTGCTTTCAGGTAAAAGGGAAAGGGGTATAATTTGTAGCACTAAACACATTTGCAAATATATTTGATTGGCCTTTTAGCAAAAAAAAAAAAAAAAAAAAAAATCCCAAAACGTCATAAATTAAGGAAAATGCAGATGCTCTCAAAATATATGCATTTCATGGACACCTCATTAAAAAGCAATGAATTATGAGTCAAATCCTTTTCTTATAGTTTATTGCTCTCATTATTCACCCCATGAAAATCTGTTATCACTCGTGTAGAGTATAGTGTTTGCAGTCAACATTTTTGCATGTATATAATATTATCTTTACAGGGCGTCAGCTCACAATCTTCAATAGCCAAGCAACCATAAAAATTGGAGGCAAGGAACGTGGCCATCCTTTCCAAGGCCAGCTCTCTGGTCTTTACTACAATGGCTTGAAAGTTCTGAATATGGCAGCAGAAAATGATGCCAACATCGTGATAGAAGGAAATGTGAGACTTGTTGGTGAAGTGCCTTCCTCTATGACAACCGAGTCCACAGCCACAGCGATGCAGTCTGAGATGTCCACGTCAGTCATGGAAACAACCACCACTTTGGCCACGAGCACCGCTAGAAGAGGAAAGACCCCGACAAAAGAACCTATTGGTCAGGTTAGTCGCCTTCCTCACCTTTTGCAGACATTTTCCCGTGTTTGATTGTGGCTTTCTATATCGCGTTCATTCTGCAAATGAAGTTGTTGCTGTTGAAGAAATGCATGAATTACAGATAAGTTACAGGTCAAGTCGCCTGTTTTGTGTGTAAAACCTCAACTCACAGTTTAAATTTGGTCCGGGGCATCAAACTCGACACTTCAGCTTTTCTGGCTGTAGTATTTTTGTACACTTCATGCTATGGACAGAAAACTGCAGTGCTGTAAAAGTAAAAATTATTATTTCATAAACTGAAGCACAATGTTTAAGTTAAAAGTGAGCTTTTACGTAACCGTTTTGACTTGTGTTTTCAAACAAACACAGGTTTTATGCATTTTCCTTGTTTATTGAAAGTGCACGAGAATCCAAAGCTGTGCGGGGGGGACGGGGGCAACTAAAACCCAGCTAGAGATACATGGAACCAGCTGCCTCCAAAAATGACGTAATTGTAGATCAGAGGTTGCAGTTCTTTCACTGATTATTGTAGTAAGCTACAGTGTTCTTATGAAATAGCCAATAAATTTTCTTTGTCATTAATCCTGTTTTAAATGGCATCTCCCATTTAATTATCCAACTAGTCTGATCTCGGTATTTTGCAGCGATGAAATGTATGACTTCCTCAGATTTACACAGAGGAAGATGCATGTAAAAAATGCAGGACATCCTCACAGTGTGGAAGAATTTGGGCTAAATTAATGCGACTAAATTAAAATTTTAAACTAAGTTAACGTGTTCTAACAGTTCTGATAACGCTTTTGGCCTCTGCCACTCTCTCAGGTAACTCCCAGGGACAATTTGGGAGGAAGAACATCACAGGGACCATTCCCAGTTGGCACCTTGCATGATCTGTGGGTGATGGGAATTTCCTGGTATAGTTGCTTTGCCAGCTGGCCTCAGTTTCCAGGAATATTCCCCAGTATGATTTACTCACTTGTTTGGATGTCTAGCCACTGAGATTTTTCTTTTTTGAGGCTTTCCAATGGCATATTTGGGGAAGAAGGCAGTTTCTTAAGCTAATAACTATGGTGAGGTATAATTTTTTTCTGAAGAGGGGAAACAGATGATGAGGCAAAAAGACCTTCCAAAGATTTTCCACTTCTAGACTGGTGCCTGAAATAAGATGTGGCCCTTACCGACTTTATCAGAGCATCTACACGATTTTTTTAGAGCACCTCGCTGCCACTGGAGCAGAGTGACCTCAAGGCAACTGTGTGGTTCCCTCATCCCCTCCTGGCTAAGCTGGCTACACCACAATGCCACGAGCACCTGCTCTTTGATGTCCCACCATCACGAGCCTCAGGCAGGCTCCAGGAGCATCCAGAAGTGCACAGCATCTCACCTCACGTTCTGAGGGGGAAGGTTGAGATCAACCTCTCTCACCTATTAGCCAAGCGAGTACTTCTTGCAGCCCATTGGAAAGAACTTGGTAGGAATATTTCTGTGTCGAAGAGCCTGAAATCAACATTTCTGAAGAAAGCGTTCAGTGTTAACGCCATTACAGCACGTGGCATCCTGAGTCTATAACTGAGCCCTTCTTGCCATTAAAAATACACAGTGGTTTACTTCAACTATGTCTAAACATCCTGCCTGGTAGGATCTGTGTTGTCATTACGACTATACACCTGATTAGTCAGGGACTGCACTGGAATGCGGTTCGCAATCAGGCCTGTGATTTGATTTAAGGAGATTGATAACATCCCAAATTCAAAGCTGAAATTTTTCTGCAGGATGCTATATTATTCATGCAAAAACCTCAGAACTAGGAAGCTACCAAATCAAATAAAGGACGTAATTTCTTCTCTTCATTAGTACCTGTTTTCTTATTCTCCCTGCATGCAATAATTTCTGTGCTAGTGGCCCATAGGACTCCCACGGGTCTGTCCTGCAACGTGCTGACTAATCACTTTCCATCTTGATGTCACTGGGAGATTAAGGCACTTGTGATCTCATGGAAAAATCTACTTTGAATTTCTGCAATGGCTTTCGTTTTTGTCCTTTTTTTTTTTTTTCCTTATTATTTTTATTCATATATAACCTCTGCAAGAGCGTCAACTACATTGACATACTGTAATGCACAAGAAGCAAAGTTACCTTTCTAGCATTAATTAGGTTACTGAAGAAAATATAAAGCTCAACAGCAGTTGCTGATGAAAAAAAAAACCCTTACTGCAAACCAGTGCATGTCTCAAATAGAATAGAAGCAAATGATCTAATCAGTCAGAGATTGTTTGCTCCATTTGCAGAGGTATTGAATTCAATTAAAGATTACAATACTTAAAGAAGATCATTTAAATCTCTATTTATAGGAAATGTTCTTTTAAAAAAACCTACAATGTTAGTGCTTAAATTGATGAAGTGTGTGTTTCTCAGCAGATATCTAACTAATGCAATACACGATACAAGATAGATACGATACTTCCAGAAAGTACGTTGAATACTGTTGTGTGTGATTTTAGACAAATGAGATCTTAGCGCTTCTGAAACACAAAATGCTTTTTTGTTAGTGACTCTGCTCTAAATGAAAGTTTTCTCTACTGGGAGGCGGCGTCAGATTTTAACAATGGATGTTTTGGCGATGACAGACATCTTAATTATTATACTTGTAAATGTAGATTTTTTTTCCAAGGGGAGCAAGGTACTCAAAGCCTATTGAATGTCAGTGGTAGGTGAATGCCTCATTCTCCCTAATGCCTTAAGAATCCCCCCACCCGCTTTGATTATAACGGCACCTAGAGCTGTCAGCCTTCACACAAGGCACTGCATAAACGCATAGGAAGCGACAGCCCCTGCCTCAAACAGCTTAGAGAATTAACAAAAGGTATCAGGTAAGGAGGGGGGGGGAAAAGAAAAAAAAAAAAAAAAGGCAAATTAGAAGGTGTGAGGAAGGGGGGAAATAAAGCAAGCAGTGTGCTGTTTCAGTGTTAACAAGCTACGTGCAGATATGTAGCCGTGGTGGGAGGGATAGTTTACTGCCTGGTTTTTGATCCAGGCTCTTCAGGTAGCAGCTCCTGAGCTATAGCTGTCCTGTCGGCTCACCACGGAGCTGATGGTAGACTCTGGATCAGGCAATTTAAAGACTGAGCTGCCCGGTTGGGCGGTTGGTGCACCGTCAGCTCCAGCTGGGTGGTCGAGGAGAGGGAGTTTTTTCTGCTTTACTCCTCACTTTGCCAGTGATACTCGGCCACCAAGGTGGGAGCTGAGGATCGCAGGAGAGGTCCTTCGCTCCCACCACGCTGGACTGGAAAAGGCTCAAAATTTTGCATACTTTTACGAGCATGAAAAGAAATCCCCAACCTTAACTGTTACAAGAGCAGGACTTCTGTTAAGTGAAAGCGTACAGCTATGTGTTGCTGGCTTTTGTTGAGTTGTTCGCATGCACTGGGGCTCAGAAATCGTGAATTTGGTCTAAAAATATCATTCTCTTTATGAAGTTATTCAGCAAAATAATACAGTTAAGTTCTTTCGTCTTTTTCACTTTTTATTTCTGACACTTTTTAAAAGGCTCGTCGGCAAGTTTTTCCATTCGGTCATGAGGGCAATAAACTTCTTTTAAAATTGAAAATAAAGGAGCTTCATATGTTTTATAACTCCAGGAGCCAGAATTTTAAGCAAAACATCAAGTACCGCAAGGCTTGCAATAAAAATTGCAAGAGTTGGCAGAAGCGGAAAGGCTTCAAAAGGACTTTGAGTGTGGGTTTTTCCTGAATTAGGATAGCACAATCAGGCCTTTAGTATCTCTTCGGCATGGCTTTGTGGATCTGCATTAACTGGAAATCATAAATGAAGTGATAGTAAATCAAGAATAATACGCTCATTTCTGATCTGTTTCTAAGGACTTGATTACGACAGCCCATTCACAGAGCAGCCTCTGCTCTCGTGCATTGGAAGCCATTTCTGAAAGTTGTGTGCAAAATTGCTTTTTTTATTTTTCATAAGGGATTCTGTCAGTCCTCTTTGTTCTCATCAGAGTGGACTCTTATCAATAACACTAAGCCACTCAAACAGCAATTGCAATATACTGTGAGGTGATTGCATGTTTTGGAACAATAGGCACTGATTTTTGGTCAAGGAGAATTAAATTGACTTCATATTAAATTGATGAGCTGAAATTTGGTCAGTTGCCTTGGAGGGCATACATCAGGTGAAGGGTATGCTTCTTTACATATATTGAAGCAGTGGATTTAAATGGTATTCACTGGAGCAGGGACAATGACAGGCTTGGCTCAGCGTCTTAGCCTACCAAATAAAAACAAGCATTTGAAAAAGGCAGAGGTGTCTTCCATTGAAAGAGTTCAATTTTAAAAATGGGAGTCGAATACATGACCTTTACACAGGATCATAAAGGTGAATATATTTTAATGGAAATGTACTAATGATGAAATCAATGTAGTTAATACAAGGAAGAGTATCTTCCACCCATCCCGGTTTAAAATTACCCGCTGTATGGTTTGCAATGCCTGTTCTTATACACAGGGGTTAGGTTCTTTCTGTGCCGCTGCGCTGTTGCTTGCTTCTTCCTCTGGATTTTCACACCCACCAGTCCACAGTTCATCAGCCCTTGTAGGCAAAGCTCTTCCCCAGGGTTCTGGTAAATCACAGGGATTTGACTCAACAGATGCTCACTAGCGTAAAGTGAATCCCATAGCTTCCGGCATCACAGTGCTCAGCGCCCACCCACGCTCGCTAGGTGACAGAATCTGGGGAATTCAAGTGTTAGGGACAAGTCTCATTTGCAGTAGGATCTCTGGGCAAATATGGTAGTTGTGGAAGTGCTTATGTTTTAATTGCAGATAGATGGAGAAATAGCTAGGTGCATGAAACCCATGTCCTTTTTTTGCCTTTTTTTTTTCCCCCTTTAAAATATTGTACTATGCATTTTTAGCTTCTCCTAGTGATTTTTGATAATTTGATTAACTAGTTTTAAACAGTTGTTTTTTAATACTGACACCCAAGTAAGATCTCTAAAGAGTTGACATAGGACGTAGTAAACACTAAAATTCTCTGCTTATGTTTTGGTATTTGCTACCTGATCACATCTGACTTTCCCATTCTCCTGCAAAGTATTTCCGTATTGAATATTGTCTCTTCAGTTGGAGTACTGAAGTGTATAGGGTGGCTTTAGAAAAGCAGCATTCAGCCCACTTGCGTGTTGGGTTGGCTCATTGGTTTGTTGTTTCCAAGTACGACATATGTGATCGCATGGTTGTCTGTCTGTCCCTCTTAATAAATATTGAATCCCTTGATAAATTCAGTCAAATCTACCTTTGGCATAAAGATTTCAAGGACATTACGCTCCCAGAGAAGCCAAATTACGTGAGTTCTTTTGGTGCATATTGCAGAACTATGTTTTCCCCTGGTTTGTGTTTAAAAAGCAAAGGTTAAAAAGGAAAACAAAGTGAACGTGTGTTTAGGATGAGGTTTTCAATCATTCCCTCAAACTCATTAATGTTTCTATATCACTCCAATGTTTTTGAAAATCTTATCCAAGACATTTCTGTATGTAGATACTATATCACAGTATCCTTAATGTCTAAGTTACTTAAGAAATACACGCTTTTGTGCATGCAGCCTTGCCACTGAACTCCTAAATAATAGCGATTGTCGTTAGCTTTATAGTCTACAGGGAATTTTGCCTCTGGAACCAGAGCTTTGTGTCAAGCTCAGAGGATAAGCCTCGCTGTTAGTTGTTGTTAGCATTTGTTAGAGAGGAAGGGTTCATACAGGCAGTCTGTAGCACACTGGGCCACCAAATCCAAATCTTGACCAGCTGCTTGAGGAACTACAGGCATAAAGATGCCTGGACACTTCACGTCTGCTGCAGGAAGACAGTCCAGAGAAGATCCGACTTCTGTGTGTACTGCTTTGTCTTTAGCTCTGCTGTGGATTAGGTTACCCTCCAGCCTGGTATGTTGCATTTTGGTCATGAGACATACGCTGCAAAGCCAAGCCTTTCGGAGAAGGAGCCATGGAGTGGACCTTCTCCATTTCACTCTGTGAATTGTTATTCTGACTTAGCAACAGAGTTTTGAAGAATTAATGGAAAGTTGGAAGTTTCTCACATTGGCACCCCTCCGTTGACATCTTTTCTTTGTTGTTGTTCGATAGGAAAGCTGACTGGGATAGGTTTCCAGCCCCTTGAAAAGGAAGCCAAACCATGCAATTTCCATTAAGCCAGTGGGATATGTCTAAACCTTGATCATTGCTTTGAAAATACCCCCTACAGCGTGTACGTACAGGGAAAAAAAAAATAGTCTGTAAATTAAATTACAGCATTGTTAGTATCCAAAGAATCTCAAGACACTTGTCTAAATTGTTAATTAATTGATTGCAAATCCAGGTTTCTTTTTAAGTGCAGTTTGGGAAAAAGCATCTGAGGCCACTTGCAGCTTCTATTTTGTTGTTCTTTTGTGTTCAAATGACCAAGCTCATTTACTACAAAGTTTGCTTTATTATGTGTTTTTTAACCCAAACTGGTGTTATCCAGTCTCAAATTCTGGCTCATTGCATTTTTTTAAATACGGTGAATTGTAATTTTCAAGTTGAGCAAACATCATCTTGGTACCAGCGTTTTTTCATAGCGTGATGCTTTTCTTTTTTTCCTGCTACGTTGCTTGCGTCCCGTTAGCACTGTAATGTTTCTAAAACATCCTTTTGCCTGTGCGAGACGTGGTACCTAATGGTTGATGAGCAAAGTCACCCCCAAACTTTGCCAGTGATTTGTGGCTGGAGAAATATTTCCCTCGCATTCCCAGGCTCTTTCTTCCATCTGATTTCTTAGGAAGGGTCCTCTCATACGAAGCGGTGCTTGGTTCCGTCTCATACTCTGTATCTGTCCGCCGTTCCCCCTCGGGGCCTCCCAGCACACTAAACACACATCATTACATCGGGATTTATATGGAAATGGGATTGTTTCACCCAGGTGGAACGAGAGGCTGTTGCAGAGTTGGTGACCCATACCCCTGCAGTCACGGAGCTGTTGACGCACTTTTCTACATTCGGGATGGATGAAAAGGCCTGGGTGTTACAGTCGCTACTGATTTTCAGTAGCCTTGAAGGATAGAAATCCTCGCGTTGTGTCTGAGAGCGGCTGTTCTCCTGTGAAAAGAGAGCGATAGTCGTTCAGTCCCCTTATCATTCACTGAAGCTGTGGTAAGCCCGAAGATCTTGTTCACCGTTTCCTTTGGTGGATTTCTATGCCTGAAGTAAGGTGTGTTTTACATACTTGGCTCACACAATTTCCTTTCAGAAAGCGCGAAATAATACATTCCGTTTCTTTACTTTTGTGCGTGATTCCTCGGAGCTGATGGAGAGTCGGGGAGCGACTCTCCTCTCCCAGCGGTGGGGACCCAAAGCTGGTAGCCACCTCTGACAAAGCACAGCTTCAACGTGCTTAAACGTGCTGCTATGCTTGCAGAGCCCCCCCAGTCCTGCTGCTGCTGCAGCAAACGACGATCGCAAGGGTTTCCACGCTCTATGTATATGAGCGGCGCCCAGGTTAATTACTGCAGGTTGCGGTGTTCAGCATGCTTTTGTGGATGGCTGGCAAGGACCCATCTACAGCAGTATTGTTGTCTGAAGTTTTATTGAACATCGCGCGTGTATCAGAACTTTTTCAAAATGTGGGTGATACAACCATAGTATGTACTGGGGGTTTCTCTAAACGTGACGGTTCGTCAGTAACGCGTGAAGCCTTACTGCTCATTTACTATTATTAAGAACAAAGCTTCATTCGCAGGCACGTCTGCATAGGCTGCAGATCACTTTCTTTAATGAAATAACTCTTGGGACTGCGTTCAGTTAGTAAGTTAGTATTGGTTTATTCAGAAAACGTTTGCGCTTTTTCTTTTCCTGTGGGTACTACCAACATCCTATGTCCATCTTGAATAATTCAGTAATTATTTTATGGCTTATTTCATTTAATCTGTTAGCTAAAGTTACCTGTAAATATTTGGTTCCATTTGGTATTTAGCATTCGATCTGAATAGCTGGTGCTCAGGTTCTGTTTATATATGGGCATTGCTTCGGACTTAGATAATTTCTAATAGTTCTGTGTCCATGCTCCTTACCTAGAGGATTTGCAATTTTATTACAAATAATTTTGCATGCAGGCAGTGTATTATTTCTGTGCATAGTTTTCCTTTCTTTTAACCACTCTCTGTTGAAATGTCCCTTTTTGCAGTATGGTTTTACAAGAATATATAAATACGCATCTATAAAAGCCAGAGGAAGTTATTAGATTGGATTTTTTTTTAATGCAAAGGGGAACAGTCTCTGAAGTGACTTAAGGAAGAAACGTGTGAGACTTGCCAGTTTCTCCCAAGGGGGAACATAAATGATGGGCAGGGACATCCGCGTTGAGGAAGAGAAGAACTGACGTTGTCCCATGGATCTAACTATGTCACCCTCTCCTAGAAGCGCACGGACTGAGACACAGGAACCATTTCCTTAAAATCCACACTGGAGGATGAGACAATATATTGACGAACTAAGCAGAAATCAAAGACCTAGGTTTGTATTCTGACCTGTGGGAAATGATACCATCTTCCTCCAGTTCATCTCTCGTCAATAAATTAACTATTTCCCTGCTGTGAAATGATGACGGGGTGAGGATGAAATCCGTTAATGGCTTTGATATGTTCAGATAAGATTATTGAGGATTATTTCTGTATCTAGAAAAACAGAAGTGGAATTGCCAGGATTTAGGAGAACATGTAGCAGATAAATTAGGAGTAGTTCTGGAAAGAGCAGAAATTATGTGGGAGGAAGCCCATGTGAAGAGGCTGCATGATTCTGACATACCCCCAGATCCAGGAAGAAAAAAGGCTCGCACGTGGAATAAAAGAAATGAAGGTATAATGTACTATGGGATTTTGCTACATCTTCTAAGCTAGCCACTTGTTTGGGATGTTGTGGGTGGATTCTGTCACGAAGGGAGACTGAAGAGGTTGACGGGGCTGTTGAAATGCCCATCAGCTTGCACGAGGTTTTGCTCAGCCCCCAGCATAACACTATAAATACAGAGAACATATTTATTCTGACATTTTCCTGCTTTTTAAAAAAAAAAAAAGGATGAGGTCAGAATAAATGGCCTTAGACATATCTTAAATGACACTTGAATATTATTTCCAGGTTTTGTTAAAGCAGGGCATTAGTATCTGTGCTGAGTAGATGCTCTGATAATGCTGGGAACAGCAAGAGTGCGATTCTGATGTCCATGCAGCCATAGGTGACTCCACTGACTAATAGATACAGAAGCTGATAATTTGCTTTTCTTTTCCTCTCCAGATTCTCCTGTGACTTTCACAAATGTGCTGGTGCTAAGTATAAAGCCCTAAGAAAATATTCCCCCTTCCTTCTGTCTATTTCTGGTTGTATTTTGGGAAAAATAGTGTAGGTTCAGCCTCCAAGTTACACAAGGCCATGAATTCACTAAAATTAGGTGTCTGGGAGTTTTACCAAATGCTTTAGGGAGATCCTACTAGACCGAATATGTTCAGTAAAGCTGATAATTCCTTACATTAATACTAAGACTTAGTTGTTTAATTCCAGGCCCCCAGGGGTGTGGAATACGACAGCCTGAATACATTTTCTCTAGGTTTGATGGACTTGCTAATTAACTGATTTAATCCATACCGAAGCGTTATCATTACCTTTGTATATCATGTCACAGTGTAGGATAGCAGTAGTAGCTAGATCTGTGTGGCTGACCTTCTAAAAATTACAAGTATTTGCATATGTATTTGAGTGTATAAACCTACATTTTTTAGTTACATTTTTGTGGTGATGTCCGTTTGCAACTAGGATAGCATAAACACTTAAAATATTTCCCTGATAATTTCATTGACATTAACGTTTCTCCTCCCCGAAGTAGATGCTGGTAGCCTGAATCACCATGTGCAGGAATAGTCTAAGAAAGAATATTTTCTAGAGTAATCCAAACAGCCATATTATAATTAAATGAGAGTTAAAGGCAGCTGTAGCATTTTCTTTATGAAATGGCAGTCATGGTTTAAGCCATATGCACAACTGGCAGGAGAGGAAGGTTCAGGATGTGATTATTGTTTTCCTCAATGACATGATCAAGGGAAGAATCATTTGGGATGACCTAAAATAGGTTTTCCATTTTTATCAGCGACATAACAAGGACAAAGGAAAAGAAACTCTTTTGTTCAAATCTATTTCTGTTTTATTTCTTTTTTAGTCTTTATCATTAAGTTCAGGCAAATTTGGAGGGGGGGAAAAAAAAAAAGATTCAAAATGAAAATTCAAACAAGACCGGTGTTTAAAAAATGTTTTGAGTGTGTTATATTCATCTAATCAGACATAAATCTGTAAATGAGATCAGCCCAGTGTTTTCAATCCACTGTCTGGAAAGCTTTCCAAATCTGTTGTGGCAGTGCCTCCTCTGTAATCTTAACTGACCTTAGCATTTAAACTTCTGCAATAGTTTTGTAGTGCTATGAGTCCCCACAGAAACAGAGACCATGATCTGTTTTTTCAGTGTTACACAAGTAAGCCTCTAAAGAAAATCCTACAATGTGGGGCAAAACACTTAATTTAATATCCTCATATATTAAAAATAGCTGTCAGCTTGCTTACCCTCTGAATAAATTAAAATGCTTTGTTTTTCCATAAGAGGGAGTTAACAGATGTCCGACGTGATAATTCCACCATATGGCAATTTCGTTTTCTTTCTAGTGCGGTATTAAAATGATAATGATGAACGCTGAGTAACGTTGTTAATCTTAGCAGGCGGAAGTTTCACCAACGTTTAAGAAGCAACAAGTGGTGTGGTTTTAACTTGGTGTTGGAATCAGAAGAGAGGTGTATTGTGGTTTCCCATCTTTAGTCCTGGGTTGATGGTAAAATAAGCTAGATTACCTAACAAGACGTCACCACCTCTGAATTGCAGGGTGCTGACAGTGGTGAGGACAATAGGCCTGTTCAAGGGATGCCAGCGAAGTTCATGGGGTAAATATTCTGTTTTCGGGTAACAGTGAGCAGGAGAGCTAATGCATTGTCTGCATGTTTCTTTCACATTATTTCCATTCATCCACAGTTACTATAGACCTCTCAACATCCAAAAGCATAGCATTTATCTCATGTAAAGTTTATCCCTCTGTGTTGGTGATACGTGAAAAGTCTTGGATTTGTCAGATGAGAAGTCTGAGCTGTGAACCGGTGAAGGTTAGCAGAGCGTTCTAGGCAAGTATTAGCTTCTGCTTGCCGTATTCCTATGCTCTTCCCAAGGCATCCGCTTTTAACCATTACAAGGAAAGAATACCGGGCTAGATGAACCTTTAAACTCACCAGGTATGGCCATTTTTATAATATGGTGTGTCGTCTTTTTTTTGTTTTCTGCTTTTCTGAAGGTAGGTGCTCACATTCCAACTCGTGGTTGGGTTTTAAGTGCGCGGTTTCCCCAGAATTATTTGCAACCTTCGCTCGTGCTGAGCAGCTGACTGGCAAAACAAACCAAAATGGCAGGTTTCCATTTAGAAGTCTTGGCAAGGCAAGTTCATCAGTATGAAACTCTACCCGTATGACCTAGGCATGTGGAGTCAAGGGAGAAAAAATACGGAGAATCACTAAAGAAACTGTGTTCAGGTATTTCAGTCAGGTAACAAGGAGGGTCTGTACGCCCACAGAAGAAAATAGGAAGTTAGAGTAAAACTCTCAGTTGGCATTCCCTTACCTCCTCCTCGATTCAAAGAACAGAAAAACGCACTGGCATGGGTGAAAGTCACAGCGTGAGCATGATCTTATTTACAAACACTAACAGTAAGGTAGAGCTCTAATGCTGCATTATCTGAGTATTGACTGTAATAGTTGAAATTGCTATATTTTCGTTCAGTAGTGTAAAAGGAAATTTTATAAAATCTGTTGCTGATGAATAAGGCATGTGAGATTCTTCAGATGATACATTTGAGCCTGAGTACGCAGAAGAATTCCTATTCAAGACAGCATTTAAATATATGTGTTTTCTTTAAACATGTGCTTCAGTAAATGCTGGAATTGGAAGGGATTTAAACATAAATGAGCAACCAAATTAGAAATAATGCTGCCCATTCCAGTGCCATCGTAGCCTACAACTGAACCAAAGGGAAAATCTGAATCGTTTCTCATTCATTCTCTACAGAAGAAGGAGTTTTGTTTTCTTTCATTTTTCTAATTAAGATGTGACATGAGGTGTGATTCTGATATCTGAGCCACCGTTGTGTGATAAAAATTTGAAATGAATGAATGAATTGTTTTATTTCTGTCCGGGTTGGGTGTCTGTGAATTACATTCTACAAAACCTCACCCACAGGTGATAGGGCATGTAAAGTGCATTCTGATTTGCTAGTTTTAAATAGCTCATTAATCATTAATGCCAGCATTCTCTTAATTGTGGTTCTTTGTGACCGGCAGAGCATTTACTGATGATCTGCAGAGAAGATGGCTCATTACTTTGTTGGCTCTTTTCCACTTTTTCCACTTGCTGTACCACGCTGCCGATGGTTAAAAATACATGAATAACTGACAGATTGTTTTTCTACGTACTCTGCTGCCATATTTGCCACAAGAGCCTGGACTTAACTTCCTGTGGGAGCGAAGTGGTCTGCGGGATCTTGAATAGAAGGTATCTAAGGGCTGCGAGGCCCTTTATAAAGATGAAGTTTGGACAATGAAGACATTTTGAGAAGTCAAATGGGATAAATTAATCTTCTTAGAATATCCTGTAGTTATAACAGTCCTGGTGAAGCTTAAGAAGTTACCAGGTGCTAGCACATTGGGTGAATACACCCAACCATAAATAAAAGTAGACCTCAGATCTGCCAATATTATGGTATAATATAATAATTTTAGTATAACTTGCCCCATTTCAAACTTCTGTGACTCTCTCCAAGCTCCGACTATGAAGAAGAGCTGGGATAAATGGATAAACAGGGGGCTGGAACTAGATGATCTTTTAAGGTCCCTTACAACCCGATCCATTCTATGATTCTAAATGTGGCTGATTCTGCTACTAATGTCAGTCCTTTTCTGCCGAGGCTGCCAGCAAAGCTCTCATTTAATGCTGGAAGTGGCGGGTTTTCCACTTGCACTCTGTCAACTGGAGTGAATACGCCCGTTGGAGGCACACAAGGTAACGAGCAGTCATTGCACAGAATAACTTGCGACCACGATTGACCAAGAGGAGACCGTAACTCGCGGGTTGATAAAGGATGAACTTCTGTTGAAAATTCCCTGGGCTGTGCTGGCAAGTTTCTTAGTATTGTCAGAGCTCCCACATTTTCGTTTCTTTGAGAGGAAGTGTTTCTCAAAGAAGGACAAAAAGCCATTAGTACAGTTGAAAGCAGCCAAATAGCTAATTCTTACAAATTTATTTTAATTGCAAATGAATATGCTCTGAGAGTTGGATGGTTTTTTATCCTTGCACCAGGAACAGACAGAAGTGAAAGGGTAACAGATCCTTGACTTCGGCTAAATAAACAAAACTGTTTAATGAATGCTTCCTGCATTGAGCCAAGTTCTCAGTCGCAGTGGTACAACTCTGTTGTCTTCAGTCACGGGCATCAGTGTAGCCAAGAGGAGAACGTAAATCACAGAATTGTTTCTGTGCACTTCCCCGGAGGTAGCCTGTGTTTTGAAAAGACATTTGTCGCTTTATTTCTTCATATATAAATTTGCAACAAGCCAAATAATGAGTCTGAATTATAAAAGAGGAAGGTAAAAGTTAAAGGTGACAGCACCAAAGAGTAGGGAGAGAGACTTTTGACTGGAAGAGCAAGAAAAGTTTTAAACGAAGGTACGTGTGCGGATTTAGCATATGCTACTGCCGCCGCCACCATCAGGATAGATAACGCTGTGAGAGAAAAAATAAAGCAGGTGCTATCGAACTGAGAATTTCAAATGAACAAATGTGCAAAGTGGCAGCAAACCATTTGGGTTTGCAGTCAGACCCATTAACCCCAAGGGATTCAGGTAGGTGCCAATATTGTGTGCTAGGGCATATGTAAATGACCATAGATTTAGGTCCAACGTTAATGTTCATTTATACAAGAGAAATTAAGAACAATAGAATTTGTACTTGGGATAAGACTCTTCCACCCCTGAATATTATCCGGTCGTTTCAGGTAGCGCGTTTAGTTTGCTGACCAATTTTCTAATTCAGATATTGCCAGTACTTGAACATCGCCTGAAGTCGCGTGGGACTCGACACAGGTGCCTACACAGAGGCGTCTAGTGCCATTTTGGCTGCCCTGGGTTATCTGAGAAGTTGCACGGGGCTTGCAGGTGTGACACGGGGCTTGTGGGAGCCCTGCGCCCTTCTGGAGGGGTGGGTGAAGGGCAGCCAGCGCTCCCTGGGGCATCGAAGGTGGGCACGCCGTGTGAAGCCGTGCCTTAACCATTAAAGGAGCTTTTGTGGCAACAAGTGGATCCTCCCTCCAGATTTTCTAATGTTCTTTTGCTCAAAATAGGACCATACTCCTAAAAAAGTAATGGCAATAATACCAATGTTTGACTTTTAACGCATCCTTTCCAATCAGCGTGCCTCTGTGGCTTTTGCGAGGGAGATTGGGTTGATCTGCTTATTTTGCAGAGACACAGAAGCCACAGTGACTTGTTCAAAAATCAGCAATCGGCAGAGACAGGGCATGGGAGAGCTGGGGTCTCCTGAGGCCACCTTTGTAGTTAAAAGCTGTATTTGACACAGGTGAGTTTCACCGTATAAAATAAGTCAGTAAATGGTTACAGATCTACAACGCACACAACCTGAACTTGCATTAGTCAAGCTTGTCATTTTTAAAAATTGTGTAGCTGAACATAAGAAACTATCTCAGGTTAAGCAGTTCTAATTTTCCAAATAAACAGGTTTGTTTTTTTTTTTCTTCTCTCATGTGAGCTGAGGTGGGGCGGAAAGTAATTGTATTTTGTATGGTGATAGGGGATTCGTGCTGGCTTCAACCAGCTGCTGAAATCAGTGGTAACAGCCACCGGCCGCCCCCACCGCTGTCGGATAAAGAGCTGCCGCTGAGTCTATTTCTCAAGCTTAAGCCGAATTGCTTTGAAGGCTTGTGAAATTCAATTTGCAAGAGAATGGAGGATTCTCTCCGTGTAATTTCAAAATGTGGAAAATAGTAATTGCTTTTACTTCATTCAGAGTACCCATGTAGGTAAGCGGCGGCATCCTTTGGGCCCCAGCCTCCTCTGCCGCTGCAGTCGGTAAGCGGTTGAAGCCGCTCGTGGCTGCGAGCGATGCTGGACCCCACAGATTTTTGGTGCCGCCGTTCCTTTCGGCGGGCAGGCACGTCAGCTGAACGGCCAGTGCCGCGTCTTTACATCTGCTTAAGGCAGTGCTTTGTATCTCGCCAAATTACGGGAAAAAAGGGTTTCATTACGATAACTCTCTCTTTAATTGCCGGCATTTGTGTTTGTCTCTTCAGTGTGGAAGATAATCCTGTATATGAATAATCAGGCTTGATCTCAGATTTATAAGGTGTTTAGATTTGTTCCGTTCAGTAGAGAACATAAGTATTAGCGGATTTTTTACAAGTCTCCTGTTAGGAGCCATCCTTGATCCTATGGCTGGCTTGTCTGCTGATAATCTTTTTCCGTGCTCGAAGAGCTGACAAAAGCATCTGGGCCTCCCTGGCAGTAATTAGGGCGAGCTAACTGCCTGCTGCGCCGAAAAGTAGCTCGGAGATTTGAGGAAATGCAAGTGCAAAATGCAAACCGGCCAGCATGCCAATACCTTCTTTCCTTTATACAGAGGAACGTCTTGTTACTCTTGACGTTGCTTTCCTTGATATTCATTACCGTGCCATACAAGGGCTCTGTTCTACTCCTAAAAGCCGGAGCGGCATCTTGTGATTTAAATGGTCAGAAATACAAATCTGGCACTATGAAAGAACAGATTTTGTTCTGTTCCGCTGCATTCAGTTGCGTTTAACTGAGACCGTTATCTTGTGGGTTTGGGTTTTTTTAACTCGGAAGTCTTGCTAAACTGTGGTGTTATCTTGAGAAATCCAAGCTCAGAGTAAGTGTGGGGTTTTTTTTGTTTTCTCTGTTGCACAGCTATAACTCTAGAATTGTCTTTACAAATTAATCAAAAGCCTTCAGTTTTCAAATACTGAATTTTAAAAAGCTAACGGAGGAACCTTCCTCTCTCCAAAAACGTTATAAGGACTTACAACAGCAATTCCTTCGTCAGTCTCTTGATGTCAAGTCACTGGGTACTAAGTATTTATGAAGTTTCCTCCAGAGTGAAACTTAAACATACATAAACCTGTAGGTGGAAAAAAGATAACGAGGGGCTGCAATCTAGTAATTTTGTGTCCAGGAAGCCTACCTCTCGTAAAAGAGATTGAACAGGAACATGGGAAGGGACTGCTTGTAACATACATTTTACTAATACTCACAGCAGCCTCTGTGCTCTTGTGCTCTCAGGTTTGAAGGGCCCTGCTCACCACGGGATGGTTTGCAAGCTGAGAGCGTAAGGAAGCGGCGTGTTGTGAACGACCACCTTCCCAAAACGTTGTGGGGAGCAGCAGCTAGTTCTGGCAATTTATCTACTTGGATTTCATGGGGGGTTTTATTGTGTATTTTGTGGTTTGGTTTTTTTGTTTGTTTTTGGTTTTTTTCTGTGGGAAGATAATAGTGGCGTAATTTGTGAGCAAAATCCTGCCTGGCTCCAAATTAGAGCGATGTAACCTGTTCCTTTCCTCTAGTGGCCTTTTGCAGAGGCTGGATGCAGTTTGCGATCTTGTCTTTGAATACTGAATAGTGTGAGAAGACGCCCTGAGATCCTCCTCGGTCTGCAAGACTGTCCGTGTGACAGATTCTTGTTACTCTTGACATCGCTTTCCTTGATATTCATTACCGTGCCATTACAAGGGCTCCGTTCTACTCCTAAAAGCCGGAGCAGCATCTTGTGATTTAAATGGTCAGAAATACAAATCTGGCACTATGAAAGCACAGATTTTTGTTTTCTGCAAATCACCTGCAGACTTTTCTTCAAATATTCGTCTTAGTCTATAACTTCCTAATTATCAGATCCCCTTCTTGCGTTACTTATCATGTCGTAGCATGAAGATGCTGCTACGACATTTCTTCCTTCTCCGCAGGAAGAAAAGTAGCATTCCCTCCTTCATCATAGGATGAAGACACAGGATCATAGACTGGCTGACAGAAAATGCTGTCAAGTCCTGCAGTTATTTTTCTTTCTCTCTTCAGAGGTAATTATCAACAAATCCTATTTTTTTATATATATATTTTTTTTTTTTTTAAAGATCATAAATGCATTTGCCACAGCACTGCACCTTGGCTGTCACTTATGCTCAGTTCCACCATGGTGTGCCCTGAATCTGTTTTGTGATACATGACACAATTATGTCTCAGGGAGATTTGCTCTTTCCGTCCCAGTGTTGTATGATTAATTTATATGCAGCCAGCCCATGCTTGGAATGAAGTAAGTTTTTAATCTTTCTGCCTTTCTTCACAGTTTTGTGCTCAGTGGTGGTTTTGGTTTTTTTGGGTTTTTTTTTTTTTTTTTTTTTTTTTTTCTTTTTAGGGGGAGGTTTCCACAAAGCAGTTTTGGCATTTATTTTCAGTGAGAAGCTTAGTTAAATAATTGAAACAGCCAAAAAATGGCTTAAAAAAATGGCAAAATGTATTTCCTTGTTTTGCTTCATGAACAGCTGAACAGTTTGAATACAGATGCAGACACTAAAGTAAATTAAATTATCTCCGTTCAGTATTCTGCACCACAGTTCCAATCCCCATCATTGTCCCAATCCCCATATCTATGAGATGGAAAGATTAAGTAATAATGAAGACATGTCACTGCACCTGCTTTCACTGTATCAAGCTACATACAGTAAATCCACCCGTAGTTTCGTTTTCCCCCTTAGGCATTATCTGTTGTTCACGGCTCCCAGCTGAGGGCCTGATCTTGATCTCCAAAGACTCTAAAAACACATTTCTAATCATTGCCTGTTCAGATTTGCCTACAGATTTTGAAATCAAGCTGCTTTTAAAGGTCTGTCTGCATCAAGTAAACTGTAAGCATTTGAGTTGATGTGTAGCTTCGTGTGGTAGAACTTTAACACCGGTTAAATGGTGAACATCTGGCACATAAGGTGGTTTAGTGGCTACAGCCGTGCGACTGGTGTTGGCGTGTTTTCAAGGGAGGGGTGTTATGGAAAAGGCAAGAGTTCACCAAAATAAGGTTTTCAGGCGTGTGTGTAGCCTTTGAGTCCCCAAGAGTCACCCCGTGGCAGCAGAGACAGCTTGCGTCCTCCCCCGTGCACCTGAAGGTGGTGCGTTTGCTGGTCCTGCAGCAGCTTCTGGACTTGCTGCCTCTGCCTCCTTGGGCCACCCAGCTGAGCGTGGCCATTAGCTCCTGCTGGCACAGCTCTGGGTTCCTGCATAACGTCTCAGGATAACACAAATGCGATGAACATACGGTGGGTGATGTGATAACAGAGGAAATAAACCCACGAAAGGGCTGTGAGTCCAGAAGTAAGGATCAAACTCTGGTCCGCTACATTGCTATGCTTCTTGAACAAATTACAGCCATGTCAAAGCCCTGTTTTGTTTTGGCACTGGCATGGCCTTTGACTTTCAGTCTCGTTCTCTATTCCAACGTATTTCTTTTTTCCTCTCTAAACTGGTCTTCGTCCTCTATCAATCAGCATTGTTTATGCAAGAATTGCTTGGGTTTTTTATTTTTTTTCTGCTTCACTCGTATGCACTGCAATGATGTTCCCCTTTACTGTCCTCCAGCTGTTTTTTCTTTTCTTTTTCTTTTTTTTTTAACGTCAGATGGCCCCTTGCTGTTAAGGTCATGTGCCATCAGCTTCACTGGAGAGCCTGAGTTCCATGGCAGCCACATAATTGACTTGATACCATCTCACTGAAAGGTCACAGTGTGCTTTGGAGGGTGCTTTTCCCTTGTCTTAGTAGCGTTTCGGATAGGCAATTAAGTTTCATGCAATTCCAGACTCTCGGTTCGAATTTACAGTTTTTCTTATTCGGTAAATGGGAAATATATTTCATATTAAGCATAATTTATTGTACTCAACAGCTGCTGTTATGATGGCCCATCAGTATTGGTATGTTTACGCTGAACCGCAGCATCTGGAATTTGCCCCTGCGCTCCTGTCCTCGTCTGCCCAGGTCTGAAGCCCTTGGCTTTGGAGACCAAGCTGTGTGAGATGAAGAGTTAGGGGCAGGGAGGGAAGAGTCCGACAGACCCTGCAGCTCTTCCTGGCTTCTGCTGATGCTTTTACTAACACGGGGAGAGACCTGCAGACGAAAAGCAGGGCAGGATGTGCCCGGAGATTAAAATTCTGTTTGAGTGCTGGAAACAGCTCTTGTTCCCTGCTGTCCTGCAGTGGCCTAGACCCATAGTTATCCTTCAGCTTGGTGCTGACTCCTGCAGTTGCAGCGGTGAGGATGTTTCTGGTTGTTTCCAGAAAAGGACCAAACGTCAGTCCTTTCCATGTATCAGTAGTCCAGGCGTTGGTTTGTCCCTGGTTCTTCTTCTGCAGCAAGTCCCTGTCTTTTTTAGGTGATGCAACCAAAACATAAATAATAGAAGTATTTCAAGATAAATGCTATTAAAAACTAGGCGGAACCCATGTAGCATTGCCATAATGATAACTTCTTTACTCTTTTCTTTCTTTGTTTGTTTGTTTCTAAATCTGTCTTTTGGTATCTGCAACTTCAGGTTCACGTTGTCAGGTTTTACTCCGCAGACCAGAGCGCTAGAAATTCAGCTTTCTAAAAATGGAAATGAGATTATGATATATGCATTTGCAAAGGCTGGAGTTGAGAGAACAGTGCCAGAGATACCACAGGACCTGCAGGTCTCACAATGCAAACTGGCCACACGTGTATGTGCTAGAAGAGACTGGAACAATGGTTTCACGGGAGTGTCGCTGTAACATTTTATTAATACACTAATCAACCTAAACTTTGGAAATGGCTGGTATTTTCATCTAGAATAATTATTATAATAGAAGACTTCCCAGGTCATTTTTATTGCTCTCCTGTGGGGCTGAAGCTGTTCTGGTGTAACGGAGTTTGCATATTCAAGGTATTTTAAGACCTAGGAGAAGGTCATCTGTTAATAACAAACGGTGAGCCTGAACAGCTCCGCTAGGCTCTGGTTTATAGCTTGTCTTAGGACATAAATGTAAGCTTCAAAAGAATAATAATGCCCAAGCCAGTAAATAATATATCAGTCATCCTTGCTAATCTAGAAAAACTGCGCACGCTAGTTCAGCCTATAGATATTAACTCCCTTCATTGTCTGAACAGAGACCTTTCTAAATCATTTGCCTCATATAATAGATTATGAATCAATTGCTGCGAATGGGGGAGTTCTGGTGACTTCCATTTTATTGGATTTAATCTTTCTCCTGTCATGGGTGTTCCGGGGAACCAGGTCTATTCATTACGGCCCACTGTTGATGGCAGAGATGTATTCCCTTGCAGGAAAGCTTCTCCTGCAAGCTGTAAATTGAAGCTGAGAACTAAATTTATTCCTTCTAATACCTCATGCTGAATGACTGAACTTCAAACTAGTCCCATAGCATCAACTTTGGTGTTAGTGTGACAACGTTGCATTCCCAGTATTTATCTGAATTGCATAATTTAGTGCAAAGTATTGCAACTGTTTTTTCTGTATGTACTGTGCTTCAAATAGCACTTCTCCTTTTTCTATTCACATATTTTATTAGCTATCAAGTATTTGGTATGCCGATTGGTGTTTTGAGGTTTGCCCAACATATTTTATGGTTGTATTGTACTGGGTTTGAGTGTTTATACCTTGCTGATGCTCCATCTTTTACATCAGCCTGGCGATGCAGTGTATATATTATCCAAGACATGATATTTGATGTTATTTCATTCTTCTGGGCCATAATTTTCAAACACCACCAAAAATTGCCTTAATTTTGTCAAAGAGAAGAGTGCATTTGAGTAATAATCAGAATGAGGAATGAGAAAAAAACTGAATTTAGCAACCCCAGGCATTTGAACAGCTTCACCTAATCATTTTTGCCCCTTCAGTAATGCCTTACGGTTTTTTTTGCAGATGGCAGTGAAGTCCAGTGATCATATGGAGGAGACTGCAGTAACTTTGCAGGGGTTTTTCCCTTCTTTTTTTTTTTTTTTTTCTTTTTGTCTGGACAGGTTTGGGGTTGTCATCCATTTTTGTCCGAAGAGTAGATGTTCTTATCTTTATAGCAGAAAATTCAGATGAGAAATCAACGTCTCTTTCTGATGTGGCTAGCGCAGTTCAATGTAATAGTTGTAGGCACTGAAAATGCTTTGATACGAGAGGTTGCAAACAACCAGCCTGTCTGCTGTGTGTAGTTACAAGCGTGTTCGTGACTCAAGCCTGATTTCCAGTGCCTCCTACTCCTGTTTTCTGGAAAGCAGGCACTCTCAGGCTCATGTGGGACCAGACTCTGACTCCCTGCTGAGTGGCAGTGCTGGAAGTGTGCGTAGCCGTGTGCATAGGCATCTGGAATAAAACTACATGGCTAAAAACGCAAGCAGAAATGTTGGTCGGTCCCCTTAGTCGTGCGGGGAGGAAAAACTTGCCATTGAAAATCCTTTTATGTATTTTAGCCACTTCACAAGAGACTTGTGAAGGCTTTTTTTAATTTTTTTTTTTTTTTTTATTTTCCTTCTTTGACTTTTACTATATATTTCTGCTTTCAGGATCAAGCATTTCTCCTGTCTCTGTGGCCTCTCTTTGACAAGTCTGTTCTTCTAACTAGCTGTGTCAGGCTTCAGAGATGCTTTCAGAGACACCTGTCCTGTGGTATAAAGGCTTGACAGTCATTCAATTTCTATCCTTTACTAGTTAAACTCCTGAGATTCAAGCGTAGGGTCAAAGTGTTTCTTAATTTTTTTTCTAGCATTGCTGTCAACCAATGTTAAAACAGAAACGTTCTCCAAGAGTATTAACGTTAGCGCACAGAGAGGCATGCTGATTGTGCAGAAAGCTGAATCGTGAACCTTTCAACTTGCCTCGCCATCTTTCTCCTGTCCCCAGCTGCTAAACCTTTTCATTCCTGTGCATCTTTAGCTCTTCAGGGTTACTCTCCGTTGGACTCCTAAGAGTGCACTGTGCTTCTCCTAGGTACTAGCTCTTACCCCAGTGCCTGAACCCAACTAACGAATGATCACGTCTCTATCATGTAGTCTGTCTCTCAAATAGTTTCTTTTTATCCCTCATGTATGAGAAGAGTTACCTTCACAGAACGCTGGACTTGGAGTATTTTTTCCTAGTAACACATAGTAAAAGTACCCCTTAAAGGAAAGCATCCTTGTTCACAACCAGTAATGAGCTTCATGAGATACCAAAGATATGGGTCTCGGTCACACAGCCATCAATGTGGTGATGCCAGGGCTGGGTCAGTAGGTGAGCAAAGCTGCCCTGTAGCCCATCCCCATGAACCACTAGCCATGACATCTGTAGTCGTGCAAGTAGTGCAGGAGTGCAGGTGCTCTCCATGGCCAATCATCCACAAAGGAAAGACCTCATTTTAGAGTTTCCCGTCCCTCAGCTGGGAAAGAGATGTCATTTTTATGCCTCTGTGTCAGTGGTGCCTAAAAGACCTTGGGAACACATAAAATAAAATCCACTTGGGATTTTTGAGGTTGGTTTGTTTTTCTTTTCCCTTCAAATAGCCTGGGGCTAGCATTCTCTGTGATCCCTTAAATAGTAACCACATAGGTTCAGTTTTAGCCTCCACATGAAGTAAATGGGATGGAAGCAGGATTATTTGAGCAGGAACTTTTTCCAAGTAAATTTAAAGAAAACAGTGCTTTCCACTTTTTTAACAGAGAGGAAAAGGTGGTGAAAGCTTGGAAAAACTGTTACTGCCCTGAAATGCTTCACTCAGGTTCTCTATTTAGATGACAAAGAGCACTATATCATAGACAGATTTCTTGCAATTGTCTTTCCATTATGAAAAAATGCAATAAAATAACACTGAAAATGAAACAGAAAATGAAAAAGATGAGGAAGGATAGGGAAAAGGGCTCTTAGTGTTCAATAGCTACCACTAACGTCCCTAATTCAGGCTACCAGTTCTTACATTTCTGTAAGTAAGATGAGGTGTCAAACGTTATTTAAAGCGTACGTGCTGTGAGATCGGACTATGCTTTGTGTTCCACGATTGATAACGTATCGTTCCTAAATAAATCTTGCAATTCTAGCTGCAGTGACACAAATAATAGAACATGAACATGTGAAAGAAAATGGCCAATTTGAGTGATACGGAAAGAAGCTATGCTTCATTTGGTCTTAGAAAATAAGGCACAGTACAGATATGATTGCCTTTCTTGAGCGGTGGTATAGGATTGCTACTATATACGGCTCTCCCTGCTTACATTTTTGGAGTGACTCAATGATTTGTGTGTGTTGTGCAGTGTATTTTCCGGTTTTGAGAGACATGTTAAGGTAATGGTTCTGTAAAATGTTAAATGTCGGAACTGTATAGCTCATTTTGTCATCAGATTCTGATTTGTTTGCAAATTATGTATTCATGTGTAAGGGTGGCAAAACCAGGCAGAACACTGATCCTGAGAAAGACCGCAGCTCACAGAAGTAGTCGTCATTTTATTTTTGTGTCTAATGGTCTATTTTTAAAGGCTAAGCTTCCAGCACCAGGCACTTAGGAGAAATTATTTCTTCTGTCTTTGAAAAATAATATCAGCCTAAGTTACACCTTCTGGACCTCTCCTACCCTTTAGCATTTTTACTGTCCGATGCTGTTTATACTTCAAAATGATTTTCAACCTTTAGCCTAATGAAAGAAAAAGTATGCTTGTTTCTTTATAGAAAATATGTAAGTGGCCAACAGGTTAAAAATTACATTTAGAGAGAAAATGTTGCCTGACTTCATAAGAAAGTCAGATTGACAAATACCGTTGGCTTCACGTGTTCATTTCAAGATGGATTTAGCTAATGCTTGTGTGGTTGTAATCTCTGTGAGGTTACTTTATTACTTAGAACACATGTTTTGAAGTGGCAGTCAAAAGGATGAGGGCTTGGGGTTAAAAGACTTTCAGACATAATAATTCTTAATCAAAATCTCATTTGGAAAAAAATGGCACCTGGATTCAGTAAAGCAGTAAAGCACCGTGGCTCTTCCGGGGAGTACAGCAGCCTGTCTTGACAGTGATTTATGTTCTTTTTTGCCAACCATGCCCAAGTATATTATCTAGGTTGACATGCATATGTACATATATCAAGTGAGGTCTCAGCACCTGCTACAATCCCCACACTGAATTTATCCTTGTTGATACCTTTGAATATCGGTAGAGAACGAAGGACACAGTCCCTTGACACATATCAGCTAGATGTAGCACGACATGGTTTCGGCACAAGCTGGGCGTATATTTAGACTCCGCGGCAGAAGTAATTAAGGGTGGAATTTGATTGTCATCTGGCCTTGCAGTTGTTCTTGCTATGAGAGTCTGGCAACTTGTAATCTTACAGGTCAACAAGCAACCACCTAGCTTCAGTATTCTTTGATGTTTCGGGGACTATTTCTGTGTAGACGTGAAGCAAGTGCTCTGTGGGAAAAATATTACAATAATAGATGTGACTCCTGAAGTCTTGCCAAGTGCAGAATAATTTAGATTGTTCTGCAAATCCTATGCGTACATTTTCCTAAATTAAAAACATGCTGCACTATTTGAAAAATACCCAACCTGAGTATTACAGCCTTAAGCATTACAAAAAGGTCACTATATAATTTACTAGAAAATGATAACCTTCCAATACATTTCGAACCGTCCTGTAAAATTTAATAGAAATGCAGTATTCGGGCTGGGAGTTTTATGGGGCACCACTGAAACAAAGCAAAAAAGAGTTACAAATTAAATTTGGTAGAATAATGTTTATATAATCTTTGGATATCACTACTACTATATTAGATGGGATTTATTCATAGAAGTTATTTGTGCGCTGGTTTGTCTTTTCTTAATCTCTTTCTTCCCCTCCACCATCAACGAATAGGCTACTATCTTTTTTTATTTGCATTCAAGTAAGTCTCACTTAAACTCTTAAGTGGACTCTTTAAAATTATTTGGCTTACTTTTGTAAACAGCAAAATATGACAAACCAATGGAGAGGCTCTGAAAACTTGCTAAAAACCGTGCAAGCTCACAGCACGCTTTAAAGGATATAGGGCAAGAGCTATAGAGGCCTCCAACATCTAAAAGTGGGGTTTAGACAGAATGTAGACAATTCAAAAAAATTTTAAAAAGTAGCCCAGAGCTTCTCTACTTGGCAAAAGCTTCCGGGCGCTGAACTGAATTTTGCTCTGAAATTTGGGTGGCAGAGTTCTCTAGGTACCTCAGCTTGGGGTTTTCCTGGTCGAACTAGACATGAAGTTACAGAATCACAGAATGGGTCGGGTTGGAAGGGACCTTAAAGATCATCAAGTTCCAACCCCCTGCCATGGGCAGGGACACCTCCCACTAGACCAGGCTGCTCAAAGCCCCATCCAGCCTGGCCTTGAACACCTCCAGGGATAGGGCATCCGCAGCTGTTCTGGGCAACCTGTTCTAGTGTCTCACCACCCTCACAGTAAGGAAGTTAAGCTGCATCTGAGTCATTTCAACAGTTCTCCGCAGTAGAAGCTCTTTATTCTGGATTGTGCCTGAACCTCCCATCTCTGAAGAATTACTCAGAATTTCCTCCTGATGGTATAATGTAGCTTTGTGACTTCACTGGAGTAGCTGAATCTATATGCGAGTAGTCGGATTCCAGCCCTGCGACTGTGCACCAGAAAGAGGAGATTTCCCACAGATCTCCTTCTCTGCCTTATTCGGTGGAATCATCAAGTTGTTATCATCTAATTATTACATGGAACATTTAATGGGATGTGGGCTATAATTATGAATTTGACCAGGACACATTAAGGAAAAATCGTAGCGTTTCATCAAGTGAATGGATCGTACTTCAGAAGATGTGTGAGGTTATTTTCAGGAGTAATGCACAGAAGTGAAGAGTTCAGCCTTGATTTATGGAATGCACAAGGCACATTATAAAGCAAATTTGAAGGGCAGTATCCTAAAGTGATGAGGACATCTGGGAGAGGTTCAGCAGTGAAAGCAGCAGTGGCATAAATCACAAATGGGCTGTTCTTTGGCTGAAGATGTATATTAGTGGGAAGGCTATGAAATTTGCATTTGATTCTGGTTCAGGCTGAAGTAGCTCAGTGCCAGACTTTGGATCACAGACGTACTTCTGGGATCATTTTTTTTTGCACTACGGTCTGCTGCACAGTGAATGCCTCCCAAACAGTGTTTTGGGAAGCAGAGCTGTAAATACCTCCGTGCTTACAGTGTTGAAGGTGCCGATTGTTTTAAAACAGTGAAGAGGACCGACTCCATTAGAACAGCCTTCAAACTTCAGAATCAGAAGTAAGCTGCAAGCGTTTAAAAGTGAAGCGTGTTGTATCAGTGTAAATGTACTATTTAGAGAAAAATATAAGTTACAAACAATATATGTAAGTAAATAAGCCAATTTACTCAGGTTTTTAGTGAAGTTTTTTTAATGCCGAAAAAGATCTATTGTCTGGACCTTCTCTTCTTTGAAAGAATTGCAGGTTAGGAGCTACAGAGATGATAGAAAAGTCTTTTAAAGAAGATATTTGATGCTTTTGCATTATCTACTGATTAAACAATATTGCAGCACCTCCATTTTCCTCTAAAACCCACTCTAGACGTGTGGGGGGTGTGCATATATCTGGGACTGATTTCACAACAGACGTTTCTCGATGGTTCAACTCCCTGAGCTTCTGTTATGGGGAGGTGGGTGAACGCACTCAAAATGTCTTTAGCAAATACAAACAAATGTACTTGAAGACACTGTCAGCTGTGCGTGACATTGTCTCTCTGTGATGGCGCTCTGGCTAGATAAGAGTTTTGTTGTCCGCAGTGGAAAAGACAAAGATGAGAAATGTGAGTTTGCACACTAGGGATAAAAAAAACCCCTCACACCAAACAACAGATGAGGTAATGTTTTGCACGTGTCTGAAAAGCAAAGGGACATGGGGAAATAAAAAGCTTTAGTAGCTTATTATATCTGACACTGTTGTCTTTCTCTGTATTCACTCTCACCCACACAACAGATCGTTTCTTAATATTTCCATATGTGTTTCCTTTGTATTTTTCAGTAATTGTCCTATTTTCCATAATTAATTGCATACTTCTAGATTTGTTCCTCTACTGAAAAATTCTGTTTGATTACTCTCTGCATCCTTCCTCTCTTTTATTTAGCCTACTTAATCATTATTATCTTTCCCCTCAAAACCTATTCCCTTTTTTTTTTTTTTTTTTTTTTCCTTTTCTGAAGCAACAGCGTTTCTCAAGTTGCCATTTCTCATTGAACTTTAGCAGCATCCTTGCATCTGCGAATTCCCCATGGCTCTGGTGTGCTCTTGCAGTAATAACAGGCATATTTTTTCCTTGCCGGGAGCACTGAGGCGGCTGATATCAGCCGGGAAACTTTCAGGAAAAAGCTTCTAAGCCAGTATATGTAGGAACGGGGTGCTCCCGTCAATGCCACAAGCCACTGTCTTTTTGAGTGGACTTTTATATGGCGCACGCAAGCGTTGGGTGCAGGAGGAGGCTTTATTGCTTTGTGCAGAACGCGTCTCTCATGAGCAAGTCCACATAGGTGAAATCTCTGCTGGTCCCGACGGGTGTCTCGGTTCACCCGGCGCTAATCCACTCGCGTAGGCTAAGACTCCAGCCTAGTTAGGTTGCTGATATGGTGAGCCCTTCTGTGATCACCAGGAAAGGGGAGAAAAGACCTCACAGGGGCCTGATGAGTGTTTTTCATGTGAAAGCACATTTATATGGAACCTGATCTCTTTTGTATCTGTCCATATATTTCTCCTTTCAGTGGATTTTTAATCTGCAGTGGCATTTTTGCCAAAAATTATGTAAACTCTTTGTTTCCTTCTCTCCTTTGTTTGCCTTTATTTCTTTTAGCCGGTTAAAAAAAAAAAAACTGATGGAAAAAGGGAGAAAGAAAGGGGTCAAGAACAGAGGAGTCTAAAAGCTTTTGAGTCAAAGCAACCACAAAATATAAACTTACTTAAAAGAATCACACAGAGAATCACACACTGTCCTTTGTCTCACTGTAAAGTTAGGGCTTTATATGAGTTTTCTTGTGATTTAGTCATCTGTCATAGAGGAACTAGAATTGCTTAGAGTTTTTGTTTTGGGGAGGTGGTGTTTGTTTATTTTAAACAATAAAAAAAACAACAACCAAACCCTCAAGGCTTGTAATTACGGAGAGGAGGAAAGACATCAAGTACCGGTTCTTGTTGATGTCATGGGTGGAACAGCATGTCTCAGATTTGGAATGGGCCAGCTAATTTTAAACTATTGAGTCGCCACTCAGTCGCTCCGCTGCAGCACGGGACGACCATGAAATAAAAATACCGTGTTGTCTTTACTAAACAAGACGTAGTAGTAGCCTGTGAGAAAGGTGTTTTCTTCTTTGTAGCGAAGAATGTGTTACACGTGCCAGATTTCAACACCGGGGATGTAATTGGTTGAGGTTATGTATTTCTTGGGTTTCTGCTGTAAAAGTATTCACGAGAAGCCACCACTTGTAAGTCGGGAAAAAAATGCATGAATGTAGGCGTTTGTGCCACTATAAAACTACCTTTTTTTTCAGAGATAAGGCAGAGGTAAGCCTACTTTGAAGGCTCTAGTGATAGGAACTTCTTTGGAGACCAAAGCAGGAGGTGGAAATGTGAGGAGAGTGATGTTAGTTTCAAGATGTTTAACCACGCGTACATGTACGAGCTACACACCTTCTCAAACAGTTTATCTTACTCCTCAGGAGCTTACTGTCTAACAGTGGCTCTTGCATCACGCTTTTCCCGTGGTCCAGCTATCAGGGAGTTTTGCTATTTCATTTGTGAATGCTGTGTGCAGTGCTTTTACAAGAACCGTATTTTGTAGCAGAAGTTACAGGATTTCATGTAATAAAACAACAGCGACAGCACTGTGTATAGCCCTTTCCTAACAGGAGATTTCAGAATGTTAAGAAGGCACAATCATTTTATCATTTGAAAAGCTTTATCTTCATATCCTTGTCCCTGTCAGAGGATAAATGATCTAGGAATGAGCATCTTGTGCTTCAAAGTTCAAAGCTCCCACAAGTGTATGAGGTCGTGATCCTTAGTGCTGTCTCATTCATTGAGTTTGATGAAATTATGGGACCGCAGCGGGCTGCACCATTGCCTCATCTAACTGCAGGTCTTGTCCCGAGGCCAACTGCTGAATAACTCCAGAGCTTCTTGACCGAACCGCATGGTCCTCTTGTAGCTCGGTGTTCCTATGGCTGCGGAGTTGGTTGGTTGAGGTACCTCCTCTAAAAGTACCTGGGCAGCAGCAGTCTTTGATAAGAAGAAACGGTTCCGCTGAAGGCAAGAAAGGAAAGATACAGAATTTGGAAATAGCTGCATGTACAAAAGTAAAAGCCCTTACCCAGAAGTTGCTTTTCTGGCTCTTTCTGTGAGCACGTTAAAATCATCTGTATGTAGTGATTTGCCAGTAGGCTCTTAGCCATAGTACGTTTTGTTAGGAAAGACTCTGGGAGTTATAAAATTTTTGTGTTTTCTAAACAATTAATCAGAATAGGAGCAGTCATTATTTCTTTTCTGCTTTTCTTGGGATTGGAGAGGTGAGGAGAGGCTGGCAAACAGTACTCAAACACATCTAAGAAACTCTAAACTGTGCTTTTACAATCAATAGAAGTTGTTTTAAAAATTTCATCCTTCAGTTCCCTGCTTGTTTCCAGTTACTAAATCCCATGAAAAAGGCATATCATTATCTTATCCTCTGCTCCACCATTTTGGATGTTCACAGCCCTTGATAAATTAACAGACTGGTTATTCAGAAAAATAAAATTACATTTCTGCATTGGATTTATGATTATTATGCAAATGTAACTGCCATATTCTGTGCAGAAAACACATTTAAATGCCTGAAAATAGCAATAATCCTGTTCAGGAGCTACTCCAGTTAATATTTTCCTATATAGAAATGAGTATTCATTAATAACTTCTGGATTGTTATTAGGATTGTTTTATTGTAACATGTAATTTGCTTGAACTGACTACGTCTTTCCCAAAATGGTTTTAATTACAGAAATAAATGACAAAGCTTAGTGGAGATGCTTATACAACAGTGCAGTCATTTTCTGTGTGCCAACTGGTAATTCATTCTTAACAGATGGAATTCACCAGTCTGCAAAGAATGAACACGAGGCCTTTGCACTGCTTAAAACTTTACTTAATCTGTCTGATAAAGTACAAACGTGATGTCATACATACTGTTTCTTCCTGGCTTCTGTACTGTTTATCAATTATTCTGTTATAGCTGCAGGAAAAAATAAGAGTTGGTCGTTTTACTGAGGGTGTATTTTGCTATTGGGAGCAATTTTATACGTCAACTAGACATACCACTGTGGGTCAGAATAAAGGTATGGCTCAAAATATTGCCTTTTCTTTACAGGGACGGTGACATTTATCCTTCTTCCTTCTGGGGGTGTGGGCAGTACTGCTGCAGATTATTTTAGCTGCCTTTTTTTTTTTTTTTTTTTTTTTTTGGTTATCATTCTGCCTGACTCTGTTCTTGTAGCTCTTGTTGCCTTTACAAATCGATAGGTATGACCTTCTTTCAAATTCTGATTCAGGATAAAGGCTGGAGATAGCCATAAGATGAAGCCAGGACTTTAGATGCAACCTACCAGGAACAGAAAACCAATATTTTCCTCCTAGTTGACGAGCTGGTTGATTGCAAGTCTCGCCTCTTCCTTGAGACTCACTAACTTTAATGAATAGCAGTAAAAATGTAGCCCAGGAGTAGCTCAAAAAGTAGAGGTACGCTGATTAGGTAGGACATAAAGAAAGGAGGCATCGTCAATACGGAGAAAATGAGGGTATCAAGCTGAATGACCCTGCGGGCTGGGGTAGGGGCAGAGAGATGAATTCATTACTATCAAGTGCAAAATCACATACTTAAGAATAACAAGATAGTCAGCTACAAGTTAATTGCTCATCAGTTAGAAACGAATGAGAAGTAAAAGCATGCAATGTGCTAAATGACAACAGGATGAGTGAGCCGGAGCGTTGTGGCCATGGAAAAGGCAATCGTACTGCTGGCCCCTGTCTGGGGAGAGAGAACTGGCGATGATCCTGTCCTACAAGAGCGAAAAAAGGGTATGCCTACGTCAGCCAGTCACCTCAGCTTTACGTGGAGCTTGCAACACATCTGTACCCTGTATCCACTGGAAATGCGTGTGTCTTTATCCCTGTGTACCTCGAAAAAGCACGATGTTAAGGTAGTTACCGTAGAGCGTAAGAACGGCTGTGAGTTCACATCCTTGCTCATCTGATGTGATCTTGTTCGCATTTCCATCCTCTAAAAGAACGTGGCTTGTTTTAACACAGCAAAACAATGACTAGACAGGAAAATAAATGAACCAGAGAGGGGAGAGGACTATTTATGGTGAAGGATTGAAGTAACATGAGAGAAAACAGAGGAAAACTGTCCACAGATAAACTTAGGTTCGGAATAAAAAGAGCGTATCAAGAGAGCAGTGTTCCAGTAGGACTAAGTCAAAAGTGAACTGGTGTGATCAGTTGATAAAAGGGTCCTGTGCTGGTGATGATAAGGGGCTAGCCCAGTTGAACCAGGAGGTCTCCCCCAGCTCCGCCTTCATGTAGGATCACTCTGGGTGGAAGGGGCTTGGGGAGGTCTCTGGTTGAACCTCTTCTGCTCGGAGGAAATGTTCCCCCTGAGCGGTGGATCCAAATGTGAATCACCAGGCACGGTATCTGGCAAGAAGTAGCCAGAAAAAGCTTAACAAAGGAAATAAATGTTAGGCCGGTAGGCAGGACCTAGAGGTTTTCCAACCAAATTTTGCACTAAGTAAACATCTAAAAATAATGTCATTAATGAAATAAATGGGATCATCAGTTGTGGACTCTAAGGTAAAATAAGTTCAACATGAAAATTATATCCATTCTAAGTACAGTGACTTTTAACTTTTTATTATATATACACAAACATTTGCATCTGTATCCTATATTGCTTTTTTTTTTTTTAAAGTCTGCTTCCATCCTGCCATGTCTTATTCATTTGATTATTTATGCATTGGCTACAGCAATATTCTGTTAAATATTGAAAAGTTTGTGATTTAAACCTGACTGTGATTTGAGCTGTAACTATTTCTTATGGCCTTAAAGGCTTTAAATTTAACATTAGGCTTGGTTTTTTTTATTTTTATTGTTTTAATTTTGTACCAAGACCAAGAAAGGATATACTTAGTTCATTAACAATAAATGAGGAAATAGTGCAGCTATGCTGTCAAGGAAATGAAAGAGCATAGAAAATACATTCAGGACTATTTAATTAATGTTTCACTCTGCATTGTCCTACTTTTTATCCTGTAGTCTTCTTTAAAGCACAGAAAACATTTTTGATAGACAAAGAATAATTATCCTGGTTGCTTTCAATTAAATAAATATACACTTCTAGAATGCCAAATAAAGTTCAATGATATTGTTTAAAAAAAAATATAGAGGGTGGGAGGTCTGAGCAAATGAACTGCCTGGTTTTGTTATCTGTGAATATATTAATATTGTGGCATAAAAGGATATCCCTGCTTCTTTATTATTAGAGTTCAGGTGCTAAATCCACTTCTTCACTGGCGTGGAGAAGGGCGCTCTGATGGAGCCTGGAGAGTACCTGCCTTTGCTGCCCGAGGATGCTGCTGGTCCAGCATAGCTCTGCTGCGGCCTCTCTTCGCGAGGCTTCAGTAGAAAAACCTAAACCTGGTGGGGAGCCCTGAGGGAGGATAACGTACTCCGTCCCTCCCCTTCTTTGTGCAAAAAAACTCTCCTGTGGCCAAGGAGCCCTCCCTGGCGCAGGAGGAGGTGCCACCTCCAGCAGCCAGAGCGAGCCTGACCTCCGGGGCTTAGCTGGGGCAAAGCAGCCACGAATCTTACTGCAAAGAAAAGGAGAAAAACCAGATTTGCATTTCGCTTGTTTTGATTCCACTACTTAAAGCTAATCTCGGGTAGCTTTTTTATTTTCTTGAAAGCGGCTTTGTACTGACTAGCCCTTGGTATTTGTCAAATTCTTTGTTTTCTCTGCTTATTCCCTGCTGGCCTACTCAGAAGCTAGTTAAATTATGAGGATTATTCAGAGCTGCAGTGGATAATAAAATGGTCTATTGATTAGTAGACTTCTAATTACTTGTCTCTTAGCATGAAAGAGAAATAAGAAGATTTGATAGTAAACAAAGCAGAAAACAAATAGGGTGTTTCCAACATGTAGGGGTATACATGCTTGTGCGTGGCCTTGTACAAGAGTATTGTAATTTCCAGTTCATCATCATGAGCTTATTTGACTGCTTACAGAACTGTGACCTGCGCAAGCAGACTGTTTTGACAGATAATCAGCCAAAAATACAAGTCCTTAATTTTTTTTCTGCAATACCCTGCATATGCACTGGAGGCATAACATCATGATGAGCAGTATGTTTTTGATTTTTCATGTCTTGTCGTAATGGAATGAAAGTTATGGCTGATTTGTGTTTTAACTTGGTATGTACCGACAGAAATAAATATATATAGCGTGTCAGTTTTAGCTGGGAAAACCCTGAACACCAGTAAGCAGTGAAACCTTTCGACTTGCATCACGCGCCTCTGTACTGGTTCAACATGTCACATTACCTCTGGTCTTCCCTAAAAACGATGCATAGTCTGCACTCCACCTTCAAACCAGCTTCTCGTCTTAAAGATGCGTGCGAAATTTTTAAGGATGCAGATCTACAAACCTACAAGCCTTGCCTAGGAGGAGAGTAGCGCCGACACCCTCTCCTCCTTCCATCATTGGCAAGGTGATGGCAACGCTGCTCGCGAGAGGACTTCTCACTCGCGCTTGTAGGTGACTGGGCTGCCCAAAGAGGTATGAAAGCAGAGGACAGACTTTGTGATGTTTTGAAAAATAAGGATTGCGATCCTGGCAGAATTGCATTTGATTTCAGAGGGACCAGGGTTTCTCGCAAGCCCTTTAATGCCTCTTCCATGATCCACAAAAGTCTTTCCATGAATTTCTATGGGGTCTGCATGCCTGTCTTTTTTTTTTTCTTTCTAATCTGTTTCTTTAAATGCCATGAACTTCAAACAAAAACCAACTAATACTCCCAACAACAACTCTGTATAGTTCTTGCCCATGGCAAAATGGCTGAGCCAAAGCAATAATTTAATTGAAGTGTGAAAGTCATGTAATTCTCATGAAGTATTCAAATTCCTTTTTTTTTTTTTTTTTTTGTTTTGGTTGGAGTTGTCCAAGTATGAAGGGCTCAGTTTCCAGTTCCATTATGCCCTTCTACAGGATACAAGTTTCTTATTCAGAAATTAAGGAGTTGCCATTGCTTTTAACTTTCCCTGTGGGTTGCTTTGACTGTGGTGTCGTTTGCAGGGCTCTTCTCGTTTGCCTGGCCTTCCATCGTGGTGAAAACCTGGTTTCCTTTTAAACCTGGCTGCTGGGAGAGAGGCGGGGGAGCAGCCCTGTGCTTTGCAGACGCAAGCGGTCTCATCAGCCCGTCAGCCTCCTCCGTCACCCAGGGGTTGATGTCAGAGCGAGATATTCCCTGCTAAACGTGAATTCCTTCGTTAGTTTTGCAGTCTTCCTCTAGGCCTGTAATTAGAGCCCCCCTGATAACCGGCACGCAACCGCAGCCATGAATTAGCTCTTCATGTGAAGGTTTCTCTCTCTCGGTGTTTCCGTCCTTGTCAGCTTACAGGAGGCTCAGCTGCCACTCGAATCCGTTATCCATGTCAATCATCCTTCCCATAAAAACCCAACCTGCAGGCTGGAGGAAGCCCTTAGCATGGCTGCGGTCATGGGAAAACCATCCTATTTGCCCCCAGGGAAGCACTGTGCTTGGGTGAACGGCCAGCATTCCGTTGCGTGTGCTTTTGTGGGTGTCTGTGTAGTTACTCAAGAGCTGCTTTGTTTTTCCACGGAGCATGGAAAAGAGACGTGGCCCAGGCTCTGCTGTTTACCTGACAGAACAGTCAAAACAAGCTTCTGATTAAAGAGGCAGCAGTAGACACCCAGTCTCCGCAGGCTTCTCCGCATTAGGGGATAATGGAAGCGTTTACTAACAGCCAAAGAAATTATTTATTAGGATATGAAACCTTTAATTTAGAAGGAAGGTTTCACGTTCTCGTATACTTTTTTTTTTTTCCCCTTATACTCCCACTCTGCAAAATGTAGCAAGGCCAAAAATTAATGCGTTTGCACATCTATTTCTAAGCTATGTGGGTGTCTCTGAAGAGGTATGGTTTTGAAGGAGAACAAATAACATCCTCACAGCAATCTTCTTTGAACCAACAAGGTTTTAGAAACCCGAAGATCCAGATCAATCACAGCCGGTATATTACATTCTCTGCTCTGTTAGTTTTAGATTTAAACCGTTTTATAAATGTTGAAATTGCAACAAGAACTCCCCAGCTGCTAAAAATGGCTCTGATGGAGCAGGGCAGTCACACCTGGGGACAACAGATTGGAAGCTGACACGTCACCTTTCTTTCTGCTCCCTGAACTGCCTGGTAGGACAGGTTTGTGTCTTATGGCATGCGTTTCATCATCCCGTATACGTTCTGATGTAGGCGGTTGCCCCTGCTGTTCATACAGGAGGCTGACACAAGGGGCTAAAGTCTTTCCTGACCCAGCCAAAGCTGATGAGGGAATCGCTTTGGACCAAATAATTGGTGAAATACACAATCCCATTGAAACATTTAAGCATCGAATGTTGACAAAGGTATGAAAGGGTATAAATAGCTGTATTGTTGACAGAATATCCTCATGTGCAGTTGTTCCCAGTTTATTTATTTGTGCGCACACAGAGGTGCACTATGTACCCAGGAGGAAAGAACACAAAGACTTTTTTTCTTCTTTATTTTGCTCGTTCTTATTTGGGGGAAGACAACGTGATTTCTGACGTGCTGAAGAGCACGGAGTGAAAGGCAGATGTGGGCCTCCGCCTCCTGGTCTCCCCCTTACCCTCCCCCCAGCTTCTGCTTTCACCCATCACAACTCTTTCTCCCCTCCCCTTTGGATCCTGTTGCTGTTCGCAGGAGGAGAAAACCTTTACGCAATTCAGAATTTTGCTTTTTGCCTCAGCTGTGCCGAGCTTGACCCTTTCCCCAGGCTCAGCCGAACGCCGGGGGCTCATCCACCCTTCTGAGCCTCTGGAGATTATTCAAGTTCCTTAATAAACCCAGGGGCTGAACTGACATCCGCTGAAACGAGAATAGCGCCTGTAAAGTTGCTGGGTGTTAGTTTAAAATAACCAATCAAAGAGATCCATTCCGTCGATGTTCTGTGCTCCCTTCGGCCCCCTACAAAAGAAGCAGGTGGGCCCAGGAAAATCCCCCGTGGGGATTTAGGAGTGGTTTATTTAGGATTTTTTGACCTGTACAGAGGTGCGGTCAGTGCAGAAATCAAGGCAGATGATGTCTTTACAAGCCTTTTAGACAGTAGACAGTCAGGTGCAAGTTAAGGCATCCTTAATTCTTCCTAAATGGAAACAGGAGGGCAAAACCCCTTCTCCTAGCCAGCACGGGATAGCAAGGGTGAATACTTTCTGCGTGTCGCACCTGGTATCTTTGTGTAGCTCTAGGGGCGAAATGGATCCTTGTGAATAATTTGACATTGTCATTCTGGATTATTTTTAATTAGCAAAGTGCGGGCATGGTACCTCCAAAATTTCAGAATGCTGCTCTGAGTTTGCCTCGTCTTATCTTGGGGGATTTTTCCACTGAAGGGCATCATACGCTGTTCTATTGTATCTGCTTTTGTAGACAGGATCAGTCTAGGAGCAAAATCTCTTCCTCTTTCTTCTGTAGGTGTTCAGCTTTAAACATGCTTCTACCGCTGTTTAATTTTGCCATTTCGAAAACGCTAAGGTTTGCAGTTGTTTACTTTTAATCATCCTCGGAAAGATTTCAATACAAGTAGCTGACTTCTTCCCTCTCCCTAAATCTGTATCTACGCATCCGCCCATGTAATTTGTCCCCTCCGCCCTAGAGAAAGCAATGAGTACGTATGGCTGTACCAGATAGGTGTGAGCAATCAGGTAGTGTTAATATTTGCAAGGGTAAGAAATGAAATTTATGGAGACAATGGAGACAAAATAAACATGCCCTATATAATTAGCATAATAGCTGCATATCGTCGAGTTTTCCCTGTGTATTATTATGACTGTGTTGATCAACCAGGTGTAGAGGGATCTGGAAAGACCGGGGGGAAAAAAAAAAAGATAGGGAATAATAAGTGGGAGGTAATAAGAAGCAGAGAATGAATATATATGTGTGCCCAGCAGAAAGAGTACATTTCATTTGTTTCTTGGCAGCACAGGCTTTGGGACTAAAGTCTGATGGCAGCTGTTAGTTCCAAACAGGTAGGATTGATCTAAATTATGGTTTCTTGAGAGGGTAATTTCTTCCGACGACAGTTTTTCTGCTTCCATTTGCTTAAAGAAGGAGGAGGATCTTGACCTTTCGAGCAGCGGAAGGCATTTCTCTTAAAGATTTTCATCACTGCCGAGCTTGTTTTGCTACCATCCACGGGAACAGAGGTATCTGCACGCCGGCCTGATGGGCGCCGTTTGGCTGACAGCGTGATGGGAAAGTTCAGACCTCCGGGAAGGAGATTACAGACTTCCTGCCAGAAGGGGATAATTTTGTCACAGGTGCAGAGTACGCCAAGTGTTACAGAGATGACAGAAAGTGTTGACACTGACATTTATTTCCCAGAGTTTGGTAGTGTCGCGGAGTGGAGTCTCGCAGAAGTCTCCAGGGGGAGAGCAAGGAAGGTGTCACGTCGAACGACATCCCGAATGCTGTCCCAGTTCTCCTGTGAAAAGAGTAGTGCTACCCCCTTAATACCAGCTTTCTCTGGATAGGAATGGATTTCCGTATGAGTAATGATGAACTTAAAACCCACTGTAGGCTGCAAATCCATATATGCCTCAAAGTTGTTAAATACGCTTCCCGAGGACAATATTTGGGGGTTTGCATGTGACCGGGTGCCAGTGGAGGCCCACCTGAGCAAGAGAGAGAGATGTGACTCTCAAGCTGAAATGCCAGTTTAATCCCTAAGGACACGCAGAAGGTTATATTTAAAACTCCCCTAACTTTCGCGTTCGTTAAGAGCGTTAGAAGTGGTGGGTAATGTATTTCAGCCCGTGAAGTGGCTATCGAGGACTGGAGCTCTGCGTGCGCTTGGGCGCGTGTATACGCACTTACTGATAAACTCCTGCAAACTGCCGCGTGCTTTTGGCTTTTCATCACGCGAGGCTTAAGCGCGTTATCTGTTCAAGCAGAAATTAAAGTATATAAAAAGTCAAACTCTCACCTCAAACTGCTTCATTTGTGCCTGTCCTTAGGTTGAAGTCTTAAGAACTCCAGGCTTCCACCTCTGTCGTAGATTGTAGGTGCCAATTGTTTTGATAAAATTGTATCGGCAACAGCAACAAAAAAAAGGGGGGCGGGGGGTGTTTTGCTCTTGGGTAGATCTTTTTCCTAGATAAATGACAATAATTTTAACTGCCTGTTCTGTGCAGTAGCGAGGATTTTAATGACGACACGTCTGTACAGTTCCTGCCTAGTTAATGGAATATGCAGCGTATTTAGATTTAAATCAAATGTCAAGTTTGGCTGCTTCTGTTCTCGGTTGTGTATGTTGGACTTCATGTCATTTTTTTTTTGTGTAGGTTTTTCAAGCATAACGCTGTTTCTGCATGTTAGGAACTATATGGATTTGTCTTTGTGGTATTTACCGCAATGTCCCTTGCTGTGAAATATATGCTATGCTACTCATTTCCTATACCTCACTGCATCAACAAGCAAGTTTTTAAGCGATATTGTGTATGTATTTGGCAAAATATATACATTCAGTGAAACTTTCACGTACAGCTTAAGAGTGTGTACTCAAGCAAATTCAGGTTCATCGCTTTTTTGCTTTTAGTGGGGTTTTTTGTGGTATATTTGGCCTCGATTCAAGAAAGCGCTCAGGAATTTACTTAAATGTAAACTCACAACTACTTCAGTGTGCAGTCGGATGCGTTTCTAAGCGCTTTGCCCTGCTAAGCCCGTAACGCTTACAGTGTCATCGCGTCCTTTGGGTAAATCTATCCTAACCAAATTGTCTGTTGTATCTCCCTATCACACCAGACACACGTACAGCTGCGTCTCCCCGAAAAGCAAAAAAAAAACCCCACAACCCTAAACTTGGTTAGCTGGATGGATATTCTCCAACAGAAGGAAATGCGTTACAGGCTGGTTTTTGCTGGGCACCCAGAACCTGTACGTCATACCTTTCTGACCTAGCACGGCTCATAGCGAGCTGCGCTCTGCAGCATTTCTCCCGGCATTTCAAGGCGAGGATTCCCAAACAGCATCCCATCCTCACAGGCATCTGCTCAGCATTTGAGAGGAGTCGGGGATCTGCCATCCGTCCTTTACACCATTGCTGTTATTGCTACGTCAGTCCCCCTGAATAACAACACACGGGACAGATGACAGTCCATTAACGTTAATGGTGCTATTATAGAATCACGCTACCGAAAAATACCGCCTGAAGCAGAATATTATAGATAATTTAGTCCTGTCTTTCAGGAAGGCGCGCGCTGAGGTTAATGAAAGTTTGACTTAGTGAATGTGAAAGGACCCCATCGTTTGGACTACTACATGGTATTTAGTATTCTTGTTTAGATAATTTTCTTAATGAAAACAGGAGTGGTTTTCTTATTCCTTTTGTCCCCCAGATGAACTCCTTTCATTGAGGACATGTGCCCCAACAGGGGTTATTGTCACACAACCCAGGGAAACCAGTGCTGATGCCAGAAGGGCGGTCAGAGCACAGCTGCCAACCATCGGCCTCGCCCTTGCTGTCCTCCACCCTGGTCCCTGAGAAGGGATGGAAAAAAAAGGCTGGAAGGATTGACCATCGCCACCCCCGCAGCAAAGCACCGCACGAGCAACCACGTAGTTATGGTCTGATGGTGTTCTCTGCCATCTTCACAAAGGGAAAAGGTGCGGAGCCAAGATCTTGGGATTTCTAGGGTGCTCCTCAGAGGGCCAGGAGCTGCTCTGAGTGGAAACGCGGAGAGATTTACAACCGTGGGACCTTATCAGAATATAATGTCCAGGTCCAGGGGACCCTTTAATTTTACTGGCCCACACTAGATGAAAGCAAACTTAGTAAATATGTGTGGAACAAGTGAGTATAGTGCTTTCTGTGCCATCCGCTTGCATGTTATCTTGAAGGTTGCCAGTCTCAGGGTTACGAGTCAGGTGCTGCCACCAGGCAGGTGTAAAGAGACTCAGGGCAATGACTTTTCTCTAATTAGCGCCACGTAGCACAGACAGACAGACTTTAACAAACAGTAACGCCACTTCTAATGAGCCATGCGGTGTTTCTTTTATTGACTGAATCACAGCCAAACGCAGACAGCACCCATGTCCAGCAAGCAGCCTTGCTGGTATCTAGCTGGGTTGTTGTTCTTCAGTTCATCGGGGAAAGACACCTGCGGACACCTATTACACACGCTTATAATTTAATAACCGAATATTAAAAATCTAGGCACTACTATGCAAGTCTACCGAATATACTGAGCCACACATCCTAGGGCTGAACCCGGCTGTGTGTTTAGAGAGAGACATTTCTCATCCAGAGAAGATCTTCATTAATCCCTTTCAACTTATTTTCCGTCTTGAAGTATACCAAGACATAGCATTAGCTTTGTTGTACCGCCGCGTGATTTGGCCATTACCGGTAACGTTCGTGCAGATTTTTGGTTTGTCAAATGGGTGTTGCGAGTTCAAAATGCCTTTAGAAACAGGCAACACGCGCTGGTACTGGAAGGGATGCGAGAGGGGCAAAGCGCGTCAGGGCAACCTCATCGTCTCTGAGGTCCTGTGGGGGGAACGGCAAAGTTCATTTCACCCGACTTTTTCGTATTTCACTTTTCTTCTTTCTGAGCGTAGACACCCATAGTGCAAACCAGCTTTGGGGCCTTCTGGAAAAGCCCTACAGGAGAGCAAAGGGGTCGCTTGGTAACTTTTAACTCTTGCAACTGTCGGGATTTACTGTGGGGGGAAGGGCAAAGTTCATTTCACCCGACTTTTTTGTATCTCACTTATCTTTTTCCTGAGCGTAGACACCCATAGTTCAAAGCAGCTTGGGGGGCTTCTGGAAAAGCCCTACAGGAGAGCAAACTGGGCGCTTGGCAACGTTTAACTCTTGCAACTACTGGGATTCACTAAAACTGTTCAGGAAAAAAAAAAAGGAAGGGGGGGAATTCTCACTACGGCAAAGAAAATGTTATTGTTTTAAAAGGCGTCTGTTGAACAGACATCATGGTTGAAGGTTTTTTGGGTTTGTTGAGTAGCTTGCCCACAGAGTTTTCTCTGGTTGCTTGCTTTGCGGCGGTTGCTCCCAGCCCCGCGCTCACCTTGTGGCACTGGGGAACTGCTCTGGTTCTGGCCGGTGATGGATGCTGACAGATGTGTGTCACAGACAGGGGTTCTGTATGGCAGCCCAGACGTGCGGTGCCGTGTCACCTCCTGCGCCAGGCTGTGTGGGGAGAAACTGAAATCATGGAATGGGTCGGGTTGGAAGGGACCTTACAGATCATGTAGTTCCAACCCCCCTGCCATGGGCAGGGACACCTCCCACCAGACCAGGCTGCTCAAAGCCCCATCCAGCCTGGCCTTGAACACTTCCAGGGATGGGGCATCTACAACTTCCCTGGGCAACCTGTTCTACTGCCTCACCACCCTCACAGTAAAGAATTTATTCCTAATATCTAATCTATATCTAACATCTTTCAGTTTAAAACCATTACGCCTTGTCCTATCGCTACACTCCCTGATGAAGAGTCCCTCCCCATCTCTCCTGTAGGCCCCCTTCAGGTACTGGAAGGGGCTATAAGTTCTCCCGGGAGCCTTCTCGTCTCCAGGCTGAAATGAGGGGAGAACGCTTTTTTTTTTTTTTTTTTTTTTTTTTTTTTTTGGGGGGGTTTGTGGCTTTTATCAATCGCACCTCAACTTTTAAGACGTTAGGTGACGGTCCCGCGGTGTCATGCGTTGATGTCTCACACACACACACACACACACGCACACACAGAGTCACCCCCCTCCGCTCCTTCTCGGAGCCGCTGGAGAGATAAAACCGCCCCCCCCCCCGCGATAGTTGTAGGGGGACCCGCGCTCCCTCCTTCCCTCTTTCTCTCTCTCTCCCCACCGCGGCGGGCGGGGGGACGAAAGGTGGGCGGCGCCCGCCGCGTTCCGCACCGCAGCGCGGGATCCGGCGGAGGTTGCGCGGCGTTACGCGCCGCCCCGCCCCGCCCCGCCCGGCCGGGCGCGGCCATTGGCGTGTCGGTGGGCGCCGTCTCCCTCCGCCGCCGCCGCCCGAGCGCCGGGCACTGATAGGCCGGGCTGATGCGCAGGCAATTTATCATCCTCCTCTCCCGCGGAGGCAGGCAGCGCGGCTGTCACCAGTATTGATTTCAGAGGATGGACTAAATTTCCTAGGATTTCCATTAAGAATTAAGGAAGGGAGGAAGGGAGGGGGAGGAGGAGAAGGAAGGCGGAGAGGGGGGGGGGGAGCGGAAAAAGGAGAGGGGATTAAAAGGGAAAGAAAAAAAAAAAAAAAAAAAAAAAGCGCTATAAGCACGCAGGGTAGCCAGGCAGACATGGATATGAGATGGCACTGTGAAAACTCTCAGGTAGCTTCTTCTCTCACAGCCGGGGATGCAGAGCACAGGCGAAGCGCTGCAGCATGCAGGGTTTAAGATACCATTAGGCTGACGGCAAGGAGGAGAAAGAAAAAAAAAAAAAAAAAAAAAATGGGGGGGGGGCAAAAAAAAAAAAAAAAGGCATTTGCACCGATTACTGAAAATGACTTTTTTTTTTTTTTTTTTTTTAAATTAGAATATGTCTCCTTGGAGATTGCATGTCATTAATACTAAGATAAATTTCTGCACGATATCTATTTTAAAGACAAAAGCTTTTAAATTGTTTTCTTCTTCTTCTTTTTTTTTTTTTTTTTTTTCTGCTCCAAGAAAATAACGCTTTGGTACCCAGAGCATGGATGCTTCTGTTTTTTCTCTTCTGCTTTTTTAAACCATAGAAATGGTTTTTAGCATGTTTGCTACAAACGAGTATAAAGGAAAGGAAAATTGAGAAGAATCAAATAAAAGCATGAATAAAACCTGCTTCAAATAGTTGCCAGGCTGCTTTCTTTTTAAAAAATGTAGCAATTATTTTGGCTTAAAGGATGCTTAAACCCTGACCATGCATGCTTTTCATTTTGGCTCAGAATATGCGTGTATGTGTGTGTGTACGTATGTGTGTATTTGTTTTGATTTGATATTTTTTCAGTGAACGTTTGCACAACTGGAATTCCTGTGAGTTATATGCATGTTTTGATAAGAAAAATTGCATACAAATGAATGTCTGTATCTGATTGACTAATATTTCATGATATATAATGCAAAGTAGCTTCATTTTTAAATGGGTTCCTTCTAATCTTTTGGGGGAGGGTAAATCGCTGCATGTTTATAACAATGAAAGTGTTTTGTCTATTTTTTTAAAGGTTGATTGTTTATATGCTCGTTTCTAACGCTGAAGAGTAAAGGGGGTTTCATTTATTGATTGATTGATTGATTGATAAATAACAAACCTCCAAGGGATGCAATTTAAAGAGCATTGGTTACAAAGCTTTCTGTATTACCTGAAAACAAGCAGCAAGGTGTGCGTGTGTGTGTGGGGGAGAGAGCGTTCAGCTCCTTTGGGGAGGAGTGTGATCTTTTCTCGCTCCGTATTCTCCCCAAGAACAGTTAAAATGCCGTGGCACTATCGCGCCTATGTGCACCATGGGAATTCTGCTGGCAAAAGCAGGGCTGGCACCAGCTGGGACGGGTGTATCGCGATAGTGAGCAAAGACGAAGGTGTGGACGAGGGTTGCCAAAAGAGGCTTTTAGAGAGAGGAAGCATCAGCTTTTATCTGTACATAAATGTCTGGTTTTCCCTTCATTACACAGAAAGTAAAGGGAAAGAGCTTTTCTGGTACGTTGTTTTCTTCCAAATGAACCAGAGGATAACAAAGTGGGGGAGATGGTTGGTCAGATTTATCCTGGTTTACAGGTTGCAGCCAGGGTGTTGAGGGGAATTACGGTTTTGGGGACTTTTTTCATGGTTGTGAAAAGGTTACCTGCTGAATTGGAGCCAAGCTACCTTAATTTCTTTCTTTTATTGCAGTTGTAGGGCTGAGGATCGAAGCTTTGTACCTTTGGTGCATTGGGTATATTGTGTCACTGTTTGCATTTGTTAGCTGGGCTTCCTCAAAGTTCTGCTGTTAAGCCTTTATTTCTCGTGTATGCATTTAAATCTCTTAACATGCAATTCTATAAAGCAGCTCTGCTTTTATTGCCCTGGGCTAATCCATACCTGGTTTTGCTCTTCCCGTAGCACCTTTACCCCTCCAAAAAAATATTTTGGGTGGTGGTGAAGAGTTTTTCCTTGCCAAATGGTTTTGGCCTGGTGGTATCTTAGGCCGCTTTTCAAGTTCAGGCTGAAAACTTTGTGAATTGGGTTTGTCGTTCCCGACTCTGGTTCTAATACTCTTCCACATCACCTAGGCATCATATATAATTTGCCACAGCTGACAGCATCTACTTAGAAGAAGCTTAGGGCTGAGCCAGAGTGGAAACTGAACTGCCTCTCGACTCCCTAATATTAGTGATCCTTCCAGGTCAGCACAGGAGGAATTGCTAGGGCAGCCTGAGGAATTGTCCATTAAACCTGCCTAGATGGGAGCTCACCTGTGGAGAGATGCGTCCAGACAACGTCTACAGATTGAATTCCATTTGCTTAACGTAAGGTCTGCTAGAGTTAGGAACACCTCAGATGCCAACGTGTCATCTCAAGTTCAATATTAAGTGATTTTTCTGGTATTTTAAGATTGATTATAAGTAAGGCTAGGCAGATGTGCCTTAGATTTGTCTGGAAAAAGAAGTACACACTAAAATTTGGTTGGTGGTTATATCTTGAAGGGCAAGCTTGTATTTCCGTAAAGGTATAGGCTGATCTAAAACCTTGTGGCATAAAGCAAGAGAAGGAAAGTTCATGTTGTCCGTGTTCTTTAGTCCTTGAGGTATCTGCGCATTTAAAATACCTCATTAATCAGTCAAAGTTTGTATACAGCAGGGCAACCTGATGAGGTGGGCAGCTGGACCTCTAAATCCAAAATCAATATTCAACAGGAATTCAGAGGAGACAAACAGCCTAAGGACAATGTTTAAAAACTCAACTGCACTTTATGTCTTGGAGTAATGCTGATTTAGCAAGAAATCCCAGTCACGGTGCGGGAGGATTTATTTTTTGACCTTGTGCATTGGAGATGACACAGAAAGTTAAGAGTTGTCAGCACGGCTTTGCTGCGAGGAGGAAACGCAGAGGAGGTTCAGCCATCTCCTCCTGCCCTTATGAAAGGTACCCGCGTGGAGTGCCAAAGAACACAGGTGCACAGAAAAGACTAAAATACTGATGCTTCAAAATAAAAATCATGTTCTTTTGAACTTGCTTTTTTGCCAGGTAGATGATTTAACGAATACACAGTCATGGGGGTAGTGTGGTGACACAGGTGAGGGAATGATCTAACCCGCTGCCATCCAAATGGGAGATATCTTCTAGGAGACCTTGGACTACTACCTGTTCATCTGTCCTGTCTCTTCACAGCTACTGAAAATCATGGTGGTTGGTTTTTTTTTTTTTTCAGTGGCCACGTAAACTGTAGCAGCTCCACGTTGTAAAAGGATTTCTCGCTCTGCTGACACCCTTCTGCCTTGGGTCACCCATTGCCACTGCTTAGAGCAGTCGTTTCCTCTCCTTAGAGCTCTTCATGTCTTCCCGCTGCCAGAGACGGGGTTGGGTTGGGTTGGGTGTATCTAAAGAAGTCATCAAGGCAAATAGTTGAAGAAAATACCAAATTCAGTCTTAGCCAAGGTGAAGCCTGACAGTTGGAACTTGTTGATAAACCGTGAATGGTTTTCATAACTTTTTAGTTGACTTTTTCAACAGCTTGAAATGTTTGATCGTTATTTTTAGTTGTCTATATTAATATCAAGTTTAGTCATTCTGGTTTTTTCGATGTTACGAATGAGCAAAGCTTTTTTGAGCGACTGATCAGCTTTTCTGACACAAAACATAATTTTACGCTTGTTTTGCACGGTCAACCAGTAGTAACTTTGGAGTTCTGGCTCACTTGTTCTCTCTTTGTTTTTAAATTTCTGACATGTTTTTTTCAATCCATAGGGTATTTTGTCCTGCTCTGCACGCTGCAGATCCAGAAAGAGTCTGACAAAAGCATGAGAGGTTGCTCTCATGGAGTAGCTCGAATGATTGCGGTATTTTGCTATGCTTTTCCGCATTGCCTCTCTCTTTTTATCGTTGTCTACGTTTGAATTGTACTTTCTTTTTCCCTGTGGGACTCGGAATTAGATTTAGCTATATAGCCACACATAGTTAAGTAGGGCTAATCCTTTTTTTTTTTTTTCTCAGAACATAGCTTGCAATCCCTTTTGAGTGAAACTTCAGGTAATACCTTCAGTCTAAGTACCGTATCGAGATGAGACAGAGCAGGGGCCAAGGGTGAAACTTACAGTCAATGGCTTTTTGAAAGGGTGGGGAGTGACTGTACATCAACAGGCAGCCAACGAAAACCCTTGCAATTACTCATCCATAGTTCCTCCAAAGAAATACCTGTGGGGACTGTTTCTGAGCAGCTCCTGTGCCGTGGTTGGTTGGTTTTTGATGGGCCGCTGCAAAGGAGGTCAAATTATTGTTCTGTGCTCATACCTCCAGATTGCTACTAGCAAGAAATACTGCCTTCCCCCCACCCCTCCCCCGCCCACTAATGCATTTGACTGCTTAAGGGTTAAAAATGCATACAACCTTTAAAAAAAAAAAAAAAAAAGTGGAAAGGCCTGGGATTAGAAAGTATGTTTTCTATGTGCAGGAAATCTGGGCATTGTGGAGACACAGGTTAGTCTTGTGCAGCAGCATGGGTGGGTTTTCAAAAATGGTAGATTTAAGGAGAAATTGTGCCAGCGTTAAGGTGAATGGAAGTTTTGACGTTGACTTTAATGTCATTGACGTGTTATCCCCGGCAGAAGTCTGAATAGCAGAGAGTATGAAGTCCAAGTAGGTAAGGAGGTATGGATTGATTTCTAAACCTAGCTATCTCTTGGTTGATTGTTGCTAAAGGTATATCAGAAGTGAAGTGGAAAATGAGGAAGATGGTATTTTCACCAAAATGGTTCATTTTGCATTCCATCTCATGAACTAAATGATTACTTGCCAGCGGAGAGCTGGGAAGCTTTCAGGTTCTAAGGCATTTCTCACGCTGATAGTCTGTAACATCCAGGACCTCGGAACACCTTCTGGTGTGAGTCTGGCTGTATGTTTTTGGCGTAAATCCAGAAATGAATATAGTAAACTGTGGGCTTTAGCACAGAGTAAATTGCATTTCTTGGTCACAGTAATGTTAGTGCCTTGTTCACTGGTTTCTCTGAATTGGCTGTGGTATGGCTGCAAACCAATAAGAACTAAACTACATGAAGTAAAGACTTAAAGTATTTTCTTGAAGTTTCCACAAGTTTTATATTTGTTTTTTTTTCTTTCTTGTAGTTCTTCTGATTTCTCTTATTCCCCTTCCAGTCTATTTTCAAAACTCCCTTGCTGGATCACTCTCGTTGTGAAGGCAACACCATCATGTGTGCGGTTGTTAGATTATTCCATACTGGAGGCTGGGGGAGATGCTTTGCTCTTCTGTGTTGTTGCTCAGTGCTGCTTCAGCTTGGTCGTTCAGGGCTTTTGTTGGATTTTCAAAATGTGTCTGTGAGGCTGTTTGAACCGCTAACCAGAACCAGTAAGTTAGCAAAGTTGGTGAGCAAGTTCAGCGTCAGGAAAAGGGTGGTGGGGTCCAGGGCCGTGTGTCTGCACTATGACCACTACCAATTTTTACAGCTCCCTCAAAGCAGAACGTACACATGGGCACAGCTGCATTGAAGAGGTGGAGAATGGCTTTTGGTTTTCACCTGGTTTATCTTGCATGAGCAAAGGGTCTTTAAGAAATGGGAAGCCCACAGAGTACGTAGAAAATGAGCAAATGTACGTTATTTGTGTAGAGTATATTGTAACAGTAGAAGCAAAAATGAAGTTGATGTGGCCCTTAGGAGTAAAGCATGTTTTTGAGTTCCTCATTTGCTTGGCAACGGGGATATGACAGCGAATGAAAAGTCACAATTTTACTTTACATGTAACACAGGTACATTAGATACTGATATTCAAATGTCAGTAATGCACCAAAGATGGGGGGAGCTGAGGACAAAGAGCAAACCTCCGTCGGGTTTCAGAGCAGCGAGGTGGCAGCGAGGAGTGGGTGGGAGACCACTCAGCCAAAATCACAGCAGGCCAGTAAAAAAAAAAAACAAACCCTCCGGTAAGCTCCACTCCCAAATGCAAATATGTTCTGTGAGGTTGAGGTCAACGTCAGGCGCCGTTTCCTGGGCAAGCTGGCTTCCCCCGGCCCCTGCCAGCTTCACGGCGGTTTGCAAAGCCAAGCTAAAAATGTAGCTTGTGATTTGATAGAGGATGTCCATCTGCACTGAACAGCCTGAGCAGCCCCGGGCCCTCGCCAACAACTGCGTCTGCGGAACTGCCGCGTCCCACGTGAACTGCGGCGGCCGATTTCAGCACACGTTGCATCCGCGCCAGAAATAGCTCTCCTCTCCTCCTAGGCATAAAGGGCACAGTGCTAGGGCGCTGCACCCTTGCGCGTCTTCACGCTCAGCCCTGCGAAACACAGTTTGCATCCTTTAAGTGGGTTTAAACTCAGCCTGGCCCAGGGAGGGATCTCCACAGGGGTCCCCTGGCACGTTCAGCGCGTGTTGGATTCTGGTCACCTTGTTCGGTTTTCGTTAGGAAGAGACTTTACAGGAGAGCCTTTCTGTTACTCCTCTTTTTATTTATTGAAATTATTCTAGCTAACTTAACAGACAGTAAGAGATTTCAGCTAACTCTCGCAGGGGTCAGGGCACACGAAAGGGCCAAGAGAGAATCAGTGTAATTTGTTCCTTTGTGCCTGTATCTTAAGTGCTAAATTGCCAGTTGCACGATTTTTGCCTAGAGGCATAACAAAGCAAGACCCCACGCTTTTCCATAAACTGCACTGGCAATTGTCGTCTTTACCAGCCCTAACCCTTCCCTTTGCAGCTTTACCTGTGCAGAAAATTTCTATCGCTACATAATTCCCCTTTCTGCTGGGGATACCTAGGGAATAACATAAGCAAAGTGGTAGGGGAGACATCTGAAAAGGCTGCAAAGGCGACCTTTGCAAAATACTCCTTCAGGGTTACTGGTGATGATGTGTGAGGCAGAAAGGATACAGATTGACATTCAAATCTCACTGGTTTTGTGCAGCAGACGGTTACAAAGGAAATAATAGCAACTTTTAAACCCATAGGAGTACATCTGTCACTTTGTCTAATCTCTGTTTTCTGGCAGTCTAAAATAGGCGACTGAGATGGTCAACCTAGTCCTGAAAAAGTCTGAGACAATTTTCTTGCGTCCAAACTGTCCGTAATATCTGTTCCCCATTGCTATATAGCTGGTTTATCAGAACCAGGAGAGAGAGCAGCAGCTTTTATGACAGCGGGATCCTTCTTCCAGTGTGCAGCCGCTGCGGGATGAGGGACTCTGGCTGCTGATCCGTGACCCCTGCTCCTGCCTTGCGTCGTGCCGAGACGGACTTGACTGCTCTAGTAGACTTTGTGTTATTCTTTTTATAGCCAGGTATCCAGATGGCTTCAGGGATTAGTGTCAGCTTTTCAACGGCAGGTATTGTTGTACATGGAAATAAAGCAACTGAAAGTAACCTGGGTAAATGATCTAAAAGTACAGTGGGAAGCGACTAATTCCCATTCAAAGCCTACCTCGGCTGTAATTCGTTTCATTTCCAAGAGGAGGTTCTCATTTACTTGTGATTAATTAGACAGAACCGTCTGAGATTACTCAATAATAAGATGACCCTGGAAAATAACATTATTCCCCTTGAATGAACTATAAGTAGCTTCAGTTGTTTATCAGACGTGACATACGCCTGTACTACTGATGAGCTGTAGAGAGCAAAACGGAAAGATACATTGCCTTACCCGTGTTGATACCTGGAGTAAGAACAGCTGAAGCTGTGAAAAAGGTTGATTAAACAATGTTCTCTCACAATGTGGAGTCCAGCATTGTTCAGAGCCTGACTAGAGCCTGCATCTCTTTTAGCCCAGCACATCCAGATGGGCGAGGGCTCGGTGGTGTGGGTCCTGGGCTTTCTGGACCCGTTTCCTTGCCAAATCAGTGTGTGAGTGCAGAATTACCTCTATTTCTAGCTTGAACGTAGAAATTCCCGTTCCTTCATCTGTTTCTGGGAACTTTGCGTTCCTCATTCGTTCATGAATATGCCAGGTAATTTTTAGGTTTTAACTGGGTTTTGAGGATCCAAGCAAGAATTGGGCAAAACAGTTATTAATCACATGATTCTGGCATTATGTTTTGGAGAAAGTTCTCCATTTATTTCTCCATACTTTGGAGAAAGTTTGTGTGACTGTTTAACTAACTCGCATTCAATTCACAGTGAGCTTTGCAAACTGTCTTTGATTTCATGTGGTCTTATACTAAAACTTCAGTCATTTTCAGATCTGGAAAATAAATCTTTTCCCATGAATATTCTCTATTGGTCTTTTTCTCCAGTACCAGTGTCCCAGAACAGAACATCAGTCTAATAGAGGGCATTAAGAATGACAAATAAATTGTTTCTTGAGTTGAAATTATCCTGAGCATTGAAGTTGTCAATTTAATAATTAAATGTGTTAGGAAATGTGTACTCATGCTATTTCTTGCATTTTCCAGCTGCTGTCTGAGTTATTACCCAGATTCCATGTTTTGCATATATGCGTATGACCTGAAATAGGTCAATGATTCAGGAAGCTACTTCTTTGAGTTTGGGTGGACTTCTTCTTCCAGGGATAGTTTCTTAATTTGGAGGTGGCATTTCTTCCTCCTGTGAATGGTTTTGCACGGATGTATGCTCAATTGCATTGATGCTAGTAACTGGGAGGGGGGAGGATATTCTCGGAAGAAAGGAAAGGCAGGAATATCCTGTGACCCTTGCAAAATAACCGCGAGTGGGAGTTAAGGAAACTACTACATGTTCTATATATGCTGAGTTTTGTCTGCAAGTGCCCTCAGAAGGTGGTCCTGCAAGTTAGGCACTGCCACCAAATATGGTCCTCAGACCTGTGGCGATTAGTGAGGTCAGCAGACAAAAAAAGTAGATTTTTTTTTTTTTTTTTTCTTCTTTGTAAATTCACGTAGGCCTAATGGAAATGTTACTAACTGCGTAAGTTGCTGGATCTGATTTCCGTGTGAGCTGTTCTGGCTCTGAAATACTGGAAAGGATGCTCCGGTCAGCAGGTGCTCTCAGTCTCCAAAAAAAGAAGAGGAATTTCAGCAGGGAACACTACCGTAGCACATGGACAGGGGTGGCATCGGCGATCAAACCGCCAATGCTCCTCCTCGTGCTGGTGGCCTGATTTTGGGCTGTAAGCGTGGGGTGTGTGCCCAATCCACGATCTCTCCGGCTGAAGGAGCCGGCCAGGTCTGGATGCTGAACTGAGAAAAACGCTGGCTTCATTCCAAGGATCTTTAATTTTATTAGATTGTCTATACGAAGCAGGTGGCTGACTGACTACCAGATACATTTTAAGAGTTGAGATTGTAGTCTTTATCAGGGAAGTTTTGTTTATCTTGCACTGCAGAGGTCAAATCAGGGGAAGCAGTGGCGCTCTCCTTACCGTCAATTTCATGCCAATTAAAAATCTCAAAATAAGAATCTTGTAACTGTCTCTGCCGCTCTTGGCAGTGCAGTCTCCTTTTTGTTTTTTAACTTCATTTACAGTGGAAGACTGAGTATTATACCCAGATGTCAGAACCAGCACCCCCCTGAAATAACTGGGAGCATTACTTTCTTCTCAATACCTGTTATTTCTCGCCGGCTCAAAAGTCATCAGGGCATCATTGCGTCTGTCCCCACTCCATAGCTGCCCCTCTGGAACTGCACGCTGGGCCGGTAGCTCACATGCAGTAGTCCCACTTAGAGCCACGTCGGTACGAAGGGGAAGGGATGTCAGTGCAAGAGCCTACCTTCAGTGTATTTTTAAAACCAAGCAGCCAATACGCTATAACCATCCGCCTGCCACCAGGATCTTGCAAGCCTGCCGGCTTTGATTCCTGCCTTTGCCACGCCATCCCCCTGAAGAAGCCACCCTTCCCAAGGTCACACACCAGCGTGCTTTTGTGCTCAGCAAATGGATGAAGGGTTATTCAGAACAACAAAGTGAAAAGTCTCTGAAAGGATTCATCCCTCAGCAGGTACTTCGAATCTTGCATGCAGCCCTGGGCTACAGCCGGGGAAGTGACAGAGAGTTATAAATGAGCCTTGTGGGGACAGCTAATTGGCAGCTTCTCCTTCGAAACGAGACCCTTTTGTGCAGTGAGCGTGTGTGTGCCTATTTTCATACTTGGGCAGAGTTGTAAAAATATTTGATATGTAATCTCCCGTTTTTTCTGCAGTGATTCAGCTTATGTATTTGAGAATGATCATAGGTAGCTCTCAGCCCCGATACAAAGGGAAAAGATTGTATTTGAGTAGTCTGATTTCAGGCAGAGAATCTTCTTTGGGCAGACACGCTACCCCTGACTTGAGGATGTTGATGCCATCCTCAAGAGCACTTCGTAACACAGAGTAGTAAACACTGGTTGACATCTTGGAGGTGGTGGAAGAGAGGATTAAATACATTGCAAAAAGTTAAAATATTTCTTATGTGAGTCAGTGATTGGGAAACCAGTCTTGAAACTTCCTGTAGCCCCTTTAAAAAAAAAAAAAAAAAAACAACCTAAGAAGAGTAGGGCATCTTAACTTTCCAGAAAGAGAAAACAAATCTCTTCAGAGACTTTACAGTTTATCCTTGTGGTATTCTGAGGCACGAGGAGGGTACCCGAATACCACTGCCAAAGAAGCAAGAGTAACACACGAGTGCAGAGAGAGAGGATTTGGGCTGCAGCAGGCAACAGGGAAATTTTATTTCCTTCTTATTCCACATTTATGGAAACTTCAGTTCCAGCAAGCCCTGAATGCAGGTAGATGCAGGCAGGCTTTGACCCCATGGATTACAGCCCACATTTCTTTACGATTACTGTCCATCTCCCTATCACAGTGAGATTTACTAAAATGCAGGATTAAACAGAGAAGCAGTTGATAGCAACCTGGAAAAGTACAGGAGTTGTGTTTGTCCCCAGGAAGGACTGTAGTGATGCTGGAGAAGGCTGTTAAATACTGTTTGTGTCTTCCCATAACCGTAACAAGAAAGAACATAAGCAGGTGTGGATTGGGCTGGTTTCGGGAGGAGGGAAAGCAGCCCGAAAAAGCTGGTAAGGAGCTGAATATGCAGTTGGTTGATGCCAAAGTTCACCAGAGAAGTCAGAGGCAGGACAGGGTGGGATCATTTCAGCTGATGTCCCCATCCCTGGAGGTGTTCAAGGCCAGGCTGGATGGGGCTTTGAGCAGCCTGGTCTAGTGGGAGGTGTCCCTGCCCATGGCAGGGGGTTGGAACTAGGTGATCTTTAAGGTCCCTTCCAACCGGAACCATTCTGTGATTCTGTGTTCACAGTACTTCTGGCATTTATCTGTCAGCTGCTGTTGGGCTGCTGAAAGCAATCAGAAAAGTTGCCTGATGGGGTATTTCCCAAAAGGGAAGTCTCCTGTCTGTGAATAAATGGGCAGCAGCAGAGGCCAGCTTGCTGTCACAGCTGAGCGTGGAAAAGCGTGAGGAATATCAAGCTCAAAATAAAGCAACTGAGATCCAAAGTTTCCAATGTCAAGAGGTCCGTTCAACTAGAGAACTGAAATGATGCCGTTCGTTAAAAGTGGTTTCTTATATCTGTACATGTATTTCAACCAGCCTTTAGAAGATGCATTAGAAACCGCTGTCTGTGGCTTCTGAGATCCATCAATAAACGTAAGGCATTGGGGGAGAGAGAATGTGTGGGTTTTTAAATGAAGTCAGGTTTTAGCTAGGTTTTTGCCAGGTTTAATAACATTAAGGCAGGCAAGTCTAGCTCAAGACACAAATTTTGAACAAAAACTCATAGTGGTTCATTCAGCCACACAGGAACTTCCTCATAGTTACCTAAGCTGAAAACATAAGACTTTCTGGGTCGGAAAGTCCAGTCGGTTTCTGATGTTCTCCTTCAGGCATTGCAGTTTTAGATGGACTTTTCTATCAGTAGATATGTATTAGAAGTCTTTAGGCAGGAAAAAAATGCCAAGCGCTGCTCATTTGGCTCTTTAAATTAGTTGTTTAGGAATGCTGAAGAGTGAACATATTTTTCTGTTTTATTTTTCTACCATTTCACCAGGCATTGTTTTAATATAGCAAGACCCGAACAAGTTACAAGTACAAAACATAAGCATAAACATAGTTATATACCATAATGAGGACTTGCATTACTAGTTACTGACAGAGCATAAGGTAGGTTCTTGTTATTGAACATTTTTCAGATGCTTCTTTCCTGACACCAACAATTTTCAAGTCGCTGATGCCTTCTTCAGTGTTGGTGTTTTTTAAAAGTCATCATTATTTTGTGTTTATTATAATAACGATAGTAAAACATTTTGGGGGGGTAACAAAGGCTACATCGTATGTCCTGGTTCTCCATATGTGTGTTTCAAAATGTTGACAGAGAATGCTTGACCCTGACAATGTCTCATGACCGCTGGGGTGGCCTTTCACAGCCATCCTTAAGGAAGACATTCATTATCCGAGAAATATTTCTGTACGAGAACTGCGTCATTATGTAGAATAACCACGTTTTCTACTGAAGTGACCTGTTACCACCAGTCCATGTATTTTAGAAGATATCTCAGTAATAGTGGAACAACTGACCAAATAATCCTAATCCAGGGCCTCCTCTCGTAGTGATCTGAATTTCTGCAGAACCTGTTGAGGATGTAGAGGCTGGTAGATCTGTTGGTCTCTGCCCAAGCAAAATTCTCTCTGGCAGCAGTGGGACTAAGGCCTAGTAAGACCTAAAGACACAGTTAGTGGAATTACACCAGAGGAATTCATCCTTGCCTCTGAAAACTTCTACTGAAGTCCAGCTGACAATATGGGAGGGCAGCAGAAGTAGGAGATGAATTTAAAGAGCAATTAGGGGAAGAGTTTGCTTTTAAAGCAATTCTGGCTTTTTGCTGTTTGATTTTTGAAATTATTTTAGTTGTCTTTCATTTAAGAATGTTGAACCTTGAATGAAAATGAGAAATTAGATGCTGCTGTTAGAGGGGAAATTGCACGCGTTACAAAGAGCAGACTCGGATGCAGGAGTTGGTGCACAATGTTGAAGCCACTTTTGTCTTTCAAGGAGTTGATTAAAGTGCTTCTTGCCTTTGTGAACATCTATACGTTTTACATGATAGTACAAAATATTCCTTCATCTCCTTTCTTTTTTAAATATCCTTGTGCTTTAATATCTGTCCTGTGATGTACAGCAAAAGTGGTGCAGGTCCAGCATAAGCATTCCTGTTTGTCATGGTTAACATCCATAATCTCTTCAGTGCCCTCTCTTCAGGTTTGGCTGTAGGCGTTGGCACTTCTGAAGCTTCACTGGATTTTTTTGGGAGAGGAAAAAATGAAAAAATAATTAAAAAAAAAAAACCAAAACAACAAAACGAAAGGTCCTGTTTTACATAAATGTCTTTCTGCTTTGGCTTTCCACAGTATAAATTATGGCATGAAATATTAATTTGTTTCAAGGTATGGTTCAGTAGCTTATTTGCTTAACTCCTGTCGTATTTTAATGAAAATCCAATTTGATTTTGACAGGTTAGGGTTGTACTTTTAAAGGCAAAGTGGCAGATTTGTAGATAGTGATTCCTTGAAGAGTGATTATAGGGACAGTTGCGTATATAATTACTGCATTATATGTACGTTACCAGTGTTACATGACATTAAAATAAGTCATTAATCCATATTCTTATTATCCCCAGTAGCTAAAAAAAAAACAGGGAATGAAAAAGGTAGACCATCCACCATGAGAAATAGAATGGGTCCTCCAAGGAGGTCCTGATTGCTTGAGAAAAGGAGGCACCACGACTGATACGGAGGTTGTGTGTATGCATTTCTGAGATCCTGCCATTCCACTTTGCAGATAATGCTCTCATCAAGACTAATTAGGGCTATTTCGTTGCTTGCGTGTTGCTGTGTTTTCATGCTGAGCTGCTGCTGCTGTCGCAGAAGTACTGGTTTTCTCTTGGCTTTACCCAATACCGGCCCCAGCTCTCGACCGTGCACTGAAGCATTGCAGCTCCTGCTTCTCTAAGCTAAGGTGGCTCTTACCACGTCAGGCAGGCCTGGAGGGGCTAAAAATAAAGCATAATAAAGGCTCTTGGAGATGATGGGTGATTGCCCTATGTAGAAAGAAGCAGGGAGACTTCAATTAGTTTTATTTTGCAAAATGTAAGGCTGTGTAAGTGGGAGGGGGGGTTGATCTAAATGCTTGAAAGGATGAGTTTACCGAATCTCTAGCGCTTCTAAATGTGCAAAGTCCTTTGCAAGTAAAAGTGGCTTAAATGGGAAAACGGTTAAAACCACTGCATGCCGTGCGTGGCGTCTCCAGGACTGGATCGTTCTTGACGTGGGGAAGGCAGTGCAGACTTTGAAGTTGGGATCTGATCTGAAGCTGAATACAGCCATATGGAAAGATTCACCAGATCCTTTGAATTGACGCTTTAATGAAGTTTTGAGTCATGCAGCAGTGACCTGTGTGAAAGCAGCTGTGAAACAGTGATTGCATCTTTCTAAACATTATGAAGTGCGTGGATTAAATACAGAATCTCCCACAAACACGCGCATGCTCACTCTGCCTTTTTTCTAGTTTACTGTGTATATGAGAGAAGAATTAAATATTTAATCATTTTCCTCTTCTGCGGGTAAGATTACGCTTTCTTTTAAATTATTCTTTCTTAATTAGTGGCTGAGGTGCCTGAAACAACACAGTGAGTTCAAAGGTTTATCTGTGAGGCTAAGCATTGCTGTGCTAGAAAACTCCCGTTCCTTCGGCAGGCTATTGTTTGAACCGAGCAAGTTTTGACCGCTGTTAATTAGCTTTTGAACAATTTTTATATTTTTTTTTTTTTCGTTTGTTTCACAGTAATATCTCTGGTGCTTGCTCTGTGCTTAACCAGGTAAAGTAAACATTAAATCTCAATTAAGATTGCTACGCTCCTCGAGCAGAAATTCTCAGCAGCGTTCCGTTCCTCCAGCCCTTGCTTTCGGTAGAGCAGCGCTGTTGGTTTGCGTGGGGGGGACGCATTGTGCGCCGACAGACGGTGGGCAGCGGGCTGTGATGAAGTCCCTTGGATACGGTAAATACGCTGCAACAGACGTGCTTGTGAATAACATATTCTAGCAAATTAATTGCAGGCGTGCTCGGGTTGCCTGCGTTGTGTAGTGTGAAGGTGTGTCTGTAGCATGTGGAGCGTGTTTTCTGGGAAGTACAGTACAGCCTGGGACACGGTGTAGAGCCAGGCTGCAGTCTTATTAGACGGTAGCTCAGCGTCTTTCACCGGAACCCCACGGAGAGCGGAAAACCTGAGTGGTGCGAGGGGATCCCTGTATCACAGGGGAATTAATTATCTTTAAAAAAAAAAAAAAAAAAAAAAGGTACAATAAGGGAAAAGTCAGGTTTTTGTACCTTTAATAAGTAACAGAGGAGGGTGAACCCCTCAGCATCCACAATAGAAGAGTGGGAATTGTGGCGATCTCTCTCTGGCAAGGAAAGGTTCCCAAATAGCAGGCGCTTGCGGTGGGGAGGGAGCGCGGCTGCCAGCGCGTGTCCCAGTGCCGGCTCTCCTTTGCCATCTGCACTTGGGGACGCCAGTTGGACCAAAACCTGTGGAAGTAGCGGGTGATTTCTCGGTGCTTCGCTGAAAATGCACCCGACGTAGTCATGAGAGGGGCCAGTCAGAAGGTACCGGTGGGGTGGGACAGTGGCTGTGCCTGTCTCCGCCTGTCTCCGTTGCTGGTGCAAAACCCGGTGCCACGTTTCCTTGGGGAAATCGTGCGTCTCCCTTGTGCGGTGAGAGGGCATATTTGTCACTGCCTTCATTAGCCAGGAGAGAGGGCTGCCTTGCCATTTGCGTTACGGAGGAGAGCCTGGGCTCATTGGTATGCAGGCAGCCAGGCACAGGGGGCTTCAGGGGACGGGAGTTGTCAGTGTCACACGAAGTCGCACCGGGAAATGCCTGGCCCAAAACGGCATCTTTGCATTTCGTGCCGAAGCTCGACCAGGAATATGCGACGCATCCCGCAAAAAGAGTAATTAAATTCTGTTTTCAAATAAAAGAGAAACGAGCAGAAAGACACCGGCTTGTTCACCTGGGTCCTCTGTATGTTTTTGGAGCACAGCTTTTGCCGGGGAGCCTTGAGGGAGTAAAAATTATATAATTCTGTCTGTTCAGTGAGCTGAATTATTCATTTTAAATGAAAATATTTATAATCATAGGTCAGAAAATAAGTGTGATTTCTAGGCAAGTATGCCTAATAAGAACCCTGTGGTGCGAAATCTAGTCTATGGCTGCTAAATAGTTATCCATCTTAAAGCTGTGCTGGCCTACGTGTATTTTTAGGCATCCTATCAATAAATATTTTATAAAGTGCTGCAGACAGTCGAGGGAGGAAATGTTCTGCTGCAGAGGAATCCAGTTTCAAGTCCCCCATAAAATGATGTGTTTTATAGGGTTTGATATCCGATACAAAAACAAGGATGTTGTATAAAATGCATCAGATGTGATCACTGAAGAAACCCCGCTGTGTTGTGAATAATTTGTGATCCTTCAAAGAAAACTAGAAGAGCTCTAAGCAGACTGTGTAGTGGTAAATACCAATCTACATGTGTTCCTGTATTGATGAAAAAAGCTATTTCTTACTTTTATTAACAACAAGGTCAGATTGGTAGTAAAGGAAAAGAAGACAAATGATCTTTATTGATACTTACGCTCCATGTTTAATGGAGAATAAATTTTGCAAGTGCTCACTATAATTGCGTATGCTGTTGCGAGAATTCTGCCATCTCCAAGTCAGCATTTGAGAGTTATAATCACCTCTTTGAGGCTTCGCTCCGGCATTTCCAGAGCTCCTGATTTATGGCATCGTGCAGTGGTGGCACTTTCTGTACGTACATTTTCTGTGTACGTGAGAACTGCCTAACACTCGGTCCGCTCCTGTTAAATGGATGCAGGGGATAACAGCCTTCCCGAAGTACAAATTGACACATACGGCTGAGGTTTAGCTATTAGCGTAATCTTATAATGGCAGATTTAACTTCCAGAGCAGAATCACTGAAAACACCCCGTCTGCTGGCATCCACCCTGCCATGCTAAGCTGGAGAAATGGCAGTAGGTGCGGTGGAGCGGTGGTGCCGTGCTTGCTGCTCGACAGCAGAAATTCCCACTGTCCGGCACCCCCTCTCCTGCCTTTAGGAAGCAAAATACTAATTCTTCTCCGATTACCCGACTGGAGACTATCAGCCACCCCTTTCTTTGTGGTGGGTTAGTGCCCACCTTTTCCATGAAGTGCATTCCACCTAAAGCCATCTTGACGTTGTTCGATCAGAACTGAGCTGTGGATGCAGAAGGTTTTGGGGGGCAGAAATCATCCATTCGCTCTCCGTCCTGCTGTTTTCATTGGAAGCTGTTGCACAAAACTGCAAGTGTGGAGCTATGCACGCCAAGGGGATCATTTCTCTTGAAGGGAATCAATCCATAACCGAAAAGGGATTTTGTTTCCTTTATTTTTCCAGCAATAAGGCCCATATGAATTAGTCAAATAGCAGCCGATTGATGGAAAACATGGATTTCTCATTGTCATCCTGCAAAACAAGGATTTTCTGAGTTCTGTGTTGTTTTAAAAAGCTGGGGCTGAGGGCATTTGGAGATTTTGTGTATTTATAACTAAACGGTAGGATAGGGGAGGGCAAGACAGCAGACTCTTTCTGGGGTCTACAGCATTACAGCTACCTGGTATTATGGCTAATAAAAACACAAAGGGGTAAGTTCCAAGGTTGCGGAAGAAAAAAGAAACGCATCAGGAAGGTTCAAGTTCAGAGGAAAGAAAAGAGGACTGCATCCCGGGATACGGTGTAACCGGGGAGAGGGTGTCTCAGCCCTGCAGGGCCCATGCCTCCCTACCCCACAGCTTTCTAGGGAGGATATCAGACTCCCTTCTTCTTCTGTGTCAGGGTGTCCCCCGTATTACGGGGTGGGAGTTACAGATAAGTTTTCTAGACGTCTTTTCCCCAGTCAGTAAATCCCCTGGGACTGTGTAGATGTCTATATTTCTGTGGCCTGTCAAGAGAACTGTACTTTTAAATGTCAGCCTCATTGTCTCCTCATCTATTTTTGATGTGGGGAATTGGCCAGGGAAGCGGAAGAGCAGCTCTATACGCAACTGCTAATTATTAATATCAGTTACCACTTGTTTTGTTGTTTGGAGTTTAAAAAAAATAAAAAAGCTAAGGGTTGACAGGGCAGCGTGTATGCACTGAAAACAAAGCAGGTACTTCCAGGCTGAGCATTAGCATGCGTCAAGTGCGTTTTAGAAAATGGCTTTGCTTTATTACCAGTAAAAAACCTACAGGGAGTGGCTAGCCTACTCCACGCATTGATGGATGAGGTTAAGATGTATGACTTTCCTGTGTCGAAAAGGGCTCGTGGATTTTATTTTGAGGCAAAAAGCCAACGAGAAATGATTGCATTGCTCAGAGAGTGCTCAGTTATACGTAGTTCTTTTCTAGGATTTTCATCCCCCCAAATATCTGAGTGTAATTTGCATAAGTAGATATTTTATACCTACTTTAACTCAGACGTTGCTGCAGGAGAAGGCTGGGAAGAACAAAGGAGGGAGGCTGCAACGTTTTCATTCTGCTGAAGCAAAATATTAAGACATGCTGAAATAGGTGTATATTAAGTCGATAGGCTGCAGATACTGGGAAGACAATGTTAAGGAACTGCCTCGCTGTGTATCTGACAGAGTTTAGTGAGAAGTTTTGTCATCTTGGTAAGCAAGTGCAGAACATAGCCAGGTCCCCTGTGGCCTCGTTTTATGTAGGGCACTCACTTTGTACCGTGATGGATCTTACATTACCAAAGACTTCGCCGCGAAATTAAGCATTATGCACTCCTAGGACCCATCCTGTTCTGGCTGCTGAAGCAGTTTTAAAAGTGTAAGATCAATTAATATAATTAATTGGGGATTAAAGAACGGTAGGTTGAAGAAAGTGCTTCTAGCTGGCTGAGTGTATGACTTGAGCACCCCGGAGGGTCTGGTCTGCGGAGGTAGTTTGTCCCTTGTCTGCGAGTTTTATGTTCACGGATTGCTTTGCAAGACTGAACTAGCTTCAAACCTAAAGCCTCCCAAAGCCTGAGATACTGGGGCTCGGAGGTTTTGATTTGAGGCCTGAAGCTGCCCCTTAATATCACAAGCATTGCACAATAGCATTTATTTTTAATGAATGTAGCCAGGAAAATTTAGTTTAGCTGAGCAGTGAAGTATTATTAAACGGACAAAATACATGCAAGGGTGATTCAGATATTCCTGCTTTATCTGCTGCTTGGGCTTTTGAGAATACTTGAACATTGCATTTCCACACCCGTCGTTTATGCTGAATGGTTATAAAATTTTATCTTGACCTAAGTTTTTCTTCCTTTGCTTCCAAATATTAATCTGATCTTAAATAACTGCTATTCAAAGCAGACCCCATTTGAATAATGTGTTACGCGCAATAATTCAGAAAGTGTAATTGATTGCTTTTAGAGTATATTTATATGAATTTGACTTCATGGAAAAGAGCAGCTGAAGTATCTAACTGAATGCATAGATATGAAGGGTTTTTCTGAACATGATTAAATATTAGTAACAGAAACTGTTCTTCCATTCCTAGTTGTTGGAAGCGCCTCACTGTAAGTAATTTACAGATCTGACTAGGATACAGTAAGCATCAGGCAGTTTATATTCTGGTTATGAACAGCATGCGTGAGCTGAGCAGTGGGCACGAGAGCTAAAATGCGACTGTCACGTTTCCACAAATAATTGCTATAGCAGCATTGTCATAATGTCTGAGATCCGCCTCCCTTGGGTTCACACCTGAAGTTTTCTTTATCGTGAAACAAAATGCCTTCTCAAGTTGAAAATACTGCGTAATGGTGAGGATGTTGATGGCTTTTGCAATTTTTTTTTTTTTTTTTTTTTAAGTAATTAAATTTCAAATGTTGGGAAGCATAATGGAACATTAGGGGAAATCGTTTGCTGTCATAGTGTCCCTTTATCATGACATTCAACATTGTGTGGCTCCTTCCATACAATTAATCTCTGCAAATCGGTGTGATCAGGTGAAGAAATCCTCTGTGGGCGGTCTCACCTAACTTGGGGAGTTTTTCCTTCTTCTTGTCTGAGTTCTTAGATGTTACGTTAGTGTTCTGTAAAAATCAATCAAAATAAGGTTTCAGAGTTGTTATTTCTCTATTTCAGATTGTTGCACATTGTTGCGTCTCTGCTTATTAGGAGCTCTTTGTCTTGAAGCACTGAAATACAGTGTTGCACATCAGCTTTCTTGAGGGACCCTGATAATACGACTTGCGTTTATGTAATATTTTTTGGCCAGATTCTGCATCCCAGTTCCTGCTTTGTGCCGTCAGATAAAACTAGCAAGAGATGCCCCGAATGGCAAAGGGGGCATCACAGAGGAGCCAAGGAGCACTTGCCCGTTTGGTGTCATAGTGTAAAACGTTCATGGGTGCGTGAGGACTATTTTTTCTGCTTGATAGCGGATCCAGGAGGAGAGGGGTTGAACAGGCAGCCCCCGCACTCACTTCTGTCCCCGCCAAGCAGCTCAAAATCTGTTCCTCGGTGTTGAAGTTTGTTACGGATATTAAAGTTCGTGAAACACGGGTAGTGTTAAGGTGAAGAGTATTACTCCATTATTGTCGTGATGAGCAGAGAGCAACAGATGAAGTAGCTTCACCCTGGGTCCTGGAGTGACGCAGTGAAGTCTGAACGATGACTGCGAAAGGTAGAGCGCTGAGGGCAACAGAGAGCTTCGATCATCCGAGCAGGCTAATTAGAAGTCTTGCAGCAGGGAGACAAAGGTGAGCAGAGGTTATAAAAAATGGATATCGCGGTGATATTAGGGAGAAGAGAGAGGTCCCACGCTCCAAAGGACAGACCTCAGGAGAGCAGCAGTGGAGGAGGAGGTTGGGTCCCTTGCGTAAGACCAAAGAATACTAAAGAAGTGAGAAATCAATGATGGGCAATGTATGCAGGTGGTTTTTGTAGCTTTTTTCAGAAATCTCTAAAAAGAAGAAAATTTAAGATTTTTAGATTTAAGAAAAGCTAAGAAATCTGGAGACTCTAGTGATTACATGTTTTTGTAAAGATGTTAAAAAAGGGGGGGGGGGGGGGGGGGAGAAAGAAAAAAACACCTCCCTGTACTAAGGTGCTGTGCTACACCGCTGAAGGGAAAGAGACAGTATCGACGCTTCCTCAGACTCATAAAAGCTTAAGAGACTGGAACATGACCTTTCAACGTCTGTCCAACCTGAGGAATTCAGGGCATGCTGACGATGACAAACTGCTTGGCTGCTTGATGTTAGACCAGTGGGAGAAGGACTGAAACAGTCTTATTTAATTCAGATTTTCTCTTACGATGGTCTGCATTGTTTTGGTCATGCAGTTTCCTCTCCTGACGGCAGCACATAGCTGTTACAGGGCAGAGAGCTAAATCTGAGGAGTTGAGGTGCGGTGGAGGTTGCTACGCAGTCAGACACATCGAGCATGTCGGCGTGAGCGTAACGACTTGCCTCTGTAAAGGGTCAGACACGTCGTGTTGCTGCCATTACAGGAGTATAGACGAACCGGTGCGCTCTGACTGCTTCCACTCCTCCTGTTGATGCACGGAGTAAAATGATGGGCTGGCTGGAGGTAGCTTACACTGCCCTCCAAAGCTACGCAGCAAACATCAGGTCTTTTTCCCCAGCATAAATTTATCCACCTGGGAGTTATACCAGTTTTAATTAACTTCATTTATATCACAGTAACATTCCCATATAGGCAAGACTGACAGACTCAGGAAGTTTAATTATAGCCTTTCCTGACATAGCATGCCTATTTAGGGAGCCAGCTGAACGTCTTAGTTGCGCCAACAAGAACTTCTAGACTCCCATCTGAGTTTGAGCTTGGGTCGAACGAAATCCTTTTTTAGTGTTAAAGAGGAAGCTTGCACTGTCTTTCTGTTTGCGCTCCAATCAAATGAAATTTCCTTGCTTTTTGCTGTATTTCAACAAATAAAATGATACGGTCTTATGAAAAGAAATTTTAAAAGATAACTTATGGGCTCTTGCCAGAGAATGGAAGGACCTTGTCGAATATAGTGCCATATTGAATAACTGGGGCGTGCATGGATGGTTAGTTTCTCACTTTGCACTGGATTTTAACTCTCTGCCCTATTCCTAGTAATTGCTCATAGTGTAATAATGAAGGTGAAACATCAGACTTCATGTGACTTATTCTTTTCAACTTAGATTTTTTGGGTTACCTTACAGCAGAAATGTCTTTGGAGTATGTCTCAGAAGCGTGCCGTGCTGCCGTCAGAACAGCAAATAGTACATAGCCTTAAACAGATTCAAGATTACGATAATTCGCTATGGGTTTGGGCTTTCAGTTTTAAACAGTATCACAAAAGCAACGGTGGGACAAATACACAGCCGAAGTGTGAACATTTTGTTTCTCTGGAACTGTATAGCTTTACACCAGCTGACATTCAAATATGTTGTTATTAATCCGTAGCAGCACGTTATTAAAGATGCCGTCACGTTGTGCAGGCACAAGGCGTGTGAATTAAGGCTTCACGTCAGACTCGAGCTCTGGCATCCCCTAATTGTTGGGGGTTTGTTCCCTTTCACACTTACAATTTTCCAAATCAAATGTTTTGCATATGGTTTTCCCAGTTGCTTTAAAAACAAACAGCAGAAACGTATTCCACGGAAGCACTACCAAACTGACACCCTGAAGCAGACAGCTGGCGCAGCTGGAGCCTGTGGATCCACCTTGCAGATCTCTGAGGCTGAGATAACAATGATAAGTGGGAGTCTTAGACTTAATGTCCTTTAAGATGATGGATGCTCGTGGACCAGACATCCACAGACAAGTTGAAATCGTTGCTAGAGTGATTAGCAGATAGCTGCTGGCAGTGCAAGGAAAGCTTAAATCTTGGTGCCTGTTCCGATGGCTGCAAACCTGTAGTTTTTCCTGCCGGGGGCTGGTCCAGCATCCTTTGTCCTTATCCCAGGCCTCCCCATGCCCATTCCTTTTAGCTCTCCATGTGTCACTTTGCTGATTTACTGTAACTGTCTGTCCCCCCATCCTCTCTTCCCTTTGTAGGGGTGTGTGTCCCCCTCAACGTTACAGTAAGCACAGCGTTTCTTTTCTCTTCCCAAATCCTCCAGCAGCTTATGTCAGATACCTTTCACACGTTGCTTGGCCTTTCATCTCATCTTGCTGTTGTTCCGAGCCTGATTTCTCTCGCCTTCCTACTCAAGTCTGGTGTGCTCCTCCTCACTGTCCAAATGCCATCGGCATGGACAGCACAGGAGGAATTGTCTCCCATGCCTCAGTTCCTCTCTTTGGTACTGCAAAACCACTACCTATCCTCTGGAGCAAGACCATATTTTTAAGTCCCAAGCCCAAAGGATCTCTTGGGTGAGCTGCAGTTTTTTCTTAGCCTGACACCCTTGGGTAGATTTTCATACATGTGATGAAAAAGGTAGGCTCCTGATTAACAGCATTGTTGTAAGAAATGTCTGCACGTAAATAACGTCTCTGTCTCTCTTCCTCTTTCTCATTTTTGCTTAACCTGATTTGAGAAGTTCTGGAACTGTCTCATTACAAGTGTGTGTGCGTGCACACAGACTTATGATTTGATACACCCAGGCTTCAAGAAGTACCAGCAGAGTTGGAATGTATCTTTCAATAGCTAATTTGATAAAACTAAGAGCCATTGCAAACAAGATCTTCAAAATGGAAAACACCGAGTCCACAGCGTAGGTATCGTACTGTTCTATGATGTATATTGAATCCACAGCAGTAAGGTAGTGATAGAGACCCAAAAACCACAGGTTTAAACTTTCTCTGCTTTTTGTTGAAAGTGATTATTTAAGAAAATTGAAGCCTGGAAACAATTAATGGTACCTAGGTTCTTGAAGGCTAAACAATGCCGTCTGAAGGACGTGCCACTCCCCCAGCAATCACCTGGAGCATCTCCCAAGCGTACGAAGCGTTGCTGCTTTCCTGTAGCTTGTTTCTCACATGAATTTTGAGTGCCCTTTGTTAGACAGTTCTGAAATAAAGGCATCATTAACGAACCCAAATACCTCCGTGACAAATGCACGCTTTCAGAAACTATCTAATTAACTGTAGCTCCAAAACAGTGTCTTTAATGAAACTCTTATTTTAATTGAAAGGCAATTAGGCATTGTCTCCTTCCAGTGCATGTTCCAGTTCCACTCTTGTTAGTATTAACAAGTTGCACTTGCAGAATGAAGCTCCGTGGGACATTTCTTGGGCCTGCAAAACTAATAGGTTATTTCCTCAGTACTTTCCCTGGTCCTGCCAACGTTGTTTGCGTTTTTAAATTAAAACATTAAGATAAGGAAATGTGGCAAATTTTTAGTAGTGGAACTCACTGCTTAGTACTTGAAAAGCGCATATTTCAAAGACTGGTTTGTGGGAAGCCAGCTTCAGTTTTCCTTCCCCTGCTTTGGGTAAACTTGTGTAACCCAGTGATACTGGCAGATAAAGGTGGCAAAGGAGATGACAGTATCTGGGAGGGAACAATATGCCCTCTTAGCCCCTCCAAAATTTTAAACTGTAGTCTTTATTATAAAAATCAAGGAAGGAAAATGTTGGCAGTGGAACTGGTGCTTGTCTTTCCTTCAGGAAAGGAAAACTAAGGGTTGGGAGAGGGATACCGGCAGATGCTTACCTGCTCTGACTGACTTAAACTAATTTGCCTTGAGTAAAAGACTTGCTCAGATAACTTAGAGAATTTGGTATGGGTAGGTTAGCGTTAAATAGAAGATCCCATGTTTTCTCTTTATTGTCTCTGTCTCTCACTTGTCTCTCTCTGGGGCAAGATGAGATCACTGGTTCACCTAAATGGCTGAAAAGCAGTCTGATAGTTTATGCAATTGTCTGAGTTTCTTCTAAAATTATTATTTTGTGCTCTGTATTTTGAAATAAGATAGAAAAGCTTTTTCCACCCGGAAAATACGGTGAGTGAGAACAGAGACTGCATGTTGGTTGCAGGCAGTATCCCTCGCGAAGGGCTTTTCTTGCCTTCCCCTCTTTTGAGACCAGTAATAAAATTCCCATGGATATCAGTGGAGCAAGATATTCTTGTGTGGCACCATTTAATAGTGGGGGGTACTCACAGTTAGTAAGACTGGCAGTACTGTGATTGTATAAAAAATATGGAAGTGGAGTTCTACTTGAGTGCATTTCTAACTTTGCTGTATAAGGGGGATTTTCATAACTAAATGAATCATGGAATCGTAGAATCCCAGGTTGGAAGGGACCTCAAGGATCATCTGGTCCAAACTTTCTTGGCAAAAGCACAGTCTAGACAAGATGTCCTAGCACCCTGTCCAGCCAAATCTTACAAGTGTCCAATGTGGGTTCTGGTCTTTTTCCTAACTTTATTAAGTTTTGCTAAGAATGGTCTTAAACCATGTGATTAAGTTGCAAAAAAATAGCCTATATTAGCAGCTCACTGGTCAATTAAAAGCAACCCCACTTCCCCAACAAAGACGCAAATAGTCATTTTTTACGTCTTTAATAATGCTGTGCCTGAGTTTTTTTGAACTGAATACAAATGCAGTAAGTTTCATATTCCAAAAATTCAGCAATCTCTGTACATGTGATAGGTAATACAGGAATATAAATTAAAAGGTTTGCTATCACTGTTGTAATGTTGCAGTTTAATAAGCACAGAGTCTCTGGGTTAAAAAGAAAAAGAACCTGCAAAAGTCTCCACTGTGTTTTGTGAGTTCAGAATTAATGGGGACCAAAATGTTTACTTCAGCAAAGGAGATGGCTAAAAATAAAATTATATTAGAAAATACAAGCATAATGCCCAGAAACATTTCTGTCATAGTTAGAGGCAAAATTATTTTCTTGCCTAGGAGAAACTAATAGGATTGCATTTCATCAATCCCATTCCATTCTATATATTTTAGGCTTAGTGCAAGTGTAAAAACAAAACAAAAATCAAACTGCATTTTGTGGTTCTTGTTTTGTAATGAGGAATGGTGTTTATGAGAGAAGAATATGGATTTTCTGAAGAGAATCTTGGAAGGAAAGTACAAGTGACTTTTAAAGAGTTCAGAGATTACCTGTCCTTTGTTCTCAACCTATTTTAGTTACCTGGGGAAAATAAGGGTGGAAAAGGTAAGTTGAAGAGAAGCACAGCTTCTTCTGATCAGTATCTTCTGATCTGTGACACAAGTATCTGTAAATCACAGAATGAAAATTAGCCAAAAAAATTATTTCTGGAAACAGAAATGTTACACCACTGTGACTCTAGAAGACGAGAGAGAAATAATGTCGATTCATTCATTCTTCATCCAAGCCATGCCTGCTTTAACCAGTGGCACGGTATAAATAATATACTAGGCATCATGCCATTAGGTGCATTAGGATTTGTTTGCTGGCATGTTGCCTATCAGTATCGACTTTCGAGGATAAAGCTCAGGTTTGTGTCATGTCTCTTCATCTGTGTTTTTTTCTCCAGCATGACAAACCATTGGGCGAGTTCTGCCTGCAGCCTCACGAGGATTGCTGGGGGCAGACCAGGCTGCGGGGTCAGCGGGCAGTTCCCAAGAGCACGGAGAGAGGAGTCCTGAGAGCAGGGATGTGAGCTCCCGTTTTCCATCAGCCCCACTGCAGAAAGGAGGGAGAGGGCAGGATAGAGCAAAGGGAGCAGTGTAGACATGCTACAGAGTGCATACATTTGTTAATCCCAGCCAGACCTGCCTCCCCAGTATCTCCAGTAGGAGGGATAGAAACAGTTTTGGTCTTTTTGCTGTACCTGTAGTTCTGCATCAATCACAAGCAAGACCGTGTGATACTGTTTTCAGGAAAGATGTCAAACGCTGATCCGTTCCTCTGGCACCGCCAAACAAACTGAGGTCTCTATCAATGCAAAATGTGCATGATGCTGACACCACTTCTCATGCAAAACTTGCCATCGGGTGTTCATGACCTGAGGTGGCCTTGGTGGGAAGGGTGTGAAAGGTGGACAGATCACCCTTCATTGCAGCCACCATGGTTTTGAAGCATTAGTCCAACGTTCACGGTAAACATCAGTTGTTCCCTTTATAAATAGTGAACCCTGTGCTATAACTTGAGACTTGGATCAAATAATGAAGTAATTAACCCCCAAAACTAAAACACCTCCTTCCTGCCGAAAAACTGAGAAGCGGTAACTCCCATCCTTGATACTCTGTCACCGTGTGGTTGCTGTTTGCTCCGCTTCCAAGAACCACAGCTAGTAGGGGATCAGCTTGTTTCAAGAAGAGAAGTCCAAAATAGCCCCTGCTGTTACGCAGTGAGTGTGGTGTTAAATATCTCCTTGCAAGGCGCTTTGAATATGGAAAAGTGGCCAGTGAAAAATATATTGATGGAGATGTGTGCGTTTTTGTTAGTTGCCTAACAGGGAGAGAAACAAGGAGGAAAACCAGTGGGTGAATTTTCCAGAAAGCAGGTCCCAAAAAAGGTTCACGAGGGAACAAGAAAAGAGACGTTCATAAATAAAGTGAATATAGACATTGGTTTGGGTCTACATCTGTGAAACTAACATTATTCATGTGTTGCAGGAGGTAAGGGACATGAACTGATAGGCAAAGATTTGGATTATTTACTTATTTTAAATTAGTAATGCCTTTATTTTTAAAGATTAATGCAGAGTGCTGCCTGGCTAGCTGTCCACATAAAAAGCTGTAGCTTTGCCAGCAGGTGGATTTTCTCAGCTTTCCTTCTGCTTTTTACCAGATGAGATAAGTGGCTCTAAGACTTTGACCAAATCAATTAACTTCAAATTCAGAGCTTAAAGGAAAGCCACGCAGTTTTGTTGACATTATTTTACTATAAATCCTTTTCTCAAATATATTTCCGCTATTTGTGGTAATTTTGCCCGTGAGAATTTAGACGTTTGGGAGGAGGAGGGGAGCTGGAGAAGCAATACAAATGCTGCTCTGCATGGAAATAATACTGTGGATTTTAAGGTTGTTACGTGGAAAGGTAGACTTTCTGTACTTTATGTAGAGAGCTGGAGGCCAGAAATAAAGTTATTCTGGTTTGCTGTGTGCTGGAGCCACGTTCCCATCACTGATGAGGTTCGGGGAGGGAGGCTGGAGGTGGCCTGCAGGGCATCCGAGGCATCGTCTTGAGCTTTTTACCTACACGGCAGAGTTTAATTTCTACAACACTCATTTCATTAACTGAAAGGCCTTATTGTGTTTGGTTATTGTATCCTAAACGTTTCTTCTGTGAGAGGAGCTTGCTAATCAAGGCTTTTGCTTTCTCCCAGCATCAAACGTTGACCAATTCAAGAAATAACATGATGGTATTGGATGAGAACCAGGTTTGAGGAAGTGTTTCGATTTCCAGTTACTGTATTTTCACATTACAGGGTAATATGTCAGCAGTTAATAGAAGATGTAATAAATATTGTGTATGTGCTTGAAATATTAGCATTTTAATATCCGTGACCAGAAATAACATTTTTCTGTAGCACGGCACCAAGAAAATATTTTGTATGTGGGTGGACGAGCAGTAATTGATGCACATGTACTTGTGTGACCTATAGCGGGTTAAATACAGCTTTAGAGGCGGTTGTCCAAACCGCACGTCATCTAGAGCTGATATTACTGCTAGATCACTATAGCGTCTTTCCCGGCAAACTGCCTCACGCAATGGGAGGTTATTAACACCAGGGAGAAGCTAGCTGAAGAGTACGAGTGATTAACGTGACGTACTGGAGTTTCTTTCTACAACTGTCTCAGTAACCAGTCCTAGAGATCTGCTTCATAGGCAGAAAATTAAGTTTAAATTACACAGTCTTGGCTAGAAAATTGCGCGGTTAATTCCGTCCCCAGAAAAATCAAATTTGATTTTTTTCCACGTGAACTCTTTTGGGAGTTTTCACGCCCTCTTGGTTTCTGCCAGCATTCCCATTGGTTTGGGTGACTTTATTCCTCCCATTAAAAGAAAAATAGGGGAAAAAAGGAATATATGCGAGGGATTGGGTTTTAGGAGAGTCCCCTGCTGCCCTCAGAAGTTCATGTGTCCAGTGCAAAAGCACAAAATGGCCTCTCTGAGCTCCCTTCTGTAAACGTTGCATGAACCGTATTTTTAAAGGACGGTTTGCCACAGCTAATGAAGAAGATTGTAGTGTCTATCTGTTGGTTTTCCAAAACCTGGGTTCATACCATGGCTCTGGCTATATACCCTTCCGCTAAGCTGAAGCGGACCTCGGTGCTTAAATATCAGTTGTAGCTGAATCTTTATCAACTAAATGGCAAGTATTTGAATAAGCTTTTTTTCAGGAGGAAAAATTAAGTAATGTAAGCAGAGACGATAACCAAGCATTTCAGAAAAGGGGAAAAGGAGAATTAGAGGATTAATTTCCTAGTCCTACATCTGAAAGTATGTTTTCAGAAAGTCATTTGTTAACAGTCATTAAATTCTTACCCGTTAATCTTCACATAATCAGGCCTGTTGATATGAGCTCCCTTGTGTCCTGGCCATCCCCTTTATCACCTCGTCCCCTTCACCAGTGGTGACCTTACCATTAATTTCTCACGTTCTTTGTTACTTCCCCTCCCAACACAACTGTGCTCCATCCTCCCATGCCTTAACCATCGGGCTGTTGGTGCTGCCTGCCTCTTCCTGCACCACCCCAGCTGCCCTCACCTCCGTGCTTGATGGACAGGGTTTTAAATATGCCGAGTTTCCTCGGAAAGGCTTGCAGCCTCGGCAGTGCTCTCCAGGCGCCATCTGTTCCCAGCACCTCCTTGGCCAGTCACAGGCTCCTGCCTGGCTTTTCTCTGCCGCCTTTCTTCCTGCCTTTGCTCCCTGCCGTCTTGGAGCATCATTTTGGAGAATTTGCTAGATCAGAGCCTGCATAACTGCTAGTGCTTATCAGTAGCATCCTCACCTGACCCTTCTTATCCTCTACTCCCCTCTCTCATCCTCATTTGTTGCATCTGGTCCAAAATCAAACTGTAAGCTCCTCAGAGCAGAGTCTTTTCCTTCCAGCTGTCTTTAGCACCAAGCACACAATGGTGCCTGGCTGGCAGCTGTAAAGAAGAATACTTTTGATTACACAGTTGAAGCTCTCATCTAAAATAATTTAAACGGTAGTCACAAGCGGTTATGCTGTTTATAATTCATATAATAATTTAGGACTGCTAGATTTTAACTGTTGTGTAATTTGGATTTACTTGCAGTTCTCATGGGATAAAGTACATTGAACAAGAAAGGAATAAACAATATTCAGAGTAGCTGTAGGGTGCTATGATTTAAAGGAGAGCTGGTGGAATACTACAGGAGAAAATATGCAGGATCCATTATACTGTTAATGAATGCACAATTCAGATTGGTGATTTAATTTGGAGATCATATTTCTCTGGTACCCTCAGGTATAACAGGCTTCATACATTAAAACTGAATAAGATTGCATGTATTTATGTCCAGTCATGCAAAAACTGAATAATCAAAAAAAAATTACTTTCTTGTATTTATTCATTTGCAATTATTTTTTTTTTTTTGAAGTCCATAGCATTCATTCAAAGAGCACTGTTAGAAGGGCACAACCGTAATAGCTGGTACCAGTTTTGAACCCATGGTAGTAACCTTTGAGGCAGCTTGGTATTTATCCACAGCTACAGGCTGTCACTGTATTTAAGCCATGAGTAGAGCATCATTTTTTGATCTGGCCAGGAGCTTTCTTGAAATAGTCACCATTTCCTTCCTCAGGCAAGGTGGCAGATTGGTGATATTTTAAACTCTTGGCTAAGAGACAAATCCCAAAGTCCTTTTTGCAAGCAGACCTGAGTGATGGAAGCAAGACCTATTCCTGTAGGGGCCACACCCATGAATAATTGTCAGAAACTACATTATGCAGTGGCTTCTAGCTTTACAAAATGCGATTTATTTTTTTTCAGCCATTTTTTATAGTGGCACGTTAATTGTAAGCTTTTTCTGCCATCCTTTTTCTGAAATGTGAACAGATGTCCAACTTTTTTAAGAAGCCACATATTACAGTAGACTGCATTTTAAATCATACAACCACGTCCGCAGAATGAATCTGAAAAGCTCTGAAAATACACAAAGAAGATGCAATCAAAAGAAATTCTGCCTGGCCTTCCAGGTTGTACACCTGCTATGTTAATATTTTTTTTAATCTCTTACAGCTAGAGTTTCGCTTCTTAAATGAATTTGAACAACTTGCCCAAGAGACATTCTAATCCGATCGTGTATTATGATGATACCAGTTGGGTGTTATCCTATTAGGCACTCGCGGTAAATAAGGGATTTTCCACTGACTTTTAAATCCTTGATTAATGAGAATGCTGGAAGCAGCATCCTGTAAATTAGCCATAGTGCTAGCAACAATTGCAATTTGCTTAGGAGAACTGATTTGCTTTAAATCTTCCCATCCAAATTAAAAAGCATGAGGAAAAGATAATGTGCAGTAAGTAAAACATATAAGTCTATCTTGCATTATTTATCTGTACCCCATGGCTGTCTGAGACCCTCAGGTCTAATTCCTGCTCTCTGTTCAGGTAAAGTCCTGTCAGTCAGAGCTCTTCTGGAGAAAGATGTCTGGTAACTGGCCCAAATTATTTCTTTAATTTATGTATTCTTTATATTCTCTAGTGTTTTAGCTAATTCTTAATCCCATTTTAAATTGTGTTAAGCAGTCCAATGGCTTTCATTTGGAGCTTGATCACTGCCATCTCACTTGCCTTTCACACCTCCTTTGCCTTTTTTTCTGATAAAAATACGTATGAGTAGCAGGAAAGAGGTACTTGGGTTTGGGGAAAGGGGAGAATGGGGGAGGCTGTGACACATCTGTTAATTGATACTGAGAAAGGAGTTCTTCCTGACATATTTTTGTGAAGAAAACATTTTTCACATCACCTTGCCGCTTCCCTTCTTATTGGAATACTTGATTTATTGCTTGCAACAAAATTAGTTTCATATCTAGTATTGACTTTGAAACATACATTATTTCCTTTAATACGCTGAGACATTAACGAGGTCTTTCTTGTCGTGCTGTATTCACATTTATTTAAGGTACTATTCATTTCTGTACCCATAATATACATGCACTTTTATCAGTCAAGAACATCCCTTTGTTCTTGTAGAAGCGTGAATACTCTTTCCATAGACTGGAATTAGTGTCACTTTATAATGACAATTTTGACACTCCCTCTTACGAATAACTGAGCAAAGTATCTCTTATACATTAAGACACTTAAAGTGTATGATTTTTCCATAGTTTTCTGGTAATTTTGAATGCAGTGCAAACTGTAAAAAAAAGTAGAGTTACTTAAAGTAAACTCTGACCACACTATCCTATATCAGGAGTAATCACAGACATTGCAATAATCCTGTAACTCTATATGATCATTTCGCCTCAGCTTGCTCAAGTTACAAGGGTTACTCATCCATGCGTGTATCAAAGCACCCTTAAACAAAATTCCAGTTAGACCAGTAGATCTCACAGAACACAATTTCTTGCTATGACTATTATGGATGCATATGATGCTCTCCGTTCAATGGTATTTGTGTACAATTCCCCAGTGATCAATTGGTAAACGTTCGGTATTCCGGCTGCAAGTCATAAAAGTGTAGTGTCTTCTCCAGTGTTACGGGCAGAAGGGAAAATATGTCACTATGGTTTTACTGACCAAATTGAAACTGCTTGGGAGATGCATGATACTTTTTTGTATACCTATTAGTACTTTTTTGTACTTATAAGTTGTGGTTTTCACAGCACAGAGTTAATTTTTTATGTGAGGGCTTTATTGGTTACCTAGTTGTTTATTTGTTCTTTACACTTCAGGAAAAACATAGGTGCTTTTCCACAAAGGGACTGTTACTCATTTTTAAGCTTAAATGTTTGTATTTTGGGGCAAATAAATGGACATTAGAAATTCAAGAGGATGTTTGCAGCTGGCTTTTGTTATAACTCTGTTTTTCTACACGGCAGAAAGAATGGACAACAAGAACACTTTTTTTTTTTTTTTTTTTTTTTGTCTTTTTAAACTCTCATTGCAAATCTGCCAGCTCATTTTGGCAGCCTTACAGATTTACAGAGTGGTTTCCCCCAGCTATAAATTGCCTCAGTTATAAGGAAAGATCATTTTTGTCATTATGGCATCAAACTGTGACATAACATAGCTGCTGTCTATAGACTTTTGGTTACCTTCAGCAAGCTGCTTCATTCTCTCATGCCTCAGTCTTCTACATGTAAAATATAATATTATTATAATCGGCTTTTCTTTGTTATGCCTTCACAGAAGTGCTGAAAGCACATGTTCATTAATATTCCTGAAGCGTGACAAAGAAAAGCCTATTACTGTAATATGCTTTACTTTAAAACTTCAGTTAGAATAATAACGATAAACAACATTGGCTAGGCTTTGGTCATAACATTTTTACATGTTCAGACTGAAACGGATGAAGTAAAACTTTGATGTATTGTAGTGTCCCTCTCCTATGCTCATGCAGCCCTACCTCACCACCCCAAATAATATTTCACATTTGCCAAAATGGGTTGTATCTGTTCCTTGGCACATCTATCCCATAGGAATCCAAGAATGGCTTTTTGCCTGCTATATACTTAGCCGCTTGTTTCGATATCATGTAGTCGTCTTATTCTCGCCGTGCATCTCCTTCAATGAGGTGAACAGAAGCTTGAAATGGACAGTTATGAAATGTCTCGCCCATAGGAAAAGCTTCTTCCTAACCTCATTAGTAATTGCTTGAGAAATGACCAGGAGCATGACAGTTTATATTTCCCTGCTATTATTTCCCCTAATAACTGTGGATGTTCTTATTACATTTCTAAATGACTGTTCTCAGAGGTGGCTTGAGCAGAAGGTATTTCATTTTATCAGGTTCAGATTGATTGCCTCGGTGTTTCAGTGAATATCTCCTGGTTCTTGCACTAGAAGAAGCGGTAGATAGGAATCCCCACTTTCTTTTCTTCATTGCGCGTTGTCTCATGCATCCCCTGGTTTGCCTCCTTTGTTTTGATTTATTTGATTTCTTTATACAAAGAACTGTCCAAGTCCATTTTGGACAGATGTTCCTAGAGCCCCTCAGACCTAAACATCGCACTTGGGAAATACTTCACGTATTTAAGAAAATAGGATGTTTTCACTTTTTTAAGAAAACAGGATGATACTTTCTAACACTGCATATATTTATTGTTTTCTTTCCTTGACTTTCTTTTCATTTAATAGTTTTCGACTCAATGAGATTTATGTTTGTGTCTTTTCCTTTTTTTGGCTCTACATCCAAGAAAGCAAGTGCAATTTATGTAGAAAACACCACTATATTTCTGATAGTTTTAACGGATGCAGGCAGTTCAATATTTTTATTTGGTTTTTCAATGCTCTCAGTGTTTTCAGCGATATGATAGTAGAGATACTGGAGATAAAGAGGGAAGACTAGTAGCCCCAATATACATACTCTGTCCTTCTACTTTCTATTCTTATTCCAAAAAAAATATTAAGATGTTTAAGCGCCTTCACTGGATATCTAACACAGTTCTAAAAACTGACAAGTGCAAATTGAAAAGCAAAGTCCCATTAATACAGAGTTGGAGAGTGTCACTGTGCCATTAAATATTAAGTCTGGAATGCTCTGAGCCTTGCATAAATCCGAGCAATAAACGAGATGCCAGTGAGAATCTTACAACATGTTCAGTCTATTAAAATATATCTATTTGACTTTTCTTTGCAGACCACAGATGACATCCTGGTGGCCTCGGCTGAATGTCCTAGCGACGATGAGGACATCGATCCCTGTGAGCCGAGCTCAGGTGGGTTAGGTTAGTCAACTTTTTTATTACTTTCTTTTATTTCATATTTGCATGCTTCAGTCCCACAGAGTCCCATTTAGCGGGACAGTCCTTTCTTACGTAGCAGGGGGAGAAGTTGAATTGGGGCCTTTCTGTACATGGCAGTGTCAGCAGAGAGGGAGGGTTTGCTATACGTTTTTCGAAGAGAACAGGTGGGAGCACATTGATAGCCATGATCTGAGCGAGGTTATAGCTTGACCGAGGACCTGAGGCTGGTCTGGGAAGGGCATTCTGGGGCCCCTGCAACAGTGTTGTTGTGATAAAGAAGGGACAACTTAATTTAGGAGAAAGCTCGTGCCTTAAGCATTTCCACCAAATAAGATAAAAGTACAATATTTCAAGTGTCATATTATCTCAGTAGCAGAAGCAGAGTTCATTTTGAATTACTGTTTATGGTATGAAATACTGTATAGATGGTAAAAACCTGAAGACATGGTATACAGCAGTCTCAAATTTCAAATTGCTTTACGGCTTTTTTTCCAAACAAGACTATTCAGAGCGTTTGTTTCAGTTCCAATTAGAAATGAAGAATTTTTTTGCATTCTAGTATTTTCCATGGAACAAAATTTTGTCGTGTTTTGGCCATGTCGTTCCTACTCCCAGTAAATAATGGAGATTTGGTACTAATTTTTCTCTCTGGTATAATTTCCCACTTATCTTCATATTCAATTAAATACTACATCCAAATGTAGTATCCAAAAAATCCAAATGTTTATCGTGGATGTGAAAGGAGTGCAAAACTTCATAACAGCAATCTGAAGAATTATGTTACTCTGTAACCTTCAGAAAATCCCAGATATGAAATGAACTACTCCTGATCACTTCGCTGGCATGGGTTAAGGAGTTTTCCTCATATTAAGACGGAATTTCCTGTGTTCCAGCTTGTGCCCATTGCCCCTTGTCCTGTTACTGGGCACCACTGAGAAGAGTCTGGCCCCATCCTCTTGACACCCGCCCTTTAGATATTGATAAGCATTGATGAGATCCCCTCTCGGTCTTCTCTTCTCCAGGCTAAACAAACCCAGGTCTCTCAGCCTTTCCTCGTGAGAGAGGTGCTCCATTCCCTTGAAAGCTTTTACCTTTTCTGAGTGAACAGCTTGTGGTGCCAAATATGTCTCTGTTTTTCTTATTCTCTTGAATTCTGTGCTGTTGGGTAGCATGCTTGCTATCGGGTGCTTTAGATAACATGGTAGCTTTTAGTACTTGCTATAATAACTTAATAGTAAAACAAGTAAGATAGATTTGTTGTGTGTTACCGTATTTAGTTTAAGTAGAAAATAATGAAATTTGAGACTGGCCTGTATATCAGTGCAAATCAAAACTAATCAGTGCAAACCTTAGTACAACACCCAAATCGGGGAGCAGGGAATATGTCTACATAGCCTTAAGACAAATGCAATTTTCGTTCAAATGCAGATGCACGGTTCCTTTTTGAAGTCACATAGCCTAACACCCACATGCAAAAAACTATTTATTTAAATTTAAGTAAAGGCAGAGGTGTTTATGACTTGTCTCAGTGTTTGATGGACCTGGAGGGTGGCATTAGAGCTCTTCCAGGAACCAAGATACTTATAGATTTGATGCGAATACTTTGGAGTTGGTTTCTTTTGCTTTCCAATAAAAGGATTGCAGACTGTTTTTCAAAACACCACGAGATGGAACGACCATTCTTAAAACTGAGCAGCAACAGATATACCCACTTCACACATTTTCATATCTCTCAGGAAGACATTTCACTTGCAGAAGTCCCATGAGCAAGATATTTAGGAATTGTGATAAGAATTCATTTTTTGAAAGTTTGAAAAGTGATTTCCAGGATTTTTTTCTGCTCTTCCCTTCTCATTTTCAAATTCTTAAGCTTAACAAGACTGTCTTGTCCAGCGCCAGTCAATGCAGTAGGCATTTCATAGGGCTCTGAGCTCATCCATGCCAATTGCTTCCTTGCTTTAGTTAACTCGGGCAGTGCTGCTTAGTAGCTAAATTGACATTTATCTACTGTAAATGTGGATAATTTTAACAATTTTTTTAAAATTTATAAGGCAACTGTAAAACAATACATTAGTTACCTAGCCCAAGCCCTCTTAGAATGCAGCTGTTGTATTAGAAATGTGATTGTGTTGTCTCAGCCTTACAGCTTGCTGAAAGGCAACGAAATTTCAGAATAATTCTTCTCTGAGGTTGTTTTGAACTTCAGATCTGGGTCTGCAATGCTCGGTAGTCCTGGAACCACGCACAGTCATTTAGCGGGTGGGTGCAGGAATGGGAGGGGTGAAATGAAGCTTGCTGACAGGTTATCATTTCTGTCCAAACTATGGTCCAGAAGGGGAATGTGAATGTTAGTCTTCCTGCAAAACCTTGCCATTAGCTTTACATCCTGGTGTTTAGCTTTCCTATTTTAGCTTTTCATCACCCAGCTACGCTTCTCATTTTTGTTTATTTGAGAATGGTTTTACAGTTTCATTTTTTGGATCCCAACCGCTACTGCTTTTTAAAAAAAGGAAGGATTGGCACAGGAATTATGTTCTCCATAATCCCAATTGTCTGGATCATTTTATCTGTCATTCTTCACATCAAAATGTCACTTGTCCTCCCACTCTCAACTCTTAAAAGCTATTAATTTGCCTCCCTCTTCATTGGCCTTGTCCTTTTCTCATATTTGAAATAACATGAACCAACAGGGTTACTGAAGTCGTAACTTCTAGCATATCTGTCTCTCTGTAAGCTGTTTCAGTCTTAGTCACTTAGTCTTGTGAATAAGCTTTCTCCATGAATACTCCAGAAGGCACTGCTCCATCTCAGTAATGCTGCAGTCATTTTGATTTGGATTTGAGTTGCTCCTAACAGTTGGCTGGAACTTAAAGGAGAAAACCGCAGTGTTGTTGTCAGTGACAGATTAATGATTTTTTTTCTTTTCATTTGGGATAGGACATGCAAAAGGTTATGTCCCTCCATTTAAATTCTTCCCATGGCTCAGTTCAGCTTTTTCCCTGTAACCCTTTTCACGAACCAGAGTTGCTTCTCCACAGCCACTCCTCCACATGCTCACTGATGCTGGTGACGCTTATGTTTCCTAACAGATACTTCTAGGAGGCAAAATATATGATTATCAGGACCAGTTTACTGTTATGTTTTCAATTCAGAGGCCACAGCCTGAGATCCCGTTAGATTTCTTCTCTTGTTCCTAGTGGTCATCAGCAGAAGGATCCACCCCAGCACAAGAGATGATGCTCTCAGGTCAACATTTTTCTAGTAAGAACACATTCAAGGGATGGCCAGAGCCCATGCAGTTTTATCGCCAGAGCCATAACTGTATGTTTACATGATGATTGCCCATAACATGCCTATTTCTAACCAAAGTTCTCAGCTCAAAATGCGAGCCTATTCAACAAACAGTTTGAATATGGTAAGCCTGTATATCATAGAAAATACTGATTAGCTAGATTTTACTGATTAGCGAGACACGCTTAAAATAGAGCTTCTTTTCTAGGGTAAACATGTTGCAGTTTGTAGTGGCTAACAAGTCTCGGTCTGCCACCACCAGCTTTGCTTTCTGTGCACCTGTCTTCTAAATAATAAATGGAAAGAGGCAATTTGCAACAAATTTCATATGGGACATAAAAACGTAGACCAGATTAGGAGCTGCTAAGCAGCAATCCCATCAACTTGTCTGGAACATAAAGTCACAAAAATTATAATTGCAGATTTCATTGTGGTACACAAACTGCTAAATGTGCCGTAATTGGATGAAGTCATAACAAATTTATTAGCATGCAAAACTTAGTCAACATATTTTGTTTGCGTTATTTTTTGTATAGTAAGGCAACATGTATTGCTTTCACAATCTCTCCATGTTCCCCTCTCCTACTCTAAATACTAATAACAACATGAACAATGATGATGAAGATGATAATAATAATAATAATAATTATTATTATTATTATTTATGTTTCCTCAGCTTCATGTCATAGAGGAAATAATAAAGCCTTTTCATTTTGTAGACAAGTTATGAAAAATGTTAGTGGAAACCTATCCAAAAAAAAAAAAAAGGACATGGGATGTTTTACTAATTTTACGTGAAGAGTTTTATAAAACTGTGGATGGACGAATTGCCATTCTGCACATCAGAACTGCTGTTCCAGCCTTTCCTGAGCTCTGTACAGGGCTCTGATTTCTGCTGAGTTTCAGTGAGCATTTGTGCTACACAGCTTATTTGTTCCTGTTCCATTGGGCTGGTATTTTATTTGTTAGCTATTATCTAGCCACTTCTGTAGCTATTGAAATGTTCCAAAACATGGGGAGGCCCAAACTGGATCAAATGAAGTGAAATCATTGAATTTAATGGCAGGGAAATCTAGACCAGGGAAAAAGCCTTAGTGTTTTTAGCATGCACACAAACAAGTTGGGTTTTTTTCTGCAAATTACAGTTAAATCCTTCTCAGACTCGGGACTTGGCAAAGGTTTAAGTTAGAAGTGAGGTTCAAAACCTCTCCTGATGGCCCAGCAGAAATGGGATGGATAGAAGTTTTGGCAGTCTTAAAATGAGAATATATGGTATTCACTGGTCTTGGAAGCTTTAAGAGAAGACAGCGTTCAAAGTGAAAAACTGGTCTTGAAGAAACACGATTTTTGAAGGTTCAACCAAGTGTCTTTTTACCAACAGAAGTTCACACGTTACAACCATATAAAATACATCATCATCTCTTGATCTGTGTTTGTCTGGCAGCTCTTGGGTTCCATGTGCCAGAAGAGTGTTAGATTGGTGTCAGATCTCGTCCTGTGCTTGTTCTGTAGGGCAATAGGGTAAGAATAGTCAGGACAGAGCTCAGTGACATACACCAACTGGTACCATTCATTACCTTTCTTAGCCCCGATTCTCAATTCTGAGGGAGAAACAGGGTCAGTTGTTCTCCTACGTTATTAAGTAAGGACCAATAATATGATAGATGCTTATGGCTGATCTTTGAGCATGCATTGATTTTCCTACATCTTGGTCAGGTTCATTGCACTACAGAAAACAACTGGCAACGGGCAGAAATCTCCATAACATCAGTCTAGCCAAGAGAGCGCGAACTTAAGATGACTCCTGGAGTTCAGTCACTGCTTTGGGGAAGGCTTTGTCCTGTCAGCAGAACAGTATGGGGCTTTGCATGCAAACCGCTTCCTGCATATGTATGTCCTCTGCTGGCGGAGAACACGTATCGGATAGATGGAGATGGCTAGCAACCATACGTTCTCAAACACTTTGCAATGGTTTGGGTTTGGTCCCACAATTGATACCTATTTTTCTAATGGACAGAGCTGTGAAATACAGACTGCGAATGAGTTATGCTTATTATTAGAAGTTTTGCTCTTCTTTTCCTGTCACAAATTATTGCATTGTATTCCTGGTGCATCTGGCAGTAAGATATCATTGCAGTAGGAGGTGAAGTGACTCCTATAATTTATACATCACTGCAAGTGCCCTATTTAATGCGCTTCATGGAATTCTTTGTGCAAGGAACTGAAACAAAGAAAAATAAAATTACAGTTAGTTCATAGGGCTACTGTCTTCATTATGGCTTGAGACATAAAGGGAATATTTGTGCCTCAGTCCAATTATCCCGTAGTGCTATATGCATTTGCAGCACTAGAAAGACCTCTGGGTTGCCTTGAATCAGCCTTTTTAACTGTGTAGCTGAAATACATATAGACACATCTGTATGAGCTACTACAGGGTGAAAATTATGCTTTATTTACAAACTTTCCAGATGTTAGCACTTGCCATGTCTATACTTTAAGGAACTGAGAGGCTTCAGATATAGATTAATTTTCCTATAATTGAAGTAAAAATAGTTGTTACGGTTATTTAATTTTTTTTTATAAATCATAAAGCCCCCCCAAAGCAACAGAAAGCAAATGTTGCATTTTTCCAAATTATTTTATTGTGAACTGAACCACTTTCTTGGCAGCAGACTGAGCTCTTAGTGTCTGTCATTGTGAATTACAAATAAGGCATTTCTTATTTGATCAAGGAATTTTTTCCTAAATTATCTAAGAAAATGATAATTTTCTTTCCATTGTACCAACACTGTTCTCTGCTCTTTGCCAGCCATGTCATTGAAACATGGGAACATTGAGTAGAGTTATAGCTTTCCAGCCAGTCCTAAGGATTTTCATACATTCCCAGTATTGGGAGCAGCTGAACACAATAGCATGTGCTGAAAAGAAGGGTTTTCTTTCAATCTAACAAATCATTTTTCGATAGTTTAGAGAATTCTGACTCCTCACATGCATTCTGTGTAATTTTGGTGGTAGTGGTGGTGATCGCGCTCTTAGACATCCTTTCCTTTTGTAACCTCAACTGGTACAAGGGATTTGTGACCGACATGAAATTATTTTAAAGTTTATTTTTTACGCGCACTTAAAGACAAACTGCAGCTATTTTTAGCTAAATGTGCCTTTTAAATGTGAAAAATTCAAGTAGATACTCCTTGCTGAACATATGTATTTCAAAGAGAGGTTTAATACAGAGATGACAGCATGGGTTAATGCTTTGTAGCATGTATTAATTGCAGTCATAGTGATACGAACATATCAGAAGGCAGAATATGGATGGAAACTGGGGAGCTGGCTTTTTTCCTGAGTATAATGATTTTCTATCAGTTTAATATCAGCATCACTATGCTCTAAGACTGGTAAGAAATATCGACATCAGGTTGCTATAAATCATACAAAGCTCTCTGTTAACTCACACAAGACCTTCTCCACTGGTGTGTAAATGATGAACGGATTTCCTTGTGTGTGGACTTTGAGGGTGCCTTCATATTCCTCTCAAGTTCTTGCTAAACTTGGACATTCTCACTTCTATAATGTGGATAAGAATGGCAAACATTCATGATGCAAATACTGGGGTTATTTGTATGGCAGTGCCTAAAGCTCTACTTCATGCTTCAGACGTATGCAGACAACATTAAAAGACCATTCTTGTGCAGAGAAATTTATTAAGTGACAGTTATTATTACTGCTGTTACGTGTTCGGTGATCTGGAGTCAGACATCTCCACAACACAGACAAAACCAGATGGTAATGTTCCTACTAGTTTGAAGAAATTTAGTCATTTTATAAACAATAATTCAAGAAAAATGGGCACACCACTCAATGCTCCAGAAGGGGTAGCCCAATGAAAGAAAGATTTTTTTTTTTTTTTTATTTATTTTAAAGATGTAAAACACTGCTCGTGACTCAATCCTGAAGGTATTTATTGGCAAAGCTGAAGCACATGATCCTGCGGTGATACCAGGACTGGGAGAGGAAAGCAGAGAAGCAAACCAAGCAAACCACATCAGTCATTCACAAATGCATGTGGACGACGTGTCGTCCCCACTAATTTCCATGGAACTCCCTAGATTTTTCAGTGCTTGTCTGGATCATGGACAATAAAATGTCCATGAATATCGTGTCTTGTTATTCAGGTGTAGAAGAGAGATGTTAGTCAGTCAGAGGCAAGTGTACAATCCCTGCATGAGATAATGTGAGTTGGAGGAAGCGAATAGAGAGCAGGTTAGAGGTAAGGATGGCAGTTCTGTGGGCAGGGTTGGAGGACAGCAGAAGTCTACTCTCATGCAGCAGACACCAAGGTGGAGGAATATGGCCTTGTTTCATTGCTGAGGTTATTTTGGGAAAATTAGTCTCACAATCCATTTAATATTAATTCTCTCTTGTTTTCTCTCTCCCTCCCTCCCTAACTTGCCCTAGAAAAAATTGCAGGAAGTGCTGTTGCTAGCATGTAAGCAGTTGCTTAACCTATTCTTTTTGCTACTCTCAGATAAAGAACTTTCCTTACAGGCCATTACAGCATTAACGAGAGAGTGAGATATGTCCAGAATGACTCCAAAAGTCATTGGCTTACTGCCATACAGCAATACCTGGACAGGCTGGAGAGTTGGGTGGAGAGGAACCTTATGAAATTCAACAAGGGCAAGTGTAGGGTGCTGCACCAGGGGAGGAATAACCCCATGCACCAGGACAGGTTGGGGACTGACCTGCTGGAGAGCAGCTCGGTGGAAAGAGACCTGGGAGTCCTGGTGGACAACAGGATGCCCATGAGCCAGCAATGTGCCCTTGTGGCCAAGAAGGCCAGTGGCATCCCGGGGTGCATCAAGAAGAGTGTGGCCAGCAGGTCAAAGGAGGTCATCCTCCCCCTCTACTCTGCCCTGGTGAGGCCGCATCTGGAGTACTGTGTCCAGTTCTGGGCTCCCCGGTTCAAGAAGGACAGGGAACTGCTGGAGAGGGTGCAGCAAAGGGCTACGAAGAGGATGAGGGGACTGGAACATCTCTCTTATGAAGAAAGGCTGAGGGATTTGGGTCGCTTCAGTCTGGAAAAAGACAACTGAGGGGGGATCTTATCAACACTTATAAATACTTAGAGGATGGGTGTCAGGAGGATGGGGCCAGGTTCTTTTCAGTGGTGCCCGGCAACAGGACAAGGGGCAATGGGCACAAACTTGAACACAGGAAGTTCCACCTAAACGTGAGGAGGATCTTCTTTACCCTGAGAGTGGCAGAGCCCTGGAACAGGCTGCCCAGAGAGGTGGTGGAGTCTCCGTCTCTGGAGACATTCAAAACCCGCCTGGACGCGTTCCTGTGCAACCTGCTCTGGGTGACCCTGCTCTGGCAGGGGGGTTGGACTAGATGATCTCCAGAGGTCCCCTCCAACCCCTACATTTTGTGATTCTGTTAAAAAAAAAAAAAAAAAAAAAAAAAAAACACACACACAAAAAAACCCAAAAAACCCAAAACCAAAACAAAACAAAAAAAAACCCAAAAAGAAATAAATCTAACAAAATGCAAAATTACTGAATACGGTATTACATAGACCTTAAAGAATTAATTGACTGCTAATGCAGCGGCTTTGTCAGACACACACGTAAAAAAGAAATCGGATCTATAACTGTGCTCTCGTAAAAAAAGTAGTTCTGATTTTCAAGACTGGTATTCAAGATTTTCAATAATACAACTAATTAAGTCGCAGTCTCTGAGCATGTATTCCTAATATGTGAAAATAAGTTCCAGGCAGATCTAAATCTTTTGTGAATCTCAGTTGTTAGACACAGAAATAAAGATGTGTGCACTTTGACAGCCTTTAGTATAAAATGTTTCCACCATTTTCAAAAAAGGTATAGATCATTTTAACGTAAAATCAAAGAATCACGTAACTGAAGAACAGGGTGTAAAATACACCACACCCACCCACCCCAAAAATGTGGTTTTGAACTATCATGAAGGATTTTTTATGCATATTTCAATAAATAAACTGTATTGTTCGTTTAGATGCTAATAATCTTTCTTTCTTTTTTAAAAAACCAAGTCAGATCTTACGCATTATGTGGCCCATGTTGATCATGCCAATTGAAGTTTTCTGAACTCCCAACAGGGAACAATCTCTATTTTTCCTTCTGAAATACGGTCTTTACAATTTGGGATAGAAGCACAATACATAAGTGAAGTGTAAGAAAACCAGCACTGACCTGTCTGCATCCTGAGAAAGGAATCTGGTTTTCAGGTTATTTTGTAAATATTAGATTTACTGAAACCAATTAAATAAAGCCAAATAAAGATTATGTGGACTTTCAAAACATTTTCCATGGGTGGATTTCAACCACTGGCACTGGTTGAAAAATGCGGAAAATAAGTAAATTAGTAATTGCAAAACTGAGATTTTTGGAAACAGTTAAGTAATTTGCTGACTTGAGTGAGACTTTTGTCTAATCAAATAAGGAATTTCGGGAAGGCAGAGGATTTGCTTGCGCAAGAGTGAAGTAAATAGCTGATCGAACCTGGAACAGGTTCCATTCGTTTTCACGGCCATCTGATTAAAAATCCTAAATTACAGTGTATAATCCTAAAAATTGATCTTTTGAATCGAAAGCTTACACTTGGAATCAGGACTGCCTACAGATTGGTCACATAAATAAATGAGTTTTTCTAGTTTTTTTGAAATTAGACGATGTGCTGCCGGTGCCTTGATTAATGCAAGTGCATTGTGTTCCTTGAGCTACACTTTGTTTTGGTTTGATTGGCTATATCAAAGCTAGTTCTTGTATGCGGTGCTGTAGACGCTAGCGATACCGAAGCTACTTCTTGCCACTTCGTAATTCATATGCATTGAATTTGCCTCTTTTTGTGGAAAAGACTCTCTTCCTCAAGACCATTTATCATGGTTTATGGACATGGTAGTAGAAGCCAGACAATATTTTGCAAAGATATAAAAAGGTTTATAGCCAAAATACTGGCCTGAGTTAACGTTGTGTTGCTCAACTTCTATGCCAAGGCTTTCTCTCAGACCAAATTTCAACAATGCAATGTTAAATCAGGTCCTTAAAATTCTATAAGAAATCGGCTTTACCTCGGCTACTATTTGGAGGAAGGAGCAGACAGAAAGACGGGAATCTGAGGCAGCCACCCCTAGCAAACAGGGAAAATACAGTTTTGCTAAGGAAGAGGGAAGCGGATTGCACTGCCTGCGGGACACAAGGCAGAGGCCGGTGCTTTGCCTCTCTGAGGTAAGTGACACAGGGCACTGTCTATTCCAGCACTCTTTTGCAGCTCAGTTTTTCTGCATACAAACAGGGGAATTACAGGTGTGCAAGCAAACCATTGTGCTTCTAGCTAACCATTTGCAATACCCGATAAATTCAATTAATATGGTGTTACAAAGTGGTTGGTGTATGCCAGCTGCAGCTTATCAACTAATTACCATGTTAACAGACTGCTGGCAGGAAAAAGGTTGCTTACCTGGCTGGCAGACAAAGGAGATAAGGGCAAATGCTAAACTTTTTGCTGGTGTTTTCTAGCGATCAGTACAGTGTGAATTTTCATTATCTCTTGCATACCTAGGAGCAGGACTGTTGCTGCTAATTTTCAGCCATTTGCTAACACCTAATTTAAACCTGTGTGGAAACATTGGGGTTTTTTAGGGCGTGACTAGTCATTTGACAGCCTGCAAAGTGGCAGGTGAACGCTGACAAATTTGAGAACTAGGTATTCTCTTGAGGATATTGCTCATAAACGGAAGCAGGGAAAATTCAAGGCAAAAGTAGCCTGTAATGAGGATGCATGTACCTGAAATAGTCTAACCTTAGGCTGTCTTCTTCTAACTATATAGAGACCTGAATGAAACCTTGTTCTGCCGTGTTGACGTGCTATTCTGGCCCATAGGTTTCAAAACCAGCACTTCTCCTGAGGTTAAGAGCTGTGGTCTAGATATGGGACAGTTTAAATGTAAGCTGGCTTAAAAGGTAGATTCTGATCTAGATACAGCACATGTTGTGAACATACCCTTAAAAAAGTTGCAGAAAAGGGATAAATGAAAGGAAAGCTGAAAGCAGTGAGAACATGAGAATCGTATTCCAAAATAAGACACAGCTTTATAGATATTTCAACCTTTTTCCTTGCGCTAACATCAGAGACAAGAGCGTTGTTTTATAGAGTATGATGAGAGAAGCAAAGAAAAACCAGGTGATCTTATTAATGTCAATAATTTTATCGTGAGAAAAAGAACGTTAACTACATCAAGTGTAATTTATATTGATCCTGAAGTCCATTTTTCTTCTTCTTCCCACCTCCTGAGAAGCATATAAGGTCTTGACAGTAATACGATTCAAGCTGACCAAGCGTAGATATATCTGCAGGTTGTATCGGAGCCTTTGTTTAGCAGGTGTAGGTTGGTATTTGCAGCAGTCGTGTTTCCAGTGTGCGTGCTTGTATATTCTGAAAGCCTGGCCCCTTCTTTCCCAGGCACATTATCAACTTTGTCAGTAATGGATCTCACTTGATGACAGTATGTAGAGCAAATTGAATGCAGCGTGCTTTCAGCTCCAACATTCAAGCCATATATGTAGTGTTTGTGGCACAGACATTCGTCTCTTCATGTAGTAGCTGCTCAGTGAGGGAAGACAGTCAGGGAATCACCCACGGTTGCAAAGATGAATGTGGGTGTCTGCACCTCCAGCTCATTTCATGAGCAAGAATCATTCCTTGCTCTGTAGCCCAAGACATGAGATTCCTTAGTCTTTACAACTACATTTTGGTGCTCCCTTGCAGAAAACTGGTTCCTAGATTAGGTGGTTTCGGGTGTTTTTGCCTTTTTTTTTTTTAATGAGATGGTAATGATAAAAACAGCAAGCAAAGAAACCTTGGTCCTGCGAAGCTCGGTGGCAAAGCTTTTGCTAAGTTCATTGGGGCCCAAACGTCACTGTCGCTAACACTGTAAGTCTTTGGTACAATGAAGCCAATCTTACAGTTAGCTGCCACCAAAACTGTATGTTTCCAGTGCCCCTGCCCTTTTCTTGCCGTAACACTTGTGTTCATCTGCAACTAACTGAACAGAAGATACTGGTTTGGCTGTCTGAATTGGTTCCCCATGATTACAGCAGTTTAGCTCTAGCTTGAAAACATGCTATCAGTAGTGTAATATTTGTGTTTTGTCTTCCTTATGTTACCTGATTTGCAAAAGCATTTAATTTTTTTCCCATTTAGGAATACTTCAATTTAAAATCTAGACCACCCACTGACTCTGCTGATCAGTCGAAATTTCTGAAGCAAAGTAACAAATTACCAAAGATTTCCCAGAACACACGCAAAAAAATGGGATAAATTACTCCATGTAGAAAAGAAAGAAGCAGAGGTGCAAAGGTGAATGACAATTGTAGAAGTGGGGAGAGGTAGGACAGACAGCTGAACTGGAAAAAGGAGAAAGGGACCATATTGGGAGAGTAGGAGTACTAAAAGAGAAGCAATACAACTGAAATTGTTAAAATATGCTAATAAAGAGAGTAAGAGCACAGAGACTGGTAAAAACATTGAGTGATACATTGGTTTACATTTTCCATTTTGGCTAAAATTAAGTTTAGTTTTGTGGAAAATGTTTTCACAAAAGCTTCTTATTAAACCACATGAAATATTCCCCTCAGCTCTGCAGAACATATTAACTTATAAAAAACATTGATTTTGTATGCTTTATCAGTTGGCACTTTGCTACCAACTAACCTGTCTCCCTTTAGACTTATGTTGACATTTAAAGACAAGTGAAACAACAACCCTCCCACCTCTCAACCACAGGAAAAAAAAAGTTACTTGCAAAACCTGCGTCCTAAGGAGTTGGTAGGATTTGTAAATGATTTCAAGTCAATCTATGGCAAATCATTGCACTTGGAAATAAGCACTATATTCTGTGCAGAGACAATGTTTAGCTTCTCAGCAAAACAACATTTTAAGATGTGGATGGTGTTTTGCTGCTAGACTACTTTTGTGACTAGCTAAGTTTGTTAATGTCACTTTAGAGGTATTTTAATGCATTGTATCTTTTCTCCTGAGAACCTTCAAAATTTAAATTTGTAGGAAGTAAAGAACCGGGGTTTGTGCACCAACAAGTAGAACAGTTACCTTAATAATTTTCTCTTAAACATGTTTGAAAGCAGGTTATTGTCTTGTTCCCTCAAACTCAGTAAGCTTCTGACAGATTTCTTAGAATAAATGCAATGGCATGAGTTTGAGATGGCAACTGAAGCTACTCTGCTCACAAGCGCCACACCTCTCCACCACATCACAGTGTGTTGTGTGCGCAGGTCTCGGCTCCCATTCCCTTTGAATCACGATGCCATTATGATCAAGGAAAGTACAGTGTGTGTTCGGCAATGCAGCCAGTTTTGTTGTACCTCTCTCGTGTGGATTAGATCGTGGCTTTGGATATAGACTGTTCCGAGTCTGATGAAAGTTTGTCACTGAGCTATAGCAGCCACATGTGGAACCACCTCAGACTCCTTCCCTCCCATGGCAGCTCAGTCATCCCCTGGGGAGCCAGTTCTTGCCTCCCCTCGAGAGCTACCTGAGGCTGGGTAGGAAGGGTGAAGGCTGAGATGACCCTGTACTTGGACCAGGGTGGGTTTGAGCTTAGTCTTTTGCACAAGTTTACACCAGATCCTCATCCTGATTTTGCAGTTGGGCTGCATCTATCCCACTGGTTCAGCAGAGGAAGCACTGAGATTTGTTTTTCAGGCATATTCATCATAATGAGATGTTGAAGTTGCAGTGAGCTCAGAAACCAGTTCAGCAGCATCCAACAATGCTGCAGAAAGTCGACCACAAACAGGTCTACAATGATAGCACACAGAGTGAAAATTAATATGTGTCCTGTAAATAATTGCCTTCATGCCTCATTGCAAAAGCAGTAGTTAAACATTCTTGTATTGTGAGTAATTTCCTATTCACAGTTTGTGGGAAGGCATAAATGTAAAGAAAACAGGTTTGAGGTCCCTTTGTTGGGTTTTTTGTTTTGTTTTTAAGGCTGCTAATTTCAATTCACAAACACCATGGGAGCCTGCAATTCCAATTTTCTTTTCACAGTATTAATGAAAACTGGGCACTGAAAATAGTTAGATTTTTCCCTCTAAATTTTAAACCACTTAGAAATACAGTCAAGAATAATAACTTTCTAATCCATTATTACACAATGTAAAACTGTGCTCAATTGTTATTATTTCATGCAAAGTTTTTCATAAGTGGTAAAAGAGGCTTTTAAAAATCAGTCTCTTTTAAGCTGGTCTTTGAAGCAATCCAGACAGGCTGGTTGTATGCTGTTGAGAGCAAGAGCTGTGCATCAGGGAAGTTAAGAAGGGATCACTGCACCACAAGATCACATTTGTTTCCTCTCACTGTTATGGCGTGGTCTGAGCATAATTACAGTCTTTATGATTTTCTATTGTTCCTAATCAAACCATCCTCAATTTATTATAGATTCTTTCAGGATTTTTTGGAGATGACTTTTTATTCTTAAAAATCGGGGTCATTTTTATGACATTGAATCTTAACATTGACCTATAAGGTATTTTGCTTCTCATTTACAATAACAAACTTCATCTGGGATGAAGTCACTGTCTTTTTGATGCTGCAGACACTTAACAGAGAACTGCAACTGTGTAGCAGACAAGGTTACCCGTAGACGTATCTCTGCCGCTGTGCTGGTTCAGCTACCAAGATGCTGGGAAGAAAACTGCATCATGTGTTTCTCAAAGAGCTGGGAAGCAAAGAGCAAGACTTCTGTAACCTCATAATCTTCACTTGCTCTTCATTGAGATCATCATCTCTTGTCCCTTGCAATAGTTCCTGTCTTGCAGGGGAAAAAAAATCCAGGTAAATTCCCCTTGGGTACTCAAGTCTTAGTCAAATAAAGGTCTTGCTTAAATAGAAGGCAGCTGTTTCAACAGTGTTGTGGATGGGGATTTGTTTATTTACCAAGATTTCCGAAGAAGTGTAGGCTGGCCTTTCCCAGTGGCCTTTTCCTCCTTGTTTCAGAATAGGACACTTGCTTTAGCATGTGCTCCATTAGCCCTTCCTACCTAAAATGCTCACAGACGAACCCACGTGCTTTGTAGAACTCTTGTTTCCTTCTCCTTCATTTGTCTTGAGAGGCCCTGCTAGGTTTAAAAGGATATTCTAATGTAAATGGAAGAAAAATAGCAAGAAGTCATTTCCCTTGCTGAACTGCTCCTTTTGCAGAAGTCCAAAAAAATGTAACAACAGATGCTTTGAAAATGTTTTAAGTTGAAATAACATTAATGTAGTGGTTGAATATTCCTCAGACAGATGGGATAAATGAGATAACTGTGAAAACATTCTTAAAAATAAAAGGATGCCATCAGGTGAAAGGCAGGAGTTTAGGTAACATTGAAAAATATTCCTTCCATGTTTTTTTAGGTTGCAGTGTTAAAAGAATGTTTTCCTCTGAGCAAGCTGTTAAGTGTCATTTAGTAGACATTAATTGTAAAGTTAGTTGACGGTATTTGGCCCAAATGTCTGTATTTTAAAGAGAAAGAGCAGCTGTTAGTCCATCAGGCATTGACAGAGTTTATTCAGTTGCTTCTATTATTTCTCAGAAATTAATTTCCTGAAATCACATGCAGTAAGATAAGAGTTTGTCTCGTTTTCATTCACTATGGAAATACTCAGGAGTCTTTATTCTGCAACAAAGCATTGCCTCTTGTAAAACAATAAATGACACCCTGTGTGTAAAAGAATTTCCGTTTTCTACATTAGCTACGATGAAGAAACAGGATCTAAAACAATCACTGACTACTTTGGGACAGACCACATTTCTTAGTAGGGTGAGAAAAAATCTCCGAGCCTTCTGAAGCTAAACGTCAAGATCTCTTGTCTAGTCATAGAAAACACCAATTGTACCAACTCGTAACAACTAAGAGCTTTCAGAGGGAAAAAAAATAATATTAAAATACTATTTGACATGAATGACAGTTTTCTTGAGTCTTACTGTGGTGCCTCTGTTCTTTCAGCCAAATAAAATGTCACCTTCTTTAAACCTATGTGGGATAACTGCCAGGAAGTGGTGTTTCAACAGTAAGAACACAAATCGCCAATAAATAAATGATGAGTAATACCAAGGTGGGGAGGGAACTTAGTTCTTCTGGGGATTTGTGGCTTTTTTGCTGTGTTTTATTATTCATGGGCCAATTGTGGATGTCTGTAGCTGGTGGCTGCTTTTAATTCTGGTTGTCTCCAAACTTGTTGCTATTTTTTGACCAATGTAGACAGTTTGAGTGGCATTACTTTTAATGTAGCATCCCTAAAATCATCATCTTCCTGTTATGTCTTTACAGTGCAAAAAAAGTGACTATGGGCCACAGTATGCTTTCGTGCACCTTAAGCAAGACACTTCTTTAATACGCTTCAATAAAATGCTAGTTGTAGGCAAGGCCTGATAAGCTAACATGATGAATATATTATAAAAACAGTGTTTAATCATACTCTTAGTTAACATTTATATTTTACTGACTGCATTTTTAGCCATGCATAATGATATAAAATGCGGTTTCTATGAGCCAGCCTGGATGCTGAATGAGAGTGTTCTGCACTGCTCGGTGGGAAACTGCTTGGATCACTCGCTTCTCTTTTCTTGCTCCTGAGCTCAGCCAAGGCAGCCACTCCTGAGGGTACACAGCCTCTCAGGAGTTTGGAAATGCTAGCCATAGTCAGAGGAACATTGCATAGACCCAGGTCACTTCATTTCTGTGCATGACGCTTGCTAAGTTACAGAAGAAGATCCATCACAGCTATTGCCACTTAAAGTGATTCTATACAAAGATCTGCCTCTCCTTCTGAAAAATGCAACAAAGAAAGGAGATCATGGGAAATGCATGAGTATTGTGTGCGCTGTGAGCATTTAATCTAGAAATTCCTCCTGGAATTCCACATTGCTGTGCAAGGGGACAAAATGTGCCAGACAGCACAATAGTTCCTGTCAAGAAGACTTTACAGTCTGAAGACATAGGTCAGTTCAGTTCATATCACAACTGAAAAGACCAGAGTCTGGCCTGAGAGGTGGGTTCTTAGAAGGCTGAGTCCTTGCTCTGTACAATTTGAGAGTTTTTTTCTGGGCATAAAGCGTTGCTTGAATGAATGTCTGGTGTTGGCATCAATGACAAAAAGAGGAGTGGGAGAAGTTGAGTGAAAAAGTGCTCTAAAGTGTAGCCATATCCAAGGAGGACTCTCTGAATTAGAAAAGAGAAGGTAGGGTTGGATAGCTCTGTAGGAGTAATAAGGTAAATATAATTAATTTGGAAAAAAAAATATTAGAAGGAAAGGAGGAATTGGGAAGCTTGCTGAGGGAAGTCTAAAGGAGAGCTGAGGATACCATATTTGTAGCCAACTTATTGGATGCTATCATTTATTATTAGGGGGAATTCTGATTTTCCCCTATTCTGTTTGGTAGTCTGTCTTACTATCACTGTATTCTCAATAAGTACTATAGTGTCACTTTTTGCTCTTTACAGGGGAGAGGGAGAGGGAGGGAATGGCAGAGGGAGGTGTCTTCCTCCCAGATGTTCGTATTCTGGCCTTTAAATTGTGGCATACCTGTTATTTCAGATTATTTAGGCACTCTTTGCTTAATAACAGCATTTGGAGAAATTACACTTTTGAAGGCTAAAATGAGATTTTCCTTGCTGTCCTTTTCCTTGTTTAAAAGCCTGTTTACTCATGCTGACAGACATGGAAATGGAATGGGCTGCAAACCTAAATGTTTTCGGACTGGTAGTTCAGGGTACATTGATAGGCAGTCCTGACCTAGTGAGTGCAATTGGAAAGATGCATGTTTGTAGCAGGTAGATATGACTAACTCCTCAACGCGCAAACTCGATAATAACCTCTCCCTTGTTTCATTATCTACCTACAGCAAATCCTACCAGGGCAGGAGGAGGAAGGGAGTACCCTGGCTCGTCCGAGGTGATTCGTGAATCCAGCAGCACGACAGGCATGGTAGTTGGGATCGTGGCAGCAGCGGCGCTGTGTATCCTCATTCTCCTGTATGCTATGTACAAGTACAGGAATCGAGACGAAGGATCGTATCACGTAGATGAGAGTCGAAACTACATCAGTAACTCAGCACAATCCAATGGGGCTGTGATCAAGGAAAAACAGCCCAACAGCGCTAAAAGTTCCAACAAAAACAAGAAAAATAAGGATAAGGAGTACTATGTCTGATCTCAACATCTAAAAGAACGCTTGTATAGAAATAGTCTTCATTTTATCTGAGACATAATACAAACTTATTTACTTTACTTTTTATGAAGCACATTCAAAAACAAACAAACAAAAAAAGACAGGGAATGCAATCAGAAAGGAAAGACTGTTTTTAAAAACAAGCATTTCATGCTCTTGTTTTTCAGAAACAGGAGCTGATAAATTCCCTAACATCCACAGTGTTTTCATTTACTCTGCCTGTCTTTATGTTGCTGGAACATTTCTGAAAGACAATGATGACACCACGCATTCATAAAGCAAGGAGTATTACTACAACATCAAGGCACAATATGAAACAAAACAAATTAAAAAAACAAAACAGGAAAAAAAAAGAAAAAAAGAAGCTACCTATGATTCTGGATTTAGCCAAAGTGCTAGCGCTTTCTTGAGAAGTAAGTTAGTCTTATTGTCAGAGAAGACTGTCATTATATGTGGTGACTCAACAAGCAAACATAAAGAGTTTGCCGTCTGGTGCAGTGAAGCAGTGATTGGAAACTTGCAGTTGAAACAAAGTGCTGGCTTTTCTGAAGACTTACGTAGAAATACTTTCAAAAAGCCCCTTTCTGGTTGTGAGGAAAATAGTACGGAGGCCTTATTTTCAAAAACAAAAACAAAAATCTGGAATATAAGGCACATTTCCACAAAAAAAAAAAAAAAAAAAAAAGGAAAAAACAAACAAGAGGGCATAGATGCAATCATTGGGAAATTTTCATGCACGCTTAATATGTTATTACATATGTTTATATAAAAACACATCTATATGTGCTTTCTGGACTGTGATAAGTGATGTTTTATAGCCTGTTGTATAGAAAATGCAAACTATATCTGCTCTTCAGCCATTTTTGGTAAACTCAATGTTATAAGTGTTGCTAGGTATAGAGAGTTTTATGACATCTGGAGCAACAGACATACTTCAGTTTTTTTGCAGCCATTATAAATTGTCCCAGACTTCTTCCCCTTTTTTTTTTTTTTTTTTAATTTACAGTGTAGTGGTATACTAAGGGGGATGTGTATGAATGTATATAAGAGTCAGCTAATTTTTTTCTTACCTGTACAGCCTCTATTCTGTTGCAATTAAGTTTTAGTAGTTTGTATGAAAGAAGTGGACTAGAAAGCAAAAATATATCTCTACTGTAATTTGTCTCCTCCCTCCTGTCCCCATCTCTTGCTCCTGATATGCATCAATGAAGTTGATCAGAATGGCCAATTTTCCTAGAAATACACATTCATTAATTAGCTAAATATTTAGTGACTTAAACTGGCCTTTGGCTTCCAGTCAAAGCTTCACTATTGGAGAGCATGGTTTGCCTTACAGAAACCTTGTTCTTAAGAAATTATGAGAATGATGAGTTTCTTGAGAATCTTAGGAAGTATCGTATAGTGTTTATCTGGCATTCAGTTATATGAACGACAGCTACTACAGCATTGGGTGGTAAAAGATCTAAAAAGACCCATTTTAATTATCCAGGCTGATTCTACTGCAGAATTTACCCCTTTCTCCAAAAATGGAATAATGTTGAGGTGCACGATAGTATTTTTCAATGGTGGGCATTTTGACATATGAAAAAGTATTTTTAGCTAAGTTGATTGTGTAGTATCGCAAGACTTCATAACCAGACAAATATAAGTTCATCATGTTTTAAAGTAACACATAGCTTTTCTTGCATATATAAAACATTAATGCATTTTAGTTAAACATATTAAATATAATGCTGTAATTTACATGTTAGATTTTTTTTCTAGTATTATTTCATTAGGTTCACAGCAATAAAGCATAGCGTAACATTTTATTTACATGGAAGTTCAAAGGGAATACATTAGACAGAAAGAGGGTAGTTCAATAGAAATCAACCAAATCATTGGAAGGCCTCCTGGGCGGGATATAGATGTTCACACTTGACGGACAGGAAGGAGGAATTTAAAATTAGCTTTAAACAGAGGGCACAAAACATTTTGTTGTGTGTTATTCACTGTAGCTGATGAAAAAGGCTGGAAACTGGTACAGCTATCTGTCTGGGAGTCAGAGCACTTTACAAATACATGTAGCTGACATGAAAACACCTCTCTCGAAGGCTGCCAAGCACATCGAGGTGTTTCATGTTGCATTTGTAAAACAACTTTTAATTTTCATTAGCATTTACACATAAATGAGAACAAGTTCACAAAATCCATCTGATGTTCATTTCTTAGATTGTTGTTCACCTGTGGCATTCATGATTTCTCCCACCTTTACAAGACAGCTGTACTCAGGGAATGGCAGGGTCAGGTACACTGGAGGTCATTGCTGGAAGCAAGAGACTTCAGCTGGAGGGGGGAAAGAAGAAGTTGAAAGCCAGGTGGTGTTCAGATTTCAGTGCTTCAAGATATGTAGAAGAACAAGAATAATATGATGACAGGAGACCGGACATAACAGAATATGGTTTGGGCGAGATGAAATGGTCTTTTCTGCTTCGTATTGATTGCATTAATGAAATAGCATGGTCCTGTCAACTTCCAGGCAGTTTGGTAGATTAATCTTTAACTAAATCCACACATCAAGGAAAAAAAAATAATCTGCTATTACTATAATAAGCAAACATGATTTTAACACTGTTTCTGAAGGTTCTCCTTTTTCCTCTTTAATTTCATAATTTAACAAAAAACAAATATGGATGTATCAGAAGTGCCAGCAAGTGGATTTAAAATTCCTTTTTGTTTAAAAACAGCAGCAACAAACAAACAAACAGACATAAACCAACTACCTAACATAAAATTGGATCCTTTCTCTATAATAACCTAATTTGTTTGACTGAGATGGCTTCATTTCTATGACTGTATTGTGTTGCCTTTTTTAACAAAACACTAAATAACGTGTGAAACTTTCAACCCTAAGACATCAAAGAGAGGCCCAATGCCCCTAACCTTATAGTGCTTTCTGTGATAGATATTTACGATTTTTTTATTTGTTGCAAGGCCAATTTATTCATTATTGGAAATGCTAAGCAAGTGGAATTTACTGTTTTGTTAATAAAAATGTTTCTTAATACAAATGCTGGCTTGTTTCTTCTCTTGGTCTTAGATCTGAAGTACCCGTTCATCTCAAAGCAGTGAAAAGAAATGGTAAATTGGTATGAAGTTACAGAAATTCATGTCAGGAAAAAGTGACCTCAGAGCTCTTTGTACACTTAACTGAAAACCTTCTACAAGTCTTTTGTTCAACTGTCCCTGTTTGAAAAGTATGAATTACATTAATGCATTGTTTGGTTTTGCATAGAGTTACTCCATTTGAAATTTTCTAGCTTTTTTTTTTTTTTTTAAATCAAGAGATTAAAACTTGATGTTCCCCTCCCCATATGAATGAAAAAAGAATTCCCTTCCTTTTCTGCCACTTTTTTTTTTTTCTGGTTGAAAGAAGATGGCAGAAGGTAAGGTTAATGGGATGAAAAGTTAAAATATTTTCTCTTGTCTAGAAGATGGTTTAAAAAGTAACGGAAAATGGGCGTATTTCAGGTCATTAAAAACATTCCTAGATAATAATTACAAAATTTCAACTGGAGCTAATCCATTACATAAGTACTTTTCTATTTAGCACGGCATTTAAATTCATGGGTAACTTCAAGCAAACATCTAATCCTATTGATTTAAGCAAGTGTCTAAAGTTGCCTAAATGTATTACTGAATGGGGATGGAGTTAAACTGTTGGATCTAAACTCCAAATAGAATTTAAGTATGTATCTTCTTTAAATCACATCAGTAGCTACTTTGACTTCAATGGGATTTATTCATCTGCTTAATTAGGTATAGACTGAAGTATTTTAGATAATTTAAATTCAGGAATATCTGGAGAAAACAGCCCCTATCTTCCATTGGTATAAAACATTTTCTAGTTAAATTTACGTTCCAAAGTGCTTTATACTGGGATTAGTACTTTTGTGTGTGTGTGTGTGTGTGTGTGTTTTTAAATAAATACTCAACATTCCATTTAGGAAAATGCTTTTTACACATTTAAAGGGGCTATAACAATAGTTATTCTTGTTCTACTACAAAAAAAAAAAAACCCACATTTAATTATACTCTTTTTAATTCTACACTATATTTGTTCATTTTTTTTCATAGATCTATACTGTGCTGTCCCTTTTTCCAAAATCCTAATGGCCTCTCAGTACCTGCATCATCCGTCATCAGCTAACTGCTTTAAGTGGTGGCCTCCATAATCAATCATCACTGTGGCCAAGTAGTTAAAAATCCTTCACAAGATGAGGAAAAAAGAGAAAAAGCTAAACAACTCCCCCAAAAGCAACTCAGAATAAGGAGCACACATGTAGGCTGTAAACGACAACTGTGTTTGTTAATTCCTCCAATATGACTTCTTTATAGTTCAACAAAGCAGATTTAAATTGTGTATCTAGATATGATTTTTCATATTGATTATAGAAATTTGCTTCTAAGTTCAGTACAGTCATGTTTAGAGGTGCTTGGAAGCATTGTGCTGGGGTAAGACAGATTTGTCAGTGCAATTTTATTGGGCATTAAGGCTATTTGCTTTATTTTAAAGCCCCCACTTTGTTAGAGTCTGTAAGTATTTCACCATTAAAAATGTTTCTGTCCCTCATGGGAGTGGGGAGAAACAGAAATCCACACTGCATTTAAAACAATTTGTGAATTGATGAACGCTTGGGAATGATAAAATTTCTTGCCTGCCAGCCTCTGATATTAGTCTGAATGGTCTATTCCTCCATTGGTTGGTCATTGCTTTCCATGAAACCAGAAGTATTGCCCATGGGTTAAGCTTCGAGCTAGAAATTCCAGAAAAGAAAAAAAGAATTCATTTATAAAGGCCTCCTCAGTTTTGTGAGGAGCAGGGCCAGAACTCACCCAGTCCTTTACCCACTTACTTTGGAGGCTTCTTCCTACTCAAGGTCTTTGACAGACTTCAGCTATCAACTTTGACTTCTGGAAAACAAAGTACGGCCCCTCACCTTTCTCAGTTACTACCATACAAATATCTCCATTTGTTGTTCAGAACAAGCAGATTTCCGTGTGACAGAGCTCCTCCAGTGGGGCTGAAAAAACATGGTGACATAAGGGGTAGAGTTATTTCAAAGAGTGTGGGATTCTGAGTGAGTAAATTGCCTTTAGGGACAGTAATTTCATGCTGCCATACACTTGCAAGGTTTAAAAATCCAGGCCAGTAATCCTCAACAACATCCTTTCAGTAAACAATAAAGACATTAGCTCATTTGTCAGCGAGCGCAGGAACAGACAACTATCAGCTATCAAAATGTGAATGCATTGGTCTGGTTGCAGCAAATAACAGAGGAAAATGGAATTTGGGCAGCCAAAAATAACCGCTGGCACGTTGGCCGGACTCTTATAAGCAAGTCTGATTACAAGCCAGTAAGCATTTATCAGATGATAAATAGCAAAATACTTCTATTAGTCGTAGTTTGGGATGCAGCAGGCTGAGAAAACACAGGCACGGCCTGCGCGGCTGCATCGGCATTTCCAGGCCGGCGCCCTCCAGTTGGGGGGGACTGGGCAGGTTTTACACAAACACCGGCTGCAAGCCAAGCTGATCGGCTGTTTCCAGAGAAACCTTCCTTTTCCCTTTGAAATGAACATACATTTTCTGGGGACAGTACAGCAGGTTGCTTCGTGAGACAAATTAAGTGGCTCCCAAAACACGGTGGCAGCACAGACGGCGCCATACGAAACAGAATCGGTGGCTGCAGGTTGCGGGGGGGAACCGCCATCCTGCTCGGGAGAGCCCCGGCCTCGGGCACAGCAGCTGAACACGGTCCAGACATAAGAGGACCAACCTCACGCTGGCGGCGGCGCCTGGGTGCAGCAGACACCTGAGCTTGGCTTTGTGCTCCCCATCCACAGCGATGGCAGCCAAGGGCAAGGTGCTGGGCGAGGTGCACAGGGAAACCCTTGTACGCCAGGAGGGGGTCAGCTTGTGCTCCGGGGAAGGATAGCAAGGGCCAGGACATGAGGAAGGGCTTACAGTCCCTGGTGTTGTCCCCAAAGGACTGCCCTTGCTCTCGCTCCCAGTAGGCCCACTCTGCCAAAATGGTGGGTCAACCCATGGTCCCAGGACCATTTTCAAGTCCACAGCAAGCAGGGGACAATGAGTAGTGTCCAGCCACTATGTGGCCACATGTGGCCCCTCCAGCCAATGCTTGAGACAAGGCTGTTGAGGTATGAGCTATGAGCATCTCCCTTTTTTTTTTTTTTTTTTCTTCTTTTTTTCCAGAGCTCCTGCAGCTCCCACAGCTATGGCAGGGGTGAGGCCTTCAGAGCCGCATTACCCTGGCAAGCACGGTGTATTGGGAGCCAGTACGACCCCCTGAGGATGGGTGGCTGTGAGGAGGGAAGACGCAAGGGCCAAGCCCCCTGGTCCAGCGTGAGTACAGAAATGGAGGGCAATTCAGCTGCGAGGGTCCCACAGCCAGGACTGGGCAGGGAAGTCGCCACAAGGCTCATGGCTCAGCAAAGCTGGGGCGGGTTTTGGTGGGAGCAGGTTTTCCTTAGCTGCCAAATCCCTCAGAGGAAAAAATAATAGGTTTCTCAAAAAAAGGTGGTGGCAGAGAGTGTTTAGGACTTTGACTAGCAGTTAGTTTAGGGTTTGTTTAGAGCTTTACCTACCCAGGCTTCATACCAGAGAGGAGAAGCTCAGGCCTCCTGTGCCTGGAGAAGGAGGCTGGGCAGCAAAAGCCACCCCAGCAGCTGCATCCTACAGGCAGATACAGGTAACCCTGATTTTCTGAGACACCAGATCTCAAAGATTTGGACCAGAAAACTGGCTGAAGGTGAGCTCCAACAACACACACTGTTAACCACAGGGAGAGGGACAGGCTTCAGCACAAGGAGATATAAAAACCTTGAGGAAGAAAATAGAAACAGACCCCTCGGCTCTCCTGGAAAATCCCACCCCACCTGCCACTATCTGCTACTCAGCTTTTCAGGCTCAGAGGTGGGTTTTATTCCTCCCTGATTACACGTGGAGCGGTAGCAGGCCTGTTATATCTGTCTGTCAGACCCACCTGGCAGAAGGGTTACTGCGCTAGCGAGTGCAGAGCTGGCTGTAGTTATCAGACCCTTCACACCACCTGTGAGCTAATTGTACAAAGATTTTCCTCTAGATTCAGGCATCGCTGGCAACCAATACAAAGCAAGGAGTCACATCAGGGCAGAATTTAAAGGCCAGAACCACTTCCTCCCCTTCTTTCTGAGTTGTTACTGGCTTTTGTTTGATTTACAAGGGGAGGTCTAAGGCATAGGACAAGAACGTACTCCAGTGAAAGAAAGAAGGAAAAAAAAAAAAAAAAAGGTAAACAAGCTTTGCCTTATGCTGTCCAGCAAATCCCCGTATAGGAAGCAGAAGAATTTCAGGTAATTTATTTACATCTTGCTTTGTTGGTGGATGGTGCTTGGGAAAGGCAAGTTTATGCTCAGCTTTTCTGAAGGCTAAGTTTGTTTGGGAGTTTGTTCATACCTGTCTGCAGGCTCTTTTTAGGGAAGTCTTTTGAAGTGCTGATAGCACAAATAAAATTGCCATTACCTCAGTCAGTTTCTCATCTATTTTAATAGCTTTACCTAAGTAAGGATTAGAGGATTTGACTCAAAGTTGAGCCTACATCTGCATCAGAAAGTATGTTTCAGTAAGAGTAAATTCACAGGGTAAAGCAGTTGGTGCTGAGAACCTGACCCCTGTGTTGCATTTCAGGATTTTCTTTGAAGCAGTTGCAGTCTGATCCCATGGACTGAGTGCCAATTAGTAGTCAGGTGTCATTAGGTGTGTTCATGGAGCTCACATTATTTAATCTGGAAAGTGTCCAGTTCCTCCATGTGGAGTGTTCTGTGAAGTTAATTGAAGTGTAGTAAGTGGGAACAGCTGGAGTTGCTTCAGAACTGTATTCCTGATCTTAAATAAAACTGTCCTATTGAAATAGCCTTTGTGCATTGCTATATGCCAATGTGTTTGTAACAATTCATTATTTATTATTTTTAATATGAAGTACCTAGACCCAAAGGACAATTGCTGCTATACTTTGAGGCATTCCTGGTATTTTTACAGGATTTTTTGTCTCTGCAATTCTGGCCCTCATCTTCCTCTTTAACCACCACCTCTGCATCCTAGCATCCCCCTTTACCCTTTTCTTTTAACCTGAAGAAATAATGGTTTGGAAGAGTTGTTTCCTTTGAATAGGTTGAGATAAATATGGAAGTATTTTTAGATAGGCACTACACGAGGAAGCCATGTTCTTAGCCAATGCTAAGAACACCAACAGTGCAATTGTTAACTTGTAGAAATAAGCTGTAAGCAAAGCTGCTGCTGCTGGAGCTCTAGATGGAGTAGGTGAACTGGAAGAAATGGCTGGGGTAGAGCTGGGTTTGGCCACTGCTCAAAGAGGCAGAACCCCACTGAACAACGCTGGTCTTTAGGGAAACTCTGCATTCAGCAACACAGATCTGCTTTTAACCAAAGTTTTGACAGTTCTTCTCTGACCTAGTTCTCACCAAAATCAATTTTTTCCTGTAAGGGAATTAATTGTAATCAGATTCCTGATTTAGTTAGTATTAAAAATATCATGAGAAACCACAAGAGATTGGGGCTACATTTTGAGATCTTTCTTTGTATCTTCTGCAGACAGGAAAGCTGCCATTTCCGTTAAGACTGAAACTTCATTGCTGCTTTTAACTACAGAGTGATTACACTTCCCTCTAGCACACTGCATATTATTATGAGCATTTCATACAAGTATTCTGAACAGTCATCATTAATTCTTTTAGATTTCTAAGTGTTAAGCATCAAAGACTGACGATACAGACTAATGATAAAAGATTTCTAAATCTGAATTCTTGTAAATGACCATGTTTGTGTTTAAGTGGCTGCTTATAAGTTTTTGCCTAAGTTCCAGAAATCATCGTGATATGTCTATTTTTATTATTACACTTTAGCAAAAGTTGATTGCTAAATATAGGCAGAAACATGCTCTGCTAACATAAGCTGGTTCAGAAACAGTTCGGTTTCAGTTGAGAACAATTCAATTTGGCAACAAAAATACGACTTTAGAATTTTTAGGCATATTAAGTGAGTTCTTGATGTCATTTAAGCTAATTCGGAAATTTTACAGACTTCAAATTCAAAAAAGAAACTTAGAATTTTTGTTGATCTGAGTCTTAATGGGAGTTACCACGCATCCTGCTGAAGGTTTCAGTGTGTATGAATAAATCTGTGGCAACAGTCTGGTGCCTGATCTCACATGCTGCCTTTCTTGAGGGCAGCTTTGCCAGACCTGCATGTGAGCACGGTCTCTGCCTGTTATGCTGCTCTGCTCCCCCACATGAAAACTTTCAGTGATTACCCATCCGTGGGAACTATTACACAGACACTGCTGTGCACCAGCAAAGTCACTTTCTCAAAAGCAGAACTTGGCATTAATATATACTCTGCTTGAGGCAAAACTCCCATTAACTGCAGCGTGAGCAGGGATTTCATCCTGAGTATGTGGCACCCCAAATAAATCAGTATATTAAAAAATGCTACAGAAAGCAGATTGAGAGGAAGGATACAGCCCTGCACAAACATCCTAAACACAGAAAAGCCAATCCAAAGAATCTAAACTAAATCTGATTTTGTAAAATGGACAATAGACTAGTGTGGATGCATAACGTACTTTTGCAAAGTCCTTAGTGGCCTTTCAGAACTTGCCTAATGTTACCATAATAAATAATGCGGCCTAACAAAATGGGGACTGTACAAGCAGGACACTTCAATTTTCAAAATTGTTTTCAAAAATTGTGCAGATGCTATGTAATGAAAGAGGAATAAATATCTAACAGTGGGGCTTTGTGATAATAGGATAGAACAGCAAAATGATGAAGGTCACCAGCCACAGTGGTTGCAATCGTCTGGGGAAAATAAAGAGAAAAGGAAAAGAAGGAAAGGAGCCAAACAGCACTGAATATCCCTGATCAACAATGAGACTTTGCTTTTGTTGTACCCTTGTAAGGCCCTCAGTTCTGAAAACATTTTGGGGATGTTTGCAGAGCTGCCAGTGACTGTTAGGTGGGGAGATAAGACAGCCTGGGGTTTGTAGTGGTGTGGCTGTGGCAGCCCTCAGCTCAGTACGGGTTAGCTGCTTCAGCAGCTGACCAGCTTCTCTCACAGCTCTGTGGTGCTGCAGACATGCAGCTGCCCACGCTTCAGCTGGCAAGTTCAACATCATCTTGATACCTCCGTGCAAGCTGCAGTGCAGACTCTCAGGCCCCTTTGCCAGGTTACCCAGACAGAATACTCACAATAAAGCTGGGTGATGCACCATGACTGCCAAACCTGGACTGTGGGATGTGGTGAGGGGCAGCCAGGATCTGCCAAAGGAAGTAAGGCAGAACTCCTTTGGAAAAAATGGCAAAGCACTAGCAATTTCATTCCTCTGGGGCACATCCAGTCTCTGCTGCAGGGCAGTCCCAGGGCTCCATTTGAATTTGATTTATGAATCTTCCTTCACATGCTTATTGAACACTGTCAGCTGGAGCTTCTTTGCTGAACAGCTACATTTCTTTTCTACTCCCACTATCATCCACCAGGAATTTTTGAAATGCAGAGAAGTGCTTTTGCCACTGCATATGCATTTCCCTTACAGGTTTTTCTTTTTTATTTTTTCCTAAGGCTGGTTAAGAACAGTCAAATGATACCAATTTTGAGTTAAGTCATAATCATCTTTCAAATTCTTATATGATGCCAACACTTAGATTTCAAATAACTGAGCATTAGCATGATAAATTTACAAAAAAGGCCCATTAAAAAAAACCAAAACCAACAACAAACATATTAATACTGTCCAGTCAGTCCTTCTGTTGCTACAGTGGTGTTCATTCTAAGCACTCAAAGTATATGAAACGGACTACAAAGCCTAAGACTTTCATTAAAATAGGAGTATTTACAACATATGAAATGTTAGCTTGAATAGGGGGAGAGAAAGTCTCAACTTCCAAGATTTTTGTTATGGTTAAAAATTAGATAACTTTCTAGATTAACTTCACCAGCATATTGACATTATTGAATACGATTTTGCCATTTAGGGAGCTTTTCTTTTCCTAATATGCCTATAACCATGTATGTATAAACGTGGAAAGACATCATAATTTCTAAAGCATCTACTGCTTGAACTGATCTTGCTTCCTGTTCTAGCATATGTCTGTCTAAGCACATCCAAAACCCCCTGTGCGTACAAGTGTAGTTGTAGCCATGCTGGTATGTTCAGTGAGAGGAAGGAAGAGGACGCCCATCCTTTAGTAAATACCTAAGCATTTACTTATATTTTAAGTTTGAGCTTGCACATTTCAAGAATAGGAAGCTTCTTGATTACCCATTTTTCTAATTTTCCATTTCAGTGGGAAATGAAAGTGGGAATGAAAGATGTTCTTGATGAACAAAACTCCAGTTATGAGCAAATGTTTGTATGCACACTGGACCGCCACCAAATGTCAGAGCCATCACAGAGGTAAACAGTACTGTGTCGAGGTGGGCCACGATATGTCTTCAGGTTAGCCCATGGATATATAGCAGATGCTACTTTACAGAAGTTGGTTGGATTCCAGCCTTGCTCAGAGGCATTTTATGTCAGCATAACTCTGTAGGCTTCATTGCAATTTTTCATGATTGCACCAACAGGAAACTAAGCCCAGCAGTATATGTCCATGTCACTGGGATTTACAGTTCAGACCTTCCTTCAAACTTGTACAATGGAGAAGGCCCTACTTTCTCATATTTTTATTCCAGAGGGAACATTAAAGTTCCATTGTTACAGCACTACAACACAAAGCGCAATAAATGTAATCAAAAGGATCTTTTATCTTTTTTTTTTTTTACCTTACTAGAAAAATCAGCAGTTCTGCAGCACTGATCCTTGAAGGTATATAACACTACTTTGTTACTACAGCAACAGAAGCACTGACAGTACCAAGTTACAGGTGAACCGGGTCCTTTTGCAAGACCAGATCACAACTAAAATGGTTGCTATAAACCTGCTGTATGTCAAGTTGGTGGATTTAAAAGGTAAATAGGACAAATCCAATATAGGGAAGTACCTTGTTTTACATAGAAGCTTCTGTGGTGCTTCACAAACCCTCAAGCCAAAACAGGTGGGAATACATACCAAATCTTCAGCAATTAAATCAGTCCTCCTAGTTTTGTTTTGCACTGTTCTACAAAGGCTTGGCCTGTCAGTCGTTTAGGGACTGAAGGAGATCTCTAAGCAAGGGGTACCAGGTGACTGTTTTCACAGTAGAAAGAGCTGTGCCTAAGGGAAGGACAGGACTTTCCCAAGGGACTTGCTGTAAAAAAGATAATGTAAACTGCCTCATCTTGGATCAGCCGCTTCCAGCTGAAGCAGACCTGTTCTGCTTTTTTTTTTTTCCTGTTTCCTTTGGGGATATGTGTAAAAGACACAAGGTACATAGGGGAAAGAGGGCAATCTCACCTCTCTCTTTCCTCCTTGACCTTCAGTTCTCCTCCTCACTCTATGAAAGAGACAGGATCTCTATTCTTGCTAAGGCACCCTCAGAATAAATACTGGATTTGAGTTACTTCAAACACTGAGCCCATGTAGACACCTTAATGCAGTCCAGCTTTCAAAAGCACACAGTGGTGTGAGCTATTATGTGCTGAGCTCTTTAGAAAAGCTGACTGTAAGTTCTATTTTATTTACTAAGACCCAGTCCATCCTAGCGTTTGTGATGCAGAAATACTTTCATAAATTGTGCCAACGCATTTCCTAGCAGAGAAGCTGCTTATACTGGGCAAAATGTGCTTGTGGCGAGAGAGGTTAAAAAGAAATGAGGGATAAAATAACAAGCACAAAGAATTATATTAGTGTAACTATCTAATTTAGCTGCAATTGCTGATACTGGGGCTTTTTCTCCCCCTCTGTCTTCATCTGTATGTGGTGAGAAAGGAGCGTATCCCTAGAACAATACTGCTCTGTCAAGGACAGTTTCATATTGGCTTTGCCTAAGCAAAAGCTGGATGAAAGCTAGCAGAGCGGCTATGAAGAACTAAATTACTGAAGTACAATGCCAGTCTGTGTTGGAGTAAGGCCATAGGATGGGATTGAGTTACAGAAGCTCATTAAAGCTATTATGTATTAACTGAGCCACTATTTCTACATGTGTGCGTGCCCTGAGATTGCCTGAAGAGTTGTGTGTCTTAGCTTAAGCAATAATGAATGAGGCTGAGGCTCATACATTTTGCCTTGACTTCAGGGGGGAAAAAACCCCAACCTGTGATGGAGAATGATGTCAGCTGAGGAGACAGGTGGTAACTTGTTAAGCCATCCTGACTCCTCTGTGTTAAATCTTTTGCCTGCACCCTTAGCTGCAGCTAACTAGCCTTTTAGGCAGATAATGAAAAAAAAAAAAAAAATATGCAGACAATGTATGAGAAAAGTAGCTAACTCTCCAAACACACTTAGCTACTCAAAAACGTGCCTGGAAATAATGCTTAATTAAGAGAAAGCTCTAAATAATTCACCAGCTTTTTAAAGTTTTACACTTTCTGTCATTGATTTCTTACTCTCTTGCATATTCATCATTATATGGCATATTATTGAATTTCTGACTCTTGCCAAACTGAAACAAACTAGTCAATCCTTTATGTTCTTAAGGAACAACAAAACCAGAAAGAGGCTGATCTTTCCATTATCTCAGTTGTACAGTTCAACCGTGATTTCTTTGTACTTTCAAATTATTGCTTGTTCTTAAAATGAATATTCAGGTGTTGAATACCTCAAGCTTTAATTCAGTTGTCAGAGTACTTACAAAGTTAAACTTTTCCATACTACCAGTCTGTAAACAAAAGAAAGAAAGAAACACACAGATTCTTGAAAAGTAGAACAGGATTAATTTCACCTAAATTCACTGTATATTTAAATGTCTACATCACAAAAGTGTAATCTAGATTCTTTTATAGTCATCTAATAGAAATAAGACCTTTCAGAGGGTAATATATAAATAATTTTAAGTTTGCCTTGGGAAAACCTACATTCTGCTCTCTACTGCCTCTTGAGAGAGTCTAGACAGCTCACATTATGGTTTTTTTTTCTTTTTTATTTTTTTTCCGTTAAAAAAGCCTACTTAATTGTGGCAAGGTTTTGCATATATCCAGTATCTTCCATCTGGAAAGTCTACCATGATTAATACATAATCCAAGCTAAAGTAGGAAAATCACTTGTGTCTCATCTTATTTGAGGTGCAGAGATTACTTCACCCTTTCTTGTAGATACACTAAACAATGAATGCTAGCCCTATGAATATCCTCAACTCCCTTGTCATCCTATGTGGCCAGAATGTAGCTGGAGGCTACTGGCTGATTCAATGGGGATCCTAAAGACCCTCTCTGCACCCGTTCTGGTGATTCCTTCTGGTTCCTGTGTCCTAGTCCTTGGCCCCTTCCCAGTGCTCCTGCTCTCCAGCTGTCCTTCCTCATTCACACCTCATCACAGAGCTCTTGGTATGACAGAGGTAGGAGATGCTGCTGCAGAAAGAAACCGTCCAGCAGCTATGTAAAAAGTGCTTAAGCCCAGAAAAAGTGTCCGTACTATGTCATTATGTTTTGCCTGAAGGAAGTCTATTGCAGAGCTGGTCATCACAGGCAAGTTTCCTGGGCCTTAATCTTAAATCCCATAAATCTTCCCCTTTCTATGTAGTGTGAATACGTGGCAAAATACTGGTACGTATAGAACAATGGCCAGTCTTCTCTTCTGTGGAGTAGAGAGGCAACAAAAAAAGTAAGTCTATTTCTTGTGCGCAGGAATTGTGAACGCACAGAGGCTGTAATCCCAAGGCTGGTTTAAACTGGAAAAGTCCGTAAGGCCTTGATCAAAACAAACAACGTTCCATTCATCAAGCAGCATCACTGGAATGCAGTGAACTGCCATTTATCTGATTATGGCAGCATCTGGATTAAACATTCTGGCCTTGAACACTTCCGATGTTAGAGCCGGGGTGGGAGAGGACACAACAACACCCAGTAGGATACGGAGTGTTGGATAGCTTTTTGTATTCCCCTAATTTTCCTCCTGTTCTTAAAGCTTCTTCCCTCTGAGCTTAAAATATTAAAGACTACAGACTCTTTTGCATAACAGTAAATCTGCAGACAGAAAACAGTGTAGATATGCTTATGTCAGTTATACCTTGCTCCATTCAGTAAACAACAGTTTTAAGCATACCCAACTTAAATGTATCTGCAATAAACCTTTTAAGTGTTTAGGTTGTTTTCACTTAGTTTTAAGCATTCCTGAACTATAGAGCAACCTTGTGTTCTTCTGTGCTATAAATACCTCATTCATGTCTTTGTATTATCTATTACTATTTAGCTCTTAAAGAAGGAAAATGGAACAGATCCAGTGAAACTTACATTTCCAGAGTACATAGACGTTTATTGTGCATTTCTTCCTCAAACGTCATGGGCTGCTTCAATGTAATTAGTACACAAGATAATTTTCCAGGTCTTGATTTAAGGAAAAAAAAAAAAAAAAGAGAAAAGCTTGACAATTGCAAATAGGTCTTTTCAGAGAAAGACATGAGTCATGATTTTTCTATTACCCCTTCCAATAACAACACAGACTATGGAGGTAAATGTGTCCAGCATTTACTGGTAGCATAACATGATTAGTAATATCCTTTAAACTTCATCCATAAAAAGCAAATGGGATAAGTGAATTCCCACAGTACTTCCTGGAGGAGAAGGGTCTTAGGTCTCCCCTCCTAAATATAGACCACACAGTTCTAATTTTGATGTTGTGTAAATGACCGGGTTGTCTTTCCCAGCTCATTCTTGTCTCTTTCAACCCCCTTAGCCTGACTGGCCATTTCAATATCATTTGCCGTTTCTGGATCCCCCGAAACTGGAGTTATCTCTTCTGATGCCCTAGCCACCTCCACCTCTCCTGTCCTGGTGTCCCCTCCCCTCGCATCTGCTCTTGTCCCAGTGCCCAGCCGCACCATCCTGTTGCGTTGTGCTCTTCTGAAGCTTTTAACACACAGGAACTGCAGTGAAATAATCAAGGGACAGTGCTTAACAGAGAGTCCTAGATATGCATCTTTCCTCACTACTCCAGAGAGCATATCTGATTCAGCTGATGAAACTACACAAGAACAAGTGAGCTCACTGAATTTTGAGGCCAATTTTGGCTCCGGTTCTCTCTGCAGCTTCTTGTGTCTTGACTGATTGATTGATTGAGTCATCATTAACAGCCTGAACCTTTGAATGAAACCAGTGGGAGTCTTGCCACTTTTACCAGGAAGAACAGGCTGCTGCATAAGTTTCTCACATGAAAGTACAATTCACTAACATGTAAAAGGATAAAAAAAAATAAAACCCCAAAAGACTGAGATCACAGCTTATAAGTTAATTTAATATAGAAATCTTGCACTGAGGCAACTGTTTGAGTACAATAAAAAAAAAAGTCTGTGGATGGCTTTTATTTTTGCTTTACATCCTGATTTCAGTTAATCTGACTTTATTTTTTTGCTTGATAAGGTGGGTCTGGACGTAGGCAGGGGTGCTTTTGGTGTACCTTGAGAACTGCTGCATCCCTCCATTTTTTTTTTCCTCCTATGGTCTCTCTCCTTTCTCACTCTTCCCACCATCTCACGTAGCACAGTTGTCTGTGGGAGCACTGAGGATAAGACATCTTCCCAGGTAGCCATCAGCACTGTGATTTAATTGTCAGTCTGTGGGGTGTCTGTGGAGAGATGCATGGTGTGTGGCAGCAAACACCGGGTGAGCTGTAACAGGATCACTGAAAATATAATCTGAACCTCCCGCCTGTCAAAGAAAGGATCTACCACTATGTTACTGAGGCAACCTGGCCAACTTTGGCACAATATATTTATTTTAACCCCTAAAATCCCTGCCTAGACTTGAACATAGCAGCAGACTTTTACAAAGGCCCTTGGGTATACACTTGGTGTCATATGTTATGCTTGAGTGAGCATCATAATTTCTTGTTCATAATATCAAGGAAAGATATAATTAGATTTATATTTATGTGCTTTTTGCAACATATAGGGTTATTTTCTGTTTATGCTATTACTGCTTTGGGACTACAAACAAAACTGATAAACACATTATTATACCTTTATGAGGGCAAGTTATTCAGCGCATGAACGCTAGTGACACTTTCAGTACTGTGCTCACGATGCTTATTCTGATCAGAATGGTTTAAATAATACATGAACTCATGCATATACATACTGCAGCTCAGCTCTTTCATTAGGAGCCTTGCTAAATTCTCTCAGCTAGTCCTCCTGAGCGCTCACATGTTTTCAGGGTGAAAGTCCTTTTATTTGTAGCAGACAGGTTGCAAAATCTTGCTGAGATATCATTTTAAATTTGTTTGGCTATGCAACCTAGTTTAACAAGGGCAACTTGCAGTCTTTGCTTTTGCTATTCTTCCTGAGAGAAAAAAGAAGCTTATGTGAAGTGTTTTAATGTACGAAAAAAAAACATATGAAAGGAAAAGTGGAAAATGGGATTTGGTAATTAAGATTTTGTGTTGGGACTGCAGTGGTCGCCGTTCGGTTCCCTAGAGTTTCTCTGTGACCTTGAGCAAGTCATGCTAATCTTTCCAAGTCTCTGTAAAGTGGGGTAACAGTTCCTTCTTTTCTTTCCCCTATGTCTTGTCTGTTTGGCTCAGGTACAGGTTTTCTTTCAGTGTGTTTTTGCAGTGCCCATCATACTATGGCTTCAAACGTATACAGGAATTTTTACACAAATCAAGTACTAGGAAGGAAAATACAAATTTATATTTCTGGTGCTCCAACTCAGGATAATAACTTTAAACAAATATGTTGAAGAATGTGTATTTTTAGAGAAACCTCCTGCTCCCAGTGTTTTTGGGCAGAAAAGCAAGAAACACAAGATTGTGTGTTGAGAGCAGGATGGGATCTGTGCATTAAATACAGCTGGCACAGAAGAATGAATCCATCTTTTGAGCCTGTTCTAGACTTTGAAAGTGCCGTGAGAGGGCAAGGAGAAATTCTAGAGAGAGTCCAGGTGTATGGTAATAGAGCAGGGCTTGGAAGTGATAAGAGACAGCGAGGAATGCATACACAGGATCCCTCCTGGGAGAAGAAGTTATAGTTGATTGTGTGTCTTATTTGTAAAGGAGTGCAGGCTTGTGTGGCTCTGTTTCTCAGGAGAGTACCTGCCCTCAGTGTCTGCAATGCTTCCTGTGCTGAACCTAAATATATGGCTTTGCATTGGAATGGCTGTAAGGATTTCTCCTTCCTTCCTGCAAACCACTGCCTGGTATTTCTGCTGAAATAAAATGAAGGTGTCTGAAACAAACCAAACACTGCCCCCCACCCCAGCCAAACCAAATTACTTTAATGAAATACAATTTCAAATCATGGATCATATACCAGCACCTATCAGACCAGAACATTGGGGGCTGCTAATGAAGCATGAAGCTGTTCATCACCTGGTATACATGCTTAGCTTCTTCAGTTCAAGGCAGTCTATGCTGCTCGCTTTCAGAGATGCTGCTGTGATCTCAGAAGTCCTTCAGGGTCTGCAGCTGTACATGGGGGTCATTCATAAACAGGTAAAACAAAGCTGGGCTGTTTTTCTGCATACTGCAATAACAAGTATTGCTGCTCCTCTGAATCCACAAAGAGAACAGCCCAGGGCACAACTGGGGGATGTGTTTATGAAAGTGTCCGTGGTTCATTAGCTCTGATTGCCATGTTAGATACACCTGCATCCCCACCTAGTCCTGACACTATCTATTAGGGCAGAGTGACCTCCCTGCTGGGCAGCAATCATTAGTCACTCTGCTCTTAAGAGAGGTGGATGGCGCTCACCTGGGCTGCTCATCAATTTCTGGAGTCTTTTCTTTTGTTCTGTGTTGTAAGCCATGCTTTTCCCTGAGAAAAAGCTTTAAAGCTACAGCGGCTTGAGCAAAAATGGGGAGTAGTCCTGGAACTGAGGAATTTCCAATCTATTTGCTGTCACTGGTCACCCTGCTGGAAGTTGTATAAAATCTGAAGAAAAAGGTTAAAACAGATCTGTCTTGCAATTCTCTGGCAGGTCCATGAGAATTTCATGCCTTAAGAGCATCGCTGGCACTTAGATTTTGGTTAGAAAAATTCCTGTATCCCATCTCTCTTCAGGATCCTGTCGCACTGAAGTACCCTAGGAATAAAATTAATCCTGTAATCCCCCTGTACCAAGAGGAACTGTGAAACAGTGAATCTCTCAGGGCTCTGCTTAATGTCCAAAATGACCCGATATCTGGCCGCTTGTAGGGCCCAGCAGGTTCAGGAGGGCTTTAGACCAGGAAATGTTCCCTTGGGTGATAAGTTTGTTTTGTTTTTCTTAATCATGGGTGTCACCTTAGTGAGGTTCACACAATTATGTACCTGCACGTTAAAGCACAAAAGGTTTGAAATATCAAATCCACAGTAAATGCGTTTCTCCAAAATGTTTCCAATAAAGCGTATTTCTGGAAACAGTAAAAGAGCTGGAGAGGAAACATGGGAACTTTGCATGGCATTGTTATGTTTAGAACAGGGCAGCTGCTCTAGCTGTGAGGATTTCATATTGGTTTTTGTTCAGGACAATCTGGCAGGGAGAAAGACAAAAATGATGAAAGGAAAAAAGTGAGGCAGTTGTTTGTAAGGAATGATTGCTGTCCTCCTTATCCCTGTTGGCTGTGGGTCTGGTTGTGCCACTATGCAAGTTGATAGCAAGGCTTGAACTATTTCAGTGGCAAAAAAAACCCTAAAGGAGAGTATCTGTCTCATATCTTTTTATCTTTATAACTAATTATAAAGTGAGCTAGATGAGCACTCTGGGCTATTTTCTTCCTACCTCCTACCTAATATTCTTACCCTCCATTCAGGTATAAGTAATGTTCAGGAAGCTTGTTGCAGCTAATGTAAGGTAAGAGAGGCTCTGCCATCCAGTCTGTAGTTGCCACATGTCATCCTCTCCAGGCTTTTTATGTTATAAACATTTCTTTTTAATACCTCAAAGAGAAATACTCTAGTAATTATAGCAGCAATTTCCTTCCTTAGCTTTACTGTTTCTTCTCTCCTGTGCGGATTATTTCATTTAAGCTGATATCCTGAGCAATTATGGTACAACATCATTTGAGACGTAATCACCTCTGGCTAACCTCTTCAGGATCCCTTGGATATAAATGTGTTGATGTCTAAGCATCCCAGTGAGAACATTTCAGTGAGAAAAAACGATATGAAATCTAATATTTCCCAGGAAACTTGGTCAGGAATAGAGCAAGTGCTCTCTGTTAGGGAGAGGCAAGGAATATCAGATGAAGATATTGCATTGATTTGATAGCCAGAAAGAATAACTGTGATCACCAGTTCCCATCGACTGCAAAACATAAGCCAAGATTTTGGCTGCAGCCAGTGCTACTGCCTGTAATGGGCCACATCCAAAACCCTGTGCAGTCACTGGAAAAAATGCTATTGGCTTCAGTGAGGGCTTTGGATTGGGGTCAGCGCGAACAGAAGCCCAGCAGTGCAGCACAGCTAAGGGGAAATTCCTGACTTGTACCAAGCAGGGATCGTCTGCCAGTAAATGAGGAGTATCTGTGGATTCCTGGAGGCAGGACAGTGCTCTGTGACTGTCCTCACTGGGGTGGGAAGGAAAACTCAGGGAAAATGGCCAGGGAGAAACTACTTCTCTCTACTTCCCCGCTCTGTCTGTAGCCACTGCCTAGGGCTTCTCTTGGCAGCGGTTCCTGTTGCTGGTGAACACCTGCACAGGGTAACTTCTCTGTTCCCTGTTGTGGATGATATAATACAGACAGCTGGAGTCTGGTGTGCTCATCTAACACTGATAAAAAAAAAAAAAAGAGCTATTTAATTCCTTGGTTTAGGAATAGCTTAATAAAAGTTGATGAGAAATTTGAAAGGTGTTTGTGTGTGTGTGGGTGCAGGTCAGTTGACAAAAAAATGAACAGCAACAAATTGCTACATCAGGAATGTATTAGATCTATCTGACTAGTCTTGGGGAAAAATGCAAACAATCTAAAATAAAAAGAATGCTCAGAAGTGCTCCTCTGGGGCTCCTTTGGATTGTCAAAGCGCAATAATTCAGAAATACTGCATTTTGTGACAAAATTGCAGTTTGCATTTTAGCAGTGGCAAAACTCAGCAAAAATGTATAATCAATGTTTCCCACTCCTACAAAAAAAAAAAAAAAGCAAAATCACATTGTGAAGGAGATGCTACAACAGTATAATTCCCACTGGTGATGTAAAAACCTTCCTTTCCCACAGTTACGGCTGCTCTGGCGTGTACACTCCCCAGCACAACTCTTTGCAGAAGCAGGGAAGGTGAGTAGAAGCTCACAGGATTTGATATTTTGCATAAAAAAAATATTCATTTTCAGATCACAGTTTAATTCCTTCCCAGGTGACTAATAACTTAAATGTCCTAATTATGGTGCAGGGTTTTGTGATATACAAGCAGCTGGGTCCTGCTGCTGTCCCTGATAAACAAAGTCACCAAACCAGGCTGCCAGCTGACCCCGTCATCAGAGGCAGCAGCCATTGCAGCCGTCACTGAGAGGCAAGAGCTCTCACTTCTCGGAGGATGCTCCCTCTCAGTAAGAGTTACCACTCACTCATAGGAACACGTGCGCTTCTTCCTGTTCTGGCCTCTTTGCTGGCTATCTGCGGCTTTGACAAGGGTCACTTACAAATGAGTTAAATAGCATCCTCTCCCTCTTTCTTCCCCTCAAGTCTCCTCATAGATAAGGGAGGGATATTTAGGAATACGTGGTGGTGGTTGGCTCAGACAGAATTTAAAGTTTGGATTCCCATTGATGAAAGTACCTTGAGGACACTGGACATCTGAAAACTCCCCATCCGTGGGCAGCAGCTAGGCCCCTGAACACAAGTGTCTAGCATGATTTCAAATGCTCTTGGCACCCTGACTTTCAACTACCTCTCTTATTCCAGGCAGAGATTTCCCAGTGTCACATCCGTCCATCCTGTGACGGACCCACGCTTCTAGAAAGGGAAAAGACAATCAGGTGAAAGGTCCTGGCAGCCTGAAGGGATTCAGCTGCTTGAGGGGCTTTGGGACATGGCAAGGCAACACAGGGAGACAAGAACTAGGTCTGCACAAGCTGGTGCCAGCTTGTGTATTGCCATAGCACACCAGCTGGGCCCACAAACCCTGCTCTGTAGTCAGCACAGCCACCCTGGCAGAGCAGCTTTTTGATGTAGCTGTTTTGTTCCTAATAACTCCATTAGTCCAGGGATAACTCTGTTATCCTTGCAGAACACTTCATTGCACCATGTAGATACCCCCTGAGGAACTGTTCTAAAGCCTTTGATAAAACAGGAGGTGAAAAACTGCGGATCGGAACTTGGAGCACAAAGCTCCAAGAAGTGGCACTGGAAAGCATGTACCGCCTCTTAGGACTCACAGGCAAGTTGAATATTTGGTCAAAAACCTTTATCATGGCTGTAGCAGTAGCCTGATTTACACCAGTAGGGAATCCAACCCTTTGCTTTTCTCACAATGCTGTAGCATTAAAGTGAGCATGTGCCAGGGAGGATGGAACAGGCTGGGTATATATAAATCTCCTTCTTTTGTAAGCTAAGGAGAAGAATTGCAGCTCATCTACAGCTCCTTGTTTCCCTTGATATGGACCCTCTTGCAGCAGCAGGAGGAAAGACAGCTCCTTTTGTGCAGAAGTAGTGCCTACTGCTCTCAGGAGCAGCTTGCGAGCTCTGCATTGGTATTCGGGGGCAGGTTTACTTATGTCTGACTACTTTTGAATGAACACCAGTGTGGGGTTATTAGCACTATCCCTATTATGTTTCTAATAGTCTTGTTACCATGCAGGAAATCGATGCTAGGAAATGTTAAGGAGTGTACAGAGGAAAGTTAGCGTACTTTCTGTACACTAACTGTACTTTGAAGCCCATCCAGATTTTGTCAACAATAATTGCTCTTCTCCAGGGATCACAGCTCATTGTTTATCCTCTGTAAGACCGAGCCAATAATTGACACTGCCTGAGCTCTTTGCCTCTTGCTCAGTTATCTGTGGGCAAAATGCCTGTGCCCCAGCAACAGGGACCATATAGTGTTGATCTCAGGATCAGTATTACAGTATAGAAGTGAAGAATTGAAGGTCTTTAGAAAATGATTAGAGAATCAATGAGAAAAAGGGCTCAGTGGGAAATGAATTTCAGAAATCTTTTCCAACTCTCTTCTCATTGCAAGCTTCCTCTAAGTGTCCTGGTCCAGTCATTTAACTTCTTCCATGCTGTTAAATGTGGATACTAGTCCTCTGCCACAAAGAAATACTGCGAGGTACTCAGATTTTAAGGGGCTGGGAGACACTTAAGCATATTAGTGGAGTTTACTCCTTTGGTCACCATCCTGGTTCCTTTGGCCTCACTCATGTAGGGCCTTCCCCACCTTATTTTAACCTGGAAGATTCAGAAAGCCCCTGCAGCCTCTAGGAGGGAGAATTCTTCCCGCTTTATCCCGGGAGAGTCAATCAGTGCCAAGTCCAACACTGTGTTGCACAAAATAGGACAGACAAGATATGCCATCTTTTTTGTGAGCAGTAGAGTCCTTATGCAGGTGCGTTCAGGACAGAAATATTAAGTACCACTTTCCCCAGTATTCCCATGCAGAAGGCTCTCATGATGCAGGTGTCTGCATTTTCTGAGTATAAAAGGGACCCTGAAATACTTTGGGGCAACACTGCAATACCCCAAAGGAGTTACCCGGAGCCTCCATTGTTAGCAGTAAGAGAGGAAGAGCTAAGGAAAGACAAAACACAGGTAGAGGTGTAGTGAGGGCATTGCTGGGTATATTGCTCCTCTCCTAGTTTCCTCCCCCCACTGCTGTCTCATGGAACAATCACGTCATCTTTTATGCTGAAGAAAAGGAAATATGACACTGTTGATCAGCACTGCTTCTGCCATTGTAATAAAATGAAATGAGATCCAATGTATTCAGCTGTTACTTGAGTGAGTCAGACTTACTGACCTTCACTGTGGCTATTAATGTGCAAAACTCTCTGTCTTCCAGCTGTAAAAGCTGTCTCTCATTTCTGAAGTGAGAACAAGGAAAGAAAAAAAGACAGAAGGAAAGGATTTTACTCCTATGAACCCCCCTCTTTTTTTTTTTTTTTTTTAAACTAACAGTGCGTATTTTATCTCAGTCATAGGTGTCACCTAATTCATTACATGTTCCCATAGGATAAAGAATGTCTTGCTGTTTGCACATGCAGTCTTAGTGTCCAAATAACTTATTTCAGACCCTCAAAATATCTCTGTATTTTCAGTCAGAACCAATGTTTCTCTAACAAACAATTAATGATTTATCAGTCTGCCAGGTGGGATTTGCTCTGTGCTCCCAGGGAGCAAACTCTCCTGTGGCATAAGCATACAGCAGGATGAACAGCTCTCGGGCTGGCGGGAGAAGCTGACTGAATGGAGGAACTACTTGCTGCCCAACGCTGTCATTTTCTCAAGGAGATGTTAATGAGGCTTGCTTAGCGTTTCATGAAAATTTCATTTGCAAGGCTCCCTGACAGAAGGAACTCTGGTGAATCTCGCAGAGGTGGTTTAAGGCATTACAGCCTCCTGCCACGTGCTTTCTCTGTCCGCGAGGCTTCTCATCGTTGTAGCTGCGGTAGCTGGATAAAGGAGCGGCCTGAACCTCAGCTGCTGCAGCTCAGAGTCTGATGTATTATATTATACTGTCAGTGAAGGTGACATGCATAGGGAGGGGGTCACGCCGTGGTCACACCCTGACTCTGCCACAGTGCTCTGAGTCAAAGGGGAAAAGAAGGGGCTCCTTTTCCCTGAGACGTACGCAAAAATTGCTGCTGAGCCAGAGCAGCAAGGACACCAACTGAATTATTGGTTTGTTTTAATTATTATCACTTTGTCGTGGTTTGGCCTCAGACGGCAACAAAGAACCACGTGTCGCTCGCTCAGCGCTTCCCGGTGCGGGAAGGATCAGAAGAAAAAGGCAAAACTCTTGGGTTGAGATAAAGGCAGTTTAACAGAACAGCAAAGGGAACAAGAAAGCAATAACACGGACAGAGAAATATACAAACGCGATTACGGAACCGCCGGTCCGGACCCAGGAGGCGCCAGCCTGCTCCAAACCCGACTGCCCGCCCCCTCCCTCCTTTTAATCTCAGGGTGGGCGTGGGTCACAGGGCATGGAATACTTAACCCTGTCCCCGCCGGAACCAGGACAACTTTTAACACCCTGGTGCGGTATGTGCCAAGGGAGACCTTAAAAATAGGAAGGATCAGAGATCCCACAAATTCTCAATAAACTTAAAGGGTAATATTATAATTGTTTCCTTCAAGATTAGGAACTCCACTTCCAGTTTCAAAACCAGGTCAGGTACCTCAGGACTCATACACATGACCCATTGCAGGCAACCGCAACTGTGCCTGCCCAGTACAAAGCAGTTTGTTTGCTGCCCAGAGCAACGTATGTGAGCGTGTCCATGTTTTTAAACCCAGCCTTGCTGCTGTGTGGTTTAGAAGCTGGTTGAAGCTGACTGGGTGCCTACCACTCTGGCTGAAAGCCAGTTGCTGAATCTGCACTGGAATTCCTGCACGGTCTGCAGCTGTGTGGTCCAAGTTTAATGTGGGTTTAATGTGCGTAGGACCAGCATCCTATGCAGCTGTCCCTGCTATGCAGGAGTAGCCTGCTAGGATGGAGAGCTGAGAGCAGGAACCATCTCATGTGTGTGATCCACATCTGTCACGTGACGTGTGGGCTCAGCTGGATGAACAGAGGTGACATCTTTAGGGACAGATTGTAAGATTACTATATGTAGTTGTATCCCCTGGGACAGAGACATCTGAACACCTGAGTAATAACTCCTGAGCCACTGCAGTTCACAGTGTGGTGTTTCAAGAAAATCAAAGTCACTGATAGTCTCTGATAAATCATGTGTTTGGAAGAGCTAATTGGTATCCAGTGGGGTTAATCACACCTAAATTCCCATAAGATGGCTCTCTTGGGCACTAGTAACAGTGAAGCAGTGAGCTGTGTGGCTGGCAGTACAGGGGTGCCTGCACATTTACCTAGCCATTGCTGTGAGAAATGTGGTTATCTCCCTAGAAGTGAAATGGAAATGTCATTTCAGCTCTAATCAGTTCCTTACAGAATTATCCTGAAAGTTATGTGTCAAGTTTATAAAATCAGATTAAAAGCATCCATATTTTGCTTTGTTCCTGCTTAACTGTGTTGGTAACTGCTCTGGGAAAATGGTGCAGTGTTAAATATCTTTCTGTAGTAATTACAAATGAGCATGAAAATGAGCTACGAAACAGGGAAGTGCTTTTATCCTGATTTTGCAGATGGAGAGATGAAGTATTAAAGGCCAAATCTAATAAAGAATTACAGTACTGCAGCACCTACCTTGCAGTCATCTGGTGCCCATATTGTATCCAGAACACTGTTAGACACCTAGTCTCCATTTAGAGGAGCCTACATATATAGGACAGGCTCATCCTCTCTAAATGGAAACCAAAATAACCAACTTACTGAGAAAGAAGCTCCCTTAAATCAATGCTCTTAAGATGTCTCTGATTCGAGCTGTGCAGCTAAGAAACGCTATGAGCAAGGGTAGGTGTTCAACTGTACTACTTGGCTACCTCACTCAGGTTTTCAAAGAGGAGTTTTGGCTTTGGATCATCAGTGATGGGTGTCCCACTGCATTCCCAGTGCTTGGTAGAGTTCCCTTAGCTCTTTTAAAATACTGGAGGAAGAGGAGTTCTCTCCCTCTTCGCAGTGCTTTAGTGGCCTTCTATGTTCAGGAAGATCCAAGTTTAATCTCCCTTTCCCTCCCTTCCCACACTGAAACTGTTCCCTGCATCAGAAATAATTTGAGAGCAAGACAAGCAGTAGGAGGGAGTTTAGCTCTGCAGTGTGCTGCCTGGGGACGTAGTGTTTGGGGAATATAAACGCATTCTGAGTATGAACCAGGACACACTTTGGTACTTCCTGATGAATGCCCTAACTACAATAGTATGGATACAGTCTGCTTCCACACCATTTCCAGAATAATTTTTTGCACAATGATGCAGCTGTGACATAGCTGTGGGGGTTCCCCTCTTCAGTCCCTCTGGACAGAGACAGTTCAGATGCTCCTGTGAGATGGCAGACACGTCTGAATCCCCTTAGGCAGGTGCAGGAACTGGACCTGGCTGTCCCAAGTTGTGTCCTTTAATGACTGGTTTTTTTGATGCCTGTCCAAGTTGGCTAACGAGGAGTTTGAAGTGCCTGTGTGTAAGCTTTTTCCAGACTACAGTTATGCCTCCTTCCCTCTGTAGTTGCCTACATTTAATTTTCAATCTGACCTCGAGTAGCAGAGTCTGTGACAGAGCAAAGAACTAAACCCAGTCTCCCAAGTCTTGATGTATCTTTGGATCTGTCTTTCCCTTCAACTGCTTTAGATGAGGCCTTAGCTTTACTCACTCCTTGCCCAAGCAAAGCTTCTCTTGATGTTTACACTCATGACCAAATATTAATTGGAGATCTGGAGACGGAAAAACGGACGCTATTCCCACAAGAGAGAAAAACGAAAAGCACATTTAAGTGAAATCTTTCCACAAAAGGAGTTAGATGCTTTTGTTGTTGTTTTTCTCATCTAATGCCACAAATACAACGATGCCAGCTCCTAACAGTCAGGCACACGCAATAACAGCTGCCAGTTTTACTGGCTGATAAAAGCAGGATCAACACCTCAAAAGAAAGACGTTTAGCTGTGGAAACCTCTGAAACAAAAAATTCTGCAGGACCTTGCAAAACAGGTGGGCACTCTGCACCTCATTTAGCAAGTTCAGTCATCACTGAGACAGTGCCCAGCCTAGCAATGGGTAGGATATTCCTGGCTGTACACACAAGATCAACATTATAAAGGTCCTAGAAACAAATACAGCTTGAAATGATGATCCTTAGGGCTTTCCAGGAGGAGGGGGGGGACTGATTAAACCAGATGGGGAGGTTTTAGCCACAGCAGGCCTGATTCTCAGCTAATGTAAATCAGCTTCGCTCCACAGATGATTTACAGCAGCTGGAACCTGTAGCTTCAAAGGATCAAGTTGCAGTCTCCTGACCAATTGACTCTGCATAGTTTTTTACTAGTAAAATTAACAAGGACAGTGTGTGTTTTGGGGAGGGGGGGGAATAACCATTAATTTAACAGAAATTGCTGGGACTTAAATAGTAATTTCTCTAGTTACAGGCTCATCAGGCTTTTCTCTTAGCTTCTTAGACCTTTTTGCTGAACCCCACAACACAATCAATATAGAAATAACACATCTGAGTGGCCTTGGATGGTAGCAAGCCATAAAAGCTTCTGGAGGCTGTTAAAATGAAAATCTTCCTTTCTAAGTGGAAGGAGTTTTTAAGGACAAGACAGCAGCTGCTTTGAAATGTCTGTGAGTTCTTTTTCCTTGCAATTAGTAGCAAACAATAAAGGCCTCTGTTCTGAGCACTGATGGCGTATCCTTGGCTTTGGCAGCTTTTGTCTTTTCTAAATGATAATAACTGTGCATGTTTTTTTCTGTTTAGTAAGGAATGTGTATCCCTGTAAAGAACGCTCATTCCGCGTGCTAGCTGTAGGCATGTTGTTCTGAGAAACTGTTTCAAGTCTGGACCTCTGTAATTAGTATTTTTACTGATACATAATATAAACCTAATAGTGCTGTTATGTTGAGCTTACATGAAATTGGTAAGTAGTGAAATCTCTTACTCGCCCAGCTGCTCAGCAGTTGTCTTTCAGTCCCTCATGCCCTGCAGAGCTTTGTGCTTCTACCAGCAATAAGAATTTGCTTTGTGTAAGTGAATTAGAGGGATGGAGGAAAGGTTTGTTTGGCTGCTTTCAATTATTTGTTGCTGTAAATGGTTGGGATTTTTTTTTTTTTTTAAACTATTGACTCAACTGTCAGCCTTCAGGCAGTGTTTGAATGGAAAATCTCCAGTGAATGGGCTTGTATCTCCCTTTGCTGGGGATAACAGGGCATTATATGGCAACTTCAAAAGCTGAAGCCTGTTCCAAGCTCTGCCATAGACCTGGTGTAAGAGCTATCTGTTTACCTGATAACATTTTCAGCCAAAATCCTTTTCTCACTGAGCATAGCGCCTTGACTGTTTCAACAAGCTCAGCATTGAGCTGCAGCTGATAGGTGTTTATAATCTACACAGTCCTGAGCTGGGGAACACGTGCCCGGGAACACCTGGTTATTTTCAAATGTGCTTCTTTATTTCTGGGATAGGAGGCTCTTTCAGAGGTGTTTACTAGTTGCTTTGTTCTTTGAGAATAGCTTCCATCTTCTACAGCTGGTGAAGGACTCTCAGGAAGGTAAAGCTAGACATTTCATCTTTAAGTTTATGTTGTCTATAGAGTTTTCTTTGTTGGGTTTTCTCCTTGAGGAAATTCTTGCTTTTAGAAAGTTAGATTGTTGGAACTGGAGAGGACTTAAGCTGGTCTCTTGAAACACGTTCCCCATGAAAACAGAGAGGATGTCTAGCTTCTCCTTTAGCATTTCTTCTCCTTTAGCAGATGAGGACAAGAAGACTTTCTGCTTCAGAAATTCAGTGCTGAAGACTGAGTTGCAGGGTTTGCTGGGGAGCTGCTGCCATTGTGTTCCACAGGTGATGGTAAGCTTCCAGCTGGAGGACATTCCTGCTCTTCTAGTTAGTAATGGTATACTTCTCCTAGTCCTATGCACCAAATGTGTGATTCATCTGGCTGAAATCATGAAACAATTTTACAGAATCACAGAATGGTGGGAGTTGGAAGGGACCTCTGGAGATCATCTAGTCCAACCCCCCTGCCAGAGCAGGTTCACCTAGAGCACGTTGCACAGGAATGCGTCCAGGTGGGTTTGGAATGTTGACAGAGACTTACATCTGAGGCTGTATTTTTGTGGTGTTTGGGTCATACGTTCAAGTTTTATTGCTTATCACGAGGGCTAGAGTTCTTCTGGAGGCTGAGATTTTTGTTGTCCTTTGATTCCAGGAGTTGGGGCTTTAATTAAAAGCATCAACCAGTTAGGAACTCGCAGTAAAAGCATGAGGTTGCCACCTTGGACTTAAGGGAGAAGTGGAGTTTTTCAGAGCGTATAAAAGCTACAGAGTTCACTTGTTCAATTTGAGCGGGGTTGGATTGTTTTGTTGTTGTTGTTTTTTTTTTTTTTTTTTAATCTAACTAGAATCTCATCTAGGAAACCTAAGGGAAGCAGGGAAGTAGAAATGATTTGGAGATGGTCCGAAAACAAAATGTGTGAAGAAAAACATCCATTTTAAGCATTTAGATGAAGATAGGAAATGTATTCATCTGATGAGTCTGAGCAAAAAACTCCTTAAGGACAGAACAAGGCATAAAGTACTGCAGTTTGCAAAGAAGGTAGCACAACACCAAAGGAAATGATGTGTTTCACTACAAATTAGATTCCCATTCATGAGGGTGCATGTTGCAAAACAGTCACAGAGCAGAGCTGGGGATAGGGTAGATCTTCTGTCATTTGAAATATTTGTATCAAAAGTGACCATCTTTTTCCAAGGTATGTTCCAGCTCAAGCAGAGCTTGAGGCAAAGATTACATATGAAATTCTTAGTGCTGTACTATGCAGGAGGTCAGACTTCGTGCTTATTTTATTCTTTTGGTCTCAACAGCTACTAATCTGTTTCTGTGCACTTGCAATGTTATGTGCACCAGATTTTCCCATCTCCTTGGGTAAACTTATCCAAGGGAGGGGACTTCAGTTTCCTCTACTCACAGCCGGTGAACTGTTTCGAGGTTTTAGTGAAAACTCTTCCATCAAAATGCATCTCATCCGCATGAGAGACAGATGCTGCAGAGAGGTGAATGGCATACACAAGAGAAGACAAAATTAAGGTTGCTTGAGTGACTTTAAATACACATTTCTTTGCAAATAGCTGTGATGTGGCATTCTGTTTGTTTTTTTCTTTTTTGCTATAATCTGAAGTTTCAAATCCCAGGATCTTTTAATAGTTTTTGAGAAAAATCTAGTATTATCTTAAGGTTTTTCCCTTCAGCAATAAACAGCTGTTTAGGAGTCTGTCTCTAGCTTAATGAAATTGTTTTTGTCAAGGAATTTTCTGTAGGCCTTGTCGACTAGCCTTTCTTCTGCAGCACCAGCACAATTTAGCGTAGAGATGGGGAAAGGGACCAGTCCCTTTTTACAGGTTTCCACAGTGACCCGCCAACCTAGCGAGTGGGGTGAATTCACCTGTCAGCTATGCTGGTGCGACCCCTGCTACCCACAAATCTAGTTTTGAGCTTGCTCTGCAGTTCAGACAGAAACATACCTCCAGAGCTGATAAACCACTTCTAGTGGAGACAAAGCAGAGCTGTTGACTTGGGGTGAAAGCAGTGTTCAAAATCAATTCGGGCTGGCAAACCTTAGTGCATGTGTTGTTTTCCAGTGACCAAGGCGGTGCTAGCAGGCTCCATAGCCTTTGCAAAAGCGGAGACAGCAGAGCCCGGAGGGAGCAGAAGTGCCCTTGAGTCCTCACCTTAGGGGCAGATGCAATTGCTGGCTCTTCTAGCCATGAAGATAAATCATAAAACAAAGGAGGAAAGGTTTGGTGGTTGGTTTGTTTGGTTTTGGTTTTTTTTGGTTTTGTTTTGTTTTTTTTTTTTTCCCCGGGATAGCTGAGTGTCTTGCTCATCAGTATGCTGTATGAGATGTACTTTCTCTTATAAAAATGTGCCTGTTTCACTGTTCATTTATTATAAGAAATAACAGCGCTCACATGCCAGTTTTCTTCTATTTGAACCTAATTTCATGAATCCCTGCAGAATGCTAAATACACCTATTCAATTTGCACTTAGGAAGTATATGGCTGCATTTATAAATACTCTAGTCTTTTCTCCATAATAGTACCGATATTCTACTTCTGGAATTAAAATTCATTATAATCTTTTATGTTTTACAAAATTTTGAACGTTCTCCCTGCTTTCAATTTCTGCCTTTTTTTTCTGTCTTAGTGGTAAGCCACTATCTGGACTTACTCTCAAGGGAACCATCATGAAGGATGTTAAGCTACAGTGCAAATACCTATATAATTTTTTTTCCTTAGGTGCCACATCATTCTTGAGCGGCCTTCATAAATCCACCAAATGGCTGTTGCTCTTCAATCTGATGGCTCATCAGCTTGTCATTTTAGAAGATCCAAAAGAAAAAGACTAGTTACTTAGGCAGGTTTGGAAGCATGTAAGGAGCAGAGAGGGCAAAGTGCTTCCTTGGGTCAGGTAAAGGTGCAAAAAGGGATTTTTAAGCCCTTAAATGGCAGCTGTTTGCTCTAGGTCCGTTTTTTTCTTTCCCATTCAGCATCAGCTTTTATCATACGGATCTCAGTATCCCAGGTAGCTCATTAAATCTTCCCATGAAAGGAAAACAAAGGTTTTGCCATCATCATGTGAGTCTAATGCGCTGCATTACACAAAGGAATTTTACTCACACTTTTTTTCTTTTTCCACCTTTTCTGCATGTTAGGATCTGCTTCTGTTCTCATGGTCTAATACAAGAATTGCTACTGAGGTGGAGAGTGAGTGTGATAAATTAAACCCAGATCTGCATAAGGCACCACTGACAATTTTTGCCTTGTCCTATACTAAAAATCAGATGCGTGATCATTGAAGTATTGCAAAACTGATTGTCTATTTATTCAAGACTCCTGATATTGAATTGCATTGATGGAATTGAAAACCTACTCAGAACAAATCAACTGCTGTGCTGGAAACTTGTGCTTTTTATTGCATGTCCTGCAACATTGGTGTTTTCCTTATATTCTCAGCTCAGCTGAGAGTCAGGTGATTTAACTGAATGTATAAATATATATGCTTGTGTGTATATTTGATTACTTGCTTTTCCGTGCTGGTGGAGAGAGTTATGAGAATATTATTTACTTCCTGAAGTCTCAGAAATGAGATGACAAACAAAAATTTAAAAGTATCTATTTTTTTAAAAAAAGAAGGATTTCTTTTAAATATATCTCATGATTATTTTTTTTTGATCAGTTGTGTGCCTTTTTAATATCCAGGGTTAGAAACAGTTAGGCTGCATATTGTTTCCAGTTACATCTGTCCTACACACAGCAATCTGTTACACTGGCTTTTGATCTAGAGCGATATAACTGAGAGGAAAATTCTCCCTTCAAATGGACTTCATTTTCTCAAACCCTGGCAGCATTTAAAAGTGATCTCCACCATCTCACTTTGCTTTATATTCAGTTCAATTTGAGGTGTTTATTTTCATCCAGCCCTTTATATTATTTACTGCTCCCTTGAACAAAGCAATGCATATTTCTTTCTCAGCAGAGGAACAACCGAGGCTTGTTTCCAAGGTATTTTTTGAGAGTAGCAAGCCATGGCTGCTTGCAACAGTACAGAAGAAGAGACCCTCAGCTACGCCCTTAGCAGGATAGGTTGGTGGTTATTAACTCAAGCTGTATCAGTGACCTGCTTAACGAAAAAATTCAAAAGGGAGAAAAAACAGGCCCGTACTTCATTCATTCTGTGATTTCGTACAATCAACAGCTTAGAAATGAACCCAACATTGTCCAAAAAATGGCTTGAAGTTACTATGAATGCAGACAGGAATTGCTATGAATAATGTGTTCACCGGACGGATACTGTTATGGGGAAGAAAAGGACTAGCATAAAGGTAGTAACCTGCAGGTAATTACTTGCTATCTACAACTTATTTCAAGTACAGAAAAGAGTCTATTTTTAGTCCACATGGAGTGCTTTGTTTAGTAATTTAACCATCAGCCTTTTGATGTACATTGTATGCTTCTAGCAAGAAATTCTAGCATCCTATTTGCCTCCTTTGTTAACGTAGCAGCATATCAGGTTGAATGCTTCAGGAGCGTTTCTGAAATAACTACTAAATCTTTTTCTTGGACAGGCTGCTGTAACACCTCTCTATTTAGTGTGTAATACCCACTTTTGAGTCGTTGCTACAAGTCTCATTATTTTATAAGCCTTCACTGGCTATATATGGCATTGCTTTAAGTAGGTGATGTTTCAGTAGTCCTTCCTAATCAGCTTTTTTTTTTCCCTCTGCTGCATATAGCTTCTCTGTATAGTATATAAATATAGATTATCACAGTTTGGGTTTTGTGGTGGTTTTTTTTTTGGTTTGGGTTGGTTTTTTTTTTTTTCTTATCTGAAGTATACAGCAGAAACAGAGGTGTCTGGAGAGCTAAAAACGATTAGAGGTATGGAAAAGACTTCCATAAGCAGACAGACAGAGAAGATTAGTACTGCTTAATGTAGAGACACAAGGCCATGCTATAGCTACACTGAATAATCACTTACAGGGAAGGCAAATTGTGTACATTTTGCTTCTCTCTAAGGAAAAGCAAAAGGATTTAATGCGACTGTAAAGGTGTTGCCTTGCATTTTTACATGTATTATGCTGTAATTTGACAAAGAACGTGAATCTGGGAAACTCATCGCCGCAAAGCAGCAATGACTCTCTGCCCTGCACTCTTTTACACCATGCTGCGGGCCTCATTCATTAAAAGCTGATGTTGACAAATGCTTGCAGGGCCAGCGGGAATGGAGTGAGTGCTGCAGCAGGGGTGCTGCTGGGTGAGTCGTGGAGTGGACTTGCTTTTCTCGGAAGATGGTCTGTAGTAAATGTCTGGGTGGCTGGCATGTTGGAATACCTGCAGGTGGGTGCCCAAGAACTGCCCATGTCTACAAACAAGTCACGCACGTTCATGTCTTCATGAATTTCCATTGCTTTGAAGAGCTCCAAAGCGTGCAGCCCCATCCATACCGAAGCCTGGTGCACCCCACCGCCTTGCTTAGTGCCCCAGCAGCCACGTGCCAAGCGATCAAGGATGCTGTTCCCAAAATTAAACTGATCCATCCTCAGCGCCTAACCAGCTGTTTGGCATCACAGCCCTGGCAGTGCCTATCCACCAGTTCACACCAACATGAGGAGGTTGTTTCCCAGCCATTTGAGAAAGACACCTGTACCCCAGCTCGTTCCTGCAGAAGGCACCAGCTGTGTCCAGAGAGCACATTTGCACTAGCCACCACAGCAGTGATGTGAAGGACAGGCAGGTTTTGAAGCGCTGCTGAGTGGCTGTTTCCAGAGGCAGGGGCTTTGGTATAGGTGGATGCGATCTGCAGTGACATGGTGGATATGTCGTTTTGGTAATTCTTCAGGAAATGGTAGAATCAGACATGAAGAAGCCACTGATGTCCCGTCAGTATCAAACTCGTAGTGATGTGACACAGCCTGGCTCCACTGGAATTGCTTTCATGCATGTCCTCTGTCAGGGAAGAGGCAAGCTCCAAATTCCCCCGGGACAGCCATGTTCCTGTTGCTGAAAATCTTTTGATCCAAATCACCTCCCTCATTCTGGATGGGTGAGTTAAATTTCTTTTTGGAGATCTGGTGGCAAATGGACTTACTTCAGGCTTTGTTTTACACTGCTGCAGTGTGGTCTGTAATTATATCACGCAAGTTGTTAGTGTTGAGAGCTCTGGGCTATCCCTCTAGGTTTTTGCATGGTGAGGTGGAAAAAATATACTTCTCCTCACATTCTGTTCTCCATCGTTTTCCAGGATTTATATGCTGTAGTGGGGGGCCCATGTTACGTGGAGTTCGCATTGCATTGAAGAATATTGAATGTAGAAGCCTACAGAGACTTAGCTTTGGACATGAGGGGGAGGAATTAAAATGGCATGCAATCTGTGAGGTTTTTCTTTCTTACCATTATCTAAATTAACAGTTTACTGTTTTCTTTGTGTCTCTTCTATTATAGGCTTAAGTGCTTAATCTAAAGCTTAAGGGCCCTTTGAACAAATTGAGAAAAGTCTGTAAGGAAATACAGCTCTGGTTTCTTGAAACAGGCAGTATTTAAAGGACCAAACACACAGACCTCCCAACCTGCAATTTTCTGTCACAGGGAGAGTGAGCGACCTGTACACATGTGGGTCTGTGCTGCCAGCACACCTGGTGGATTTGAAGGTGGGAAGCTTGCTGGGGAGAGGTAGCTCTGGTTGGCAAGCCTCGTGGTCTTGGGACCTGTGGGGAAAAAGTCATCCCTTGGATGATGGGGAGCTAACAAAACCAATGGCTGCACTAGGCTTAGTTTAAGTGGCTTTGCCAGTCATGCCTGTACAGCTTCCCGGCATTGTTAAATCCCTTATTAAATCCAGAGAGATAACCTCACCCGTCTCCAGAGTTGTAAATACTCTGCACTGTAAATGCTTACCTGCAGAGACCCTACAAATCCTGCTTTGCTGCTAGAGGAGAGATATCGCACCTCTTTGGTAGGGACTGTGGACAGCCAGAGGACACAGGAGTACCAAATCGGGGACGTTAGCTTGTTACGAAACGTTGCACGAATTTTTTCCTAGCAGAGCTCAAGATAACTCATATCAATAGCTTCCAAGAAGGTTTTAAAAAATTTCTTTTATTCTTTTGTGTTGCTGGCGACTGGTCTTGATGAATAAGCATATTGTTTTGTTTGCTTCAACATTATCAGCTGTTTACTGTCTTTGTTAAGGTGCATAAAGAGTTCTGGACCTGGTCAGTCATTGATTATAATTTATGTTAATTACTGCTTGAATCCCTGAGGAAATTAAATACAAACCACATGCAGTTTAGCTACAGAGCTGGCCTGCAAATATGCAGAAACTGAGGATGATAAAACTGTGGGTTTATGCTTCCTTCCTCTTGTTAGGCTTCTCCTAGCTGAGCTCAATATATTCAGGCACTGAGCACAGACTCAGGGAATGTATTAATGGCAAGATGGAGAGAATGTGCTTCTGGACCATCATTGTGCATGTTGCTGGCACTCATTTACCCAATTTTTCCACGCAGGTTCTAAAATAACCTTGGGTCCTGGAGCTGTTATGGCTAAAGAAGGTGCCCCAGGTTCAGCAAGCTATGAAGGCGGACCAAGGGTGTGCTTCTGAGTCATCTCTGTGAGTCATCAAGCCAGCCCTGCTGGCAGCTCTACTGCTTTAGACCTGTGCTCCATGTGGTCCACAGTCTGTTTTGTACTCTCAGAGATGACAAATATTTGTTAACTGGCAGCATAGGATAATTGTTTATGGCATCGTGAAAAGCATCGCAGAACAACTCTTTACCAAACAGTGGCAAACTATCATTAGAGGAAGCTGATAGAGACAAGGAACAATGCTGATGTTCATATCCATGAAAGGCAGATCCTTGAAAGACTCAATGGCATGAGGAAATTCCCCCAAATGAAAGATCCAGCTTCTCTGGAAATGGTGCTCCAGGTTTGTAAACAAGGGAGGAGGTTTGCATGGCTGGAGATGTTTATTCTTGATGTAGTAAGACTATGATACCAATGCTATTGCCTGATTGATGGCGTTTCATTAGACAGGGTTGATTGAAAGAAATCTTTATCTCATAAAATTTGACATTATGTCTTAGCTTTTTTTTATGTGGAAATTGGCTAGAGCTTCAGTCTTTCTTGTTTGTTTGTTTTCAGTTGAAGCTTTGGGAAAAAAGCTATGCTTTCTAAAATGTCACATAATCCTCCCTCAGAAAGTAATCTCTTCAGATGATACCGTATTTCAATTCTTCAAATTTATGTTGGCCTGAAATTTTATTTCATTGAACATTTTAAATTAGCTACATGTAATAAGGCATTTTTAGTTCTGAAAGAAAATGTCTGTGAAAGTACTTGGTATAAAATAATCATTCTATAGTTAACCTTTGAAGTGATGATGTCTCGCATACGACAACTCTGACAACTGAAAGGTTAACAAAAGGTGGTTCAATGGTTTTTGGAACAAAATTATATTTAAGAGTACCCTTAGACCTGCCACTGAAAAAGGAACGGAGTTGGAACAAGGAACAAAGGATGCTCTTGTGAAAAGAATATAGACACCTCTTGCCCTACCCACTCTCATCTTCTCGCCTTCTGGTATTATCATAAAAGGGAAGCATCTCAGATAACAGGTCACTATGGCCAGCAGCTGAACTGTGACACCACAATTGTAGCTGGGTCAATCTGGGAGGGAAAAAAAAAAAAAAAAGAAATAAAAAGAAACTTTTTTTAATGATGTTGCTGTGGGATCTGAATTCCATCACTGAAGGCATGAGAAGGAGAGTGTGCTAATCTACTTTACCAAGTTTTACCAGCTGTATGAAGGGAAAAGTACAGGAGGAGAAGCATTGCTTAGGAAAAATGATCAGGAATTGTACCACTTATTACAGAAGGGCAGTGTGATAGATGCTGTGCATACAAAACAGCCGTACATGATACTTGGGAAGAGCTATCCAAAGAAGAGGAGTTCATTCTTACTCAGGAGTTAAGCTGGGTAAAAAATATTTCACTAACTGTATGTTCTGTTTTGAAAGTCTTTGGAGTGGCATGAATACGGGATTTATGAGGCCTGACTTTCGGAAAGCACATGCTCTCTTGGAGCCCTTGGGGTCCACTGCTTTGATGGAGGATGCTTTGCTCGCTGGACTACATTCAGAGCTGGCACCTCTAGCAGTGCATATTGCAGAGGTGGACCTGGTTTCTGTTGGAGATTAGGAGAGGCTTGGGTGATTCTGCACCAGCACCCTGAGGCCACTCATATGACTTAATTGTCCTACCCACTAGGTACTGTCACCCGTGCACCCATTTCCCATGGACCAGGAGCGCCACCTGAGTCCAGCCCCAACCCTTTATGTCATGTTGCTGGGACAGTCAGGGAACTAGCTGCCAGTCTGGATGCTTTGGGATGTTGCCAAGGGTGGTGAGGGCACTGCCCCATGCTGGGGTCTCCTTGGCTCCCCCCTAGTCCTGCTGCTCCCTGACTCTCTGTTCTCATGATATCTTGTAAAGCTGCATTTCTACCATGAGCTAATGAGCAGATGCTCTTCATCTGTACTTCAGAAAAGCCATAGGCAGTTGAAAGACTTTAAAATCCGGCTTTCTCTCCTTTTCATTCTTTTGCACACAAGATGTGTAAAGAAACATATCTGGATGCCTCAGCAACAAGTAAGTTTAGAATAGATGTTAGAAGTTCATAATTTTTAGAGGAATAAGATTCTCTACCAGTCTCTTCTTTCCCAAAATTTACCTAGTGTTAAGGGATGATTTATGGAAGTTTATTAAAAGGAATATACAATACAATGATGTGACAGTGAGGGGCTGAATCTCAAAAGATTTTCTCCAGTTCTGTTTCTGTAAGTCTCAGGATCTTTGTGATAGAGATTCTAGAGAAACGTTTCTCTGGAAGGTGCTTGTCTTTACTGGGCACTTCTGATTTTTTTGAGCATTCTTCCACTGCATTAAGCCCATTGTTGTAAGGCTTATAGCACCCTCCTCTTCTGAGGACAGTTTGTCTGTCCTCCAGGTGCTTTCCTCCAGCAGAAGGGGAGCTGCCTACAGTGCCTCCATAGAGGCCAGCTGTGCCAGAGTTGCACAGGAGTCAGTTCTGTTCCAGGGGCTTTTGCTGCTTCTGGACCTCAAAGTACACCCTCAACCAGGGAGAACTGGGATTCCTCGCAACTGAAAACACGTGCTTTCCAGGCTTGGATCTAGCTTCTCAGTGAGCCAGCATTTCCTTCAAGCCCTGGAAGGACTTAAAGCTTCACATTTCTGACATCTTTATGTATAAAAGAGCTATTTTTGGACGGTTTTAATGGTTTTCTATGATTCCCTCTGAGCTCTCTATAGCTGGTAATTACACACCTGCTTTTGCAGGTAATAGAATATGAAAGAACTTCGATATATTTTTTTAAAAAATGTCTTAAACTTCCATCAACAAGTTGTGTGGGTTTTTTTTGTTATTTTGCAGGGGGTTTTGGTAGCATGCTTCCCCCACAAAAAATGGGGGAGTTGTTGAAGTAAAACCATTTTTGGCATTTTGTTTAAGTAACCTGCAAAATGCACCTCTAGACATCCCAGCTTTTTTCTATCATAACCGTACCGCAGGATTGTCTTGGTTTCATTGTATTGGGCTCACATGCATTAATGAGGGGTGTTGTGGTCCTTGTCTCCCAGGGAAATGTGCAAAGCTTTTCCAGATAGCACATCAGCGAGGGGAAAATAAGAAGGCCAGAAGGGAGAGGCTTTGAATAAGGTCTTATTGCACAGATGTATGCATACTTACTATTAAAGAAAGGGGAGCCTTTTCTGTATTTGCCCTCCCCATCCTGCAACAGTAGCGTAGACGTGTAGACACTTGTGAGTGGTGTTTCTTTGGTTCTGGGCCTCTTAAAATATCCCCCTACTGTACCTGTGTGGTCTGTTCTCAGCAGCTTAGCTGCAGGCCTATGAATCAAGAGCAGAGAAGAAACTCTTGGGATTTTGTTTTTGGGGTTTTTTTTGGGAAAAAAAAAAAAAAAACTATAGACAATTTGCTCTGTCCTTCTCTAGTTTCCAAAGTAATTCTGGGGAGAATGTGAGGCATGTGAGAAAGAAGGATGAAAAACCTCATTGGGACTATATGAGGCTACTTTGAGCAGAGCCTATAGTGTGCATTGTGGCACTATACTCAGCACTGGTGAGGCTCCACCTCAAATACTGTGTGCAGTTTTGGGCCCCTCGCTACAAGAAAGACACTGAGGTGCTGGTGCTGGAGTGAGTCCAGAGAAGGGCAATGAAGCTGGTGAGGGGTCTAGAGAACAAGTCTTATGAGGAGCGGCTGAGGGAACTGTGATTGTTTAGTCTGGAGAAAAGGAGCTGAAGGGAGACCTTGCACTCTCTGCAACTACCTGAAAGGAGGTTGTAGCGAGGTGAGTCTTGGTCTCTTCTCCCAAGTAACAAGGAATAGAACGAGAGGAAATGGCCTCAAGTTGTGCCAGGGGAGGTTTAGGATGGATATTAGGAAAAATTTGTTCACCGAAAGGGTTGTCAAGCATTGGAACAGGCTGCCCAGGAAGTGATGGAATCGCCGTCCCTGGAGGTATTAGAAGATGGGTAGATGTGGTGCTTAGGGACATGGTTGACTGGTGGGTTTTGGCAGCATTAGGTTAACGGCTGGACTTGATGATCTTAAAGGTCCCTTCCAACCTAGACAATTCTATGATTCTATTATATACCACACCATGCGTGAGCAAGGTTGGGTGGGGGATCCCTTAATACTTGGCGTTTGGCAGGGTTAGTCCTCTCAGGAATAGTAGCAATGTTAAATGGAGAGGATAGCCAGTATATGCCTCTGGGTACACCGCAGCAATACTGTGTTTGTACTCTATGATATTTACTTTTTTAGACTGTAATAAAAGCTAATTTTGTTTCAACAGCTGAAGGACCTGTGACCATTTTTCCTTATGATGTTATTAAAGAAAAGAATATAGCCACTACAAAGGCATTTTCCCATTTATTGCCAAATATTATTGACTGAAGTAGTACGTGCAAGATGAATTATCACTAGTTGTCTTGCCCAGTTTTTTTCCCCTGATATCGTGGCTTTTTGTACCTGTCTTTAGGAGATGCAGCTCCAAGGCTGACAAGGATAACACAAAAGACCTGGAAGTCAAATAAAAAGCAGAAGTGACTGGCAGGAAGAGAAGCCGGTAAGTACTGCAATAAAAGTGCTATTTAACCTGCTGGCTAATACAAAAAGATTATTTCTACAGCAACTAGTGGAACAATATATTTAGCAATTAAATTAATCCAAACAAATAGGGATTTTAACCCCATTGTCCTGGCTAAATTCCAGCGTAGGTAATTACATTCTGGCTACCTGCTTTCCCTTTGGAGTTTCTGCTGGGTAAGTTATGACTTACACCATGCGTACATGTGTTGGGGTTGTTATGAAGAGTTGTGTAGCATGTCAGGAATCTGGTAAATCCTAGCTGGTAAAAAAAAAAAAAAGGGGGACGAATGCATTTCGGTAGAGGTAAGGAGCGACCGTTCTGTCACATTTACCACGTTAGTAGAATTTGTAGATGCAGCAAACATGAGGACTGGCATGTTAAAGTGATGACCGTAATATAAACAGGTAGGCAGTGGTTAGAAATTCACAAACAGACTGACAGACAAGCTGGATTAGCACTTTCTTCACTCACCAGCCTTCCTGTGTCAGACTTCCCTGTGCTTCCTTCTGAAGCTGAACCTTTCTCTTTATGTCAAAGCCAGCTTGAAGTGGCTGCCTGTATTTTTAATCACGTCAGTTCATCCTTCTGGTTCATAGAGTAGCTATGTAATCAGGTGCACAGGTGGAATGGAGAGGTAGCGCTGGGGAGAGGAAGGGGACTGAATGAACGATCTTTGAGACAAAGAATCCCCTCCCAGTGGTACCTGTGCTACTCCGGCCCTTTGGGAGATTCAGATGAGGCCGGCACATTTCTAAAGCCCGTCTGGGGAAATGCAATGAAACACTGAATTCGGATCTAGCTTACATCTCCTACTGTATCTGACACAAACCAGTCTCTGACTGTGGCTTTAATGCCATTTTGAAGGGACAGGAATATCACAGTAATTTAATTCATCTTGTTGATTGTAAGCTCATTTGGAAAGGATCTTCCCTGCAAAGATGAAATGTGAAAGCATGAGTCAAGGGTCATGTACTGTGTTCTCCATGAATTTTCCTTTTCTTTTCCTGTGCCATTTCAGAAAATACAGCACACTTTGTGAGCTGACAAGATGATTAAGCTGTAGCTAGCATACAGTGAGCAGGTCAGGGAGTCCTTTTGCCCCTCTACTTTTTGATGGAGCTGAAGAGAAGGCTCGTCTCTCCAGGCATGAGTCACTAAGAATCCATTCAGATCAGTCACATATGAGATAAAAGTGAGTAAACACACTGGTGTTTGGATGCAGAGACACCAGGGAAATTCAGAACCACCAGCATTTTAATTGTGGTTTCGGGACAAATTGTGATTTCGGTTGTCAAAACACACGCAGCCTGTTATCATAACCTGGTCTTGGGAACTGTCTCTTCATGGTACTACTTGTAGAAAGTGAGGACATATTCAGCTTCTGCTAAGAGCTGTGGTTACCTGGAGATGGGGCAAATGCATACCACCTCGCGGGAAGTATCTGAGGGCAGTCAGCTCATTGCAGTAGAGCTCATGCAGTAGAACGAATTAACAGGAATAACGAGGTCTCAGGCAAAGAAGTGGTTCCTTTCACCTAGACAAATGTTTTAGCAGCTGTGCAAAACACTTAAGGTCCTCGGGTGAATGAATTAATAGAAATGAACATTGACAAGCAGATTGTAACAAGAATTGCTTTTGATCACAAAGATCTGTTGGTGATTAAATAAAAAATTTTTAAAATTGGTTTTATTTATTTATTAAAGGAAAAACATTTTCAGCAGGAAAAACAGAAAACAAATGTATCAGCTTTAAGCTCTTCTTAACAAGTTTAATTTACTTCTACTAAACTGATTCAGCCATCACCATTTCTCTACAATAGATATTTTGTTGGGGAAACTAATTTGAATGTGCATGATAGATGAACTGCATTGAAAATTCCAATTTTTATCAGCTCTAACCCTTGATCTTAATTAACTCCACATCTGTTTCCATAGAAACTAACAGCAAAATCAATAAAATACTACAGCTAGCTGCTTGTATTGAAGAAGTATATAGAAAAAAATTATTTTCAGTTATTTGCTTCTGACCAGTTTGTGGACACAGCAACAAGTATATTGTGTTGCCCTCAAAGGCATTGCTAGGTTTGATCAAGGGCTTGATCCCTGCTGGAGAGAAGTACATCGTATAGTGAAATTCCCTCTGCTGCACGTCTTGGGTGAATAAGATGTAAAGTAAGGGTGGTACCTTTCTTCTCATTGGTTGACAGCAGTTCTGATGGGGACAATGAAAGGAACCACTTCTAACTTTTTTCTGTACAGAGAGGAGTCAGATCAATATCCAATATCTATTCCACGGGCGAAACTCCTGTGGCATATCCTCTATCCACAGGAAAAGGTTAAGGCAAAGTGAAGGAGTACATCTACAGTGTCCTTGGGAACACATTTGCGTAATGTCCTCCAGCTGCCTGAGTACCTGCACACCAGTGCTTGCAACAACTCCCTTTTGCGCAACCTTATTTGGGAGTGTGTAGACCCAGTGCTGAACTGTTTGAGGGGTATAAAATCAAAAGCAATAAATCCTTGGCATCTAACTCCTACAGCAGTGCTTTGTAAGCCAAGTGCGTTGCTATGCCATGTAATTTTCAGCCTTCAGACTAGTGCACTTAGAAGCCTATTAGTGGGCACTCTGATGTACCTTGCTATTGTTCAAGCCTAAGGTTGCAGGAATGTAGTTTAGCCTAAGCATATTGTTAATCAGTGGTTATGCAATGTGTCCTTGATTTTTTAAAAACAATGTCTTGGGAAAGAGTTATGTAGAAAGGAGCCATGCTCTGTTGGGGTCAGAAGGACTGATGAGGCTTGGCATATTCTCATGGTGGAATTCAGGATAGGACACAGGAACATTGTCATATCACTTAGTGACATATAATCTCAAATATATTGGGATGGGCTTGCAGAGTGAATAACAATTTTCATAGCTCAAAGACAGTTTGACATGACACGCGCTCATTTTGTTAAGTCCCCATCTCCTCAGTTTGGACCAGCACCCAGGAGAGAGAAATGCTCGCCCTGGCTGGCTGATGCAGGTCTTGGCGTGCAGCTACTATAGATAGCATTTCCAGCCCCTGCTCAGCCTTCTGCGTGGCATTGGGTAGCTGTGGGGACACATGTCTCCAAACTCATTAGGATCCCATCAACTCCACTGTGCCATGTATATTTTATCCATCTTTTATATAAAGCATACATTTTTAATATAAAGCATAATCACCTGTTGGTATGTTTTACACATTTTTCATGCATTGAAATACTCTAAGTTAAGAGATACATAGTGCCTCCCTAGACAGAAAGAACTTTTTACTGCTTAGGGAGTTAACAATTGGCTTAGTCAAGCACAAGAGAGGGGTGCACCCAACCTGTCAGACATATGGATGTTTCCAAAGAGGTTAGAGTAGTTAATAGTCTAATAAGAAATATCAAATGATTCTATGAAGAAGGGGAGGGAAATGAGAATGAAACTCAGAAACTCAATGAGTCCTCAAGGAAGCTCCCTTGTAGGAGTGTGAAAACCAGCCTATTTTCCCAGATCAGGAATCATTTCTAGGAATGTAACTCGGAGGTAAAGCGTTGGTAAAGAACTGGAGCCTCTGCTAGAAGTCTGAGAAAGTCTAATAACCCCAAAAGCTGGAAGTGCAAGAGACTTTTTTTTTTCCAGACAAGATACACACATGCTTTGTAATTGTGTTGGTACGCTTTGGACTTTTGTAAATTAATACTTGCATTTGAAGTCATTTTAACCTGGTTTGAGTTCTGAGGGGTTTCAAGCTTATTAGCATAACGATATCCCATTTCTGTTAGAGGAAGATCTTTAAAGTCATTGGGGTACTGTTGTTTTTTTTTTGTTGTTGTTTGGTTGGTTGTTTTTTTCCTGCACTACCTCTTTTAAATTTCTCTAAGGTGACCAAGCAGTAACAGCTCCAGACTCTAGGAGTACTTGAGATGCAGGGGGTGGATGAAAGAAATGTCCATTGGGAGCAGCTGTTATCCAAGTAAGTATCCTGCTGTAGAGAGAGATAACAGAGAAAATGGTCAGAAGCCTGAGGGTCCTGAGGGAGTCTGACACTGATAGATACTGAGTTTGATCTCATCTCTGTAAAAAAACCAAAAATCAACAACACCAACAAAACCCAAAAACCTGAAAACAAACAAAAAACCCAAACAACAAACACACGAAGCACTTGGCTACAGGCTCTGTGCTGTGTTGTCCTGGATGCTAGTGACAGTGTCCTGCAGCTTGCTGTATATGATCACGACCATCTGGGTCTTCCACAATAGTGATGCAAAGTGTTATGTTACTGTTAAACATTGTGAGCCTATTACTATTAATAGACGGGGCAGGGGAATTGGGACCACAGTTGCAGTGGCAACAGAGGGGTGCAGACAGATTTTAGGGTGTATATTGTAATTACCGTGAGAGTACCCGCACCTCTTGGTAACGCATACATTTGGAAATTCAGCTATACTGTGGTACTGATAGTTTGTCCGTTGCTAACAAGAGCTAGCTCATTTTTTCAAGAGCTGTGAGATGACTGTATGGTTGGAATATGCATTTGAGAGGGGATGTGATAAATTGCCCAGAAAATTAGTTTTTTCTGCTTTATATATTTTCCCTTAAAGAATTCCCCTGGGTGTTTTTATTTAAGCAAATGAAAACTTAAAGGCATTTGTATATGTTCATGTTTCTGTGACTGCACGTATCTAGTTGTTTGGATTTCTTTTTCCCCTGTCATGGAGATAGACACACACGCACAAAGATTATGTGTGTGCATTCAGGTATCTGTATTACAGGTAGGGCTGATGACAGTTTCTATAATTAAAGTTGCCAAACGCTTCCCATTACAAGAAACTGAAAATAGGATGTTATAGCCCTCCAGAACTTGAATTTTGAGGGCAGGGTTTTCTATAACAGGCCCATCCAAATTATTTAAATTCATATTCAACAAGAATATTTGGTTGATTTACAACTGAAACATAACAAAACAAGGTTTCCTCCTCTTAAAAAAAATGGAGTGAGTGGTCAGAAGGCTCTAGTATTCCCATTTTTAAAGTGAGGCTTCGAAATATGAATGGAGCAGGGAGTTTCTGATAGGGATGCTTCTGTTGTTATGTCTGCAGAAAAACAAAACAAAACAATTCCACTGTCAGTCAAACTATAAGCCTTTGAAAATATCTGATTTGCTGGAGTTCAACAAAGTTCATAAGTTTGACAGCTAAGTCTTCCAAAGCTTCTGCTTGGATGGGGCATGGTTTAATACAGGGCTGAAACAGCCTGCTTGGTAATTATATATAACGTCAAACTTGAGAGCTGCCAACAAAAGGAAGTATTTTGTTTTCCCTCTCCAAGAAGAGAAGCCCCTGCTGGGCACCAATACCAGAAATATGACCCCTTCACAGAATGAGAGCTGGAATTTGCTGAGGAGACAGGCAGACACTGGTGACAATGTGAAATGAGGCAAAAGAGCAAAAGCTAGAAGTGTAGAGGTGGTAGAGGGAAAAAAAACCTAACCACCCTGCAAGATGTGAGGGGAAGAAGATGGGGACTGCTGGGCAAGATGAGCAAGAAGAAAACAGATAGGGGGAGAGAGAAAGTTTGTGTGAAGAAATAGATGAGATTTCCCTTTTTCTAGTCCAGCCAGTCTTGTAATTAAATTAATGGAGCAAGGGATAGGGAAAAATGATGAAAAGCGGCTAAGATACAAAGGGTGGGATTGGTAGAAACATTTGAAAGAGGAATACAGAGGGGCGTTGAGACTGGCTGAGGAACCAGCAAGACCATTTCAGACTGGGAACCAGTGTGAGACATGAAGATGAAGCTGGGGAAAAGCAAATAGACAAGGTGAAGAGCTGTCAGAGTAGAAACCGGACCAGTTTGCAAAATGATGCGATGAACAAGAGAAAAAATTGTGACTAATAGAAAGTCCTATCATTTATTAGTCACTGATTTTTTTTTTTTTTTTTTTATTTTGTCACAAACAAGGCATCCAGAATTAGTGTATTTCCCCCTTATTCTAATGTCTTTGTATTAGTTTCCCTTCTGTAAACCTGGGATGGCTCTGTCTCCTCACCTCCCAAAAGTGTTGGGAAGATAAATGGCATGATGTTTGCGAAGCACCCACATACACTAATGATGAGCACCACAGAAACACCAGGAGGAAATTAATAATTCTGTCTTCAGAACCACATTTGTAAATGTGTAGTAAATAAGGCCTGAGGCAATACATTGAACAACAAGCAGAAGACAAAATATTAAATTGCTGCTCATTAAGTGAGCACAATCCATTCTATGCACAAAAGGAGGCACAAAAAATGTGGAAAAAATACACTTGTACCATCAAAGGTTACATCATGAGTCACATACAAAAGGGAATCTGAGCTGAGTTGGCACTAGTAATCTTAATTCTTTCCTTTCCTAACCCCAGGAGAGTTTGTCTTTATGACCTTAATAATGTTCTTTTAGTGGTTTTGTGTTTGTGAAGCTGTAGATATGTAGCACAAAATGTTATCTCATGATGCTTGAAAAGCACAATATGGTTTAAAGAACAGATTTCTGTTCAAGTAGCACAAAAACAATTCTACTATTAGAATGGGATTTGAGATATGTAATTGCGTGTTATCTGGCATGGGTATACTTATGACTGTAATATAAATGTCCTGATCTCACTTTTCACACCCATCCAGGCTTCTCAAGTGCACTATTCTATTGTAAATTTAAAAGCAGCTCTAACATGCTAGGAGGAATAAGGCAGGCATATTCATGATGATCAGGATGTTTTTTCCTACTAAGTTGTATGTTGTTTATGAGTAAATATGGAGTTGAAATGTCCCTTTCTTTAGCAGTAGTGTTTGCAGTTTTACAGGTATTGACTTAGTAGCACTGCATTAGCTAGCTGACTGAGCTGGATTCCTTTGAATGAGGATATGAAACATGTACCTAGTGTTCTAATTAAAGCCGAAGGCCATTCATCTCTCTAATTGCAACAATGCCTTCCAGGATAATTTCATCCCAAATGTACCGTTCTTCTTTTGCCTGAACAAGTGACTTAGAAACCATCTGGAGCCTTGCCAAGGACAAAGAGAAAAATTTACTGTCTGTGATATCACACCAGAAAACACTACAGGATAAAAAATTGAAGAGGTCGAGCAAAGCGGTGAGATTTTTCTATCAGGCTTCTGGAAGTATTGCCATTTAATGCCTGAACATTAGTGGTCATATCATCTAGTTTTTCCCACAAACTAGTAGGAGTCATCTGTTAATAAGTAAAGATTTTCTGAAATGCTCTGTAACCTTTGGGAGTGCCAAGCTTTTTCTTCTTGAGGGGAAAAAGGGCAAGTGAATTAGGCCTGGGAGCAGGATGTGCAATCAGAGGGAAGCTGCTGAGTGCAGTCAGTGGAGCTCTCTGAGCACATATGGCCACCCTTAGGAAACGTGTTCCTTTGTGAACCAGCCAGCGCAGTGAGCAGGAGTCACAGGATTATTTGGACTGGGTTTTACAGACCCAGCATGCTCTCCAGATTTAGAATTTACTTGCACTCTGTAGGACATAATCTGACAATCATAAAAGGAAAAGAGTATGTTTCTTGAGTCTTTGCAGGTTGACTTCATCACTGTCGGTTTTACATGTCTGATTGATTCATTTTAGCCCTGGGTAACATGCAATAGATTTTTCACTGCTGAAGATTAAGAACTAACACTAACTACCACTGACTTGGCCTAAGGACGTACACTAAGAAGCTTCTTTGTTTTTCAATGGGCAAGAATTGCCCCATTAACTTCAACATTTATTTCACGCGTTCTCTGGAGTGAGAATTTTCCTTCTGTGATCTACCAAGGTATTAGAAATGGTGGGCATAAAATTAGAAAGGAGATTACTAGAACTAAAGAGCTATAAGACCTCAGTGAGGGAAACTACGTGTTTGTAGAACGTGAACCTGATGTTTCTCTGTCATGTATTTTTTGCCTTAACTGGTCATGCACTGCTGCACCAACATGTGAAAGAGTTGATCTGAGGCACAAATCCTAAAAGCATGGTAACATCTCCCACCCACTGACTTTACTGAGAATTGGAAAATTATCACCCTTTGGACAATGAGGTTTTTTATTGATTTCACCTAGCTGTAAAAAAAAAAAAAAAAAAAAAAAAAAAAAAAAAAAAAAAAAAGAGAGAGAGAGGAAAAAAAAAACCCCAAACACTGAAAATGCCAGAAAGCAACCATAATATTTTTCATGCAATTTAGTGTGGTTTTATTAAAAGAAAAAAGAAGCTTTGGTCCATCTGAATTCTGGCATTTCAAGGTTTTTTCTGTGATAAGTCCCAAATGGATCACATAACTACTAACAGCCAGGTCCTCTCGCCTTTGGAAATCAGTTTGTGCTTCATGATACCATATGACATGACAGACGAGACCAGGCATAAATGAATACAAACCTAGGTATATCTTCATAAGATCCCCTCTCCCTCTCCTCTCCGTTTTTCATTTTTTAAGAGCTGAAGCTTGAAAAGCAGTTTTCAAACCAGAGTTTCTTCTGCTGGAGCACATTGAAAATCAATTGTTTCCATTGAGCGACGCTGTGCGCACCAAGAATATGATTTGTTGCTGCTGAGACATGGAGATTTGATGACTCCAAAAATTATTGATAAGTGTGGGGGCTGAATTTCATGCTGCTTCTGGATGCTGTGTGTCCCGGTACCCTGGGAGGTACAGCTGGTGCACTGCAAGTGTCCTTAGGCAACTATGTGCAGGGTGGCATCTTGCTATCTATTAGAAGTGGCAAAGGTCCTGCAGTAATGGTCGTAACTCAAAGTCTTGTAATGTAAATAAGGAAATGGTGGAATGATGGAGTGAGAGGTCCTGCACAAACCTGTAATCACTGATGATCTCTGCCTCTGGGGGAGACAAAAAGGAAGGTGCTTGCAAAAGCAAGCTAGAAATAAGGAAAAATAAAAAACAAACTTTCTCAGCCTCCTAGTGAGGGTTTCACCTTGGATTTCAGAGTTTCTCTGCTATATCTTGCCCTGAACACTTGGCCAGGAAGCAGATGTTTGTTCTGGTGGAACAGGTTCGTCTTCCACTCTGGTATGACGTGGGACCATGCTGTTGAAATTGATAGTATTACGCTCTCGTCAATTTGAGAGCTATTTATAAGCTGATTGTGCAAGATACTTAAATTTCTGTGTCTCGTTTATATACCTGAGTAGTCCTATTAAGATCAGTCAATCTACTTAGACCCTTAAAATTAGGCTCAAAATTAGTACTTTGCTGAACCACATCTTAAGTGAAGTGAATAAAACCACCATTTGGCTTTACAGTTGCTGATTTTTTCAAAGCCTCAGTCAGGAAAAAGTAGATCAGTAATGCTTGTCTTGTTTCACTCTGCAGCGAACAATAGGCCATAACAAAAATCTTAATGGTTACTGTATAATTGTGAACCAGATATAAGGTCCAGGTTTCAGTCAACGATACTCTTTGTCCTGTGAAGTACAAAGTGAAGTTTGATAGTGAAATAGTGAAACATTTTGTCTTTGAGTAAACTGCAAGAGCAAACTTCGAGTAAACTGCAAGAGCGAACTTCAAGTAAACTGAAGTGTCTTTTTCTTTTAATATTAACTATGATCTGTCTAGAAAGGTACATATGAGCCTGGGAAAATGCAAGATGGAAAAGCATGCCATTCATTATAACTACAATAGCTTTCCTTAAGACACTGTTTCGGAGCTCTCATCTGCTCAGACAGATGGAGAAAAAGCTTCAACCCAAAGCAGCAGCAACATCACTGCATGAGTCAAGCACATGAGGGCAGGTGGGACCAGAGGGTGGTTTACAGCTGCCACACAACACTCTTGTTGTCTCTGCTGGTGCCAACTCTGTCCCATTCCTTAGTCAATGCATTGCTGCCACTATTTCCGCCATGATGCCTGGGGAAGCATTTTGTTCATATCTTGTTGATGAAATGGTCTTTTTTTTTTTTTTTCTGGTGATTTTCTCTTGACTTATTTTGCTATCAGCTTCCCTTTCAGATGAGGGGAAAAGAAATTAGTCTGTCCTTGTCTCATCCCTACCACAAAAGAACTTGTTGCTGGATTCCACCTGAGATAATCTGATACCATTCCCAGAGCATGCACTTGCAGTTCCCTTGAGTTCAAGAACAACAATTAAATACGATGTATCGTTTCTTCTGGTGAGTTAATGTGTTTGTAATTTCCATTTGCTCTACTAAAATACAAAAGATAACTGTGTTCTTTCCTTTATGGTCTTGTATGATCTACTGCTCTGTATGGACATAGGTCACTTGTGTGTGAGAAAGAGCGCAAGCAATTGCTTATTGATGTAATGGAAGGAAATGAAGATAATGTAAAGAGCAGGTAAATGTCAGCATCTTCCTGACAGATATGCAGAACCTCTCCTGCTTTTTCTGAGGTACTTGCAGATGTTGCCAGTTACTTGCCCTAAGGTGAGTGTGAAAATGCACTACTAGAGTGAAAGTTTGGAATACGGGTAATTAAGAAAGTCCTTATCACTGTTCTCATTTTATCTCTCTTCTGTTTCAGTGGTGTTTGTTTCCTTTCCACAAAGACAACAACAGCTCGGAATGCTGATAAAACAAAGCTTGGCAGAATCCCAAGCAAGATATCTGGTTCTGGGACTACTCAGCCTGAGCTTCTCACTTATCTTGCAGGTATGCCATGATTTTTCATAGGCTGGACGGGCCACCTCTGCTAATAACCACAACTAAAAATCCCAATTGTCTTTATGCCTGTGTTTGGATACCAATATTAAATATATTTAAGAAGACTTTTGTGGGCAGACATGAGCTCATTCTGCCTGTGCTCCAAGACAACATATTGGTCTGCTACTGTAGGAGAAGGGTTTATTAGCTCAGGCTGGTGCCATATTAACTGTGGCTACAAGGTCTTCACTTGGTGTGAAGTACAAAGCAGGTAAATTCAACTGTGGCACAGGCATAACCTTAAGTATGCAAATTCAGATTCTTCAATATGACAGAGTTAGTGACTATGGGTCATCTCCACCTTTGTCTTCTCCCATTTCCAATCTGTGATACCTGTGTGCTACCAGTCCCTGAATGGGAGTGCCTTCTGAAATGGGATCTTCCTCCCTGAGTTAGAGGGCAGCCTTAGCCTGAGGTGCTCTTGAGTTCAGCCCAACATTCTCCAATATGGAAGATACTAGAGACACTTTGAGAGCAATTTCTGATTTTCTCAAATTGACTCATTGTTTATAATGATTTGTCAAATTAGTTTTGGTTAGCTATTTTTAATGGTTTATCGCACAGCTGAGCAAATTAATCTTTGTTCCTATACAGGGCGTTGCAGTGCGTATTTGATAGCATTAGAAATTTTCAAGGGAATAATAATAAGTAGCTAATAGGTAGTGCCTTCTCTCCCACTAATATAATAAAATTCCCCTGGGACCTGATAGTTGTAATATATTATTGTATAGCACCTTAACGCTCTCTACTTAGAGGGGGGAAAAAAAAGAAAAAATAATAAGATGCCTATAGCCTAGTCCATGAGTCTGTATCGAAATAAACCAGGCACTTATGAGGTTGAGAAAGATTAGGCATTACAGAAAAAGATCTGGAAGGCCTTGCAAGAATTTTGGCAGAGCAAGAAATGAAATCCAAGTATCCCACATCTAGTCTAGTACATTTTTGGTAAGACGAATCCTGAATCATTTTATATTGCTATAGCTTATATTGCACTGTTTGCAGTATGTTTCTGCCCATGACCTTACATGTGCTTTCCTCTACAACTTGTATGTAAATCAGACTGTTCAGATTCTAGATCCCTTCCACCTTTCAGACCCATCTTCAGATATTCAGCAGGACTGCTTGATAAATTTGTATTTTGACTTTTCTGCAAGTGTCCTCCAGGAAAGCATGTCACTCTGAGGCATCCTGACAATGGCTGAATCATGCTCGGTTTCACATTGCACTGAATCATTTGTAAACCACCTCACAAGTCATTGTTTGTTTTAAAAAGTTATTAAAAAAACCACAAAACCACCAACAACCTAAAACAGTTCTGTCAATCAGAGACTATATCCAATAATACAAAACTGAAGCACTGGCCAAACTGTTTGTATGTGATAATTGGGAGCTAAACCCACACATTTTTGTTTTCTTCTCATACATTTGTTATATGCAAGAGTCTCTGTCTAATAGGTTGCTTTAGAATCAATATTTACAATAAAAGCTCATTCATGTGTTGTTTTCTAGTCCTTGACAAGATGACAGAAACATTTAAAATAAAACAATAAGGAATGCAAAGTGTCAGGATGACTCTTTGAATCAATAAGATTTCTTGGTATAATGCATTCATGCTTTGGGACACACTATTTTTACAAATACCAAGCATTTGTCTGACATCCAGATAGCATAACTCCATTTGTGTTTACCAGTAAACTTGTGGAATGTTTCTATTCCCCCAAAATATATTAAAAAAAAAAAAAAAAAAAAAAGACTTTCAGCCAGGCCTGGACACCTGTAACTGGGGGCATTCAATGCATTATATGAGCCTGCAAACTCAAGGCAGTTTATTGCAGTATTTATTTTGACTGATGCTTAAACAATGCCTGATATTGACCCTTCTGATGGCTATAGCAATACGCTAAAATATCACAGAAAGGGTGCGGTGTGAGAACTGGAGCAGACCACAGCAGAATACACAGTTCCAATATGGCAGTCACAATTTGCCTCCAGAATGCACAAATAACTTTAAAGACTCAATTAACATTATCTGTGTGCATCCTATATGCAAAATACAATGATTATAAACGTAAGAAAACATAAAGACTGAAGTCTTCTTTCTTGTTGGATATTAAACTGGACTCTCACTACTTGGAAAATCTCCGCTCTAAATAGCACACCGTATCCATGGCAATGTGCAGTTCAGTTTTTAACTTTTCTACACATAAAAATGGTAATTTATTTGTTTTAAGCACTCCCGCAGTTGTCATAGTTATGAAAGCCTCAGGATCGGGCACTTTCCAGGAGCGCTGAAGCTGTCAGGTTAAAGACTAGGTTAACTGCCAGGAAGTGCCCAACCTGAAGGTCATTATTGCCTAATTATATTATTATTTCATGTCAGCTCAGCTTGTGAAGTGGCACTCAAAGCGTTAGGCAGTCAGCACACTCAGAGCATTCAAAGAAATTTTGTTTCTTTTGTTCTTGATGTTAAGGACTTTTTTGTAAATGAATGCAGCCTGTGATGAAGTAGAGGCATAATAAATCCTGTGCCCAGAGTTTCTGACTTTCATAGCTACTATGGTTACAATCCTTTTTTTTTTTTTTTTTTTTTTTTTTTTAAATTTGTGATAAGGGTACACATTGTCATCTCCTTGAGGAAGCAAGGCAACAAGTTTATATTTTCGGCATTCTTCCGTATTGTTTAATCCTTTGATGGCTTTCTGCTGTATAAATCGTTGGCCTTGAGACTGTCAGAACCCTGCCTGGAGAAGTGCTAAACATTTTGGTTTCAATCCAACGGAGCACTCAGGCAGATGTTCAGCTTCAAGTATGCAGGTAATTTTTACTGAAGACTAGAAAAAAAAATATCTTGTCCTAACCTCAGAGTGATTTTTTGACTAGCACTGGAGCATTCGGTATCTATGGAATTTAACCTACGGATCAGCAATTCCTAAGTTTCGAGCTCAGAAAAGAGCTTGAGAGAAATTCAGCTTTGCTTGATATTTTGGATAGTAATGGGGTTGTCACCCTTTACAGCTAAATAATTTCATACAACAGAAATTAGGGTACTGCCATGATGTTTTCTGCCATGATGTTTTAGGAGCAAAGGAAGTGGGAATGTTTATTGCAAATTCAGATAAGGTTAGGACCAGTCTTAAAGGGGTACAAATTGTGGGTAAGAGGGTTAGTTCATTCACACTAAAATGAACTGCATCAACACAACCCTTCTTGCAATCTCCTCAGCTGGAGGGGGCTAATGCCCACTAATACGTCTAGGCCACAACAGTAAATATATTCAGACTAAGTGCAAAGAACTCAGCCTGTATTCATAGGAGGCATGCTTAATTGTCTCCCTGAATCCCACATAAATCCTTGGACAGGGCAGGACCACAGTTTATTTTCAAAATGTGATCAAAACGTTTGTAGATTATGTTAAGTAGTTAAGGGGGGTTTAAACTGAGAGGGGAAAATGATTGTTTTATCACCGGTTCCTATAACGTGCTTGTCTTTTCTGTGCGGGGATTCTCCGACTGTGATTCACAGGCCATCACAGGGAACTCTTTTCTGGTCTGCATAATTTGTTTGGAAAACTAGGACATTGAACACTGAGGTTGGGAAACGATTGGCAACAGCATTGACTATTGGTGCCAATAGAACCAACCGTTATGAAACAGATCACAGAGTGAGCACTGCAGAACAAGTCACATCTGTGGAGTTCAGTGATTCCCCATCCATTGCCATCACATTATGCGGGTTTCTTTTACTCTCCCTTAGGCATTCAGTCTTCAAAAGCCAGGAGCATACATCTTCGGGAGATAAAGTTACAACAGAATTTTGAATAAACTAATCCTGGAAATGCTTCTAGCTCAGCTAACAGAATGACATGGTGGCCTTGGAAAATGATACACTTTGGAGGCTGGTGCTGGGGGAAACAAAGATGCAGAACTAGAAGAGTTCTGATGATGGAGAAACAGATTCAAAATGCTTACTCATCTTCAAATGTTCATGCGGGACAACGGGGATATATATGAGCTGCAAAGAAAAGTACCTCCCAGTGAGTATGTTTACTTTTATTTTTATAATAAGTCTCATTGGAGCACTAATTGGAAACTTTTGGACTTGGAGGGAGACTTGTCATCACAACTGAGCAAAACAAAGTTTCAGGTTTATTCCAACACTTATTCATAATGCTGGTCCCAGTATGGGTAACGACAGAGTTTATAGTAGGACTCATAATTCAATTTTGCATCTTATTATTTGTATATGGGAAAAGAAACCCATTTGTCTTAAGCAGACAGACACCATAAAACCTTCTCATAAGGCTGGAAGGGGAATTTGCAGTCCATTATCCTTCTAAATAAAGGAACAACTGTCCAAAGCCACTACATTTCTCAAATCCTTTTTTACAATATTTATAGAGAAAGACCATAAAAATCTTAGAATAAAATAACTGACCATGGATTCTTTGAGAATGCTGGTATTTTTTCTCTACTACTTTGTTTGGGTTTTTTTAAACTATGATGTCGTCACTAAGTTCTCTGACACCAGATGTCATGACTAATATTTTCCTTATTTTGTCAGCTTGTTCTATTAGAGAAAGGACCTAGAGAAACTGGGGGCATGCCTTTCTATTCACAAAGATTATCTTTTTCACTTTAGTTGCTACTACATGTGTTATAATGCTATGAAGCAAGTTTGAAGAGCTTTGCAAAGACATCAAAACTGGTAGAAGTCATTCTTTTGCCTAAAATGAGAACAGAATCTGGCATTTAATCCATTGGAATAGCCAGATACCGTCAAGGAGCTTTCTGAAAACAAACTCTCGAATCTATATCATTTACAAATAAATAAACAGAGGTCTGGTCTTCTTTCTTGGATAGATACAGTGAAAGGACATATACGCAAACAGATTAAAACAATATCAGAAAAGCCAGAAACAGGCTACATCTGTTAAAGCTATTCGCTGGATTTAAATGGTTGTGGATAGATCATATTAGAAAATGGGCATGAACAGAATAGAGATGGATCTGTATCAGCACACAGAGATGTTTAGAACACTTTATCATTGCAAGATACCATTCCTGCACCTCCACTCCTCATTTTTGGTTTCTAGTGGTTCTGAGCAAAATTGTATTTCTATAGACATGGCCGTCACTTACAATTATTTAAGAAATGTTGCAAGGAAACGTGCAATTCTGCGATATTCCTCACAGCCAAACTTGTGGCCTCATGCTTTGTGTCTTGTGCTTATGTGGATAGTTGTAAAATGCTAATTTGTAAGTAAATCTCATATATAGAATGGCAGAGGTGTGAAACCTAGTTTTTGGTTATCTATCACTACACTATTCCTCATAGGAATTGAGGAAACATCTCCCTCTTCTCTGTCCCCTGCCCGGGTTGCAATATGCATGCATATTTGCAGACCAGTGAAGCACTTGTGATGAGCCCATGCCAAGATGTCAGTCAAGGACCTGGGAAACTTGCCAAAAAAACTGTTCTTGTGTTGGGCTAATTAACTCTTGGCACGTTTGTAATTGTTCCTATTAGTTAGGGGCACATGTTAGGAGCAGCACTAAAAAGATGGTGGTAGGGAACCAGATAAAAGGGAACTTTAGGGACTGCCTGTATTTGAAAATATAATCAAAAGCATTAACCAGAACTACAATAAACTTGGCAGGGCACTCAGCACAGTCAAACCTATGGTGATTAGCATCACTTCAAGTTACTGCTCTGTGTAAATTTGACCAGCTGGCAAGATTGTGAATGTGACCATCCCTCTTCTCACCACTCTGTGTGGTGCCAGGTAGCATATGCTGTAACATCATGGGATTTCCCATGAAGACGTGCCCTCAAGTTCTCGGCAACTGTTAGTGGCAGTTGTAAAAAAGACATCATGAGCAATTTAGTGTCCTGACCTGGCACAAACGCTAATGGCAGATGCTGGTGGCCTCTAGTAAGGAAATAGTTGTCTGCTCTGGACAAATGTACTGGAAAAAAAAGGAACATCAAATTCATTTTCTACGGATGTATGCATGAATCAATTCCAATCCACATAAAGAAAAAGGAAATGTGCTATGAACATGGTAAATCAACATTTCAGTTTATAAGTCACCAAAATAATCACAAATCATTATGATCACTCTTTGCCCTTCATAATTGCAGTTGTGAGTTTGATTCAAACCTCAGTGAAGTCAAAGCAAGGCAAACATGGATTTCAATGTGCTTTGGATAAGATGAAAGACAAAATAATCTTGTGTTCCATAAAGCAAAATGTGTAATATGCCCCAAGAGCTTTCTCCTGAAACATTAATGCACGTGAGTAACTCTCCTTACACGGACAGTTCCACTATATGAACATACGCAGCTGCATACTCTACCCACCCCTTACAGCAGCAGCCCAAATTTCGTTTCTTGACCGTCATCTTTGGTTATTTGTTTGCAGCTTGAAAATTAATATAAGTATTAATATAGAATACGAACACAAATGAGGCAATTTATAAACTACTCCTTTCTCTGAATGCTACCTAGAAATTTATAACTCAAGGCTCTACAACCATAGAAATGAAATTAACTGCCCACTTGCATGATTCACTAAACATATTTCCACAAAAGCAAAACGTATTCGTCTTTTGCTCTTTATGAGCATATTTTTTTTGACCATGTAAAAGTGTCCCTGCTTAGACCGTGCCCACTGCTCAGCCCAGCTTTACAAGCATGTTATGCTCTCAGTAGCTCGCTGCTGACTCACTGAAGGGATGTTTTTGTGGATGGTTTTTTTCAAAGCCTGTCCAAAATGTTGCACGACTGTCTTTTGTTACGTGTTCAGTTGGGTCAGAATTCTATAATATGCTACCCTGGCATCAGAAATATCAATAAAAATGAAATATGAGGATAAACATGCTTGTAGGGGAAGGAGTCAGCCCTAAGCATTAGGGTGTGTACCATGTTCAGTCAAAAAGGGTAACCCATCACCCACACAGATGTAACGTGACTTTTGTGAGCCACGGATACAGGAGTAACTGCAGAGGGGTCTGTTATGGCCCTGCATGTAGATAAGGACCTAGCAGAACATTTAGAATATTTTTTCTGCTGTCTTTAGTGGGTGGCATTTTTTTCGCTACTTTCTTTCTCCTCCATTTCCTCCAAGACATGGCTCATATTTTATAGCTCAGGAATGGTGGGCTATGATTACATTTGTATATGGTGATTTTTAAATCTTAGATATGAAAAAAACCCAGAAAACATACAGTATTTCAAATGTCTTTTTTTCCTGTTCCAATGTCATAACTCAGATTTGTTATACTCAAGCATTTCCATTTTGTCAGTGAAAGACAGACTGCTATGGCATGGTGTGTTATAGGTAGATAAGATATGCAATGTTGTGATTATGTTTAAGATGTCAGGATGATCAGGAGTCACAGAAATTAAATTTCACCCTTTCTACAGAGAGCAGTAGCTTGACTGCTACACAACTTGATGCTTAGAGTATCTGCATATGCAGTAGACTCATACCAACCTTTTGCAACAAAACCTAGCTGTGCCAATTTTAATTCTGAGAGATCTACCTTACCCATTCAAACCCTGTATTAATTAGGTAGATCTGGCTCTCGTGCTTTGACAAGGCAGTATGTTCATTGAAATCACTTTCCTCAAGCCAGTATTTCGCCTCTTGGTGTCTCCAATTAGTACTTTAAAAAATAAGTGAAGAAGAACACAGTAAAAAAAAGGGAGCTTTACTGAATATGAGTATTTTCCACTGAAATATGTATGCTTAGGATAGAAAATTTCACATCCTTCAGATGGAACTGAGGTTCACTGTAAAGCTTTCTACATATAGATATACAGAACAGAATCGGGAACTCTTTGTACAAGGTACAGCCTGTACAAATGCAAAATAACCACCCTATTTTGCTCACTTGAAATTGTTCCTCGGTTCCTGTATTTCCTTTGCCCCCAGCCTCGCCTGTGCAGTTCCAGTGATCAGTCCCCCAGTCCTGCAAAAACCAAAAGGAATAGGGAGAAGTAATGACAGAGCTGGCAACATCTTTGAAGCCTCTGATGTGGATCCGTAGCTCGGGTGGAGCATTCTGCCCTCCTAAAACTTAAAAGCACTTCTGTCCCACATCTGTGTATTTGGGCTCAGCTCAGAAACCTTCAGTGAAATCTGGGAGATGAGTAGTGAGCTTCCACTGATTTCAAAGGAGCCCATCTTTCAGGTATGGCCCCATAGGTCTCCTGGGTCATGACAAAATGACACTGCCCAACACCCCCTTCTGGAGGGGGAAAAGGGAAGCAGGGAACTGCTGTTGGGGAAATAGGATGTTATGGAGCTATGTTTCATGTAATTCAGTGAGATTACTGCTACATGAGTCCTATAAAAGTCATTGCAAAATTGTGTGACTAAATCCTCTTGCAAAGGCTTCAAAACTTACTCATGTTATGTCACCTTAATGAAGCCTGTTGTGGTTTAACTGGATGTTTATAGATGATGGGAGAAAGATGCTTCATTAAGTCATCCAACCTTTATGAAGTGTTACAGCGCAAGCAGAGCAGTGACAACCTTGCTGTGACATAGCAAAGCCTAATGAGTGAACTAAAGTATTACAGGTATGTCCCAAATCAGGGTAACTCATTATTGTAGCTGTCCGGTTTACACAGTCGTTAGGAGTGCTCTGTCCCTGTTTTCCATACCTGTGGTTAAAATGACATTTTTTTGCATTTCCTTATAGATGACACTACACTTGAACAGTAACATCAATATCTAATCTGCCAGCAGAGCGAGCTGCGTTATGCTTGACTCTGTCTGTACCTGCTCTACCCCAGATGGCACAGAAAGCAAGCTGGAATTTACCCTCTGCTGGTTTCCCCCGCTCCCCAGATTGCTGTGGAGGTCAGGCTGAGCTGAATGAACTGCAGTGTGAGTGGTGAGTGAACCTCATGCAAGCTCTCCTGGCTTGGGTACACATATGCTGTGTGTAACATTGCGGTCTCACTTTTTTTCACTTCTTCCGTTCCTCTTAAGTCCATCCGGTTTGAAGATACATTATTAAAAAGGACTGATCTTCCAATAGACCACACTTTTGTGTGAGAAATGCTACAATTCTCTTGTTACCAGTTCAGATCCAGTTTTGTCTGAGTAATCAAACATAGAGGCAGTCTAACCTTGCTTGAAGTAAGCATGCAATAGGGAACTGAGAGGGAGAGATGCATTCGTTGCAAGAGAGGTGGAATGGGCATGAGGTGGGGTTGGTAAGGGGCTGTAAATGTTTGAGGTACCACACATGCAATCTGTAGATGATGATGTGAGGGAAAGTTTTCCTCTTATAGATTTGAGGTGTTTACAAAGCCGTGGAAAGGGGTTGTTGGATTAACTCCTCCTTATTGCCCAGAACTTTGTGTAATCAATCCAGCTACTCAGTCAAATTTTTTTTGTCTGCTCATTTATAACAGCTAATTCACAGATTATACCTTGTTTTCCCAGACCATCATTGTCTGTTGCTAAGTGTCTTGTGTAAAAAGCAGAAATTCTACCAAATCTTGATGTGTCCCCTTTCGCAACAACTGGAGAGGAACACTACAACACCTCCCAACTGGAGATGATGTTTCATTTCATCTAAGCCTGAATTTGGAAGCATTGGAGGTTCAGCCACTCACCTCTTATTGGGAAACTCAAGGTTTCTGAATTTCTTTAATGAAAAAAATCACTTGATTTTAAAGATGAAAGGTCAGACTGTGCCATCAGTTTAATTGGATTTGGCCGTGGCCACTTTAACTTTCATTTGTAATAGGAAAGGCAGATTTAGGGTGATTCTAATCATTCTTAAAACTCATAAAGAAAGGGGGAAAAAGTTTCTGCTATAGATCAGTGAAAATCAGTGAGGACCATGGCCCAAGGCACAGCTTAAGGAAAACTACCTCAAAAGCTGCCTCTTTGAGAGGACAAAGAAAACAAACAAAAATACGCCTGATATGTTTGAGGTTCAAAACCTCACTGCTGTGGAAGCTTCTAAGTTTTTCTTTTGTTTCCAAATGCCAGCTGAGGCAGCCATAGCTATCAATTTCTTTGCATCCTATACAGTGGCATTATGTATAACTAGAGGAGAGTGGCGGTTAAGGGGTTTGTTCTCCCCTGGGACACTTCAATGGGAGTACAGGCTCCCCTGATTTGTGTTTCATCCTTAATTGCTTCTGAAATTACTTTGATGTGTGTGGAACTGTATCTGTTTCATGTGTCATGGAATCATATTCTTGCTCAATGTATTGCGGCTTATTTTTGGACATAGAGCAGCGAAATTTTGCATACAGAGTTATTCATCTTGCCAAAAACCAAAACACACTAAAAATTCCTAGGGAATACATTTTTGCAGTTAGCAGCATGCAACCAAACTACCGTAGTGAAAAAACAAAATAAGTGTGCTATCATGATTCTACTGATGGGTAAAAGAAGAAATAATCTCTGTGCCTTGCCATTCCTCAACAGGCTTCTTTTAAATCTAAAAGTAGTTCATTTGGAATTATTTCAATTATTGAGGCATGAAGCAGAAAGCCTTCTTTTGGGAAGTTAAACAACAGTTTTAACAACTGTTAAAATGACTTATAGGTTGTCAATACCATACACCTAAGTTTGCAGGTGATGAAGCCCTGGGCACCATCCCAGGCTTTCAGTACTTTTGGTACAGCAGGATTTTTCTGGGGTTAGGCTGTAGTCAGGGGGAATTAAGGATTGATCCCAGATGGATCGATAAGCTGCCTCCATTTTGGACACCTGCAGCCCTGCCCTGTTAATTCCTGATACGGGAGCAGGGAGACTGGTGTGGACCAGGTAATGCTACAGTGCACTGTTGCGCTCCTCTGCCTTGAATGACGTATTTCTAAACAACCTCTTTCCTGGTGAATTGCCCTACCATAGGAACACTTATATCAGTGCCAACTATGTAATCCCCACGGGGATGAGAACAGCATGGGAGTAATACCTAATTAAAACTGCAATGAAGTAGGTCAGCTAATATTTCACAAACAGCAGCAAGTGCTCTAATTGTTAATAGTTCAGAGTTTCTGTATTTACTCTGAGCAACAAAAAAATGTATATTACCTAGAAATGCAATGAAAGTGCAAGCAGAAAACACGTGCCAGAGTGGATTGCAATTATAAATATTCATGGCATCCAATGAGTGCTGTACCTTAACTCCTGCCAGTACATTCAGCAGTGGATTAATGTTGTTACTGCCTTCCTTTTTTCAAGATTGTGGGAGGATTGCCAGAGGAGGGTTAAGTAGTGCCAGGTGAAAGAGCAGATGAGAAAGCCCTGCTTTCAGTCACAAAAAAAAATAAGACCATTTGTAAAGAAATGTAATCCCACTCTCAGATGCCACGATTGCGTATAATATCATAGGACTATTTTCAAAAGTCCTGGATTCAGACTCTAGCCAAGTCTTCTGGGGCTTACTGGTCTGGAAAAGTAAGTGAGATATGATCCTTTTCTCTGAGATTCGTCACTTTTTTTGGCTTCATCCTAGGGTGGAAGTAGCAAGAAAAGTAGCAGCATTTTCAAGTTCAGTGGGATCAAAGTTCAGTGACTGATGAAAGTTTGTAATAATAGTATTCAAAATGTTAATGTTTTTAAACTCTCAGAAAGAGCATGCACTATTTCATTAATTATTTACTATGACTAGCTAAACAAAGAAGTGTCTAGAGGCTTCACAGAGCCAGATGACCCTATTATGCTGGAACATAGCAAGCACTTTGCATCTGACCATCTCTGCCCCAAAAGTCTTCCAGCTTAGCCAAGAAGGTTTTGTAGGAGAAGCAGATTCCTTCACTTAGAGTTGCTACTGTGAGCCCTTCTTTCAGAGAAGAGCCCTATTTGAGCAGAGTATTTGTTATGAAAAAAAAAACCCTAAACTTTTATTTTCATTTATAAATACCAACAAATCAATCTAGGACAAGACACCATAAGTTCTAGATATCAATTTTTATACATCTGTATGCATATAAAGACAGATCAGCACAGTTGTGCATAAGGTCCTCTCTTAGCAGAGCTTTCAAGTGGTGGGGAGTTATAATACATCATCTTACACTCCCAAAACAGCAATTCCTCAATGACTAACCCACCAGAAACATCTCCCTTAGCCTTAATGATGCCTTTCCCCTTAAATACACTTCTTGAGGCACTGGGCATTTAAATAGGGGGGGAAGTCATCCCAGGGTCTCTAGGAAGCAGGCAAGAGGCTTACAGCAGTCTGGGCTAATCTTTTCTAGCCAGGTAAGTAGGTGACATACTTCTGCTGAGTTGTTACATGTAGGAGTGGCTCCTTCTGGCATTTTGAAGGACGTCCTCATGCTTTTATTTGCAGGAGATTTTTAAGCCTCTCCACAAACCTGGCACTTTGGTTGTAATGTGAGGTTCTGGAGCCTGACGATCATTAACAGCTAACATGATTTTGTGATTGGCTTGAGAAGTTTGTTTGAAACAAAAAACCCAATCAAACAAAAAAGAGTTGCCTTTGATAACTTGAAGAATGCCAGACTTTGATCCCTTTACTGCTTAGTCCTTGACTACTCTGTTTAAATGATGCAGGTTCCCTTTGGAAGGAAAAGGGAATTGAGCCTCAAAGAAACCCTGACATGTTGGAGCTTGCTGCATTCTCAAGGTGAAGGGAGCCTGCATTGTACCAAATCAACACCTCACCCTGTAGTGACACTGCTGATGGGACAGCCCTTGGATGGGGACTGAAATGTCTAACAGGTGGCATGAGGGTGTGTTTTAAGTTAAAAGCAATCAAAACAGTCTGTGCTGTGAACTGGGGTGTGTAGTCTTTCTCCTCCTCCCTGTATGGGCTGTAGGTTTTTGTAGTGCTGATCTGATGGGCTGTTCTCTGTGTTTGGTGGTATCAGTGGCACTGCATTACATTAGGTGACATAATTGAAGTAAACATGGCATGAGTCATCCAAGTGGTTATGTATGCAGAGGAGGAAGGCTTTAAAATTAAGTACTTGAAGGCCTACAAGAAATATAGGTGATTCCTTGCATTGCTTTTCTTTATGTGGAGAAGCCCATACCAGGGAAAAGGGAGTTTTGCTAGAAGTCAGTCAAGGGATTCACCATCTCCTTGGTGACCTGAAGTTTCAGCTTTGGTCACTCTCTATTCACCCAATATTTGGTCTACCAAAATAAGAAAGTTCCATATGAAGGAGGGGAAAGCAATGACTTTGGAGTTGGGTTAGATTGCCTATCCAAACCAGAGGACGAAAGCTGTCCACACAAATAAGTGACTGAGTTGTATTTGTGGTCAGAAAGCATAAGCTATTCCTTCAGGACTGCCAGCAGTCCTCTAGTTGTGACGGCCTGGCCCTGACCCTGCAAAACTCCTACAGGACTGCATATGTGGCAAAAGAGTCTGGATCCAATGACACAGAGAGCTTATGCTGAAAAAAGACTTATTCTCTGAAACATGACCAGGATGAGGCAGGAGGCATGCGCCAAGTACCTCAGCCTGGGCAGTTTTGGGTAGCTACCAACACTGTAAACAGTTGAGTAGGTAGACATGTTGTTAGCATAAGCAGCTTCAGCTTTTGGCAGCAATTCAACAGAGATTTTCCGAATCACTCTTTCAATTTAGGAGCCTCAATGTACTTGTATCCTCTCTTAGAAGATGCATTCTTTCAATGGACTTAGTGCTGAATCCCTCTGAGCTTTGAGCCTTCATCTTTAAAATGATGACTGCAAATATGCCTGCTGCTATGGTTGTAGTGTAGTCTGGGCAGGTGCTAGCCCACAGCATCACCAGCATGTAGGAACTTTAAATTGCTCATATAACTACAGTAACAGTTCTTGCAGGGTCTCAGGGCTGAAGTATTTATATTTAGTTAAAATGACCCACATTTAAAGTGAAAAAGATGGAGCTATTCATATCCTAATGAGAAGAAATCGCGTTGGCCAATTGCAGTGTGCTAGCCATCGTGCCTGTTTTATAAATGAGATTAATGACTCAATTTGCAGTAAATGCTGCAGCAAGGAGAAACTTATTTTGTTATACTAATTGTGTCACATATGTGCCTCAAAACACCAACTGTGCAAAACTGCATTTCCCTGTGGTGCACAAGATGGCTGGCCTCTATAGTTTTATTAATGCCATTGCTCCAATTTCTTTACTGAAACAGATCATTTTGATCTTTGTGTTTAACGCTGCAGCCTAAATGCTGGTGTTGGTAAAAATTTATCATGTAGTATAATCCTCTCCATTAGTGGAAGGACAAGAGTCTCTCTCTAACATAAGCTGTTCAACCCTATTTTCCTCAGTATCATGAATAAAAGTCTGACACTATTTATTTAGGCATACAATTAGTTTTTAATTGTAATGAAATGATGAATCATTGCCAGAGCCTTTAATTTCCTCAATAGTTACCGTGATTTTAATGGCTTTTTAAAAAAACGCTTTAACATTGTCCATTTATAGGGCATACTGTATTACTTTTTAAGGAGTAAATTAATTCAGAGAGTTTAATCAAATTAATCATTACACCTACTTTTGCACTTGTTCCCATGTTCCTAACAGGTTTGTTAACATAAGTGTGAGAAAACAGGATTTGCTGACAATGGACCAACATCCACAGCTGGTGTAAATGAACCTTGCCACGCTGAAATCTGTAAGTTGCTTTACACCAGCTAAATTTATGCCTCAATTTGTCCGTTGTTCATCCTGTTACTCTGGTTGCTATATTGGATACGATTGTCTTCACAATTTTCATGCTTTTTACACCATTATAGTTTTGACGTCAGTGGAATTACTCAGAATTCATAGTGGGGTTAATAAGAGAATTGCATCTAAGCATACCATGATGGGATTTTCTTTCCAATCACAAATTTAAGATCCCCTCCTGACTTTTTTATGCCAATATATTTGGTGAGAAATGTAGTGTAGATTTGAATAGTTTGTTTGACTGTAGAATTATTTTTATAGATCTGTGTTTCTATGCTTCATGCTTTGTTAAATGTGCTTCTGATTTCAACCGAAATTATTATTAGTTGATACATACATAACTTCTGTCATACCATGGAACTCTCTACCCATTTACAGTGAGAAAGGACAGCGTCTCTTTAATTTTGTATCTTGGCAAAATACTGAAATGAGGAGTACTACCCCATTGTCTGGGATGTATGTGCATTTCCAAAGTGGTCTATGAAAAATCCAAAGCAGACCATCATGCCTTTGAAGCCTACAAAGCAACCCACACTGCAAGAGCAGCCTCTTTGTTGTCGGTTCTGAAAAACACTCTGAAATAGTGTTTTAGATTCTTTATTGAAAGTTAGCATGCCCCTCAGCTTCATCCTACCTTCCCGTGCTCAGCCTCGTGACAGCAGTAAAAATGATTAGTTTATGCTCTGTTATATTTAGGTGACAGTCTTGGACAATAAACTGGGTGTTACTGAGTTCAGGGGCTTTCACCAAGTGTGATGTATAGCCTACAGATGGCCCTGAAGATGGTGCATGGACAATTCCCTTCTGTAGAATGGTTTACGACTGGAGCACAAACGTATGGGTGTACCTGGCTGTGCTCATCATACCCACGTAGTGCATAGCTGTGGAGCAGTGCCGTTACTGTTAGCCATCATGGAAAACATGCGGTTCATAGACGCAGCATGGACCACTGTCAGGGCGGTGCAGTGTGTGCCCTCTGCAGCCTCACCATGATGCTCTCTGATGCAAAGGGGTTACAAAATTTTAGGATCCGGTGGCCATCTTTGTCTGTAAAACGTTGCTTATGTTATGTAGCATTTGTACCATGTTGCCCTGCTTTATTTGTACCATGTCACGATTTCTTCTCATTAGGGTATGAATAGCTCCATCTTTTTCACTTTAAATGTGGGTCATTTTAACTAAATATAAATACTTCAGCCCTGAGACCCTGCAAGAACTGTTACTGTAGTTATATGAGCAATTTAAAGTTCCTACATGCTGGTGATGCTGTGGGCTAGCACCTGCCCGGACTACACTACAGAGCTTTACACACTTGAATATTGCACCCTCGAATTTGTTATATACTACTGTGCATAGTTAGCAGATTCCCTGGCTTAGCAGGCCTCCATGAAGGAAAAGAGACCTATGTTAATACGAAACCCCAACCACTTACACTGTCAGCATGGCATCATCTGGAAATATTTCACAGAAATGCGATATAATGGGAGTGTAATATTCTGACTGCCTTTTTACAGGAAAGACTTCTGCCTGAAAAGTTTTCCATGTCCAGGTGTGTGTATTTGCGTTCTGACCTAACAGCTCTCTGGTGGTGGAGGGAGCTTTCAGAATATAAAAGTAACTTTAGAAGTAATACCATACGCAGATTACTTTGCGCCATCTTTTTGAACTCTTGATTCGAAATCCTTGGTATGGAGAGAGTTGATCACCAGTGGCATAAAAGAGAGATTAAAGAATATGGAAGTAAGGATTTAACTAAAGGGATTGGGATTAAGTTCCCCCTAGTATTTTACCTGACTAGCCCCCATCTTCTGCTTCTGTGCCATGGTGTGAGAAGATCTGCATCCCCAGATCAGTGTATGGGGTTTTGTTCCAACACGTCAACCTCATATGTTAATAGCAAGGAGATGGAGATAAAATATGGTGCTGTACAAAGCCAAGGCGTGCGTATTTTGTGCTCTATCTGCCACCTTACACAATGTATTTTTCTCTATCGTACAACCCCATCCTGGGAGAGGTGATTTGATTGCAATGTGATTGCAACTACCTCCAGAAAGTATCCTGGCCAAGGCTAATACCTTACTACTGGAAGGTGCTAGTTAATATAATACTAAAAGCAATGTAAGAACTATGTAAGAACTAAGATACTCTATTAAAAGACTTGGTGTATAATTATTGCATGGGAAATCTCAAGCCGGACTCTTTTTTTTAAAAAAAAAAAGTGAAGGCTTGGCAACTATGGCTTTTTTATTTGCACAGAAATATAGATGCATAACATGACAAAATACACCATATTTGTAATTCTGCAAAAACCTCTGGTCTTTGTGTTCTTGTTACAGACTACCAGGGGAGAAAAAACCAAAACCCAGGTGAACTGATCATCCCTTTGCTCTCTTTGAATAATTTTATTTAAGCATTACGTTATTTTTCCAATCAGGCTTGAGGCCATAGCTGTCAGGCTTCTTTCTGTTAGTTTCTGTGGTTTGTTCTCCCGTTTCCTATACATTTCTCAGCTGCTGGGTGGATGCTATTATGGCACATGCAACCTTTGGTATAAATAATTTATTCTGAAGTTTCAGTATGTTATAACTTGCATGAAGCATCTTGCATTTATTTTTAATGCTTTTGCTTTCCTGAGAGCTTTCTGCGTCTAAAGCTACCATCAGAGAGAACTGGCAGTCTTCAAGCAGAAGAGAGAAAACTTTTAGACCATATCATTCTATTTTTCTAGCTATAAATGATACGCTTCTGGTGAAGAGTGGAGCAAATGGTTATTATTTACCATTTTGAAGAATCTGGCTCGGATGATGTGAGAATGTCTGTTTGCATTTGGTGTGAAGTCTGTAAGCAGCTCCTGTGCTCGCAACCATGTGAATTGCGTGCTGATCCTTTATGCGAAGCCAATGAAATCGGGGAAATATCAAAAAGCAATTGGATGACTGATAGATCTAAGTGCTAAAATCATAAAATAAGATGTAGCTAAGACAGCAGTAGCCAAGAGTTGTTTGGTACTAGAGCACAACCAGGGGATGAAGCCACCCCATAGGACAGAGGGAGAGACAGCTCGGTCTTATCAGGGAAGGTGAGCTGGTCTCTGCTGGTAATGGTGAGGATGGACTGTGCGGTCAAACGACAGTTTGCTTCCTTCTTTCTTTCATGGTTCCTTCACAAACCCCAGCCAGCACCATGGGCTGTTAAAAGCTAGGATTTAGAGATGTGCAGGAATTATATTTTAGACAGGCATTATTTAATGGAGACATTAATGGTGGTGGGAGGCGGTTCTTTGGGGAGGAGGGTGTGTATGTCTTGTAAGTCTTAGAAGTCTGGTTGGCATACCATCCTTGAATTTATGCTGATTTAGTACTGAAACTGTATTATGATGAAAAACCAAGCAAACTTGCCTTATGTGAGATGTATCAGACACGTTAGTTGAATTAAAATCTACCTTTTCTACAGATAACACAGTGAAAGGAGATCTAGCGGAGCCAGAGACATGGTCTCTAGTAGCTTCCCCTAAAATCTGGAGCCTGATGCTCTTTAGTGTTTCTATTGACATGCTAGGCAGTGATATAATCTCGTGATTTGCAGAGTTCCTCAGAAAAGAGGACTGGTAATAGAGCAAATAATGTCCGAGAGAGATTGAAAGAGGATGTGAAACTTCTGGAGTGAAATCAATTGAAGGATTCAACAATGATAAAAGGAAATGTTACATACATGCTCCTTTACTATGTGCAGAGACTTAATTGTTTGTTACTTAACTATTTTTTAGCCTTCTAAGAGGCTTGTGTAATACGATGCAGAGAAATTGGAACCGAACCACTGGCTGCCGCAGTTTATCACAGCCTGAACCATTTGCATGCACAAGTCTATTCAATGACAACATTGGAAGGGGACTTCATGGCTTCAAATCAATCCTGAAACATGGAAAGTGATATGACAGCAACTGTTACAAGGTATATTCCAGTTCATCAGCTGGAAGGTGAAGTCGAACTAATTCAATTTTAGAATCAGAAGGAGCTTTCCAGGCACAAGGAAGTAGAAGGATCAAAGAAGGTGCTCCATAGGAACAGGACAATTAAATGCTGAGATAGTTTATTTTTTGAGTGGGCACTAGGAGTCTTTCAAATTCATTCCATGGAGAATTTTAGTCTGTGCTGTCTGTGTGGATTAATGAGGAAGAAAACAATATTTTCTGCTTCAGTCTCAGTGTATTCATGACATTTTGGTTTTGAATTCACCTAGTTAGTACTTTCAGTTATACTGAATCTTGTGCTTCAGTCAATTGTCTGCAGGCGTTAAAGAGTGTGTTTTTAATTTTTTTTCCAGTTTTTATTTTTCCCTCTCCATAAATGCAAAACTAGAGATGTAATCAGAGCTGGAAAAAGACCAGAACTCAAAGCCTGGATGGTTACGGGTGGATGCTGCTCAGTCCGTTCTCTGTTTCATCATTCTTAGCTACCTGGCTGGTATTTCTTGTACATGCTTGGGATCAAATTCTAACCTATTTTAATTGGAGTTTTTGGGTTGGCGAATGGGCTATGCTGTCCAGTAGATCAGATTGTATAATGTAATGGTCTTTTCTGGTCTTAGCATTAACAAATAGAACCAGTTCAGTCCCTACCAAGTACTGCTGTGCTGGTGGTGTTAAATTGCATTGGCTTGTACTAAGACATTTCATGAAAATGTCAGGGCTGAGCAGTACTAACTAATGGAGTTGCACTGAAATTAAAGGTGTTACATCCCCTTAAATCAGTTGATAATTTGCAGCGTATGATCTGCAACACAATATTAAAAAAACCCCACAAAATCCCCAAACAGTGAGTGCTATCAGATCACACCTGTGTTCCCCCTCAAATGGCAAGTTCAGGTACGGTGTCATGTCTCCTTAAAAAAAGAAAACACGCCAAAAAACCATGGTTTTATACACAGAGCATAAAATATCATGTCTTCTATATCTCTTTCTGCCAATACTGTTCTTGTGTTGGCTTGATTGAAACAGCAAATTGAAGCTGTATTTTTTCTTAAACCTTTTTGTAGACCAGGTCTAATTCATATTTCACTTGCATTAGTTTTATTCCTTTGTTTCTACATTAACTTCAATTAACTTACTCTAGATTTATACTGGTCTGAGTAGAAACAGAATCACGACTATAGAACTGAGTTTGACTTACAGATATTTGTAGCCGGTTATAAACAACTCGGGCAAAATTAAGTGGAGAACAATATTTTAAAATGTGGAATTACTTCCAGAGTTTTTTCTTTTTATTAAGCATTGTTTCCAGGAGATCAGACTTTTAATTACACTGTGCTTTCTTCCCAGTGATGGGAATGGGTAACAATAAGTGAGTTAGCACTGGCTATAACCCTCTCTGCAGTATGTTGATGCTGTGAAACATGTTGATTCCCATATCTAATGCTTTTATTCACTGACTGCATGCTTCTGTAAGTGAATCAGTACTTTCTAAATATACTGTATGACTTGCTAGTTGGGTAACCATTTCCCTATGCCGGCCCCATTTGCAGGAGTTGATACAAGCAGCAAATGTCACTAGCAGTGTAAGTCTAAAATGAACTATCCTGCTAGGCCTTTGCTTTCTGTGTGTTTGCTATGCTTTACTTGCCCCTGGCAAATTACAAATGAGAGTAAGAAACATGACTTTTTGAGGGAAAACAAGCCACAGCCTTATAAAAAAGGAACAATAAATAATCTGGGTAAATAGTCCTTGCCTTGCTGAATTAAATACACCCACAATCCTGCATAAGCCATTTGTAGCACAGCATGGGCCTGATTTTTTCCTTTGCTGTGCTACAGTGACTTCACTGAAGTCCACGTGCCTGGTTTTGTAGAGCACAAATCTCCATACGGATAGGTCTACCTGCTGGCACTGCCTGCACTCTGAGCCCACGAACTGCCAGCCAGCTTTGATTTGGGAGCTGCTTAGACACCAGAGCATGCCCAGTAGCTGTCGGTGAACAATTGTGCCTAAAAACTTCTCTGTTATCATTGTGGCAGTATAAAGCTTCCTTAGGTCCTCTTGCTGGACAATATACAGCGGTGTTAGCCTCGCTGGTGCCATGACCAATGAGTTGTACAAGCATAACTATGGAGGCACACAGCGATAAATCCAAGCCACTCCTTTATAGGTTGCCTTTACGGGTACCAGAGTTGTTATGAGCTACTGTAGGCAATGGTACAGTACAAACCTACTGGTTTGATACTAGCTTATGTAGTGGAGTTGAGTTTATTCATTCTTGAATGAATAACCCTTTTTGGAGACAATTACTATTGAACAGACATGCCTGCATGGCAAGTGTTTGACGTGCAGAAGCTGTGTACACGTTGCTTCTTTTCCTGACTGTCCCTGCAAACAGTTTTTGGAGTAATCTGACTATGTATCACACGTAGGCAAGTCCTTCTGACATGAGAGAAGTCTGGATCCTAGGGAAATCCCTGGAGAAAGCTGTGGTTAAATCAGCAGTGTTTACATGCAGGTAAAAATTGTTTAGCCAGCTGCACCGTTCTTCTAACAGCACCAGCCTGGTCCTTGAAGTTTATTGCCCACTGCTGTGCATCAAGTTGCAATTGTCGGAATAATGGAGTTGTTTTAAAACAGTGAAACTCCTGTATCCTTGCTCCAAAGACAGGTGGTAGTTTTGCTTCCACTGCTTTTTCAGAAGGAGTGATGCACATGTGCACTGATTGAACTTTTATTGGTCTTCTGCACTGTTCATACATCACCATCTGCTTCCGTATAAGTTTGCATAAGCTCAGAGGCACAGCAAGAGGCAAAGCTCAGACTTGTTCTAGCCTAAATGCGGGCCTATGTATACTGCTGAGGTCAACCCCAAGTGGGTTACCATATACCACACAGATTAAAATATTTTCACTCCGAAGTCCTGCCTTGGAAGGCTTTATGCAGTAGCATATATAGCCTGTATCGTTAGCTCTGTGCAGGGAAGGCACCTGGCTCTGCAAGTGTCCTACAGCAAGGAAACCAGACCCAAAACCGATCTTGCTCAGAAAAAGACTGCTTCAGTTGTCTCTTCGCTAGTCAGCATAGCCATAGCACTTTGTGAATGGAGGTGCAGAACAGCCCCTTGCGTTGTGGTTCAGCACTGCCAGGCTAGAGAGGACAGAAACCTCAGGACATCTTTTAATATCCACTTGTCATTTAACAGGATGGGGGCCAGCTGGCATCTCTCCTCAATGGCTTTGTCAGCAAGCCTCTTGTTCTGTCCTGAATCTATTACGGCCCATTTTCCCTTTGACTGAGTGTTCAGGTTGTTGCTGCTGTTGCTATGCCTCAGCAACAGCCCTCCTCTGACGTTATGGGTAACCTTTCTCACTGCCAGTCCCCCTGTGAAGGTGGTGCCTGCACGGTTCCAATGGCCCTTGATGGCAGCAAACTTTAGTTATCATAATACCCCTCACATGATATAAATACTAAATCTTGGATTCCTCTGCTTCTCTGCATACCACTGTATAGGTTTTCTCCCCTATGCTATACTATTATTTGAACTGCTGCCTCTTGTTCCATCTTTGCAGCCCTATTCAAGACCTCCTCTGCCTTCTGAAACTGCTCTCCTTAGAGTTTCTGATGTGTCTTCTAACCTAGGGAGATATAAAAGTGGGAAGAGAGGGGTTTGTCCCAATTTCTGTTTCAGAGAAGCCAATCCTGCAGCAGCAGGAACTGAGGCCTGTTTTACAGGAGACTCAGAGACAAACCTCTGATTGCTGGCAGAGCAAGGACCTCACTCGGGGTTTGTCCCATTTCATTATCAATGAGGGTGTTTGATACAGTGAGTGTCTAATGTTTTTTGATTGTCATTCACCTCTCCATAGCTTACTTTAATTCAGCCTTGGAACAGAAATTCTCCAAACACCAGATGATTCATGGGCACCTGTAGACAGCTAGAAGTGTCAGATGATTTAGCACTGCCATCACTTGCTATTAGGTCCATGATCATCTGTGTGTGTAACATGCTGCAGCTGGAAAGAGCAGGGCGACCTAAAGGGCAGAACGTTTTAGGAATATGAGAGCAATAAGTAAGTAATTTATGCCTGGGAGCTCTACCCTTTGGCTGTACTGATGCATCCCCAGCCCCTTATTTAAAGCAGGTGGTGTGTGATACCATGCTCCAGGCAGTAGATGGGGATGGGGATCCTGAGCAGAGAGCATTTTACTTGTCAGTCACAATTGTGTCCTCACCTGGAGTGTGAGGATCCACGCAGAGAGGACCAAACACTTGACCTAGCCAGCCCAGCCTCCCGGTGCCAGAAGCGAGGAGGCAATGAGGCAGCGGCAAGAGCTGTCTGCCCTTTGTCTGTTACAACTGACGGGTTTTATGCCTAAGGAAGGAATGAGAAAGCACTTTATTTAAATAGCGTATTATACGGCTTTGTGGGTATGTGTGTGCTTGCACAGATGTAGGGAGGGGAGCTTTAGGGGAAAATGTGGACATCTCTGTATAAAATAACTGCATGTGTGCCAATAAGCCTAGGAAATTGTTAAATAAAGCAGAAACCAGTTTATATAGAAGACTAAGTGCTAGTATTTAAAAGAAATGTAGCCCTTCAGCATCCCATCTCATATACACATGTCTCTGAAGCATAAGAGAGGTAAAGCAATTCCCGTCCTGCCCTGGTTCATTGCATTAGGGGACCTTGAGAACAGGAAATGGCATCTAGAAATGTGGAGCTCTCCAAAAGACAGACTTTCCCATTAATGTCAACGAAATGATTTCTAGTTTCATAATAAAGCCCTCTGCATAATTCTTCCACTATTTATACATCTGGTAAAGATTCAGCCTGCATGGAATGAAAGGCAAAAGGGGAGGGGGGCAGGGAGAAGACTGGAGAGGGGAAAAACCCCCCAGGAATTAATCAGATTACTTGTAGGCTGGGGAACTGACAATGAGTGTACCCTGTCCTAGAAAAGAAATGGTTGAAACCACGTCATATTTATTTCAGTGGTGCAGCTGAGAGATGGTGTGTTGTATTACATTTCTGTACTTCATATTGCTTTTTCTCCCTCTGCTGGCAGTTGGAGACAACGAAGTTCTAGCTAATAGAAAACAACAAAACTCTTAAAAGACTGAAGCATTTAGGAATCTCAAAACTCCGTGGCATACGCTGAAAAATTAAGTCATACCATGCTTTTGTCCAATTAGTCCTGGAAATGGCTGACAGGCATCCCATGTACAGATCAGAATCATTCTTACAGAAGATTTAAAGTACAGCTCAATGCAGCCCTCTTTCCTTTAGAAAGACAGCAGATATTGTCACTTGTTAATGTTACAGTAAATATAGCCTGCAGACTCAAACTTGGAAGTTATTTATAATTGTTTTGAAAGAACAACTTCAGGTCTGTAATTTTAGAAAGCGCATTTCTTGGCTTTATGTTACAATGCCATTCTGTGTACTTATAAGGGTTACTGATTCTTCCCTTTGTGGTTTTTTTTTTTAACTTTCTCTTGAAAGTTATTTCCGTAATATACAGACCTAAGGGAAAGTCTATGCTAAAGCAGTTATGTGAAAAAGATTCTGCCCTATGTATTTAAAAAGAAAAAAAAGAAAGGATTAATTTTGTACTAGGGAAATTCTTTAAAACAATGGATTTCTCAATAAATTTATGTAAGCTTACTGGCAGTAAGTATTTATTAATAATACCACCCTATAGGAGAAAATAAATGCTACAGACTTACTTACAAGTAATAACTAGCAAATAAAAATATAATCTTGACTATAACGCAGATACTACTTTCCACTCCATAGGACTGGGGTATTAACCTTGCAAATAATGTTATTCTAATGACTACAAACCATAAACTATAAATCTTAGAAATATATATCGACTTTGCGTGGAAATGTTTATATATTCCCCGTAGCAAGTCAGAATCAGCAGTATTGAATTAATAACATTAAGCTTCTTAACTATTCTTTGAGATATTGTAGTAAATATTATAGCCATTTTACAGTTGAATAAACTGAGGCAGAAAGAAGTTTGTTCAACAGAGTCTAGGAGTGCTGATTTCTAATCCTCCTTTTATTGATACACATATTAAAGGCAGGTGGAGATTTTTTTTTTCCTTTTGAAGGGATGCATTTAGAGCAATAGCTGATGAGGCTTAGAGAAGGAAAGTGTATTTAGTAGAAATTTAGCTAGGGAAAATGCTGACAGATGCTAAGGAATATTCAAGTTAAAGACATCTGCGAGGAGTGGCAGCGCTGGGAGAATAATTCTGTAGTCAGTAGTGAAGGAGGACTGAGTTAGAGCTGCCATGGCAGGCGCAGGTTGGGGCTGGGATGTCAGGGGGACTTTTCAGCGGTGTTGTAGCTCACTTGAAGGAGCCAATTAAAAGCACAGAAAACGTATGAATAGGGAAAGTTTTAAATCATAGCATTAATAGTAGTAGTAACACTAGGAATAGGAGCAGCTTGGATTTTTTTTCATACCTTCTTGCCACTGTCCAGTTGTCTGCCCAAACCTGAGATGTCTCAGTCAATGGGTGGTCCTTCTTCAGCACAGGCTGCTTTCCTACCAGTTGCAATTGCTCTGTGAAGGTTAGCAGGGATAATTCTCTGTTGCCCTGGAGCGGCACAACATCTTTTATTTCTTTGTTAACTATCTGCCATGGTAGCACCAATGCAGTGGTCCAGCTCCTTGGTTTTACTAACTGTCCTGCACTCAGAAACGTAAATGTCTTGTTTTGTTATTTTGCTGATGAGTCAGCTTTATTATAACATTTAAAGATTAGAGAAGACCTATACATACAAACATGTTCCCAACAATCGGTTGGAAAGTTTCACACAGAGATTTAACACCTTTGTGTTATTATGACTGTATGCAACAGTAATGAATCCCCTTCAGTCTTTCAGAAACTCTTGTGGTGACCACAGCTTGCCCAGAACAGCACAGGTTGGGGAGTTCACAGAGATACATCCTCCCTGTTCTTGTGGCTATAGTGGCTACTTTAGACCTGCTTTTTCCTCTAACCTAGATGGAAAGACCATTTAATTGCTTCTTCCTTTTCTCCCACTGTTAATTCCCTGTGATTGCATGCAGTGACACCGTGTGTGACGTGTAAGGCTCTTTTCTCCCCTCTAAAGATAACAAATTAGTATTTCTGTTGCTCAAATATGTTAGCACCTTCCTGACCTTAGTCTTCAGATCCTTTTGTTGTATTTTTTTGAGGATGAACTGGTAAATCATTGTCATACAATGAGAAATATTAAATGCACGCTCTTGTTCCTAGATTCATTACTGTTCTCCTTGGGAACCTTGTATAAAGCTTGTTGATGATTTAATAAATGGGGAACTTCCAGAAGTGGTCTTCACAGTGGCCATACTACATAAGACAATAGGATATTGTTATGAGTGGATACATAAATCCTACACATTGAAGAGTAAGGCAGTGCCTAACAAAAGCCTCTTAAATTTTGAATGGAGGGTCCTGGGCACGTTTTCAGAAAGCTTAGAGGGAAGGTACCTAGTAGAGTGTTTTGGAAAGATGTGGTTGGGTATGCCCTGAATTGTGACTGCTGGGAAAAAAAAAAAAAAACATAAAATAAGCCTATGCTAATAGGTCAGTTGCATTTTCTGAATGGATGAGTCCTTTAATAACTGCTTAAATGCATATCGCAGAGACGTTCTTTTATTTTATGTAGATACTTTAAGTATTACTAGGTTATTTGTGAACCGCTACTGTATTTGTAGCATGCATTGTTAGTGTTTTCTGTCAAGGCAGCAGGTGTTCTAGCCCCATTAAAAATCACTGTAAATGGGCCCCAGACCACTTTGAAGTACACAAAACATTTTAGACTCTGGGTCTTGGTGTGAATTTGTAATTTTGACTTTTTCTTTGCAGATGTCTGTTGCCTTCAGTGATGTTCCCCTTTCACAGCAAAAGACAAAGCCTGGTAGTTCAGCAGAGCCAGAGCCTGAGCTCTGAAGACTGGACAGGGAGATCTGAACTCTTAACTCAATATTGTCTGTCTAAATTCAGGTGTTTCCTGAATCATCTGTTTACCAGTTATTGTCTTTAATTCACTTTTTTAGTTTTTGTGGAGTATGTTGCAACAGACTGAATCGTTTTCCATCTTTATCAAGCTGCAAGTGGAAATGGTGTGCTAAACAGACTCTGAAGATTGTCTCTGATTTGCATTTAGCTGTTAGTAGTGGTTACTACTGCCATCCCCCAAACACTCTTGTTGCAGTTAGCACTGATTTCTTCTGGGTGCTAGAAAATATGCTGAAACTGGTAAGAGAGCAATACCGATTTGAATAGTGTATTGAAGTAATAGGACCAGTCCAAATAGCTGCCAAATGCTTTCAGTTTCAATTGGTTTCTGGGATTTTGGAACTCGGTGCCTTTTAACCTCAGACCTTTAGAAAGGATTTATTTTTCTTTTCATTATGTTTTGATAGAGATGCGGGGTTTGGTGCTTCTTTTCCTTTCCCTCCCTTTGTCCACAGAACTATATGGAGGAAATGTTTTGTTCCTTTGTCACAGTTCCCTCATTCTATGCCCTGTGGTCAAATGTAGCTTCATACGTTGGCCAGCTGATTGTAAGAATTTCCTTCACGAAAAGTATGTCAGCAAGCGTGATATGTCCTGCAGCGTCCTGCAATTTGGAGGGTGTGCAAATGACAACAGCTAGAAGATGTGCAGTTAAACATGAAGTAACAGGGATTCAGCAAAACAAGTATGAAAGATTCAAGCACATACTGAACCAGTTTTTATATAGCTTTTAGACAAGTGGACAAAGATAACTTGCAAAGGAACCTCTCACCCGATCAAGGAAACCTTTCACTTCCCTGTGTATATTTTTTAGGAACTTATAAATGTTATAAACTTTGATAGCAGAGTCAAGAGGAAACTATAGTCATACCTTCTAAGATATGCGTGTATGACTAGTAGAGTTAATATGTATATGCCATTAAAAGGAAACATATCTGTACATATTGTTGCCAAGATCCTAACAGTGCTCTTTATTTTTCATTCTTCTACATGGACAGTGTCATTCTTCTTCCATAAAAATTAATTTTACTGGAGCAAAGGCCAAATAACGCAAAATCTCACCGTATGGAAGATTTGCTTGAGTGGGGCAGGAAGGTCCAGATTTTTAGAACGTTTTTATTCTGTTTGCTTCTGAATATAGAAAAATCAAAGTAATTATATATTTCCCTCAAAGTGCACACCAGTCATGCACTGTAACCTTCTACATATGTGCTCAAGTAGATAATCGTGCTAATGAGAACACAGCTAACTTTGGCAACTACCTAATTTTTACAGGGGAAGCCAGGTTTTTCTTACGCATTGAATATGTCTGCTCCTGTAGATGGTTCTATCTCCCTTTCAGGCACTTGAAAAAATGGGACACTAATTCACAGGTGGTGTTTTTAGCCTAGCTTGCTGTTGTTAACAGCAAAGAATTTAGTTGCTGAAAGGGCAAAAAAATTGGGAAAGGCTGAAAACTAAGGTTAAATGTTGATCATCTTTTTTTTATGTCTACTTGTATTGCTATATGTTAATGGTATTCTTTTATGATTTTGGTGCAGTGTATGTTCATGCTGACCCAGCAATTCATCTATTGTGTATGCCTGACAGCCTGGTCCTAATAGCTTTTTGCACTATTAACACATCACAGTATGGAAAGACACATTAATGTGTTTTTAATGTGTTTTAACTGTACGGTCCTATTGGGCATGTAGGATGTTGTAGCAGATGGATTTCATGTAAATAACAAGTACATTTAACCTAAAGAAACAGAAAAATATGTCACCTCGCCAGGAATCCTTACTTGCAAAGTAGAAGAGCACTCTCTCTTCTCTTCCTGGTGGCAGTTGGTTGAGACATTTATAAAAACCACATTATCGTTTCATCTTTTAGTGCGCAGCATTCGTGTGGTCTTATTCATGCATGTAGGAAGATGTCTCGCAACTGACCTTAAGAAACAAAAGATATGATGAGAGAAAGCTAGCAAGAGGAGGGAGGGAGTGATGGGAAGGATGGGTGGGATACAGTATGAGATTATTTAAATATCACCTATCCGAACAAATTGAAAAATGATGGTAGTAATCATTGGGTGCATTTGCCTCAGCCACGAAGAGCTTCACTTGTATCTTAACTCGGTTCACATCTTTTCCTTTTTCTCCTTTGTCAGCTCTAGCCTGGCATAGTTTTGCTCACGTTCATCCTCTGCTATACAAATGTGCTGCGTTATCAATCCAAATTTGGTGTCTTCCTGCTAGGTCAGGTACTTTTTTCTTTTATGTCATGGAATGGCCTAACTTAGGATGGCACTTGAGCACGTGTGCAATGAAGCCCAAGCAATACCACATTTCTTCAACACTGGATGTGCTTGCTTTGTTATGAGCCAGGAAGATTGGAGAAATTGATGTAATACACTACAAAGCATGCATTAGTCAATGAATATTTCAGCTTTTCCTATTTGTATTTTTTTCATAAATCCCCAAAACCTGCCAAATATTATCACCAAGTCAATATGTTATTAATTCAAGTTTTTCAGTTTATTTTTGCAGAAGTTCGTAAGCAATATTGAAGTTTTATTGAGAAATTTCTACCAAAAATAAACTGTGCTTTGCACACTGCTTGCAAACATTTAGAGGAACTCTGTATCGCAGCAGGTGGCAAAGTACAGCATGTGATGTGGTTCCTCTCTTCCGTCAGAAAGGATTATGAGTTACCAACGGTTTTGAAAGTTTGGCTCTGAAAATAAGTTATCGGCTGAAATTCATAGGTGTAAGTTAAGTAAAGGATTGCTTATATACTTCTGGGAAAGTGAGCAAACCTATTGATCTTTCTGTTTAATTGTTTCTAAGTAGTTGGACAATGAAAAGTTATTAGGTAATAGACTTAGATCGAGTAAATGCAATGAGTTGGCCTCTTAAGCCAAACTGCAGCTCTGCCAGAGTCCTAAAGGGAAAAGTGAAACAAAGGGAGGAGAGATCGGTGATCTCACACACAGTGTGGGAAGAAAGGAAAACAGAAGAATCCTATGATTTTTCTGGCATTTATATGCATACATACTTTTAAAGTTGAACTTCTTTAGGTTGCTCTGCCTCTCCAAAGAACAATTGCAGAAAAGTAACTCAGGCTTTGCATTGAATTTATACTGTTAGATTCAATAACTTTATATGGTAATAACAGAATTCCCTGTCATTGTGTTTCTAAAGTATGCTATACATTCAACATCTTATATTACTTTTTCTGTCAATTCACTCAGCCAACTGTTCATAGACAAACTCATTTGAAAATCTCGATAATCTTGCCTATTTGGCATCTATGAAAAGCAGGTAAATGCTATGGTGTTCACATTAGAAGCAATTACATTCTCTATTTCCATCCTTACCCTTGATTATAGTCATTGCTAACCTTTGTATTTCAAATATTTTCTTAGGCTGCCTCCACACTAATTTATCCACTGTCTTTGTAGTATGGCCTTTTTACAAGTTCTCTGGGAAAAAAAAAAAAAAAAAAAATTCTGCCTTGGTATTAGAGTCTTGCCGCACAAAGAACACCTCAGTTGCAAGTGTAAATGAGTTATTGTTCTGGATAAAGGGTTGCTGCCTACGGCTGGGGCCTCTCCACCAGTGGAAAACAGCGGCGGGGAAAGAAATCTGTGGACTAAGCCGGGCGTGCTCGGCACTTCTGCAAGCTTGCAGCCTGGGAGCTCCCTTTGCCTGTGACTGCCCATGGCACTGGAGTGAAAAGAAACATTACAGAGCTGAGGGGAGGGAAAACCCCACAAAGAGAATGAGCGGGAAGGCAGGGTTTTGATGCATAATGCTGCACTTAATAAACAGGAAAAAGGGAGAAGGATCAAACAAAGGTGCTGTGTCCTCACACCCATTACCTTAACTTCCCCTGAAGGCAGCAAGGTTTGTTCCATCTGTAATTCAGCCCAGGCCTCCAAACAGTCAGAGCTTGAAGAAAATAACCCATGTTTTGTGATTTTTTTATAGTCTTTATCCTTACTGTAAATAAAGCATCCATGCCACCTGCATTTAGGGGTATCGAGTTGCCCTGTGGAGGCTCGCGTCTCGTTCCATGGACTGTGTAAGGAGGCTAGAAAGATTAGTCTCCCAAGGAAGGTGTCTAAAAATCTTGACCATAGCTGAAGGTTATCCCCTTCCCTCAGTACACCTTCCTTTTATACCATTCTCGACTGTGATATTTTGGAACAGAAATATTTTGTCTGGTTTCTCTCTGAAGAAAATTATATTTGGAGACTGCTGTAGAAGAAAAAAAATCTCTGCAAAGTGATGCGGAGTATTATTTTTTTTTACCCTCATTATTTTTTACTTGTCTTGGCTTATTTTTATAGTTCTGTCTTTCTTCCTCCTCACCAGATTGTTTATACTTAAAAAGAAATAAGCCTTCTGCTTGTTGCATAGTCAGTTCTCTTTACATTTTTCTTAAGTTAGTGTTGGTTTCTGTTGTCCTTTTCCATGTTTAGACATAGCCAGGATAAATTTCAATGACAGCCTTTCCAACTGTTTCTAAATATTTCTTACTTCGCTCGCAGACCAATTTCCATATGTTATAAAATTGAAATCAAAATTCCATAAGGCGCTCTCTCCATCCCTCCAGCCATCATCCCAAAAGTGAAGGGGTTCAGTTTGTTCAGGTGGAGCTCGCTTGCTACGCCCCCAGCACCAGCAAATCTGTTGGGAGTGGGAGGACGGTGGAGCACGCCGCCCACCGCCACCTGCTCTGCCAGAGGGCCCAGAGCCTCGCCAGCACGGTGCCAAGGCACCAGCTCGGGGTGGGAGTCTGCAGGAGGCACAGATCAGCCGGGAGATGCGCTACCTCACGTCTCCCTCACTCGCTCTCTCCTGGGTAACCTTAGCTGACAAAGATGAAGCCTGTTTTGTTGGAGTTTGTTTTTTTTTTTTTTTGGTTTGTGGTGGTGTGTTTCTTGTTTTTTTTTTAAGTCTCCCTCCTGGGAAATTACTTGCTTGTCTTACCTATAGACGTTTAGTCAGTTGTAAGAGCTAGTTTTCTAGCTAGAGTGAAAATTGTGTAACGCAGGTAGAGTGTAATTACTTCCTTAGTAAACAGCTTAGTGGTGTGCGCAACCTTGGTATTGGAATAATAACATCCATATTGGAGGTGTAACTGTCAGAGGAGGAGTCTTCATAGCTTCTACTAAGACACCATTTTTATGTAGACAAGGCCTTAAACAGGGTCTTGTCAGGTGCTTTTCTAAAAAAACAATGAAAAAAAACCCCAAACTAAAACCAAAATCACAAATGGCACCAAACAAAAAACCAACCCACGAAAAAGATCCCCCAGGGAAAAAAAACAACAAGCAAACCCAAAAGCAAAAGTCAAATCTCATGCATGAAAAATAGAAGATACAGGCTCTTTTTGCCATATAAGCACCTAACTAGCATCAGCTGATTGAATGTGGCTATTCAGCTATACTGCCTGCAGGCGCTGCAGCTTTGCTGTAATTCAGCCTTTCTGTTCTCCTAACAGGGATTCAGTGGGAGAGGGAGAGAGATGCCAGATCAGCTCCAGCCTGGCATCGGGAAATCTTGCAATGCGTTATTGCAACAGTGGCATTTCAAGCTGGAAATCATGAATAGTCCTCAAAAAGAGTTATCCTGGCATATCGCCCTTACTTACTGGAAAATGTGTATTTTTCATAGAAGATAATGCGGCTCATAAGATAGAAATTAGGTCACCGATTACTGTTGGTTTAGCATTAGCTGAGCTTACTTCTCAGTTAACCATTAGGTTAATTACAGTTCCATGAATTAAATCCCCTGAAATGTCATTATTATTGACTCCCCAAACCTACAGAACTCCATAATATCAGGATCTAATCAAACATGTTACCTAGATACAGATTGCCCCAGATCAGCGGTCTATACTGGGAAAAAGCAGGGCAGCTTCCAGTACACCTTCCACAGCCTGTTGGATTGTGGATGCCTGAACTCGCTCAGGGTTCAGGGTCTCAAGCATATTGGAGAGTGCATTATGGGCTATGTACTAAGTCCAGTTCTCCTGCAGCTATCTCAAAAAGCCTAGGTGATTCCCTCTCTCCTTGACCCTTTTACATTGTTCCTTTCTTCTTCTCCCCCCCCCCCCCCGCCCCGCAGACAATCTTAAAAACATCCACTTTTGCTTTGTAAACCTATAAAGTCATATTATCTGATGTGGGCCATGGCTGCTTTCTCTGGGACAGCTCTTCTAGTCTTGAAGGGCACAGCTGTACTTCATGGTCTTTGGGTAAAATTGCGTGCCAGGAGATGACTTGGCACAGAGTCTAACTTTCAGATAGCCAGAGACTTTTGCAACACCAAACAGCATTGGGTACCAGGATCAATGATACAGGGAGCACACCAGGCACCTGACAACTGAGTGAACCTGGGCCTGGGGAGGTAACTGCTGCTTTTCAGGTGTTTCTGCAGTATGTACCTGATCTCTTGGGAATCCTGGGGTGTGAGGAAAGAGGTGGGTGACCATGCAGTTTTCAGGATACATACGTTTTGCTGTCCGGATGTGGATGTCTGTAGAGGCAACAGGATGGTGGATGCGTTGCAGAACAGCCTATGCTCACAGCCACTCTACAAGTTCTTTTGCAGGACTGGGTATGGTGGCACAGCCACTGAGCTCAAACAGGTCCTTTCCATAGACTTTGAGAGCAAGACCATAATTCACTTAGTGGGGAAAAGGAGTCAGCAATAATAATTCTTAGCTTGATTTTCACTCTGTCTAAATTTCTTCACAGGTTAGCTAAAAGAGGGCCACGATTGAAAAAATATTTATGAGTATTCCTGAAGAGCTTCTTAAATATTTGTATTTAAAGAACATCAAATGAAATAGTGAACAGACCATTGTCTTTCTGGTGAGAGACACAGAAACTTAGCATAAGAGGTACAATACCTAAAGAATAACATTAATTTATATTAGGCTATAAAGATAATAATGTTGAGGCGTTTGCAATGCCTCAATCTCCCAATGATTTCTGGTAATAATGTGATCATTTTGCAATGCCTTCTATTTTCATTACTTCCGTTGTCATATAAATAGGGCATCAAAGTTTTAATACTTTGTGAACAGTATTCTCTAAATTACAGTAATGTAGTGTACTACTTTGACCTTTTCAATACTGTGTGATTTGGTTGGCTGGTCTTTCTATTTATAGCTGTGCTGAGTGGTATGGCATGAGTGAGTGGTTATCAGCTAATGAAAATATAGAACACTGGAAAAGTCAAGTGAAGGTACTGTGTTAGAGCATAATATAGTAATTCACAAAAGTATAGCATTTAAGGATAGAAATTCTGATAAATCATTCTTGTGACAAAAGGTATAATGAGATTAGAAAATGCAACAAAAAAAATTAATCCTTTCTAATGACATAGATTGTGCCTAGGCGGGGAAATGGTGTGAATTTAACTTGATCTCATTATACTCCTAAATTTGTAATCTCATTTTCCTCCTCAGATGCTTCACTTAAGAAGGCAGCAGTGTGTGTGTGATTGGGTATGATACATTCTATATTTGGGAAAAGTTACTTAATCCTTCAACTTCAGTGCACCAAGAAGTGAGTAATCCTTGAAGCAGAGGGAAACTTCCCTCCTAAGATTCGGAAGAGTCTTTTGGTTCTTATTCAAGGTTCTGCTGAATGCAACCAGCGTTGACTGGCCCCATAAATCTTCCTTGTTCCAGTGGTCTCAGCCTTTAGAAAGCCTGTTCCAGGCTGTGAGGAGAGACACATGTAGAATAATTAGAGCAGAGAACTCCACAGCCAGGACATATTTTACAAAGATGAGGTTTTGGTCGTCAGCGCTGAGCAAGAGCTATGGTTTGAACCATAGCATGCCTGCAGTGGACCTAGGAGCCTCTCTTAGCCAGCCATTACCCTCTGGATCATGATTTTTTACTTACTTGCTCCATGAAGCGGATGGCTGAGGGAGAGGTGGGAGGGAAATGAAGAATGTTATTTCTTTGGAGCCAGTAATGTCTTTTCTCTTTCCCTATTTACCATATTCTTTCAGATATGCTGTCTAAGTACTAAATGATTGCACTCAAGGCTCTGACAGTTTTTAGCTGTGCTCTTTTGTCCAGAGAGGATAACGACATAAAGAGAACCTGCTTATTCCTGTGCATCCATAACCGAAAATGTGGGCACATGCAGGAGCATCTTTCCCAATGTGTGTGTGTATGGCTCAGGTCACAGCTGAAGTAACAGAGCCCCAACTTAAAAATCTTGTATGATCTGCCTCCTCACTGAGAAGGAAAGAAGTAATCAAGAATCCAGGTTTTAAGATGCTGTCAGGGCTGGATATGCAGTGATTTCTTTCTCAACCTTGGACTAGGAATATGCATGAGCAAGTAATGAGACATTTAGGGACTCAAATTAGTCTCTTCTCTTAGCAACTTCCTTCTTCCCACACCTCGAGAGATTCCTAACTAGTCCTTCCCTCTTTATAATCCACCTCCAGCATTTGAGCAACACAGAAGCTTCCAAAATGCAAGTGCTTTCAACAGGAATCCATCTAACATAAGTGGCTGGCCAGATGTGGGGAGAACTGGGTGGCAAAACCGAGCTTCTGCCCCTCTGTCTCAGACACCAGGGCCAGGAAGCAGCTACTACCAAGAAGCTGTGGGCGTTGTACCCCAGCTCCAGCCTCTTGGCCATATCACCTTCCATGTCGCTAATAGCTGTAGTATAATTGTAATGCACAATTCAGTCCTATTTTTTTTTTTCTAGTTTTGTCTCTGTCAGTTCGTGGCTTGCACGCAGCTCATTAGAGGATCTCTGTGCTGTGGAAAACCCATCTGAAACTTACTGCAAGTGTGCCCATACCTTCCTTCTCAGTCCTACCAAGCAGACCCTCACTCCTGGGCTCCCTCTTTTTCCTCACTTCCATTTATCCACCACTCATTTTCTTCCAGCTATCCTGCTCATTCCTGTTTTCCATCTCTTTCCCAGTTTATCTCTTGATGGCCACTTAACAACTTGTCGCACCCCTCCTCCACTCTCCCGGTTTCTCTCTCTTCCCAGTTGTCAGTCGCGTAAGGCTCCACTTCCCAAACTGTTCCCTGTGTCCCCAGTATCAGCCCCTGTCCATCTATTTTATTACTGCTGACACTGGGATCTCCCTGTTGTCCTCCTCTCCACTGCCCCAGTCCAGCAAAAATCTAAGCAGAAGAGCACAAGATGAAATCTCCTCTGCCAAATGAGTGCATGCAGGTAAGTTGCAGTAGCCCGTTTCTGGGACTTGAGGTGCTAAACTTTAAGTAGCTTTTCCTAAGAATGAGTGTGTTCATAGTACGGTAAGGGAAAATGTACAAAAGCTTTTAAGATGGTTGATGTGGTACAGATTTTTGCAACAACAGCCATGAATACATCTTTAACATGATAACTACCACCTGCCATACTTCAGATGCCCTCATCAAAGCATGACATGGAAAACTGGAATATTTTCCAATTCGTCATTTACAATTTCTTCTAATCTGGGCAAAACTCTGTGGGTGCGTGGTGTGTCATGTTTATATTCTGTATTCTACAGAGCCAATTAACTTGAGGCAGACAACGGCGTAGAACACGAAAGTTTGGCAAAGCCATTAGCAGCTGAAAACGTGTTTAAAATGGAATATGTTGGGCAAGCTTAATATTAAGCAGAATTAAGTCAGGCCTGTAGTAAATAGTTGGTTAATAGACAGGGTGGCTGGAGACAGCATTCAAGAAGGTGTATGACTGAGTTATGCAGAGTCAGCAAACTTTTTGCTCACTGAAAATTGCTACCTTGTGCAGTTCTGTGTGTCTGTAAGGTTACCAAATATGGGAGGAGTACGTTCTGCTGTTTTAATTACAGGTGCCTTGAAGGTGGATTTTCTTCTTACAGAAAATGTTGCAGATTTCCCTTTTCCCCCTAGTTTCTGGAAACTTTGTGATTTTTAGCTGCCAATGAGAAGGAAATCAGTAACATAAAATATTTTTTTGGTTACAGATATATTTGGGTTAAAAAAAAAAAGTTGCCACAGTGTCTTGTTATCTCCTAGTTGAGTGATACGTCTATGGAAAAAAAATCCTTTTCCATGAAGGTAAGGAGAAGAAGTTGCATCATAGGAATCTGCGTGCATCAGGGAAAAAAAAAAAGAACTCTAGTTTTTTTACTAGCTGCTGGGGAGATAAAGAAGCAAGTGACTCCTGTGAGGAAATTGGGGAAATTAGGGTTTTTTCCCCTTCTCCTTTTGCTACACTTTTGCAAAGCCATTGGACGTGTGTGCTGTCCTTCATGACTGTCTTCCTCTGGGGGTGGGTACGCATGTTGTGCATAAATCTGTTCACAAGTTTCTGTGTTTCACATCAAGTTCTGCAACACAGAGAAGAGGTCAGTCTTTCTAACAATAGTTTACTTTTTTGGTAGAAAAGTTCATAAAAGCCAAATGTATTTTTTGTCTCGCACCTTGTCTGCCAGACAGAAAGCCTGACTGGTTCCCTGGAGCTGTCTGGCCAGTCCATCATGGCCTCGTTGGGTCTAGGTCTTGGGGGCATCCCGCACCAGACCCGAGACCTGGGGACACTGTGAGCTCTCAGCTCTCACCTGGCCCCTCCTTCAGGCTTTTTTCAGTTTCCCAAAACAATTTTCTGTCTGGGCTGCCCAGCTCCTACTGCTGACTGAGACAGAAGGCTTAAGGTGCCAGCAGAGAGGGATCCTGAGCCAGGGACAGTCCTGAACAGCCAGGGCATTGGGACAGACCTTCTGTTGCCAAAGCATCTTCCCTTCAAGCGAGCATGCTGGAAGCATTTGCATTTCTCAGGTTTTGTTTTAGACAAGCCCAAAGGAGAACAAAGTAACTTTAAAAGCAGAGATATTACTTCTGAGAACAGATCTCCTTTTACGTTGCCTTTTATTTTGCTTTTTACTCCACTTCTTGCAAGGTGAATCCTTTTTGCCCATTTTGTAATAAAGTTGGTTGAACAGAGCGCAACTCAGAAAGTCACTGTGACCTGGCACAGGCCGTCCAAGCCCTTTGCAGAAGGTACCTCTTTTTTACCTGTAAGAGCTTATCTTTGCAAGAGTCTGTGGTTGAAACAGTGAGCTGTGCTTGCTGTGTTCGCAACCTTCGTATCCTCCGTGTTCATTAACTTCTGTATCTTTGAACTCCAGTAGTGCTCCCTCTGCCAAACCTACCCTTTTCTATCACAGGTGTCAGAAAGTCACCTTTTGGGAAGGGGTTGTGAAGCAACCACATGTATAGCTTGTGTGCGGTCTTCCACCTCTTATCATCACCTCTTATACATGAGGAAATACTGTATCTACCATTCTTGATTATAGTATCTTGCCCTTCAGGTGGAGAAACAAAAAGATATCCAGAAACTCCACAATTACCATGCAGGTGGATCTCACATATTGCGTTATAGGAAGATAAAACGTGTATCTGGAACAAAAAAATCGAGTTTCTGTAATGAGGAAAACTGGTGGTGATGGGGGGAACAGGGTTGGTTTTAGTTTGAATTGAATGGAAACTGAATTATACTGTGCTGAAAGTCCACCTCCAGCTGGAGGCATAGCCTCAGTATAGCCAGTATGCATTCACAGTTTTCCCTGAGTTCAAAGAGGAGAAACTTGCTTTCGCAGCGAAATTATCATTTAACATAAAAACAAATAGAACGTTATGAGTTTTAAGTTAATATCGTGCTTGTTATCTTCATTTTTTCTGCATTTATGGCATTGGTGATGCTTTGTGTGACTTCTCTTACTTGCTGCCCAATTTCCCCACCCTCCATTAGACCCGTTTTGGCAACGTTCATATCTAACAGGATAAACGTACTCATAGCATTTGTTTCAAACATACATCTGCCAATTCATTATTTTTCTGGCAGCGTTATGTCAGGTTAAATATGTATATTTCTAAATTTACTTCACCAAAATAGAAAGCAATTAACAGTGCAAAAGATGACTTTGAACAATTATTGTATGAAAATACTAAAGTCCAGTTTTGAACTGTCGGCAAAATCCTTAGGAGACGTAAAGGTGTGTTGCTTTGGAGGACTTCTGAAATATTAGACCAAATTCAAAACCTGCACTGGTATGCAACAATGAGCCTGCTCTGCTCTGAAAACTTGTGCAACAGGAAATTTGTGAATCCCTTTCTTTTGTCATATTGTTTTATTGTCTAAATGATGCTTGAATGTAGCATATACTTAGTGCATTTTTAAAAAAAAAAAAAAAATAGACAAGCTCCTGAACTGAAGTCTTTCCTAATTTGTCACATGCCTGAGCAATGAAAACGAATGCAGTGACCCAACTCGTCTTGTGGCAGTGACGTCCCATCTTGAGCTGCGAGGAGAGGTCTGAAAGCATCACTTGATACTCCTCACCCCCAAGACCCATTAAAACACTGCCCCTCAAACCTTTACCACGTCGTGAAGTTTTTATACAACTTAGGTCAGACATGTTCACCTCGCTTAGTCTGGACAGCTTAGTCCTTCAGCCTGCATTTCAGAAGCGACGATGACCTGCTCAGTTATCCAAGTTCATATTCAATTAGTGGTTAAGAATTCCTAATTTAAATACCTCTAGGGAAAACATAAGCTCTTTACAAGAGATACTTAGACAAGTTAAGCGTGATTCATATTAGCAGCAATTTGTAAAAGCTTGGTTTCACTGAAGATTACATCTGTTGTTAAGAACTGTTAACTTGAATAGGCAGAGACTGTGGTGATTACGGATATTATCTACACCCTGGGGGAGCTGCTCTGTATTATAATTGGAGGCAAGTTCTTGCTGTACTACTGAATTTGGATGAAAAACTTCCAAAAAAAATGTGTCAGTGTTTACACTGGAGTGTCAGAGTTGCGACAGTTTCAAAATCACGTTGGAAGTAGTTTGTATAAAATGCAATGGGACCACTTGTCCGTCCTCTTATAGGGGGAGGGTTTATGAGCAATTCAAATAAAAATTGCAAACCACCAAACTTACCCTAAATTAAACTTGGTAGCTTGTAGGATTTTCTAGGGTGAGGCAAGACAGGCCTTTTTCAAAACGTCTTTTTTTTTTTTTTTTGCACCTATGCTTGAAAGAGCATATCTTTCAAAACCTGGGAATTGATGTTGATGGAGACCTTTAGGATCTGAGCCAAAGCCAGCTGTCTGTGTAGGTGCCAGGAAGGCAATCCTGCTGCCATAATGCTCCACCTGCCTCAGTGTTTCATCTTCCTCCTGGAAACAGAGACTGCGGCAGTTGCTGCTGACTGGACAGGTAAACATTGGGAAACTGCTGATCCATAACAGATGGGTCTGTGACAGACTTTAAGTTTGTAAATTTGTGCGTCTTTTCCAGGTACAGATCCTATCTCCACATCTGTAGTGCAGGGCTCCACACTACCAAAGAACTAGTAAGAGGAAAAGAAATGAAATGACCGGAGATGACTCGGGCTCAGTAAGCCTGGTATGGTGAGAAAATGCTTCGTGTCATTGATTTCTTCTATTTGGGGGTGGGGGGAGGAGTAAAAAAAAAAAAAAAAAAAAAAAAATTAAGCAAAACTTGAGCCTGAAAAATAGTTATTTCAATCAAAATGTTTTCCGTCATACCTTTGTTTTCACTAGGGATGGCATGACTCTGGCTGGAGCTCCTGCAGCCCAGGGAGCTGCCACAGACTGCCCCGTGCTACGGGATATAGTGTTCGACTGGGACGCTCGCTGCAGGGGTGTAGGTGGAAAAGGAATATGAGCTATCTGAAATACAACTTTTATGAGGTGTTGCAGTAACTTCGATTTTAAAAAACCTTTTTGGTTTTGACTTAATCTTCTTCCATCTCCACACTTTTATATTTCCCAGTTTAAAAAAAAAAAAAAAAAAAAAAAAAGACTCTCTTCCATGGAATGTAAACACTTGTAAGAGAAAGGGTGAGTTTGAAAGTTAATTTTCTTGTGAAGTTTCACATGAAACTTTTTAAGCATTCATAGTGTTAAAATTTCAAAATGCTTTTTTTCTTTTCCTCCCTCTCAAAAAATCTGATTTACCATTTGTTAATAAATAAAAAGGATCAGTGTGGGCAACAACATAGTAACAAAATGAAACTAGTTAAAAAGAAAGAAAACTACTTTCCTATTTTTCAGTTATTTCCCTGGTTATGTCTATGTTATTCTGTGCTACCTTTTTATCATTGTGGGCCTGTGCTATGAAATTAAATCAATAACCACTGTGCCTACATTGAACTCTGAGGGGTAAAAAAACCTCACCTCACACCATTATTATTTTTCATTTCATTTCTTATTTATTTTGCCTTGTCTTTGTGTTGCAATCTATGCTTCTTCTGAGTGAGCGCCATTGGATATACCACACTATCACATAACTTACATGATGCTTTACAGCTGCTTTGCACTCAGATGATACTGTTGCAGAAGTTGAAAAAATTTAAGTGACTGGAAATTTTCAACATTTTTAATGGAAAATGACCAACTTTGTAACATGACTTGCTGCAAGGAAAAAAAGGTGTGGTTGCAGTGAGGTTTAAGAAAAACACATCAGATTTTACTTACTTGTGTCCTACCTTAATTTCCAGCACATGGAAAATTGTTCAAATTTGAAAATAAAAAAAAAAAAAAATAATATCGAGACAGAGGACATTCACACAGCCAGTGGCATCACAAGTGAGGTCTGAGGTGAGCAAGTTCTTGTGTGAACATTGGCAATGTACCGGTTTTGCCCACAGATTGATGAGGGGCAGCTGGAATTTGCCAAGGGGTTTCCAGTGCCCTGGGTTTGAAGTCCCCGTTTCAGCGCCCAGTCTCAGCAGGCGTGAATGCCCAGCAGATCGGATGTGTCCTAACTACGGCATATCCTGCACATGCCAACTGCCTTGCTCTGCAGTCACATTGTCCTCTTTTGCCACCATGAGGTTTTTGTCTCTCAAAAACTTGAGGCTTGCTTTGACAAAAATTCAGTTGGACAGGAACACGTGTTAAAACCAAAGTACGAAAAGCCTCATAAAATACCGTGTCTGCTGTATATCATGTTCCAAAACATTAAAGACTCCACAGGAGCAGGAGTTCACAGCACACACGGTGGTGGTCTGGGTTTTGGTTTTTTGTGATCTTTTGCTATTTTTTCTGTTGGAAGTTACTCTGAGTAAAATGAATTATTAAGCAACCTTGAGTAACTGCTGTTTATGCACTGAATTTATAGAGTATTTTGATTGTTGTATTTACTTACGTTGTTTATTAACATAGTAAATAAGATAATAATAATAAAAATAGTTATGACTATGAATTTATACTGTGCAGAAGCTGACTTTTTTCTTTTTTCCTCTTCCACTTTTTGGTCGCATTCCTGACCTGGACTTTATCACCATGATGTTTTTGTTTAAAAACACTGAAGAACTATCTGGATAGAAGGGATGGTGCTGTTCTTTTACCCAGCTGCCCCAGCCTAGGATCATGTTGCAGGTGGGCCACTGTGCAGACTTACACGTGCTAGTGCACGTTGCATGGGCCTCCTCGTCTGCTCGTGTGATGACGCTTATCTCTGAATTCTGTCCTTGTTCCAGCTGTAGGCACCGGCATATCAGGGCATTTTCATACTGATGCTGTGCTCCCTCTGCGCTAACTGTGCATGGTGGGTATGGAAGGAGTAAGCAGGTAAGGGTCTTCTCTTGCCTTCAGTGAAGTGAGCTCCTGCTCTGTCTATCCAAAACTATACCTTTTTTGGGTTTCATTTATTGCTAATTGGAAAGAACAATAACAAGATATTAACTACAGCAATGCCTGTCTGTCTCCCTGAATCTAGTTGTTCCCAGACCAGTGTTTGTGCCCTGGAGGTCAGGCATATGATATCATCTTAACCAGGGTGTTAGAAATGTACTTTCCCCAACTTTATGTTACCCTTTCAGCATACACTGAAACATAAAATAGAATAAAACACGCAAACATTTAACTCGGGTAGCTGGGTTGAGGAATGTCTGCGTTTGCAGTTATGCTGATGCATCCACGGCACCCTGAAGTGCGGTGAGAAACAGCGGGGAAGGATAGGGGACAAAAATGTATGTCTGCAGCCTTCCTCTGTAAATCATCTCAACTTCAATTTGAGTTTTTAGTTTGACTTATGAGCCTCACAATGGAGTAAAAGTTAAGTTTTTTTTAACATCTCCAAGGACAGAGATCCCTTGGCTTCTCAGGGCAGTGCTCTGGTGGTGGTCCATCTGCACAGTGAAGAATTCTTTTTTTTGCATCCGCTTATAATTGCCCTTACTGAGATGCAGTCGTTGCTTCTCATCCTTCAGTGATAGATACTGAGAAGTCTGGCTCTGTCTTATCTTCAACCCCCTTAAGGCAGCTGAAGACAGCAATTAGGGTCCCCCCAGCCCTTGCTTCTTCAGGCTGAAAAACGCAGCTCCTCCTACGTCATGTTCACATTTAGTAAATACACTCTCAGATCTGGAAAACTATTTTCCTGTAATGTCTCATGTTAAATAATTGGTGAGCATTTAAAATGCTTTTCTTACTGGATTTGATCACTTCCTTAAGTCCTTTTCTTTCTGAGGCTGAAGAATGGTCTCACCCAGTCAAGCCTATCCTTGTGTCTCTCTGTCTAAGCAAACCTGAAATGTAACCAGAAGAAGAAATGAAAAAGCCCTTTTTCTGTGATTACTTATGTCCTCCTGCTGAGTCTAAGCTCAAAGAGGCTGAGGTTAATGGGCAGAAGTCACAGGCTCCAAGAGCTTCCTTTTTCTCCCCTTTTCCATCTTTCGACAGGCTTTCAAAGAAGACCATTGCTGCCAGCCCCGCTCCCTGCAGCCCTGCCCAGGAGGACTGCTGCCTGGCCGCGAAGAGCTAGGAGCTTTGCTAATGCATCTGCTGCTTCTTGAGGAGCCTGACCTCAGGCCTGGGAGGATGCTCTCCTGGTGAGTCAATGGACTGATTTTAGCCATCCTGCCCTTCTCCTGTTCAGGGTGCACGTTGGCCATAGACATATCAAGCACTGCTCGCAGCTTTCCTTTTCTCCTTGCCATAACGACAAGGTAGGGTTTTACTTTCTCCTTTAGATAAAGGTACTTGAGATCTTTTTGAAGTTGATACCTTTCTTTATTTTTTTTCGTAACTGGCAGCCTTATTCAGGGACTCAGCTCAAGTAACTCACCTGATCTTACAGTCTAAGTAAAGATGAGTATTTTATTTTCCATGTTGATATTGCTGTTCAGCGTGGTATTCACGGCCACCGTGAGTTGTGAACGTGGCTGAACTTCATGGGTGTGCTTTCTGTCATTTCTTCAGGCTAAGTGACAATAAAAAAAGGCAGTGTAGACAGTGAGAACTGAAAGAGAAGCTGCTGTACAAGTCATTAATTAGTAGTTAGTCTGGCAACCTTTAGCAACAATTGAATCTTTATGGCCCAGTGATCTCTTTTAGTGACTTAGCGCAAACACAAAAACTAGGTCACAGACTTGATACTGCTGTTTGGGCTTCAGGGGCAGAAAACGGTCAGGAAGTTGAGAGAGGCAGCAGACTGAGACAGGGCTGGGAGAGCTCAGCTTGCAGAGGAAGCAGCGGCAGCACACCTCCAGAGACGAGGCCGGCTAGAAGCGGGTCTGAAAATTGTTGTCATAGAGCTTGCTTCTGTATTTTCCTCTCAGACAACACGATTTTGTGTACACTTTTTATAAATAAATGTGGTTGTACCAAAGGAACGCCGCACTTCATGAATTTCTTAATAGAATATTCTGGCAATGCATGTAACACTTGCTGTATTTTCCAGACTGAGCCAAACACATCTGTCTTTCTGCAATAATCTTTCGGTGCAACTTCCCTGTGAATTGAGCCAAAACTTTACCGCAAGTCTCACTACAACCATATAAGAGCCTGGACAACAGAGCTAATTGCTTGGCTGTTTTATATGTAGAGACAGTCAACGGTGGGGCCATGAAGGGCTGAATGCTGCCACGTGGGGCTCCGGCTGGTCCCCAGGATGGATAAACATTCCTAGAGAGAAAACCTGTGCCCTGGTGCTTCATAACCATGCAGCCTGTTGATCGAAGTGGTCAAGTAGGGAGATTTCCAGGGCTCCATTTCTGCTCATAATGCAGTTGTGAGGTGAATCTGAGCTTGAAGTCTGGCTGTAGTGTGTATCATGAATGTACTTAGGTTTTGTGCTCTGTAGAGCAAAAAATTCCCAGTTTTAGGCATGAAATCATGTATTTTCCTACTGATTTTTTGCAATACAAATGTATTTATCGCCACTTTTGTCCACTTCTGAAAGCTACCTCTTCATTTGGCTATTGTCTTTGATCTGGAACGTGCACAGTGCCTCTTCTGTGCTTTTCCTGTTCTCTTTCTTGCAAGAGGTATTGTGGCTTCTATTGTGTTCACATCAAAGTCTTAGAAGTGTTTCCTCAGTGAGAATTACAGGTCATCAGGACAGCAGTAACTGGTCTAAGTGTATTATTATTTATTATTTATATCTTGTATAGTGCCAGGAGTATAGCAGATACTCTGAGTCTGGTCTGTAGTACAGTGAAATCAATGGGAAATGATCCTTAATTAATTGGGCTTCTGTTCCTAAAGTAATTCAGCACTTCCGCTGAGAATTAAGTCATCAGCTTCTCTTACTAAGTAAACATCACAATAAATAATATAAACCGTTGCTTTCAGAATGTTTTTTTTTTTTTTCCTGCAACTCAAAAGGAGCTTTTGTTTAAAGTTTAAAACTTTTATGGAGCTATGCCTCTGGGCATTTTAGACATAAGATGAATAAAAAGTGATGTAGGGTTTTATTTAGAAAACCATTCCTGTGCATAGATGGGGTTGTCATTTTGAAATGAAATTTTCATACAAACTTTCAGCCCAAGGGACCAAGTGGGATCTTCAGATTTAAGAATTAATAAGTATTCTGCCACTCAATGGATCCCTGAGCAGTATGTCCACACCAAAATCTATCTTTGTCTACCGTCCCTGAGCACTCTGAGTTCTTTGTATTTACTGGGAGTTAGCGCAATGTGTCTTTACATGGTACTATCATCTGCAGTATGCAATTAATCCAACAAAACTAGGCAACTTCACAGACCGCTAAAAGCTACTAATTAATTCTAACCTCAAACATCCATGAAGACACACTCCATCTGATTGTGATGAAGCTTACAGCTAGGATTGTTTGTCACTGGAAAAACAACTTCCAACTTGTCAGGTCTCTCCAATAACATGGTTCTTTCCTAAGTTGTCAGTACTGTGCTCTCTCTTCAGGCTGCTGGGTAGAAGAGAACGAGCTGGCTCGTGTATAAGAAAACCAGCCCCAGCTTCATACTTGCATCCCAGCCTTTGAAAGCCAGCACGGTTGTGTAAGGATCTGTGCTCATACACTACCTGAGAAAGTAATTTCATTTCACCTACCTCCTTCGTCCCCTTCCTCCCGGTCCTGGTTTTTCATCTGTGACAACTTGCTTAGATCGCGTGGGATGCCGGAAGCAGGGGAAGAGGCCCGGAGCGAAATCCCAGTGCTAACTTTGCACATCGGCTGCCACCCCATGAGCACCATCTAGCTGACTCCTAACACAACAGCATGGGAGGCTGAGCCGGTGCAGCCACTGAAATTCAATGAAACAAGCTTCCCATGCTATAGCTTGGTGATGTAAGCTAGAAAAACACTGTGAAGCACCTGGGAGCCTGATATGCATATAAACTGCTTGCCACAAATGCACATTTGATTGTCTCAGGGTGCAGCGACGTGGCGAAAGTATCTTCTGCTACAGGCTGTCTGCACGAAGCAAGCTTCACAGTCTGAGGATCAGGGTTTTTCACCTTTTGTACTGTATAAACAGCAAGAGTATTGCATCCCATTTGTTTTCAGATGATCAATTCTCTGTAAAGACAGCACTGTGCTTAGGGAGAAGCACTGAACTGGAGCCTGAAAACCTCCTTTTGCCTGAATACACTCTGTGATTCCTCATCTGAGAAACAGGATTGAGAACTTATTTATATCATTTTTCTTCAAAAGCATTCTGTAAAGATGACTTAATTACTTCTTGCATAATAGTTTGAAAACGAAAAATTCTGTCATGTTCAGAATTAGAAAGGGTTTTTACTCCCTTTTGAAGGAGAGCTGTAGTTCCCTGGGTTGAGTTTTTTTAGGTTTGGTGCTTTTTTTATTTTTATTTTTTTTGTTCTTACAGATTTTACATTTCCAATCCTGATGTGTAAAGTCTCGCTGAAGAATTTCCTTGGAATGGTGACAGCCTACCATTATAGAAGCACTGCTTGTTGTTAGTTTAGCATTGCACTGATACATGGGGGGGATGATTTGCATAGTAGAAATGGAAAGATCGGGGATCCACTGCACTGAGCGCAACTGTGAACTATGAAATCGTATCTTCCGTGTGTCTTCCAGTTTAAGTAGGCATCTGTTCATTCTTTTCTTTATATCCATAGTTCATGGGTTCATCTTTTCTCAGGCAAAGGCAAAATACTGTCTTTCCTTACACATGTCCCACTTGGCTGTATTCAGTGCAGAATGGTGTTGTAAGGAAAGATGCTGGGTGGGAACTGGGGGAACATTGCGAGGAGGTGTGGAAGGATTGTATTTGTTATTTAAAACATGAAGAGCAGCTTCCAGCCCGACTGCTATTCAGAAAAATTCAGATCCCATTATGAGTCTCCCTATGAAAGCTCATATTCCAAATGAACAAAAAATATTGGGCAGTGTAGCAGACACTTAGTCATAGGGATGTCTGGTGCATAAAATTCAAGAGTTACTTATATGATCTACATCGATGGGCTCTGTGGACAGTGCAGCTTGAAAATGGTTTTGGTTCTTAAACCCAGGAGGTGCTGGAACCACCTGAAAAAGTACATAGTATCAGCTCACACATCCCTCAGGTGCACAAATGTCAGTCTCCAAGGCTGGTTGAGAGCCAAGTGTAAGGAGATAGTGATTGACTACACCACCAGCAGTTACATTCAGGTCTGTGGGTTTTTTTAGGCTGTCTCAATGTTTTTGAAGGAAGGATGATAAAATATCTCAGAAAAATTGATAGCTTTTCAAATGATAAGACCAACTTTCACCTGACAAGGAAGCATGATTGCATCTTCTAGAGCGCAGTGGAAGGTGCTTTGTGCGTGCTGTCAGCTGTCTCTACAAGCTGCGCTTTGGGTACCACTGTTCAGGTCACTGATCTGTGCACCGTGCTGATGGTGGATTTGCGGCTTGTCTACTGCCTGCAGTCTGCCTAAACTGTTACTGTATTCTCTGCCCTATCAAAACCAATTTGGCTAGTAGTGCTTCATTTGGGGTTTGCTCTAGTTCGTGTAGTAGTGGCTCTCTACCTGCTGATTTGAAATGATTTTGGCAATTGTTTCCTTGCACTGGCCGGTATCATTGAAGCAGTAAGAGTTGGGTGCGAGTCAGTAGACTCATCCACTATGCTAGAGTCCAGCAGACTCTTTATACTGCTGCTGTTTAATTTAACCCAGGCAGAGATTCTTCAGAGATGAGTAGCATTAGGGTTGGCAGCACCAGCAAATGCATATAATTTATATTATCTTCACTATCCCAAGAACATGTTAGCAAAGCTTCCTTCTTGACAACTGGCTAGCTCCTGCCATTAGTAAGAACATAGTTCTACAGCCTGCAGGAGAACTGCTACAAGGGTTGCCAAGGCAGGCCGGAAATGAAATATGTATTATTTTTTAAAGATAATAAATGATAATTTATAGATATATTCATTGTGGAATTGATGTCTTGTTTCTTTGAGAAAAATGAATTGTTTCCTCCTTCACCACATTTTCCAAATGCCTAGTTTAAAAATTATTTCCTTAATCTCCAGCCATCCCTTAAGGTTTCTCTTAAACAAGATTGGTTGAAGCATAAAAATTGTGTGGAAGCCTGCAGGTGATCCTCATATCAGAAGACTGATGTGATTTTTATCTTCTGGAATGCACTCCCCAAACACCTCACCTGCAGTGTTGAATTTTTCCATGCAGGAGAAAGAAGCGGTGGTCCTTAGTAAATTGTTCTGCTTTCAGTGACTTGAAACAAACTACGAGAAGCCACGTACACGCAGGTACCGGTGCACCTAAAGATCTAAATGAATGCCTACGTGCTTAAGACAACAGCTACTCTGACTTAATTTTTGTGTGTGTTGATCTGGGAGTTAGCACAGACATCTTTGAGCGATCTCCCTATCCTTGCGTGATGTTACAGCTCCTAAGAAGGGCTCATGTTCCACTAAAGGGTGGTGCAGGAGAACCGCGTTTCTCTCCCTGTCTACATCTCACACTCCCGGTCTGGCCTTTGGCCAACCTCCTGATTTCTCCTGGCTCTGTGCTTGATTAGTGGTGTAGCGGTAATGCTGTCTCTCTTCTTCCCTCAGCTGTTGTGAGGAGAAATTTATTGATGTTTGTAAGGTAGTCAAATACGATGACTGGGGCACATATATTCTTTGTTCCTAAGGGAGCAGTCAGTTAAATGCACACGGGGCACAAAGACTTTATAAAATATGAAACCTCTGTGAATTTATTCCTTTTAATTGTATTCCATATTGTATTTTTGAGTACCTTCTTGTAAAATGGCGCATAATCTTTAATGAATACAAGACTATAAGGTCTCCTTTGGATTTAAATTCTAAGTATTTGCATAAATTTAGCTCCATAAAATTATTTTATTGGCAAATCAAAATGCACACACAGATGTACCTTTCAGAGCTTAATTTTGTAAACAAGGCATCATGTTCAGCTCTCAGTGAAGCTGGCATAACTCTACGGTACCATCAATAGATTTACTTGAGATTTATATTTGGGTAACCGAGAGCAGCATTTGGCCTAAAGACTCCAGAGTGAGGAGCATATAATTAGTCATCTGCCCAGCAAGTGCAGTCTACTCAGAAAATTTACAACTAGAGTAAAAATTTTGCACCAATCAATTTTTAGTCTGCTTTAACATCCACATTTTTCATCCCTATCTCATTCTTTTGTTAGTTAAATAAGATTTTCTTTTTTTCTCCTTGCTTGCACATCAGGGAGCTCAGAGTCCTGCTTTTTTCCAGATACAAAGTCTCAGCGCTATTTTTACGTGGATAAAGCACCATCAATTTAGTTTAGTAAGAGATTATGTACAGACAAAGCGACCGTCTAACCAGGGTCTCAAGGGCTTTGAAATATTAAGCTTGATTTCTGTAGCAAGTTATTCCGGTTATCTACTTTTCTGATGAAAACATGTCCAGCAAAAGGAATACCTTATAAATGGCTTCACTGCTTTAAGATCACTCCAAAAATTCCCAGCTGATAAGTAGTGTATTGTGACTGTCACTCAACTGTGAGTATATACACATATCCTACCTTACTCTAACCTTAATGTATGATGAGTAGTTATTTTCCTTTGTGCATTGCAGAGATTTCTGTTCAAGCAGCAGCGTGCAGTCACATGTTACAGTCTGGAGCTAAGTTGCCTACCACTCTTTAATCCTTTGGTAACTCTGGCTGTCCAACATTATCCGACCTTCAATTTTTCTTCCAACAGCGTATGCTGGGGCTTATATTTTTCATTTCTTTTAGTCGCTAAAACAAATATACTGGCGGGGCTCAAAATGTTAAATTAATCTAAAATATATATTAATAAATATATTAATTTAAAAATGTATGCTTAATTTAAATTTGTAATAATAATGTTATATATAAAATTAATATTTATATATATATAGGCTAAAGGTAAAATCATAAAATAAAACCACCTTGAAAATTCCAAGATTAAATCCTTTGAGCATTTTTAAAAATATATACTGTCTACTATAGGCTAATGAAAACATACTTTAAGAGCCTGCTAAGAATCCTAGGCAGAATAAATATAATGGCCTCATCTTCTGAAATATAACGTTGGTACAGAACTATTATCAGTACAGTGCATTAGCACATCCAGAACTAATGGTGACCTTTGCTTTAAGCAACGCTTGCTGAATTTGAAATAGCATTTTGCTCTGGAAACCGACTGCGTTTTACCAAGGAGGAAGGGTATTCAGGCAGAAGAAGGCAGGAGCCAACCTTTGCCATGCCAGGGCAGGTTGTAGAAAAGGCAACAGATCCTGAGGGAATCCAGGGTCATACCTGGAACAGTTGTTCTGTCATGATTTTTTTAGTATTTTTCATCAATCAGGCATTATAAAAGAAATTTAAAAAAAACCCAAACAATAAAACAACAAAGGAACAAAAAGGGTGGAAGGAGAAAAGTGCTATGTGTGGTCAGGCACTCCATGAATTTAGAGTTGATGTCTTTGACACATTTTGGATTCAATGTTCTTCACAGTCCTGTATGAGACTGGGTGGAGGGATTTGAACCGGTGTTGCAGAGTTAGCCTCAAGCATTTCCCATCCTGAGCACTGAGGGTACACGCTGGAGAATGATGGTACTAAAAACAATTTCTCAATGGATTTTGTTTTGTTTTTTTTTTTAACTTTGCTATACCACCACAGTTCAGGCACCTCCAGGAAAATGCAGCACAGTGAGAGTTCTGGGGTCTGCTGGGATCTCACAGCAAGTCAGAGACTGCTGCTGGGACAAAGAGAAATTGTTGAGGATGAACACTTTGGCACATGAACTGCGTTGTCTCAAAGTAAGCTTCTCTTACCAATGCTTCCAGCTGTCCTGATCTGCAGGCTCCTCGCTTGTCTTAGTCACAGAGCTCTTACCTGGCACCAAAAATGAATGGCAGACACTGTCTTATTTCGTATTTATGCAGGGTCTGACTCCTTCCCTGCGTTAATTAACCTGTGGCATCAGCAGAGGTCCATGGCAGGGGCTGACTGCTGTGCTGGGGGCCAGCTGAAGCCTGAAAGGGCCACACAGGTTGTGACCTGAGAGCAGAGCAGTAAATGCTGTGCTGGGATTAGGCTAAATTTCTATAGGGATAATATACTTTGGTCACCATTAGTGTCCTGCACACCTTTGGTTTGGAAAAAAAAAAAAAAAAAAAGTGGGGGGCAGGGAGAGGCAGAGAAAAAGAAGGAATATTTTACTGCTACATTTAAGCTCTGGTATGATGGCTCACCTTTCAATCTCTTCTGTGATAATAACCTCAGAAAGAGAGAAAAACACTGTAAAAATGAATTGGACAGTGTGTGTATTGCCTGTTACACAAAGGGCTATTATTTCTCACTGCATGTGTACTTACCATTAGAAAAGTTTTAAGGATAATACAAAAACTGAGATGACAGCTGCCAAAGGCATTTTAAGATTAACTAGCATAATTGCACTTCCAGATGGAGGGAAGTTCAGAAACAACTTGATATTTTCTGACCTTAGGGTGATGAAGGTGATGTGTTCAGTCTCTGGAAGAAGCATTTACTACTTCGTTCAGTAACTGTACCTTTATTCCTTCCCCACTTGCCAGATTATTGCCGCAGCAGTGGCATTGGCACGGCATCTGGAGGGAGCTGCTTGTCAGTTTTGCGAAGATAAGGTTGCGTTGTGGAGGATGCCGAGCAAGGGCAGGGGAATTGAGAGAAGGGAATGGGGCATCAGGCAGCAGGTACAAGTGAAGTGAGATGAGCACAAGCACCTGCTTCTCAAATGAATCCCCCTGTTTGCAAACTGATTAAAAGCTGAGCCCTTTTCTTTGTTGAGGTGAGGAACAGGGCAAAGCGGGACCCCACTAAAGGCAGTAAGGAGAACTGCCTTTTTGGATAGCTAAGAGTTTAGATATGATTATTCTTTTGGGAGAAGCTTTTTTTGGTCACTGTGGCAAGGTGAAGGCTGGTTCTCAAAAAACCCTTCTGCGTTGCCTGTTTTTTCTTTCAAATAAAAAGCTCCTCTTCGTTTCCAAGGAAAGCCCACGTGCCCCCTTGACATATAGTTATATGTCGTGCTTACAGGTGGCCTGCTTTTAAGGACACAGTACACCAAACTCTTTGACCAGTTCTGTGTGATCAACCCCGAAATTAAATTCTTCCATTGCCACTTAGAATCAGATATTAAGTCATTTTACAAAAGAAGTGGTTGCTCTCTGTTGTTCCATGATCATGTCAATATACATGAGAGGAGAGCAGAGGTGAAGCAGCTCCGGTACCTCAAAGTCCTTCATGCATTTATTTCACCTGGCCGTTTGCCTCCCACAGAGCATGATACTAGCTTCTGTCTTGCAGTTGTTCACCAGCGTCATGCGTCAGGTACCGTGGGTGAAACAGATACAGGCACAAGGAGCGGTGTGAGCTCAGGGCTACTCGTACAGCAGCAAGGGTCAGGCTGTGCCACCGTTCCCCCAAGGGCCGTGCTTCCCTCAGGATGAGTTGCCAGTGCAGAGCACGTGCTCACCTAAGAAGAGATGCTGCAGTCCCTCCTTTAAGGTCAGGACTGCAGCAATCCCTGGCTGTTGCATTTAAAGGTTAACCAGTATTTACCTCCCAGTTATGGTGTGCGTAACTCCTGCTGAGACCCATATTTCTTCCGCAGCTACAGGTTTAGAAGGAAGTATAATTTGTGGAAATCCTGTTGCATTTTTAAAAGTTATAATTGGCATGTATCAGTGCCCCAGTTCCCTTCAAATATAATTAGTTAGGATTTAAAGGGTTCTGCACTCATTAGGCCTGGGCCTCTGGCAGTCAGAGAAATACTGTAGAGAATATACATTCGTGTACGTGGCTCCTAAATGGTATACATTTGTCATCGGTAAGAGTACTGTGGGAACTGCTCTGCTGACAAGACTTCCTGGTCTGTTCTCTGTATCTCGTGGTCAAAAGGGAGTGTGTCTTTGGATGTTTTCAGATAACTAGGGAGCAGAAACAGAAAGATCTAATTAGACTACAATAATTAATGATCAAAAATAGAAAATTCCTTAGTATAGCATTGGAAAAATTATACATTTAAGGAACGAAGACAACCCCTCTATCCTTCCATTTGTTGAGTATTGGTTTTGTTTTGTTTTTAAAGTATTGTGACTGATTATATACCATTAAGCAGTGCTCAAAGCAACAGGCTTTGAAAAAATGCAGGAACTCTTTGAGACTTTCAGCTTCCTGCAGTTGTTGCAGGGTATTAGGCCGTAGAAGCATAATGGCAGCCTTTTGAAGGGGTACAAATTTATAAATATTACATTTTTGAATAATATCCTGGTTAAAATTTTAAAATTTATCGATCATTATTTTAGACTTTGTATGAGCATCAATAAAATGCAATCATGTTTTGCTCTAATACTTAGGCACCTTGAATATTAAAACACGTAACAGAAACAAACATTACGAAGGTATAATTTTGAGCTGATACTAACCTCTTCCACTAAGGCAAATCCATTTTGCTCTGAGTTGCCTGGTCTTTTTGTGACCTTGCAATTGCAAGGTTTTTGATGAAAGAGGCACAGGCACCATTGGATTGAAACTTAAGCTACAAAGTTTTGGGGTGAGTTAGATTCCAGCATCACCTCTGGCTGCTGTAAAGTGTGCCACTCCTAAAGACTCTGTCATTCTGTAAGAAACTTAACGGTATTGGTGATCTGGGCATCTGAAGGATAGTGCATAAAGCATTAGTAACAATGGAAATTGTCAATTTAAGAAAAACCTTTGCACTGATCTTGTGCTATATTCCAATTTTGGTTTTATGACGCAGATGCGTATCTTTATAGTTATGCTGTGGAGATATTTAATCACAAGCTACAATGTTATTTTCAAAGATTAAAGAGGTTTCTAAATCCTTTACAAAGCACCTTTGAAAAAAGGCATCAATGAATGTTATGAATAGCAAATATGTGAACCTATAACGCATTTCTAAAAATTACAATACCATTACAGTATTGGTATCTTTTAACAAAGCATAACAGAAATCTGAAGGCTATTTTAACGTAATTTTATTCTTCAATTAAAATATTCATGATTACCTCTCATTATTTCAACTCCCTGATCATTATGAAAAATGCAAATTATTTCAATTCACTTATTCAAATTTCACATAGAAAGGAAAATGTATTAAATCCTACTGAGTACCAAGTGACCACCGACAATTTTCATAGGAGTGTAGCCCCAGCCAGGATTCTAAATTTGGCTTCAGCATTTTAATTAAAATGTGCAGACTTTCCTCCACAACAAAATGACAGAGGCCAGAATCCTAGTGTACGGCTCATCATGAATAGGAGAACTGTTATGATGGTGATCCACGTTTTACAGGGTGTGTATTTATTCCATTATTACACAACCCTCACAAATCTACACCTCATCTTTATGAAGTTTTATGTACTGTATCATGTAGATGAAAAAAAAGAAAACCTTAGATTTCATCCCCTAGGTGTTCTCCTTGCTTTTGGAGAAATGCTAGCAAATGACACTCAAGTATCTCATTAGTAAGTAGGTCTGTTAGAGGTTTTTTTTGGACTGCTGATACTCACAGGGCTTGCTTACTGCAAATAGCTTCTGCTTTCTGCTGTTGTGACCATTGCTCAGTCACTTATTTTCAATTTTCATTCTTTCCAGCTCTCTTCTACCCAACCCTTTCCTCTACCGCTAAGACTATTCTTTTCCTCTGCCTTTCGAAGACTTCTCCTTATTAGCACCGTCCTGTCCTTTCTACCTTCCAGACAGACACTCCTGACTCCACTGATCTGCTTCTTCCCACTTGTTTCTCTTCCTGTGCTTTCTCTTTCTTCTGCAGGAGAAGCAGAATGGTTCCCTGCCTACCCACGGCGCAGCCCTTGGACACCACCAGGAGCTGAGCCTGTGCTGAGCGCTTACTCGTGTCCTCAACAGAGCAGTTTGATGAGGTCTTCTGAGGAGGAGAAAGCTTTCAGAGGTGTATCTGCAGGTTTTCTCTCCTGCCACTGTCTCTCACCACTTATAGTATCTGGGCATCTTTAAGTGTTTGCTACACTTGTTTTGTTGGGTTTTTTGTGGTTTTTTTGGTTGGTTTTGTTGTTTTTTTTTTTTTATTTTTTTTATTTTTTTTACATCTTTGTGCAGTCTGTTATTTATTTACTGAAAAATTAAGGGGGAAAAACAGTAACAGCCTTCAGGTAACATGCTCATCAGTAAGAAAAGATTCACAATCTGTTCTCTAATGACCTGCAGTCAGTATGAGTTTTACTTTACAGCCCAGCATGACAGCATGGCATGTCACCATATGACTGGCAGTGTCTGCATTGGGAACCGTTGGGCAACATGAATGAATCAGAGGAGCACACCACATACCCTGCAAACTGTTGTGCAAAAATTCAGGGTTTACAATTTCCTCTCCTGAGAAGAGATAGTTTACTGGCTGAAGCTGTGCTAAATTATGGAAGGGAAAATCAAGTGCTATAATTGTGGGTGTTTATCACAGTTACAGTTTTTCTCTATTCATAGAAATTTGATCTGAACAGGGTAAATCTGTGCCCGCAGTACAAATGAGATCATCTGCAAACAAAGTAAGTGGAAGAGACACTTTTTATGGCTTTGTTTTATAACTCTTCTGTTTGAGGAACTAATCTATAGTTTATGTTTTCTCTCATATACATTCATGTTGAAGTAAACACAGTGTATAATAACTCTTCAATTAAAACAGGTTTTGTTTGAGTAGGAAATTAAGATAGCAAAATTTGATTGACCCCTACTCGTGGTAGTAGATTTGTAGAACAGATAGTAAAAACACTAAAGGATGGTGTAACTCCAATTAATGTCTGTGATGGAATTCTATCAATAATAGCATGAGGAGTCGCTGCAGTTTGTTTAATGTTTTGTCACACTAGAAGAACAAAACTTCTTCCCAGCAAGTCCCGACACCTTTACACCACCTGAACAACATCCCTTTCAAAGAGTTGGACCTTTCCATCAGTATGTTCCCCAGGGAGGGAAGCTCTTAAGTGGCAGAGAGCTGATGCTCAGCCAGCTGTGTACTGATCCATGAAGGAATAAGCGTATATCAAAACCACGAATATTTGGGAAAGAGCCGTGCTAGAGTGCGATGTTCATAAGCTATATTCCACTGAAAGATGAGGCAAGGGTCAGTCAGATGTTTCTGGGAATGGGGAATCTTTAACAAGAGCGATTGAATATTATTAGAGCCCTTGCTCTTTTCCTCAGGTCCTTGGTAGGCAATGGCAGCGTGGTAGGCAATGGCAACTGGAAAAAGCTGGTGGAAGGCATGTAGAGTCACTTCCTCACCTCTCCAAGCCCCTTACTCTCTCCCATCTTTTCCCCTACCTAGAATGTAAAGTAACATCATTTATAAAGTAATATCATTTATAAAGTAACCCTTACTCTTTCCCCTCTTTTCCCCTACCCAGAATGTAAAGTAACATCATTTATAATCATTTATGCAATCTAGGTCTTCATGGATTGGGAAGTCAGATCACAGCTGAGTAGAAACTTGCTAAGCCTTCAAGTGGAAATGCAGCATGTGCTCAGTTTCTTAACAAAGCCAGTTTCATCAGTTTAGGGTAAAATGAAAGCAAGCAAGAGACTCTTTCAAAACTTTTGTTGTGTGGTAGCCTAAAACCCAAAAGCTGTTGCTGGACTGCCTACGGTTTATTTGTCTGGTCCCTGAACTGGAGCTTTCTAGCCACAATTAACCTACATTAAGGAGGGATAGGTGTTTCACCATGATGCCCAAAACAGTGAGGATGCTGGGAATCAGCAAGAAACGGGGATAGCATCATAGGTCCCATCAGTGCCTGCGACACAGCTCAATCAAAGCCCTGTGTCCAGTCAGGGCCCTTGAATCCCCTCACAGAGAATCAGCACTTACAAAAACTCTTTGAAACAGCCCAGCAGCACAATTCTCTTTTTAAGAAGATGACTACTCAGAAGAGCAGGAGGTGATGATAGCTGGGCCACAGAGGAGAAAGCAATAAAAGTTTTATGAGACCAGAGAGAGATGAAAACAGAGCGTGACTCTGATCCCTAGGCAGCATTGTGAATGGGAGATGGCAGCCCTTGATTTTCCGCACCTTGCTCTCTGCCCTGTTTTTGCATGTATGTTGGTAAAGAAATTAGGCTCCATTATCATTTGGGTATGTCACTATTTTGCTGCAGCCTGTAAAACTGACTACACTGTATGTGAAGACAGGTTTACCTACTGGATTTCATGTGTCTCTGAGATTTCCAAATGAGACGGTTGCCTGGTTCCTCTCAGTCCATCACAAAAAAATTATGCAGCAGTTTGTGCCTTAGGTTTAGGAGAGCAGTCATGGGAAGAGTGCACATCTGCCTCCTCTCTGCCCTTTCCCACCCAAGGAGCTGCTGTCTGGTCTGCTTGGGCTGATTCTCACTGGCATGACTTTAACCTAAGATGACCCCTGCTGTCTATGGGAAACTCCAGTGTTGTGTGTGCGTGTTTGTTTTCACAGATGGCAAACATCTAAAGTGTTTCATTCTATAATTTTGAAATAACTTGTACCGTTGGTTGTGGGTTAGTCAGTCATATTTTCTTTTTCTCACTTTTGTATTATATGACACAATGCCTTGTTTAAGAACGTTATAGGAGGCGCTGATTAGCAGCAACTGCATTGTAAAATGAGGAAGACGTGCTGCTTAGTCTAGTAGAATGTGAGTCTAAAACACTTTTCTCTTTAAGTATAAAGAAAAATGCCCTTCATACACGTAAGAAACTTTAACTTATTCAGTTTTCTTTGCTGCAGAACGTCCCTCACTGATTGACCCATGCTGCTACGCTTTTGTTACAAATCATAGCCAGAGTGGGAACATCGAACTGTGATATACAGCTCTATTCAAATCACACTCTCTTTTCTACCTCTGAGGAGCTTGCTTGTTATGGAGACTTGCGAGTTATAAATAGGAAAACATATAACACGCTTCATTGCAAAGATATGCCAGAAAATATTTTCTCTGTGGGGAGAGAAGCTTTTAAAAGAGCCTTTCAATTTTCCTGCTTCAGTACATACTTCTGCTATTCCCTGTCCTGAGTATCCAAAGACTCAACCAGGGTGGTAGGACTTGGCTCTTCAGAACTTGCTGCTTCTTTCCCCTGCTTTGCCACAGACCTTAATGTAGTGTTCCAGTTTGTTCACCTGCAGAATAAAGAATTTCTGTTAACCTAGATTATAATTTGAGGGCCTGTGCAGAGCCAGCAGTATGACACAGGATAAGGGCTGTCTCTGTCAGTGTAAAACATCTTTGAAGGTGTTTGAAGCTTCATCATGTCAGAAGTAGAGGAGAAAACTAGTTGTGACTTGGAGTTAGATTCCTTGACCTATTTTCTCTTTCTTCTTTCTCCAGACATCCTGTGTGAGGATTATGGAAAGAAAAAGCTTCCCCCTGTTTTGCAGTCCTCGTTTTTCCTGCTGCGACTGGCACCGCAATCTGAGCCGCAGAGGAGGAAGCAGGGAAGGGAAAGATGGTCTTAGTGCCCCTGTGAGGGTGAAGGCTGGTTAGGGCTCAGCGATGGAGCATGCGTGCAGTAGTTAATCTGGGATAGTTTAACAGTGACGGTGAACTCGGACACAAACCAGCTCCCCTGCGTATGTAGCCCACCCTAAGGTATGTAGCAATCGTACTGCACAAGAGCATTGCGATTAGCCTTCTGGACTGCTTTAATTGTAGATGGAGAGTGAGAGGGGCACCAGAGACCTGCATTCTGGCCCTGATGTTGCCAGTGCCTGGATGAGTGACCCTGAAGTTGTCACTTCACCTCTCTGGGGCAGTTTCCCCCTCACTCTGTGGTCTTTTTATCACTGTGAATCTTCTTGACAGGAAGGACAGCCTCTTGCTGTGTATTGGCACCATGTCAGTCTTAACTCCTGTCTTACCTGTGGTCTCCCGGTGCTGCTATAATCTCATAATTCCTCATATTTGTAGCGATAGTTCTACTGTTGAATGCAAATCTGTATCATTATATTAGCACTAATAGATCATTCACACCGCTGTTTTTCCAAGTTCCTGATAATTTTTGTGTGAAGCAGTAAACGGGAGCAGGGAAGTACTGAAAGTACTCTAGATTGAAGATGTGAAGTAAGGAAACATAAATCATGGAACAATAAAATCTTAATTTTTAATGCTTTTCCTTTTCCTGCTTTTGTGATGGATTTTATTCCTTCCCCTTAAAGTTCTAGTGGCGGTTGGCTGTTACATGCAGCCTCCATTAGGAGAACATACTTTGTTGCTATAGCAATTCTTTCTCACTCTGATATTTTATTGCACTTAGATGCTGCTGGGAAGAAAAAAAAAAAAAAAAAAAAGGTAAAACCAAAACCCAACAAAAAAAAGCATCACTGACCTCCTCACAAATGGTCAGCCTCCCTGATCTCTTATTTCTGAGCAACTTTTAACTATATCTCACAGCAATCTATATTCTGGTAAACACTTTGCACTAGGCACTATCTAGAAAGGTTTATCATTGCTCTGTAAGTGGCATACAGCACACAGCAGGACATGCTGCAGCACAGTGTCTGACATAGCAGATATAGATTACTGTTAAGATAAATTCATCCTTTTTGATCTGAACATTTCACCAGCTCCAATTTGAAGTCTTGATATCACCCTGTCAACCAAAGGGGATGTTTTTAAGCAAGGGAAGAGTTATCAAAGGTTTCCTCAAAGTTCCTTTTAGAATGGTTTTCTACGAGAGCAAAGATATATATTTATTGGGGTTGAATGCAGTGCTCATCAAAAGTGCTAGACTAAAATCCCTGTAGACATAAGGCCTCTGTTCAGCATCAGATACTGAACTGAAGCTTCAAGTTTTTTCTACTCTGTCAAAACCAGATGCCTAAACCTTCAACTAATTATCCAAGAAAAGGTCATTAATCCTGTCTTCTGCTGACTGCAGGCAGCTGTGCTCTCCCACTCAGGATGCCAGCAGCATCTTCCTGGGAGTAACCGTTTGTACGAGGCCAGGGCCTCCTGCGCTCCCCTGGCCATGTCACCCAGTCTGGGAACCAGAGAGAGGGCAGCTCCGCAGGAGGGAAAGAGAGAGAAGCTAAATACAGCTCTCCCACCTCCCCGGCTCATGAAGGTAGCATCATTCTCATGGGGAAGGCACTGCCTAGAAATAGTTATTTCCATCATGTTGGGGCACATTACCAGCACATCCCCTCTCCCAAGGGAAGGGGTGAACACAAGGTGAGCAACGGTGGGAGAGATCCTTCCCCGGTCCTTAGCTTCCCGGGTGGGCAAAGCTGATGGGGTGAGAGGGAGCAGGAGGGCTGACACGTAGAGCACTGTCCTCAGCCTTGCCAGGTCGTGGGGACTCCTGCCTCCAGATAGCAGCGTTCAGAGCACCACAAAAGGGTGGCTGCACCCAGCAGCACCTGCCTGCTTGTTCCTGGGCCGGGCATGTGGGAGCATGCAGCTTTCTCCTTCTTTCATGACGCACTGTGTTACTCTGAGGCTTGAGTGGGGCTGGCCGTGGCCTGCTCCTTCTGCCCCTCTGCATTGATGCTGGGAAACATTTCCATCAGCAAGGCCAGGAGAGCAAGCGTAGCTCTCACCAACACTGGCACAGCCCCTCATTTCCTTCTCTGTGCCTGCATCGCAGCTCGTCAAGGAGACACAAACGAAAAAAGAGCTATTTCACAGTCCAGTGACTGTGAAACTTTGTGTAGCCGGAGGGCGAGGCGTGAGGGCATGATGGAGGAAAGCAGCACACAAGGTCGACTGCTGCAAGACTGAAAGACAAGGAGGAGAGCCCGCAGGGGCAGGCTTTGCTGCCTACCTTGCACCGTGCTCTCGCTGCACGCCCCTTTGCCTCACCAGGGACCTGCTGTGCATCCCACAGCAGAGTCCGGGTGCAGGCTGATGTGTTCGCGGGGGATCAGGGGCAAAAGCAGTAGGTGTGCATGACAATCAGCGTAGATGGAATTCAGAGGGACCTGGCAGGCTTTGAAATGGAGACCTCGGTGTTGGCATTGCCGCTCCCATGGCAGGCATCATCGTGCTTTTGGAAATGGGCTAGGACCTACTAATTTATTGCATGGGGAGCAACTTGTAAACATCAGACAGCAAACCAAAACTAAACACATGGCTTGCAGCTTGGGTAGATTTGAATCATCCGTCTGCATATGACCAGTTGTCATTAGACAGGTCCATTAAATCAAACTGTTCAAATTCCACATTCCATTTTCAGCCTGAGGTTATAATTGTCTTCATTTTGTCAAATGTACCTGTATATACAAGACTCTTTATGAATAGTCCTATTTATGAATAGTCCTAACTCAGTTTACTTGCTGTTTACAGCACGGATAGGTGTGTTGCATCCTTATCACAACAAAGCCCTTATTATTTAGGCGCTTACAATTTTGGCAAACACATACAGGCTGAAATTTTGCATGCTTGGACTCAGTCCATGGGCAGAGCTTTTGGAAGCTGAAAAGTAAAACGCATTCAATGATCTTTGAATTGTGTGTGGTTCAATGACATATATTCCCCCCAAAACACAGCATGTTGTTGTTTATCCTTGTAGTAACATAAAAATGGGTGAGCTGAGTCACTTAAACTGTCTTGTTTTGGAAATCTTGTGAAGATTTACAAACAGAACTAAAAAAGATGCAATTTTGAAATAAACTACTTGTCACACTAAAACAATGCATCTTTTTCCGCTTTTTTCCACCACATGCACACAGGAGTCTGAGGTGTTTGACTCAATGGTTTAAAATATCCGTGTTGTTGTAAGATTCTATAAATTGATTTGAAATTGCAGGAATTATTGCTGTTACCTTGCTAGCAGCCATACAGCTCCTAAGGACACACTTTCCCCAAGAAAACAGCTGTCTTTGGTGTTGAGTTCCCCGTTGTAGGATCTTTTCTTTCCCGGCAGGGTTGTCTGGCATTTACTGTTCAACAGAGGCTGGTTGTTAAAGCCTCGAGGAGAGGGTTTTTTACTAAGCTGTGGCTCGCTCAATCTTTTCCAGCTGGTAAAAGATTTTAACTCCTGTGACTTTTTATTATTCATAGGGGTGGAAGATCACGCTCTCCCATCAAACAAGCCCAACAAACTGAAGCTCGGAAACCAGCAGCCAAGGGCGCACTTTCTGCTCGCCAGCGCATGGTCGAAGGGAAGAGCAAGTGAGCGGAGCTCTGGAGCAGAGGTCTGCTCCCACCTCCCACTCCGCTTGGCTTTCACAAACATTTCTGCTTGCATAGCATGGTTCCCCTTGAGTGTTATCCAGTTCCTCATGCAAAGTAAGTAAATATAATTACTCCTGTTTTACAGAGAGGGACTGCAGTTTGCCCAAGATTAAAGAGGAAGAACCAGGACTGAGATTTCAGCCCTCATTCAGGCTATTTGATTTCACACCATTAGTGCTGTTTTCCTGATACAAAGAATTGCTGGTATTTTTTGGCTTTATTTTTTGGCAGGAAAATTCTAACTGAAATCTGTAGGGAACATTACCCCTCACCACCACTTTAGATTGTGTCATATTAAATAAAGACACTGTCTATTAGGAAGGGCTGTCTATTATAATCTGCTGTGTAAGGATCATGAGAGTTGTGTTTCTGTAAGCAGCTGGGAAGTATAGACTTTTAAATTCAATTATTTTCATTTCCAAGTTTATTTACCTACCTCCTTAGAATTGCCAAAAACTTTCTTGTCATGAATTTCCATGGGGGATTTCACTAAAAAAAAAACCATCAGCATTTGCAAGACCAACCAAAAAGCTCTGCTATTTTCATTTCCTACATTTCTTGTCCAGCAGGGCAAGTTTTTTTTCTTCATATGTGCAATCTCATAAAAAACAATGCCACAGCATTTATGGGGCTGATTACAGAATTTTTCACAATAATAAATGGGATCAATCAAAATCTAAAGAAGTAATAAAAACTTCATGATTCAGGACATAACATCTGTAGTTAATAGCTGCCCCAGTGACCATATGTGTGGCTACCTGCCAAAGTGGCTATACAACTTAGTGATGTAAACATCATGGAGTCTATCAGAAACGTGTCATTTTGACAAGATTACATTGCTTTCAGTAATTATGCCCAAAATTGAGAACATGAACCTAAGTGGTTTGCACAAATCTCATTTTGGTCAAACATAAGGAACCCTTCTGCCTGAAACTGGGTGTCCAGCCAGCACTGTGGATATGGCTGCTGAACCCATGCAACGAGGCATTTCAGTACGGTGTCCTTTGCAGCTGTGAACAAAACGTGAGCACAAGCTGCTGCCACCGTCCGTCTGGCCGAGTGACGCTGCTGTGTCCACAGCTGGGAGTCCTAGCTGCTGTCCCCTGCTTTGCCAACAGCCTCCCAGGTTGACTTTAGACAAGCAATGATACCTCTCTGCTTTAGTTCACAACTTGTAAAATGAATCATTGCCCACCTCCAGATGTGTTAACATCTGTGATGTTTAAGTTCTCTGGTGAGGACCACATGCATCACTCATCTAACTGGGTTTCTTCACTGCTGCGTTCAGAGCAGGGAACCTCTCTAAAGTACACCCGTGTCTCAACGTCTTTTCACTCTGATTCTGTGTCAAGTGCAAGGATTTGTTAACAGTCAGGGATGTTATCCCACACGCAAGTCCCCTGGCTTTGTTCACACCAAGAGAAAGTACCATCCTGGGAAACTTTCTGCTCGCAATCTGTGTCATTGGGTATGCTGTGGAAGGGGACGAAACGCAGTCCAGTGACTTTCACATGAAAAATACAACTGAGATGAAGTTTGCCATTAGTTGGCTAAAAGGGAGAAGTAAGAGTGTTCAAAGGAACCATATAACTTGCAACAAGCACTAAGACAAAGCTCCTTAATAAATGCCGTGCCACAGCTGCAAAACAGCAACAGCAAGTGCCCAGCTGCCAATGGGTTTCATGCTAGATAATGTAGAGGTGATAAGCCAATCTTAATGCCTAAGTAATTAACAGTGAAGTATTTTTAACATGACAACTAACATTGAGCTATGGCTACCGCTGTAGCGCTAACAGCTGAGCAGCTATATCATTATCTGTGTCTTTTTTGGTGTAATCTTTTTAGTGTGAAATGTCTTTAATTTTAGTTTGCTGGAAGAGCTGTGAAGGGGCAAAAGAGTCAGCGGATATAAAATATCCACTAGCTTACAGAAACGCGCGCTTCCATTTATACGCAGTAGTGCAGTATGAACAATGGCCTGATGTCAACTGCTTGAAGTAACTTATATGCTGCGGTTTTTTTGTGCTCTATTCCAGAAACTATAGCTATATATCTCCAAAGCCTAGTGTATCCCTTTGTAGGAAAAGCAAGAAGAAATAACAGAAAGTGTTTCTTCTTATAGCATAGAACAGCCTGGTATAACAGATATGTTGAGAGTGCTTTGAAATGATGCTTACATAATATGAGGCTATGTTTACATCTTAGTACAGTCCCATCAAAAATAAAAATCTGTCTCTCTGTTCTGAACAAACTATTTTAGCTGGATATTTGGAAGGTAGCTCCTTGAAACCGCATTTGCATTTTTAAGCCTCGTGAAGCAGCAAAGGCAAGTGGAAGGTGTAGTTTCAAGTTTTGAAAGGGTATGTTAATTTCAACTGGACCCACTGCACTCGAATCATTACGTGTTAAACCTTCAGACCCATCAACATGGGGAAATTCCGTAAACATCGGGCAGTAACACACAGTGATGCAGTCACTCTAGGCTACCGTTCATGTTGTTGGGGAGTTGTATCTATCACACGCTGACATTATGAACCATCAGTTTCCATCAGAACATAAATACCTGGTGCTGCAGTAACACAGGATCCAAATGGATTACGTTTCTCTGTTCCAAAATTTTTCTTGTTTTCTGGGGATTTGGAGCACAGTTTGTCTTGCTTTAATTTCTGAGAGAGCTTTGGGGCTTTTGTCTCACTTGTCATACTCAGGTATAGCAACATTTCATTGATGATTATATACCCTATCTTTTTACAGAAAATATTACAGAAATAAAAATATTATTTTACAGAGGCCTCCCTTTCTGCAGGTGCGGCACTTAAACTGGCGTTCCCTGGACCCCATGCTCAGGGGCTCAGCCCAATCCCTGTTTGTTCTCTGGAAGCAGCAAAAACTGATGGACAGTAAATCTGTCATTTGACTTCTTTGGGACCCTGAATTACTTACCTGCATAGTCACGACTTTGCATGCATAGATATAGGCGTGGGAGGACTCAAATTTCCCATACTCACCAAACGTAAGAGAGTAGGAGTTGGGTGAGATTCTGGGTAGCTGAAAGAAGCTCCAACATGTGAGACTTTTAAAGCCACTGGTACAGGACAGTAGGACCTTTGCATCCCCATCCCCTGCAGTTTATCTATGACAGATGCCTGACCCCTCAATATTTTTTAAAACAAAATTACCTCCTCCATTCTGGCCTGCTAGAAAACCCCTTTTCCAGTGATACTCAGGTGCTTGGTCATTATAATCTTCCCTAGCTTTTGGCCTAAAGAATATGTAAAAGGTGTAAGCAAAAAGGGCTCATCTTCCCTTTACACCTTTTCATACCATGGGACTGAGATGAACATAAAATATATTCTGAATTGGCTCTAACATCTGCTGTGATCTTTTCTCCTATAATAAACTTTTGAGAATTCCTTGTTCTAAACATGCTGCTTAGTTGTACAAAATACATCTTCAAATATAGATGATAAGATCCAGAAGCAATACTAGCAGTACTGAGATTCCTGAAGGCAAAAATAGGAGACAGTGAGAGAAGCGAGAAAGAAAATTGAGAGACGTTGGAGTGATGCCTGTGAACATTTAGCTGGTCTGTAGCTGGGCCATGTATTGGAAAATATGTGGTTTGAGCAATCAGTATTCTACTTCAGGGGATGAAATGAAACTTTTGCTCCGAAACTAATGTGTGAACTTGTTTCCTTATGTCAAATCCCATTTAGCATGTAAATTAAAAAAAAAAAAAAAAAAAATTTAGATCTGCTTGCAGTGGTTCTCCTAGACTCTTTCTGTGATCGCCCCTCATTGCTACCACCAATGGAGAATTATTGTTTTGTCTCTGCTGTAGTTGCCTGTTTTCTCATCCTGAAGACAAGAGGTAGAATATGGCCTTGCACTTGTACAAATAAACTCGCCTCTGCCCTTCCCTGGATGAGGACTTTCCATAACCGTCTGGGGACGGTCTCTCCCATAGACCAGGTGCAAACTAGCTGACCCCAGACAAAGCTGCCAGGGATGGAGCTCAGAAACGACTGGGTGAAGCCAAGTCTCTGGGTGAAGCACTGCTGGTGCGTGCCTCTTGCTAGCCCAGCACCAGTCCTGATGGGGCTGCCATGTCCCAGCAAGCCATTTCAGTGCACATCACCCAACATAACCCCAAGGCTGCTCTTACTTGTGCTACTGGCTGCTTGCATCCACCTCAAGAAAGCAAGGTGAGAAGGCAGAGAAGGAAGGTGGCTTTCTGCCACCTTTGTCTGCCTAAATCTTTTGTTGATCAACAAACAGATGATTTTTTGGTCAGAGAAGCTAAATTTTCAACAGCAGCAATCCGATTTGGCTACCACAGTTTTCAGGCCCTGCCTTGAGATATCAAAGGCTTCATTTCAGTGGGCAGTTGCTGACCGTTGCTGTTGTGATGAAGGTGATCAGTGCTTCAGGAATATCAGGGCCAAGCTGTCTCAGATGTGACACCAAAGAGCTGAGACAACACAAATGAAAAGTAATACTTGAAATCTGGGTCTAATTAATGTTCATGAAAGCAAAGCTTAGTGTAGAGGTACAATATACTCTGCATGCTCTTGATAATATTTTTGAATGTGACCTACATTTTCTGTTAAGTTTTTGTACCTGGTGCTTCCCCTTTGTTTTGTGTTATGAATATGCGCCTGAGAAAAATGTTCCTTATCTTTGTAATTCCTATAGCAGCATGATACGTACAGAGACGGAAGCTGGTTCTAAAAAGGCTAGCCTTGCAGTTAGTCACTGCAAAACAAATCGTGTCTAGAATTGCTGTCTCACATCCTTTGTGTCCGTTGTTTGCAATTCACATGTCATTTTTGTGAAAGCCAGTCCTGCAGCAGAGGACAGCGCTGACAGGTAGGGCTCCTGTCCTGGTCATTTGTTGTCTTGATGCACCGCATGACCAGCTGGAAACAATATCCAATATTCAGTACTAAGATGGGCTCTTGCTGAGCTCACCGCAAACTGCGGGAACTTGAGGGGAAGCTCACCAGGATCACTTAGCTGCTTGCTGGTTTGCAATTTGTGTGGTTTTTTGCTTAAAAGCAAAACAAAAAACACAGGAATCCCAACGACAAATGTTTCCCTAGATTCAGCAGGTTTGCCAGTGCGATGAGCTTAATCAAAATTAACAGAGCATTTTAATTATGTCGTAGTCTTTCTCTCTAATGGGTTGCCCTTGCAACCTGCCTTAAACGAAGCCATGTGGTGCATTTTGGAGACCAATTTGTGCTGGCCTGCAGACGATGGTGCATGTCCATCAAACGTGTGTTTGACCCACTGCTGCGAGCCAGAGAAGGGGGAGAGAGCTATTGCCTGCTGTTGTTGCCCTTGTAGAGGATAAGCCATCTCCTAGGAGCAATACAATACCATCTCTGTACGGGCTCAGCAGAAAGCTAGAGGTACTATTGTGAGTGTCTGCCTGCCTTGACCAAGCTGGTGAAGAACCCCAAGCTTCCCTTCTCCGTTACTGCGCTCTCCAGGGAGGAACTGCTTTGGTCTTCAGGGGGTGCAGGTTATTCCCCTTCCTTGCACATGCTCTGTTTAATTCTGGCTCTGTGAAAGGGTTTTGTTTGCATCTCTGAACACTTTGCTCAGTAAACAACAGGGCTCTTGGTTTTTACCTGGTGGCAGTCAGGGCTTGTCACCATGGCTGGGCTATTTTCTGAGCAGTGTGTGAACACAACAGCGCCCAGATGCCATTCATCCAGAGCTGCCGTACGGACTTTGAACTGGATGTGCTCACTCTCATTGCCTCAGAGTGGTATGTGCGTATGAATGAATGTAGCCCAACAACACAGCCGTGATAGTGATGTATTTATTCCACTTCACGAGCAAGCCAATCAATACATAAAGCATCTGTGGCTTCCACCAAGCCAGTGATGAACCTGGTATCCTGGGATGCACGCCGGCTTCTTCATCTCATCTTCTTGAGCATCCCAGCAGGTTCAGCTTTCCATCCTTTCTTTTTCTTGCTTATAGCTTGGCACATGTCTCTAGGTCAGGCTGACTCTCGTGACTGACAAAGAGTTGCAGATGCTTGTTGACATTAGGTGTCACGCTGTGACTGGAGCTGTACAAAATAGGTCCTGCTACAGTCATTTGACAGCTGCAGTGAATCTTGCTGTCAGTTTGCTGGGTCGTGTGCCGTGTCCTAGCATAGGCCTTGGTGCCGAGAAGAGTCCCCTCGCTCTTGATAATCCTGTCACCAGATTTGCAGAGTGTGTGGGTAGATGCCATCGGAGCTGTTATTCAGCTTCCCGGTGAACTAAGGAGTTAATCTGAGGTTTCTGAGGGCAGACTCTACCTCCTGAGTGGAGGAAGGGAGAGAGTTATTCTGTTGACCAGATAAAAAAACCAAATTATTTGAAATGGTTTCTCACACGTGGCTTTTCACTCAGCCTCCTCCTGTGGCACTGAGAGAGGTGAGCAGTGCCATCACCAAGGGCTGGAAGTCCTGCCTGGATAACAGCAGTCCCATACACAGCTCCTAGCATGGACAGCTGTAGCTTTTCCCCAGGGAGGGGGATACCAAACTAATCAAAGAGAAGTGCAAGGTTGTAATCAACCTAATCCCATTAAACAAGGCATTTGCAGAACTGGAGATGTTGTTGATTGCCACCACCTGCCTGATGGCCTTCCCAGGAGGCACCTCTGGGCCCTTTAAATTCTTTGTGGGAGGGCAGGAGGCTGGTTTCTTGGACAAGGGCATCTTTTCTCTCTGTGTGAATGCTTTCTGGTGCCTGCAGGATGTTGCGCTTCTGAGGTAGGTGCAAAGTCACAGCTAGGTCTCCTATTACCAAAACGCGGAGTATTTCTTTGGTGTCCTGGGAGCTGCTATCTGGTGGTTTGCTTAGTAGACTGCAAGCCTGCTGTGTGCTACTGTAGGAGTTGCTGTGGTTTGTGAGTTTGCTTTCAAGGTGTGGCTTCTTTTGTTGTGTTTGGTCCCAAGATGCTAATTTACAGTGAAAAGATTTAATTGTGTGTCTGGAGACTGTGTACTTGCTCTTAACAAAAATGCATCGTTGTAACTTTCTACTGCTCCGTCCTTAAGGAGCTCAGATTTGTGAGATACGGCTGTACTTGTCCCAGCATTTCTTCGTGCTTTACCTGCCCTGTTACACTGGTTTTGTGCCTGTGATGGGTTATTAGATACTAGAGACCATAAACACTGTGGGGAAAGTATGGCCTTTTTAAAGGCTATCTGCAGAGCCTCAGCTGTGTACCCCAAAGCCTCAGCTAAGTATTTATGTTCTCCTAAAATGATAAAACATAAGGCCAAAGGTGTTTTTTATTTATTTATTTTTTTTTTTGGTGAATGGGTTATTGCATTGATTCTAAAGAACAGCTTGCTAGCAATCTGTGATGAACGCAGGGCAGAGGGGATTGAAGGCAAGATGTGGAAAAAGGTATGGTGGTGCGTGGTGGCTTCTCCTGGCAGGAGGTGAGGGGGTGGGGGGTCCTCCTCCCTTCCTCCTTAGTCCCTGCGTTTGTGCTCCTGGGTCTGCACCCAAGTTAGTGGGGATGGGGCCAATCCTGGGAACGGTATCACTGTTCTGGATTAAAAAGGGATGATGTTTGTATTTTGTTTTTTTCTTTGCTTTTTCCGCAAGTCCACAGGGTTCTCCTCTGAACCTGCTGTGGTGGCATAGCTGAAGGAATCATATAAACCAGAGGGGAAGGAGGGGGACGGGAGTGGGGATGTCTTAAATTGTCTCTGCTGCTAGGGAAAAGGTGAAGTTGTGCTGTACAGTGAGTGACTTACCAAAGTGGAAATAAAACATTGAATTGAGACTCTCTGCAATAGTGGAAGATTGGTTTTTTGGTGGTTGGTTGGTGGGTTTTTTTGCCAGAAAATCACCCTGATAGGCACTTTATTACAACTACAGCGTAATATGTGTCCTACAGTTAAAATATAGTGGTGTTTACAGCACAGAAAGGTTGACTGCAGTAATATTATTGCCTGATGTAAACCTACAGGAGAACTTCAGGAGACCTATTGAACACAAGGAGGTTGCAGAGTGCATCACCAGCATTTAATTTTATTCTGCTAGCAAATAACTCTCTTTTCTTAATGAAATGAAGAAAGCTGGTATTACTTAGGATCTGCATAACTTTAATATTAGGATATATACCTCATGGAGTAAGAGTTTGAAGAAAAAGTTAATGTCAGCTTCAACTGGCCTGTCTGTCCTACTATTTTGACTTCCTTTGTTCAAAATGAACTCTTAAAAGATTCACTAATTTGCAGATAGAGCTGTGCTTAAACAGCTCTAATTACATGATTTTTGAAAGAAATTATGCCCTCAGGAACAGGATTTTTTTCCTGCCCTTCCCCTGTTTTTTGTTTGTCATTTATTACAAAATTCCCAAAATGTCTTCAGTAGTTTAGTGAAGCAAAATAGAACAGTAATTTTGGCCTTAAACTACAATGGTAAGAGAATTTCCCTGGAAAAGACTATTATGGGATCTCTTGCTGAAGGCTAAATAGAGGGTGTAATTTGAGTCTGAGATCTAGATTTCTCCAAAGTCCTATATCCAAAACACATCTCTGTAATTTGATTTGGATAGTAAGGCATTTGCATGTGCATTATTTTGGCTGGCAGGCACCTGGTTTGAAGCCTAGTTTATATCACAAAGGCTTCTCAGTATAGTTTTTCTAGCAAGCCCTCCCACAGTAGACAAAGCCTATACTGATACAAGACTCTTTTTATTGGGAAAACTTGAAAATGCTGTTGTAAAAATAAGTGTCGTCTTTGAGTATTATTTTCCTGTTGCTTTTGCGTATATGTACGTGTCTATCTTTGAATAGACAACTGACCTTGGAGTTTCAAAGCTGAGGCATGGATGTGCAGGTAATAGAGTAGACTTTTCCGCTGGGCAGGTGTCCATAAAAGAAACAGCTTTATGGCAGTGTTTACTAAACCCAAGCCTCCACCCTGAGTTTTGGCTTGGAAGTCAGCGAGCAGCTGCTGGTGAGCCAGCAGGCAGATGTGAGTCGCATCTGGAAGTGTCTCTGTGGGGTACAGGGGCTTCACAGGGAAATTGCCCCTCCTGTCCCTGTTTGGCAGAAGCTGCTCCTGCTGCTCTCCCCAGGTGATACTGAAATGTGCCTGCAACAAGCAGAGACAAGGACAAGAAGACAGGCTCTGGTACCCAGTGGTGGTTTGGGAGTAGTTATTTGATCTCGTGCAATCTTCGCAGCAGAGAGCAGGAGAGAGGCTTGGCTTGTTCCCCTTCTAGGGTTCCACTGGGTGTTTTATATCCTGAGCTAAGGGGCCCTACCACACAAAAATGAAGATGTATAAAAATGTGGGTGGGGGTGCAAGCAAGATCCTCTGCTTGGGTTTACTCTACGTGGTAAACCTAATCTTATTTCTCTTTCATCCAATCTGATCCCTGCCAGCCAGCCAGGCAGCTACCTGCTGCTGCTTCTAGTCAGCTCATGCTGGGATGATTGCTGGTTTAGCAGGATGCACATTAAGTGGCACTGAAAATAAATAGGAAATTGGGTTTTCTGGCTCTCTCTTTTTGTTTTTTTTTGTGTTTTTTTTTTTCTCCCTCTAAATGAAAGAATTGTTAAGCTCTTAGAATTGTTAAAACAGACAAAACCAAGGACCGCCTAGATTGCCGATACCTTCTGAAAGCAGTGTTACATGAGGAGCAGATGCCATCCTTGGTGGGGGATGCAGTATAGGCGTCTCCCACATAAGCCATTACGCTCCCACAAGGAGCTCCGTAGAGTGATGCTGCTTCCGGATGAAGAACCCACAGTGAAGTCACTCTGAACCGTTGCATAAGTGCTTTCAGAAATAACATCTTTTGACTAAGGCTTCCCAAAGCCTAGGGTGGGGTTAACGCAGAATTTAATTTTAAATGACCCATTTGCAGGAGACAAATGAGACCATCCTGACTCCCTCTTCTTTTTCCCCAAATGTTGTAGCTGTATAGCAGTTGTGCCAGACTGAATGTTGACAGTCTTTAACATAATTTGTCTGTACTAAAATTAATACTGTACTTTATGCGCTATATTTATATCTATCTATCTCCTTTCATGTCAGATAAGTTCTAGTGTGTGGGATGCATAACAAGATTGTCTGAAAAATAATATTTAACCCTGTGAGGTCTAGTGCTTCCTGCAGGTAGAGATTTAGGTTGTTTAGATACCAGCCTCTTGTTATGTGGTTTACTTTTTTGCCTGGCTTTTTATTGGGCTGCCTTATTATAAAACTATAGTGTGGAAGTTGACAAAAACCTCTGCTGTGAGGTTTATACGCGGTGCAGCAATGCAAAGCTTGTAATATTGTGAGGGCTGCCTAGAGCTTTGCTTAAGGAGCGTCTCTGGAAACAAGCTCAGCTGTAATTATAAACCTTATAAGAAAACTAAAAATATAAAAGCAATATTTTGAGAGTTAGTGCTATTCTTCTGTTATTAATTAATGGACCCATGGAAACCTGTGGAAAAAATGTTGAATCTGTTTCATACCTTTCAGCAATTACTTGCTAATTGGTATGTAGGGAAGGATAAAGAAAGATTTCAAAGGGACACAGGGGAATGGATCCAGATTAAACTTTTTAAGCAGCAGTTATCAAAGGCACCTGTAGCATGTCTGCAGTCAAGAAGGAGCCTTGGCTTCAGGGAGGGGCAGGGGTTAACAGGATGGTTTATGTCCCTCTTGTGCACCTGCACCCACCACCCAGCTGTGCAGGAGGTTCACCCTTGGTCTGCAGCACTCAGCTTAGCTGTGGTTCTCCTCCTCATATTAAACCTTTCTTGAGGGGAGGAAGGAGGAGGCCTGGAGTCTCATTGTGGTTACAGTCCAGGAGGTATTCCTGTCCATCCTTGGGAGGCAGGAGCTGGCTGAAGTTTCCCCCCCCAGGTAGGGTGAGTTACAGAGTGGAGGTGCCTCTTCAGTGCTCTCTTCCTTGACTGCGTAGGGAAGCTGGGGAGATGATTCAGCATTGTTCTAGCTGCTCCTGCTAAAGGTGGTTGTCATCCTCTCTTTTAGGAGGGCAAGGCAAATAGTAAACACCTTTAAAGATATTTATTTATAAGTGTGTGTATATGTGTATGTATTCATGTTATTGTCAGAGATGTTTCTTTAGGTTTGTGCTGGGTAAGGTAAAGGGCAGAAAGAGTGGTGAGCAGGAGAGGGTCAAGGCTAACTGTTTGTTATCTAGGGATCTACTCTTGGAGATTTTGAACAGATAATGGCTAGATTTGAGTGACTGTCTGGCTTTACTTTCTCAAGACCAAGTTCTGCTTTAAAGTTGTCTTAAACCTAAAGCAACACCGCGTCTCATTTGCTTACCTCTGTAAGTGCTGAGGCACAGCAGGTAGGATGCTCAAGTGCTGTAAATAATCTTGGCTCTGACGTCAAGGCTGCTACAACAATTGACATCAGCTGAAGACATGTCTATAGCTAAGTGTAACCCATAGGTATCACAGAATGATTTACAAAGGCTCTTAGCATCATAAACCCCATACGTTTTATAGCTGCTGAAAAGGAGAGGAAACTGTCTGACAACAAGCAGAGGCATATTTAGTAGCATTTTTATATCGATAAAATTGCCCAGTTAGAGGTTTTAGGAAATAGATTTGCTGTGATACACAGCACCACATAGTTCAAGCACGTAGTACTCCAAGCATTCAATTTATCACAATCCATCATGTTAACTTGGCTAATTTGACACTAACTGTTTCCTGCCAACATGCTCTCAGACAGTTCTGCATTGTTTGGTAATCTCTGCAATATGCAAGCCTGTGGGAAGGACTCTAAAGGAAAGCAGGTCTCAGTGCAGTGGATTTGGGGCAAGGGGAGGTGGTGGGAAAGGAGAGCAGAGCTCAGTTACTTTTAGTGTTTCTTGTAATTCACTTAATTTTTGAAAGCAGCAGTAGTGAAATGCTGTTGTTCCCATGGTGTGAGTAAATGGCAGCAAATTTCAACCAAATATGCCCTGAAGGAAGGGTGGTTCTCCAATGGCTTGCTGTTGACGTGCTGGGTAACGAGCTGAAATGTGAGTGAAGAGGCAGCAAGGACACAGAGGACATTTCTCCTGGAGAGGTAGGATTTTGCTTAAAGGTCCTGTAACCATCTGAAGCCTCCCTCCAGGCGGTTCCTTGCTGAGCAGAAACAGGCAGATGAAGAGATGCTGTTGAGTCTCTTGCAGCACTTCAGCATTTCCCGGTGTCAGTACTTGAGAGCTGGTATGGAGACTGTTACTGCAAAAGCTGCTAGGAAGGTGGTAATGGCGATAGCCCAGGGAAAATGCTGCCTGCCCAAACCGCTAACCCTGCGCGCCCACCAGGCTGACCTCAGGTGCACCATCTGGATTCCTCCATCACCTCAAGCTGCAATTCCTCACAGTTTGGGTAAGAGGTAGTGCTAAGCAGGCCTGACTGTGCAGAACAGGGGCAGAAGGGAAAAGAGAAAATAAGAAAATAGAGAGAGGTGTCTTGAGAGCTGGTGGCATTCCTGTGGTGCAGCAGCCACAAATCGATGTATAGATGCTGATCAAGAAGCAGCAAGTCGCCCCTTTAGCACCATGAGGGCTGCATGTTCTGGTCGCCCCCTGAACTGGAGATGGTTTTGCCATGTGATAGACAGTGATAACATATTGTGACAGTGCGGAAGTGAAGGGGAAGGTGTAGTTAGGTTGTACCTTTGTAGATATAAATATTTAATCTATCTATATAATCTAAATATTTAAGAACAGAAAGGTACGTGAGGAGAAGTCATTCCTTTAATTAAGCTCATTTAACTTGGATATTTTCATCATTAAACACTTGTAAAGACAGCTGAAAAGCCAAAGGTGATTATTTGGTCTATTATTAGCTAGTTGCTGAACGTTTCCTAATTGATGCTATATTGTCTCTTCCTTTAATAAACATTTCTAGTGTTTATGCAAAATTAGGACTTGCAGATATTACCTGTTTAAATGTACCCTAGGAAGTTTTTAGTATCCCCAGATTCCGACGTACAGAGTAGTGCCAATTTGCTTTTGTAAGTTTAAGAAAAATACCAAAGTACTGAACTTGGAGTGTGTTGCAGCCACTGACTCCTCCTGGCAGACACTGATGCTGCCACCAGCTGGTTTGTCTGCAACAAAAGCCAGTCTTTGTGCGATATGTAGGGGTGTCCATTCCGTATGTTAAAACATCAGTGGGTATACAGAGAAAATGAAAACTGCTGACAACATCTGGGGTTGTAGCATCCAGATCTCTGCTTTGATGGGTGTCTTTGAGGCAAAGTTTATGGTACCTTTTAGTCCTGAATTTTTTTGATTGTAAACGTGCACAAAGCTCCACCAATAACTGAGCTGCAAAAAAAAAAAGAAAAAAAATCATCTTTTTAGTTATAAAAGAGCTGGTGTTTCATGGCTGGGTGTGGGCTCTGAGCAGAGGAGTGAAAGGAGCCAGGGGAAGACTGTTAGCACTGAAGCAATAATTCCAGAGGCATGTGTCCCTGTAAAGCAATCCTTCTCTGTGCTGGGGATATGTGAGGAAGTTGTGTGATGCCCTGTATTTATATTGCCTGCAATAACGGAGCAAACGAGATTTTTGTCATAAACAGCAGGTAACTCATACTTGTTGTTTTCATATCGGCTTGCTCACAATTTACCTTGTCAAAAGCAGAAATTCACCGACTCATCCCTTCTTTCTATTTTTAGGGTCTGACTAAAAGGTCCAGGGTCCACAGCCTGTGTTTTAGGGCAGTTTCTGTCCCTGCTTCCGGTGGTGTCAGTGAGGAAAGGAGAGCAAGTACTCAGTGCACAGCAGAACTGCTCCTCCGTTGACAGCAGAGCAAGTTAGTTGGCTGGGGGTCTGTTCACAGAGCCTCGAGTGGGGGGCAGTGCCAAGAAAATCAGAGTGTGCTTTCTGGAACGTATTTTCAGTCTGTAAAGTAGTGGGTTTGCTTACATATTTGAGAACCTTGTATTTCAACTACGCATCTTCTGGCATATAGGTGCACAATTTGTAGTATGTATACATTAGTAGAAAGGCTGCATGCCATTGTGTGTTTAAAAAAAAAAAACACAAAACAACCACAACACAAAACAACAACCCAAACCCACCAAAACAGATTCCAGATGTATGTCATAACTTTAGGTATTTTATTAAAATGTGTTTAATGTTTTCTGCTGTGTTTAAAGAGAATGATAAAAAGACCAAATTAAGGTTGTACTGGTGGAGTAGATTCTGGCATTTCCTTGCTTCTGAGACTTCTGGCTACATGTAGGTTGGGGAGTGGGTTTTGTGGATGTGGGGGTTGGTTTTTTTTGCAAGGTTTCAGAGGTTTTTGAAGACACAAACACCATACATCTTGTAGAAACTGTTCTGCTTCCTGTAGGGTTCATTAGTGTGGAAGATTTACTGCACGAAACTGTTGAGTGAGCTACCAAAGTAGAAGGCACCTGTGGCAGGATGCTGTAGATGTCAGCCGGCCACTGGATCAGGATGAAGCATTGACTTTGCTATTTCTGTTGCCAGAAAATAACAGTCCCTGTTGTGAGCTCAGGCTCCTGTTGTACTCTACAGCTGTAGACTTTTCCGCTCTCACCTATCTGCTTATTCTTGTTCTTTCTATCTGCAATCACCTCCTGGTACCTGCAGAAGCTCCTGAAGACACTTGTTTCCTGTTTCTAACTTTCCCAAATCTGTGTGGACACCACTGAGGGATACACATAGAATATTCTCCCTGCTCTGCGTCATGTCCACCACCACCTCCCAACAGGTGGGAGCAGCGTTTGGAGCATAAGTTGTGCTGGTCCTGCAGCCTGGTCTCAGGGAAGGTGGTGCATACACAGCAGGGCTGCCACAGGGGAGCAATGATGAAGGGGGAGCAGGGTCAGTACAGGCGGCAGATCCCTTCCACCGCTGACCTCCTTCATCAGACTTCAAGCTCTCACCCAAAGCCTACCAGTTTCTCAGTGGATGACTTAAATTCACTTTGTTTTTCTTTGTGTGGGTAACACGTGCTTTCTATAAACTCACACTGAGGAATCATTGTGTGATTTTTTTTTTTTTTATTTTATTTTACTTTTCCTGAAGTCTTCAAGAAAGAAATTCAGAGCAAGCCAGAATAGCTGACAATATTCTTTCACGCTGCTAGGCAGTCTGGCCAGACCCAACTTGAATCCTGTGTCCCATCATCTCGCTACGCGCTCCGTCGGCTTTCTCTCACCCTTGAAATAACTTCAAATTGGGAAGTGGCATCTAAGTTCCCACTTCAGAGAGTGGGCAGCATTCCGTTTTGAAGCAAAACAGGTAAGGGGTATTACATAGTCTGTTAGGATGAAACCAGCCGAGAAAGAAAGGAGGCAAAAGAAGCATTAAGAAGTGGGGAGAGTTGTGCAGCCTTTCTAGAGGGCCAGTAGCTAATTGGGGTGGCTTTTGTATTTAAGATGTCATCCGGCAGCTGTAGTTTGGCCTTACAACTGATAAAGCATTATTATTTTTTTTTTTTAGTATCACAAATAAAGGTAAAACCTATATGGAAACCTTGGAAATGTAAATTTGGAATAAAGCACTTCTGTTTTAGTGCCAAATTTAAATCTTTTGTGGATTGAATTTCTTCTTTGCAGAACGCATTTCTCCATGGTAATTCGAGTCTGTTAGCAGCCAGTTTTGGCAGCTGTTATCTAATAAGTAAATTTATTGGCTGTTGTTCTATTTTGAGGGTTATTAATTTAAAACTGCAGAAAAGAAAGGTGTGTGGGATGCTCTTTTCCTCTAAGACACAAATACACGTAGCTAAATTGAAGACAAGGAGTTCATGTGAAATGCCACTGTTATCCAAATGCCACTTTTTAGGTTATTATACTTTTACAAATATGGCAGTGGCAGAACAGATGCAAGAAAGGTGATCCAGGGAGAATGCTAAAGAAGAGGAAATTATGGCTGTACTCTGCAGCTGCTGTGTGTTGGGAAGAGGGGTGTATGCGGCAGGGGAGTACCCAGGAGCTGGGGGGGAGCTCGGGGGAAAGGCTGGCCCGATGGAGAGAACAAATTTACTGGTGGGTGTCATAGTTCCCGTGAGGACTTTGGAGATGGCTTAAATGTATATTGCGGGTATGGGTAAAATCTAGACTCCACACAGTTCAGCTGTGCAACTTGTGTTAGCATCAGCGGCACCAAAAAGGAAAGGAAGCAGGTTCTTCCTCGACTTGAATCTGCCAGCGGTAGCCTGATAGGATTTTAAAATAGAAATAAAGGAATTAAAGGTGCGCTTTCAAGGATCAAGGGAGCTCTCCGGTTTGCAAATAGTAGCTGGTGGAGGAACAGGAGCAGGAATCAATAGAAGAAAAGAGCAGAGCAGCTTCATTAGCATCAGTGAGAAAATAACAGCTTCTGAATTCGAGCCCTGAGGACTGAAGATCAAAGTCCTGGAGTTCGTCCCCTTGGCCAGACAATGTATTGAAATAAAATAATAGCTCTGACTGCAGATGTTACAAGTTAAGCAACGTTTCTGTGCCAGCAATCTATGTAAAGAGCAATCATTCAAATGCAGGAGAAGAGTGAAAAGAAAATTAAATAGCGGGAGATCGAGTATTCAGAGAGTACCAAGGATGTAGAACAGCTAAAGATAATTAAATTACATACAAATAAATTAGATGCCATAATGGTCAGATTAGGAAATAAAACACAGAAGTATAATCCTGCCAAATATTTGAGTAGAGCAGCAGAACTGGAACTTAACTGAACTGACAAATGAGGGAAAGAGATTTATAGCTCTTGCCTAAATTTACAAACAGCTATGAGTGTTTAAATTTTGCTGTCATGTCTGAAAACAAACACAACTCATCCTGCCTGAACCTTGTTACAATCCTAAATTTAGCTCTTTTCTGTAAAGTTTTGAGGCAATCTTAGTTGATGGCTTTGACTGAAATTGTTAGACCTGATGGTTTCTGAGTCCGCTTTGCATCTGAGGTAAACTTCCACTCAAAAAAATCAGTGGCGGGAATGTATGAGAAATAAAACCTTATTTAACTAGTCACCCATTCTGGTTCACAGGTGTCACTTGCATGGCTTGAGTAATAACAAACTCGTACAACATGTGCTATGGCGGTGACCTAGTTTGACTACTTTGTGCTTGAAAACACCGACAGTGAACAAAGACAAACAGCAGAGAGATTAACTTCTTTTAGCACTTACAGAAATCAGTAGGATGAATTAGCTGCTGTGATTTAATCTGCTCATAGTGATTTGTCGGTGCCCCTTGACTGGGGGAGTTTTTTAACGTGTTCGGAGGGAATGGCTGTGTCTACTGAAGGGCAGCTAGGCTGCGAGCGGGCCTGAAGCTGGCCAGCAGATGGCCAGACCTCCTCTGTGAACATTGTACGATGCTGCCACCAAGGCTTGGACCAGCAGCCAAAGGCAGTGGCTGTACAGTCTTGGTTCCTGCGGCCATGCATCTCATGGTGCTGGGGAGAGGCAGGGTGCTCTGTTCGGTGGAGCAAGCAATGTGCCCTTGTTGCCAAGAAGGCCAACGGACTTCTGGGCTGCACAGGGAAGAGCGTGGCCAGCAGGTCAAGGGAGGTCATCCTCCCCTTCTACTCTGCACTGGTGAGGCCACAACTGGAATACTGTGTCCAGCTCTGGGCTCCCCAGTTCAAGAGAGACAGGGAACTACTGGAAAGAGTCCAGCGTAGGGCAACAAAGATGATTGAGGGACTGGAGCATTTCCCTTATGAGGAAAGGCTGAGAGAGCTGGGACTCTTTAGCCTGGAGAAGAGAAGGCTGAGGGGAGACCTCATTAATGTTTACAAGCATCTCAAGGGTGGGTTTAAGGAGGATGGAGCCAGACTCTTTCCAGTGGTTCCCAGTAACAGGATGAGGGGTAACGGGCACAAGCTGGAACATGGGAAGTTCCAGTCAAATATGAGAAAAAACTTCTTTACGGTGAGGGTGACAGAGCACTGGAAGAGGTGCCCAGGGAGGTTGTGGAGTCCCCTTCTCTGGAGACTTTCAGGACCCGGCT